>JAMZAV010000392.1:0-693804 GCA_024449915.1 Sweltsa coloradensis
TTGTTTGTTGCTGGTTCCTAATTTAAGTCATTCCTCTGGTATTCCTAAAGAAGCCAGTTTGTGTTTTGTTGAGGCCTGCTGCAGCGGTCCTGATGTTTACTCGCTCCTAACTTTCTTTCGGTATTCCTAAAGAGAGCAGTGTTGTGTTTAGTTGAGAGTCCTGCTCTATTGACCTTGATTACTGAACTGAGTAGTCGGGCTATCAACATCAAGTGACCCTAGAGTTCAGCTATCTGTTAGATAGACTAGTACACTAACTAGTTATAAGGTCAATCCCAACGCTAACTTTTCAATAGTAATAATATATATTTCCAACTTTCAAGTAGCAAGATTTATTTTGAACCAGGTTATTTCCATGTATTACCAAAGTAACCTTGTATTTTCAAACTAGTTTGATTATTTATTGAGTATTATAATAAATTTTTGTTCATCAACACAACAAAACTTCCGGAATACTGTATAATAACGGGAGTACCCAAAAGAGGAAAGCTACTTAATCAACAGATTGTCAAAGAAGAATACAAACATTTAAATAATATTTTGACTTCCCCCCCACCTAACTCCCCCTCCTCCCAGAAGGTGTTGAGGGTTAAAATATTTTTTCTTCAAAGTCTTAGAATTGCTTGAAAGAGACATTTAGATAGAAATCTAATTTTGGCCTTGCCTTGGGTGGGGCTAACCCCTCCCTTAACTCCCTAGCATCACCAATATCGTTCTCTGTATCATCCTTGTTGGAGGTCAATGTCAACTAAAAACCACAAGTCAATTGGAGGAGAGGACAGACAAACAAAAAGGTGATATGTGTAAGGGATCTTTGCTTCATTATATTATTATTTTTACTAACTACACCTTTTTGCTTAAAAAGTAATGTTGTTACCAGTACTTAAAAAGAGTAATTTCTTTGAAATTCAATAACTTGTGTTAGTTTTCAAATTAATTGATTCAACCCTAAAAATGTTACCCATTATTATCTTGAGACCAGTATGCTAAATAAATAAATTTGTATTTAGAGTCTACCCACTCTTTCTTTCACCATGGCAACACTACCAATTGTAATACTGAAAGAGAATAAATTTAATTGGCTGGTGACCAACTACTAACTAGTGTTCATTGGCCACTTACATTGATCAAGCTTCATTCAAGCAAACTTTAAATGGTTGGTTGATATAGATGCTGCATTATTCCCAGAGCCAGTTGGCCGACTTTCTGCTGCCGCCCACAAACATTGCTTATGCCAATTGTTTTTATGCCTCTGGACTCTTGTCCATTTGTCGTACCTATAAAACATTTACGGTGGGCCATCAAATTCCAACTCGCAACCTTCTCGTGGTTTGGCCCGTGATTAGGGGAGTTTTTCTCCCTGAAACTAATGGCGAGCTCTGGTCGTCGTCGGGACTTTCCCCTTCCCTTTGACTACCTCCCCGACGGCGACAACAATGACAACACGGACGGATGATGACACAGACGGAGACAACCACGACGTGGGGGAACCCCTGCCCTCCTTATACGCTTGTGGCTGGTTCTGACCAGCACAGGCCTGCCCACCCCTTGTCCCCCCGCGTCATCCCTTACGTCCCTCCCTTTGTCTCGATTAGCCAAGTTGCATAAATATGAGACGTTAAGCAATATCCAATCAATCAATCAACATTTACGGTTCCTGGCAATTATTTTGGAGTAACTACTGTTATTATTTCTGGGAATAGCACTGACAATATATTTTTAGTTGTTAAGTTGTCTTCAGCCATATATAAGTTTTGTATATTTATTTAGTTGAGTGTATTACTGACCCTTATTGCAACATAGTATCCTACTACTGTACTTATATACAAGATATGAGTAAATAAATGTTCTAAAACAAAATAAGAAGTGTAAATAAGTTGGCTGGTGGGTTTGAGATAAGCCGAGTCCGTGAGGCAACAGAGATGAGAAGAGAATGGTGAGGGCAACGGTTCAAAGTGCACGAGATTGTGATGCGCGGAGATAGACCATCACTGGTAGTTGGATAATTGACGGAGTGGGATGTCTAATTGAGTGATTCAACTAGCAAGACGTTGCTGTTTCTGTCAACGAGGAGATGGCGGCTCTCAACTGGATTGTTTTAGCAGTTGCGCTGCAAGCAGTGTCAGCTTCAAATAGGTAAGTTAGTTGCATTATTTTATCCTACTAATTAGTATTATTAATAATTTTATTTTGAGCTCGCCCACAGACTAGTGTAGGATTCTACAAAGTTTTCATGCAGCTTCATATGAATATTAATCTCACATCTTCTGTAATCTTATGCAACATTTGCATCAAAATTTAAAAAATACAGCTACTAAATAGCAGTGGATTTTCAAAGTGATTTAAGATATCTTAATATCAAGCTAACACCAGTTGAGAAAATTGTTGTTTTGTTATGTGATTCCAAGTTTCAAATTATTTGTACAGTATGGTGATAGTTGGGACACACCTGCCTGAATTGACTTTGATTACTGCTCGTCATAAAAACATTTCCTTCTCTGCATTGATGATTTCCTGTGATTTGGTGTACATTTTCTGATATTTCCTACAGTCATAAATTGTTTGTTGGAATCTAGAAATTGTATTATTACTCTTAATCACGTAGTGTTTGTAAGTCAAGCCCTGTGAGCAGCCTGAGCTTTGCACCCTGCATCCACTGAACATGGACAAAGTTCCCTTTATTTTAATGTTCTGGAACCTCAAGTTTAATTAGGACAATGTTGATGGATGAGCGAGTGTTTAAGTTGAGCCATTCATCGAATTGAGCTTTATGACTTATGATGAGCATAGGGAGGTACTTGTGGTGCATAGTATGTTTTCTTCTTTGTTGTGCCCAACAGTAGTGAGTTGGGTATAGTTTTGATAATTATTAAAAATTCAAGTACAGTTTATATTTTTTCCCTGTTATTTTTGGTAATTATTTGGCTGAGACCTTGTAAAGTACTCTCAGGTTAAATTAAAATCATAGAACAAAAAATAACTTTTAAAACTGGTGAAAATCTCTGCTGCAACAAGTTTGCCTTGTGATCTACATATCCTGTAGTGTAGAAGAAAGTAGAAACCATAGAGGTATCCTGATGGTTCTTAGAGCAATGCACTACTAAAGTCCATTATGTTGTTTCTGTCAAACGGATGACATTTATGCCAAGAGTTTTTTGATGAGTTTTGCAGTGTGAAGAAATTGATCTCGACTAAGTTTTCTAAATAAATACATAAGTGCAAGTAAGTGCAAGTGCAGACAGATGACACTTGCTATTAGCTACCTATTAGCTATAAGCTATTGAGTAAATGCCAGATGGCATGGACAGTAACGAAAGGGAGTCATGTCTACTGGGAGGCTAGATGCATGATGAATGACACAGGAAAATAACAACAGTATTGCCTTGACCTCAATTTTAATATAAATAATAAAAAATGGTTTATTGACATAGTATCTACAGTTTGAGATTGATCAGACATTTACAGATGTACAGACAATATGGTCATGAAATACAGAGAACAGTTAGAGTAAAACTTATCACATATGATATTGATATCATGAAGTTCAGTTTCAGTACAGTTCATGAATCATGATCACAGTTTAGAGTTGCAGTTTTGAGTTTAGAGCTCCTGAAATAACACTTTCTCTGCTCATTCCGTTCTAGTTCTGTATTCATTTTATGCAGAGAGAATTATTATTGGTCCTCGGACTTTGCATCTACTTGATATTTTAGCTAAATCTTGCAATTCTCTACATAAACTTTAACCACTAGTTATAGACTAAATATTCATAGCAATAGGGAACACTCATTCATTACCAAATTTGAATATGTCCCTACTAATTACCTCAAATACTGACCAATAAAGTTTTTATGCGTCCGGCTTTTATTAGCGTTAACTGTGAGCGAGGAAAAATTTGAACCGGGCTTCGCGCCGGAAAACGGCCATGCGCCATTGCAGTGGGCGTGACGTCATCGTGAAGTTCGCCGAGGCGGCGAGCTGACAGTTCTGCCAATCAGCTTCCCCTCCTCACCTCGCGATGACGTCACAACCAAAAGAGCGTGTACTTAAGTCTTTGTGCGGGAAGTCCGAACCCAGGAACTTTGAACATGCATAGAATCTACAGATTTTATAGTTTATTTTAATTGCCATGTTTATTAAATTGAATATTACAAGTTACTAAAATACGTATAAGATATATTTGAAACTAAGGACAGTTCCCTATTATTCATACCCAAATTTTTAAAAATGTATGTGTATGTGATAAAGGCCCTACCTGTAACCTAATTGTAAATCGACTTATAGTATGAAATAGTTTATTTAATTTAAAAATATGGCAACAACTCATTAACCCGGATATATTATAAAAATCACACACTGAACTATAACCTGGGTTACCTACTTATTAATCACGATATTTCGGAGAGCTCCGTCTCCTTTCTCTAGCATCCATACCCGACTGTCGTGTAGACCTCATCTGGCGGGGAAGTTATTGCATTCTTTAAATTTCAATTTTACATTAATTTTATTAAATTATACTAATTTAAATTACTGTATCTTTAAAAAAACTTGAGCAATAGAAATAGCTTATGCTCGATTCCCTTTGGATTTTGTGGTCTTCATATTTTGTAGTAGGTCAAAATCCTTTCATATTTGGGTTACAGGTCAAAGCTAGTCTTACCAGATCAAGCCCCTCTTTCTTATATTGTATGTAGGCCTATGTATTTATTCACCATAATGTGAGCTCTTTTGCTCTGTTACAAGGCATTCAGTAGCATTATTTTACAAAACCAGTTATATAATAACTATAATAATTAGGTTAAAAAAAATTTTAATGTGTGGTTTATTTATTTTATTTAAGAGAAGTCTGGCCGGCATGCCGATTCTACGCCCTTTCAAATTTCTCAGACAATTTTTCGCACATATTTGTGATTTTCATAATTGTGTAAAAATTAATTATAAGGTATCTATCATCGTACTTTTCCATCAACCCTCTCCGGCCAGAGCGTTCTAAAGCGTTGTGAGGGGTCTGCGAGAACTCCAGTGTTTAATGTGACCAGAGATGTGTTAACCCTCTCCCGGCCAGAGCGTTCTAAAGCGTTGTGCGGGTCTGCAAGAACTCCAGTGTTTAATGTGACCAGGAGAAGTGTTAATTAATTATAGAAAATAAACAAAATATTAATTCAATTTTCTAGAATTTAGAATCTGTCAAAATGGTCAAAAACACCCAAATAACTACGCATTTTCTGATTGATCTATGATAAATATTGAAAATATGATATGATAGGGGGTACAGATTGACCTTCATTATCAAGTATGCCAAGTTGTATTAAGATGTAATGAAAATGATTAATAGCTACAGGACAAGGAATGCGCCAACATCAAATCACACCGCTTCCCAATAAAATTAGTTTTCTCTCAGCATCCAGTATCTATTGATAATTTCAATCTATATATCATATTGTGTGCATGGCAAGCCGACCAAGCTAACCCTGTAGGCGCCGACACCATGACTAGCGAACAATGTTGTTCTCTTCTTGATACAGGGGCTTCGTCTTAACGGCTCCTAAGCGCCTGCTAGCAGGGAGCATCGAGTCTGTGTGTATATCGCTGCACAACACGGTGGGCCGGCAGACATCTCGCTAGACCTCCTGCACGCGACCACTGATGAGCAGATTGCCATCACTCAGCACAGGATGACAAGAGGTCAGTTGGTGTCCTTAGTCCCCTCCTGCATCATTATAATTATATAACTCTTCAGTAAACTATACCCAAACAGCAAAATTTTATTTAAGAATTTTTTTTGTTGTTTTTGGTACTGATTTTTATTTGATTAATTATTTTAAAATCTTATTGGATCAGTGTATAAGGCTGGATCAGTGTATAAAGCTTATTTGGTTGCTACTGGTAATACCATGTTCTTACAGACACCGACACGATCGATAATATCAAAAAAAACATGTTGGTAAAAATAGTGCCACTTCTACCAGCATGGTCAAAATTAAATATCCCAAAAAGTCAACACTACATTTTTTGGTCAAAACTTGTGTAAAATCTTTTAAGTTTCCGTTATCGCAAAATACAAACTATTACATAAATTCAATGTGGTAGTATGGCAGTTTACGTAAGCGCGGGAAATTATTTGACGCGTTTTGAACAACTTTTTTCAGAAAACGGGGAATTTGATACATTTTTTTCATTGCATGGTTTTTTTAAGCATAAGCTCGCTTTAAGGACATACCAGTAGTTGGTGAAAAGCAATTGTTGTAAAAGTTCACTCCTACTGAGAATCAAACCCAGAACCTCTAAATCTTTGTACTAATGCTGTTACCAAGGTTCTGAGTTCAATCCTCAGTCGGGTAAAATTTTTACGACAATTGCTTACAATTAATATAATTCATTACCGGTACATCAATTATCGACTTGTTATTACTTATTAGGTATTGATTATCGAGCTATATAATCGCTTATCGTGTGCATCCTTGGTTATTCGTACTACCTGTATGTTACAGACACCGAGTGCCTTGAGCTTGTGGTCTTCCCGACGCCAGAGACTTCGGGCCGACTAAAGCTCCAGATTAAGTTTGAAGAGATGGTTAACTACACGATCAACAGTATCGAGACAATCATGATACAGCAGAACCCTCTGGTGGTGCTGATTCAGACGGACAAGCCTGTGTACAAGCCCGGCCAGATGGTGCAGTTCCGCCTGCTCACCCTCACACACGACCTCAAGCCCGTCACACAGCCGGTAAACTATATTTAGAGTCTGCCTCAGACGGACAAGCCTGTGTACAAGCCCGGCCAGATGGTGCAGTTCCGCCTGCTCCCCTCACACACGACCTCAAGCCCGTCACACAGCCGGTAAACTATATTTGAGAACCGCCTCAGACAGGGCAAGCTGTGTACAAGCCGGCCAGATGGTGCAGTTCCGCCTGCTCCCTCACCACGACCCTCAAGCCCGTCCCCACGGGGTAAACTATATTTAGAGTCTGCCCTCAGACAGACCAAGCCTGTGTACAAGCCGGCCCCGATGGGCAGTTCCCTGGCCAAACCCCCACACGACCCCAAGCCCGTCACACAGCCGGTAAACTATTTAGAGTCTGCCTCAAAACGGACAAGCCTTGTACAAGCCGGGCCCGATGGTAGGTTCGCTGGGCCCCTTTCTTTAACACGACCTCAAACCCTTTACACAGCCGGTAAACTAATTAGAGTCTGTCAGAGGACAAGCCTGGTACAAGCCCGGCCCAAGTGGGCAGTTCGCCTGCCACCACACACACAACCTCAAACCCGTCACACAGCGGTAAACTATATTTTTGAGTTGCCCAGACGGACAAGCCCGTGTACAAACCCGGCCAGATGGTTAGTTCCCCCGCCCCCCTCACACACGACCTCAAGCCGACACGCCGGTAAAATATATTTTGAGGGGCTGCTCAGACGGGGCAAGCCCGTGTACAAAACCCGGCCCGTGGGGCAGGTTTTGCCTGCTCACCCACACACGACCTAAGCCCGTCACACAGCCGGTAAACTATATTTAGAGTCCGCCCTCCAGTCACAAAAACTGATTTAACTAAAGCAAAGTTCGAACCTCAAATGACAAAAGCATTGACAAGATATTTTGTAACAAAAATTTTATCAATTAATGAATTTTTTTAATATTATTATATTTTTTTTTTGTATTTATTTGCCTACATGATTTTGTTTTAGTTGGCATTCTTTTTAGAGAATCTAAAGTGTGTTTTTTTTTGTCATTTTTGGTGCACTATATCAAAAAATGGCTTTTAAACCTTGTTTCCCTTCTATTTGCTAATGTTTTTAACGATTGTTTTTAATATTTTTACTTCTACAATTTACCAGTTTTGATTTTTAACTAGGCCTACATTAATTCCACTGTATTTTGTAATTAAATACTTCCCGAACTTATCAATCACATTGATAGCAATTGTTGTGAAAAATCTATCCCACGGCCTCGAATCCACAAACCTCCAGTTCTATGCAAAGTGCTCTAATATTCCTGTCATTATTTTCTAATCGTAAACTAACTGGTGTTTTAAATGTTGGAACAGTTAACTTAGATCCAGCCGATATACTCCTAATACTCGTTTAACTATATTACACGGTAAGATACTCACCATACTGTGGGACTCTGATTCAGGAGATTGCCGGATCAAATACCCGCGTCTAACATATCTATCGTAACTGTTTTAGTCAAGGTTTTTCCTTTGTCCAAGAGCAAAATGACTTGGATTGATTGTGTTTTATAACAGACCTTTCTCCTCCATTGTCGCTGATACGGCACCAGTCACAGTGTTGTCCGGCGCTTACCTACGTAAACAACTAGAACTACGATGTGTTTTTGTTACAGGATTGACAGGTCTGCTGGAAGTCCGTCCTGAAGTCCGTCCCTGGCTCAATGGCTCAACCTCAAGAACAAAACATGGACTTGGTGCATCTCAACTTCCAGCTATCGCCGGAACCAATCCAGGTACAGATTCATAACATGATTACACTAAGAAGGACCGTGTGGTTAATGAACGACGCTTTTTATTTCTCAGCAATAAATAAATTGTTTTAACAGTGATCTCGGGCCGCAGTCTTCCCAAATTAAGTGATATTAGTTGTACGAGTATACTAGTGAAATCCACGAATGGTAAGGATATATAAATCTTTGTTGTAGATCTCACTGGGAAGAAAATAGGAAGTCTTTATGTACTTGCGTGGTGACTACGGAAAACATTCCGAAAGATGGCCGACACGCGAGAACCTATTATCGAGATCATCTCTCGTGTTTTTTCAACAAAATCTTCAAGTAAAAGTAAAAAATAAACAACCAACTTAAGTTTAATAGCAGTGGCGATTCAACTATTATACCAATATGAAATAAAGGTACAAAGTAAGAACTCGACTTCATTGCCAAGTAACCACACTATCGTAAACTACGCCAGGCCTAGGCGGATCACGCTAAAAACCTACAGAGCTGCAACGCGGTCATCGAGAGACCCTAGCAGTCAGCCCTACGACAAGCCGCTGTGCTCCAAACTTCACGCGAGTTTTCAAGTAGCATCACCAACCAGTTAAGTGAAATAATAACTGAACTCTCCAATCCAAAAGGAATCTCTAACTAGTCCTATTGATTACCAATAACCTAAAAATCACAAATGAACCCACGGCCTTGCAACGTACCTCGCAAATTAAAAAATCTGACGCAATAGGTGGTAGGCAACCGATAGCACTCCATGAGATACCTCCGCTCAGGCAGTAGTCGGCGCGCACGAGGCAACACTTTACTCTACTCCTCTTCCACTCAAATGCCACATGCTAGGCATACCAATCAATTGCTTTACCAATCGTGACACCGATTATCAAACCTCGTCCACGCATCCCAGACAGGTAGAGACGATGCATATTTCTATCTTCCTTCTGGAAATGCGGCTCTCGTCCTGAGGTCAATACTAACGAAGCTATCAATACTAGCAGACAGTCAGGCAGGTTCCTATCCTCCCTCATACAAGGAAACTGGAAACAATAAAATGACTATCAAACAAGGTATCAATTGATGCCGTGATCAAGCCAGGGCAGGTGCCTCCAAGTGATGCAAGGATTTGAACAATGAAATGGGAAAAACTTTCCCCCCCCCTCAGTAAATGACACATACTTATTATAGCTGGTTCAAATGATATAGGAGGGAGACCGAAACACATAAGAAAATGCACCTTCGAACAACCTCCAAACACAACCCGTACCGAGGCGCCCAAAAAATAATTTGTCCCTTGGAATGTATAGAACAGATATGATTATACTGAATAACAAGAAACTAACAGAAATAAATAACATGATTGATAAAATAAATAGGTTCAATCATACCATCCTAAGAATACTTTAGGGTATCGGTGAATTTCTGTAAAGAAGCTGAAAGGACACACTTCATTTTCACCAAACAAGGCAGCACCTAACCTGAGCCGGGAAGGTGAAAATAGCCAACTTGATAGCAAATGAGATATGTGCTAAAGAAAAGAAGTCAAAGCTTTATAGCCAACATAACCCACATACCTCCATAGATGAAAATTGCTCGACAGGAGCATCAGTATGAGATTCAACTCCCTGCATTAGACCTAGGGAAATAAAACTTGGTGAAATGTATGAAGTTGTCAACAGCAGTCTAGGGGAATATCCCATCACCGTCTATTATGGCCCAACAACTTGGTTCCGGTAATCCTACGACTGCTGCTAACCTTACTAAAAATGCAGTTGAACAAAACTATTTCTAGTCGAACGACCACGAGTATCTCAATCACAATATGCAAAATGAGCCTAGTCCCCGAGTGCGAACGACATCTCCACATACGCAAAGACTCAGATCTGACTGTACGATACCTAAAGAAGCTGTTGTCGCAATGCGAACCGTCACAATAAACCACGACATCTCAAATCACAAATACCACACGAGCCTAGTTCCCGAGTACGACGACATCTCCCACCACCGACAAAGGGACTCAAGATCTCGACTGTACGATACCTAAAAAGCTGTTGTCGCAACGACCCAGTCACAATGACCACGACATCTCGAATCACACAATTACCACAATGAGCACTAAGTCCCTAGTCCGACGACATCTCATACATGACGAAGCTCATATTCGCTACTGTTATGATACCTAAAGACCAGCTGACACAGCTTTCACATTTACAACGACCAAGACATATCGAATCACAGATGCCACAACGAGCCCGATCCCCAGGTCCACATTTTCCAGACGCCACAATTTTCAGTACCGCTCTCCCATCTCACCACAAGAAGAGGGGAGAAGACAAATCAAGACCTCCACCCAACTAACAGCAGAGTTGCTATAGTATAGAAGCCATCCGCCTATTCGTATGCAACCAAATTAGAACAACAAAATCATTGCAGAGGCCTAAATACATTTCCTTGTAGGTCCCCACCCAAAAAAATCAATACCCAAACTGTGAACATAACATCTAACAAGTTATCAGATACAAATTTCTATCCAATCAATTAAATTAAAAAAAATTTCTCCCCGAACAGTTGCCTCCACTAAACATATTCTAAACAGTGCCCAACGTTCACCAACTCAAGAATGCCTCTGATTAGAAAATCCCAAAATAATAACTAAGTCCAAGTGACCAATTTTACATGATGAAACATACTATTTCATCAATAAATATACCTATAGGCCTAACTGCCTACAAAACATCTACACCTACCATCAAAAATCCTCAACTAACATTATTATTAATGCACCAAAATAATGCAAGGACGAGTACAGCTCAATAAATGGTTTTTAGAATCTTCTAAATGCTGACTACATGAAAAATGAGAATCAGCCTACTTTGTGTTTCGTGAACATTGTTAAAACAATGACGAATAGATTCCGCACCAATATGTAATTACACTAAAGTAAATGCCTTCTGCAGATCAAAATAGCTACAAGGGTGGAGTAGCTATTTTTGTAAATAAATAAATAAACAATAACAGCATAATTAATAAGGAACCAAAATCATTCTATAAGCCACAGAAAAAGATCTGAAATAACAGGAATTGAAACATTCTAGGTAAAGGGCGTTTAAAAAGGAACGCTTAATCATCTGCACAGACACTCTAACAAGCTCCATCTGGTAAAATAATACATATTCCTTCTAACAGACTACACGAACTTACTTCAAAACTGATAAGAAAAGAAAAAATGTCATACTTGGTACTTTTTTTTTTGTTTTTTTAATACTGACTGTTAAAAAAAGATACAATAAAACAGAAATAAAATAGATGATCTAATGCAATCGTTTAAGCTTAAATTCACATAACTGAACACACGCTTTGATCAGCATCACAAAACCGCCACAATTATGACATATTGCACAGACCTACCATCAAATACATTCACTACAAAGGTAATGCAAACTGCTTATCATATCACTTCGGACAGCAAATCACAGTAGAAAAGGTGTCTGGGTGACAGTAACCAAAACAGTTACAAGAAGGAAATTTAAGGATATAAGTATAGATGCATTTAATGAACAACTTAGAGGTAATTGGAAGAATGTTATAAAGCGGAAACCTGCATCGGATAAATATAATGTATTCATCAGAACATTTACTGAAATCTTTGGGGAATCTTTCCTGAAAAAACGTTTAAAATTAAACAAAAATTTATTAAACAACCTGGATACAAAGGGATCGATCATCCAGAAAAAAACTTAAAAATTCTTCTATCTATGAAAATCACTATCAAACACATTTACAATGCCCTATACAAAATACAAAAAAATATCAAAAAAATACTAATTGCAGCACAAACTCTAGAATTAACAATCATATTTCGAATAGTAATTAATAAAACTAAAAAATATGGGAAATTATAAATCATCAAAAAAGGTGGGTCCAATTTCAAAACCAGCCATAACATGTTATTGATGACTCCTGACAAACATCAAAATCACAAATCAACAAGAAATATCAACCATTTCAATCATAGTTTTGCCACATCAGCCGTAAACTAACTGCTCCACTTAGCCAAATCAAAGTAATAATCCCTAAGATTTCTTTAGACCTAGTAAGACAGATTTATCTCCACACATTCATATACTAACCCCCACAATGGAAACGAAAATATTAAAACTTGTTTACCAAATGAAAAAACAAACACTCATGTGGAATGACAATCTTCCATTTTCACTCATTAAAAATGCACTACATAACATAGTTCCTCTCTAGCACACATATATACACATGTTTGAGACGGGATGTTTTCCAAACAATTAAATTGCAAAGCATTATTTCCTATTCACAAGAGGGAGAAAAAATTGTGTTGACAATAGACCCATCTCTTTTAACTAGGCCAGCTTTTCTAAATGATTGAAACATATCTATGATAGATTGATATCCTTCTTTGACAAAAACAATATCTATCCGACCATCAAAAATGGCTTTAGAAAAAAAAAAGCGTTCACCATGAAACAATAGAAAATACTATTATAAATATAATTGATGGCTTAGAAAATGTGTAAGCAGACTATAGGAATTTCTGTGACTATCTAAAGCGTTTGATTGCATATCCCACAGAATTTCTCCTACAAATTAGAATATTATGGATAGGGGAATTCCACTAAAAACTTATAAATCATATCTTAGAAGGCAGAATGCAACAGTTCAAATCTCTGCTGTATGTGACAACAATATAGAGAGTACATACCTCTCGGATCCAGAACAAATTACCCGCGGAGTACCTCAAGGTTCAATTCTGGGACCACTCTTTTTCATTGTATTCATGAATGACTACCTGTGAACATATTAGAGTCTGAAATGTTCGCTGACGATACTACCTTGTATTTTAAAGACGTTTCAAATGATGCGTTTCCTAAAGTCGGAAGAAAAGGTAAAAATTGCCACTAAATGGTTTAAAGACAATGAACTCATACTAAACTCATTAAAAACAAAGTTTATAAAATTTCAATCATGCACAGCCAAAACGCTCACGCTCTCAAAAAACTATTCAAATACCGAAGATAACGCAATTATCAATCAAGCTGAAAATCCCGGGGATTCCTAGGCATAAACCATAGACCAACACCTAAATTGGAACAACATTGTTTAAATTAGCAAAAAAGCAAAAACTCAGCAATCTTTTCATTAAAATCAGTCAAAATACAGACAAACCAAAAATAGCTAAACTGATTTTATTTTGAAACTTTGAATCCCACATGCGCTATGGTCGAATTCGGGGGGAACTCTATTTCTGCCAACAAAATTTTCTGTCTCCAGAAAAAAGCGTTACGTGATATTCTTAGCCTGGTTCAATCTAAAGATACCTACATTAAACCACACTGTAAAAAAACATTTTATAAAACAAAAAATACTTACCTTTTTACGTATGTACAAAACTACAGTCCCTTCTGGCAAACAAAGAAAAACTTTACAATGCTATGTTAAATAACGCCATTCACCAACACAACCCCAGACAAAATGAAAACATTCATGAAGACTTTCATAATAAGAAAATAACCCAAAAAAATTCATCACACATACCCTATAAAACTTTTTTAACAAACTTCCATTAACATTAAGAAACCTAACCAACCTAGATAGATTAAGCAAAAATCAAAAGTATACTTCTAAAAAAGCATACTACTCAAGTTGCTGAATACCTTCAAGATACAGACTTCTCACCTGAAATTCAATCTATAGGGTTTGAGTTAATCAAATGAAATCAAATTTATAAAAAAAAAGGAAACCTAGACTAACACTGGTAGGCCTACCTAATTTTTTCCCACATTGTTATCTTAGTCATCTGATTATGTTATTATAATGCTCATGTATTATAACATGTACAATTTGTGTTTATTCTGGGTTTTGTTGTGTCAAATGCATTAAGTTTACACATGGCCTATGACATTTTAGTCATGTTTAGTCAGATGACAAAAAATTGTTAATAATGCCTAATGTAGACTTTGTATAGACCTTTATATGTATATATTTATATCTAATTTATTATCTTATTGTGTTATTTAATTAATTTTAGATTCTTTCCATAAACCCTACTAAAACAGGTACAGCACCGGCCTATGGGTATTTATAAAAATATACCACGTATATACATGTACACTTCATCTGGAAATAAAGCAATTATTTCAAATCTCATCAGTCATGAATTAAAGACCCAAAGACTGGACATTAATGTAGGTTCTATTTTGGGTTTAAATCACTGAAGCCATAGCTTCTATTGAGCACACGTTACAGATCTCACTACTATTAACTTTTGAGAGTGACTGTACATCATTAAAGGTACTCGAAAAAAAATACTAAAATAGAATATTAAGGAATAAGGACTGTGGATCTGATATTATATTTATTTGCTTGTGGCTTGTTTTCTGTCTGCTCCTGAAACATATAGGCCCCTACATTTAGTTGTTGTGTAATGTATTTTCAGTAAATAAATACAAATAATATTAAATACAATTTCCTTTAAAATAAGACAATATTTGGACATTGCACTGATCTTTTATATTTATTTTACTCTTCAAATATTGTCTTATTTCTATAGCCTATAATACCTGTTCTACTACTTTCTACTTTCTAACTGTTAATGGTTGTGCTGTTATGTGATCATGTATCTCTGAGAGTGAGTGTGAGAATGAATACTCTGTGAAACTGATAGTGACACGACATTCGTGCAGAATTTACTTCGGGCATCACAATCTAGGTTGGATAATAATAATCTTTCTGTCATCTGTTCACTCAGGGTACCTGGAAAATCAAAGTGGAGCGTAACAACTCGAATGTTTGAAACGAAGACTTTCGAGGTTCGTGAGTACGTTCTGCCGCGGTTTGAGGTGACGATAACGCCTCCCGATTATGTTCTGGCCGATTCCGAGACGCTTACATGGAATATATCTGTGCCAAGTGAGTAGTGTACATTCTATCATTCAGGGTGTTAGCTCCACAGAAGATCACAAAAATTTTAAAAATTTTAATTTGGATCATTAATGAATGGAAGAATAATTAACAACAATGAATTTTTAGACGTTTACAGTATTTGTTTTGTTGCAGGCTTACACAGTAGTAATATTACTTTACTTTTTTAAACAAATCTCTGCAATTTCATTAAAGTTGCCTTAAGTAACAGAATAACAATAAGTAAAATTGATTACAAATTATTAAAAATGAAATTAGGTGTGTATTATGAAGAACAATAATGATGAAAAATACAAATATTGATCTATGCTTGTTACTTGTTGGTTTGTCCGTATAAGTGTACTATACAATGCTCCGTGTTGGTTTCCAGATACAGCTACGGCCAGCCGGTGAAGGGGAGTGTGCACATCAAGGCCAACGCCAAGTACAGCGAGTGGATTCCCATCTGCAACACTCCGACAACTAAAGCTCCGCCCGGTCAGGCGCGCTGGTCACCCGGCTCCTCTCGTTGCTCCGATCCTCCCATGGGTGTCAACCTCATTGTGCCCGTGAGTTCATGACGATTGTTCTCTGCTTGAACTAATAGGCACTGCAGATGGATACAAATATCATGACTAATTAAATAATAAATAAACAAAATAAAAAATGAATAACAAACTCAAAATATTTTTTAAAAAAAGAAAGATTATCTTGCTATTTTAAATGAATCGTAATCTCAAATGCATTTCATTAAAAATCTGAAATCTCTAATAGTAATAAATTCAGAATTGGAATTTATGCTATCCTGTCTTATCAACTCAATTGATATAATTGACATCTTGAATACATTTCTAATTGTAACCAGTGTGTCACGGTTGTCATACACAGTTATCACGGAAGGTGAGTCGGTTGAATGGCGGCTGTTATTTTGTAGTGTTGTTCTATGTATTATACGTGTTATACTACGCAATTGTGCTAACGCTACTCCTGTTACTCCGACAGCTGGATGGCTGCATCCTGTTCAACGTGACGGGAGCGGAGCTCGGACTCGGTCAACTCTCCCAGCATCTGGACTCTCTCCAGGCCGTAACCGTGACGGCCATCGTGACGGAGGCCAACACCGACTTGGAACGCAACGCTACGTCCACGTCTTCCATCCTCCATCATGCACTCAGCCTGGAGCTCTTGACACACAGCGCTCGGTACTTCAAGCCTACTTTGCCGTACCATGGGAAGGTAATTCTAATAGAATGTCATTGATATTTAATAATAATCCGTAGGAAAAAAAAATCTTTTTAGTTTTTTGTGGCCTCTTTGTGACTAAAACCATGGAGCTAAATGATTCCATGACTAAACCAACTATCACTAGTCAGTCATAAAAAAATAAATTTGTATTTAGAGTCTACCCACTCAATTTTTATCTGATTTTGGGGTGGAAAACATTTTTACAAATTTCACACTTAATCTACTGTATGTGATATGTGAAGTAATTTTCTATCTAGTGCATATTCTTTCAAAAGCCTTAGACCTACACTGTATGTCATTAGTCATTTTATTAGTCTCTTTAAAATTCTTTTGGTATACATAGTATATTAGAACATTCGAGTTGTCAAGTTTCATATTATTGGATGAGCGAGCGAGCGTAGCGAGCGGAAGCGAAGACTTCAATTTCACTGCCCCCCCAAAAAATTTAGCTCGGGTTTTTTTTTTTTTTTTTTTTTTTTTTTTTTTTTTTTTTTTCCGTCTGTTTGTTCGCTCGATTCCGGGCAAACGGCATACGCGATCTTGATGAAAATTTGACCGGACCTTCGTTTTCTCTGAACTTAGAGGTGTATTGTTTTGGGTACAATCGAAGAAATATTTCTCATAAATATCGTACTTTTACGATTTTTTTCGATTTTTAGTGCGATATTTTCGTGACATTTGGGCCGATTCTGACCAAACGGGTGGGGCTTAGAACGTTCATATTTCACATGGACATTAAGATTATGGTGATGTAGTACCTTTTGAAAGAAAAAAGTTGAAAAAGTTAGCTAGAATCCATAGAATAAAGGTTTTAATATTAGTTTTTCAATTTTTAGTGCGATATTTCGTCACATTTGGGCCGATTCTGACCAAACGGGTAGGGCTACAACGTTCAGATTTCACATGGACATTAAGGTTATGGTGATGTAGTACCTTTTGAAAGAAAAAGTTGAAAAAATTAGTCAGAATCTACAGAAATAAAGGTTTTAATATGAGTTTTTTTTAAGTTTATAATACCAATTAACAAATAACAATAGAAACTTGACAACAATCACCTCCACAATGCATTCAAAAAGCACTTCCAAAGGAAAAAGTGCAAACAAACGCACAAAACGCAAAAAAAAACTTACAAAAAAAAAACGCTCATCCATCAACGCGGCGGGACTTTAGCGTTTTCCCTAGTATATTATACAGCAGTTAAATAGGGTGTAAGATAGAAGATAAGCTACAATTATTTGTTGGACACTTAGGCCCAATTTGTTAAATAGTTAATAGGTTACACAAAACAAAACATATATAGCCTATCACATGTCCAGATATATAAATACAATATACACATTGCATGGCAAAATTATAAAAACATAGTTTAAGATAGACAGAATATCAAATAACATTAAGGTGCGGTAGAAAATCAATTATGTACAATACATCAGTCAACTAAACAGTAGAATTCAGCAGGATGTATATTCTTGCACTGTTTTAGTAACATTTATCCAGAAGAAATTCTTTAAGTTTACTTTTAAACCGGTCTACGTCTCTTATTTCCTTTAACCCCTCAGGCAAGCAATTGTACAGTTTTATTCCCTCACAAGCAAGACCTTTCTGGCGCATTGTCAAGTTACATTGTTGTATCCGTAATTGGTTCTTGTTTCTTGTATTAAGGTGGTGAGCATCCGAGTTCTTTTGAATTGTTCTAAATTACAGTGTACAAAAGTAATGACTTCATAAATGTATGTGCAAGGCATAGGGAGAATTTTTAATTTCTTAAATAAAGGTTTACAGCTGTCTCTGAAACCAGCCTTGGCCACTATACGCACTGCCTTTTTTTGTAGCAAGAATACTTTATGTTTATCTGTAGAATTTCCCCATATTGCTATTCCATATGACATAACGGAATGGAAATAAGAGAAGTATACAGATTTGCTAGTTTTTTCATCCAAGAGAGTGCCCAATTTCCTTAGAAGAAAGCAAGCCGAACTAAGCCTAGGAACTATTTTTGCAATGTGAGCTTTCCAGTTCATGTTCTCGTCCAAGGTAAGACCCAGAAATTCAGCTGTACAAGTAGGAGTTAGTAAATTGCCCTATTCTGGTCAGCAATGCTAAGAGTCCCTTTACTAAATATTTCCAAACTCAATGGCTTAGATACACCTGTATGGAAGTTTATCAATTTGGTTTTGTCATGATTAAGTCCCAATTCATTGACATCAAACCATTCATTATTCTCTACAATTACTGAGTCGCTAATAGCTCCAGATCCTTCCAGTTCTCATGTGTAAGCAGTTCACTGGTATCGTCTGCAAATTGGACGACACAGTCAGAACTATATTAGTCGGCAAGTCATTTATGTCTATGAGAAACATGGTTGGGCCAAGAATGGAACCTTGTGGGACCCCAGTTTCTATTTTCCCCCAGTTTGAACGAATAGTTTGTATACGATTGACCTGCAAATTAGTATTTATTATTTCAACGCATTGTTGCCTATTATTAAGGTATGACTCGAACCATTTTGAGTGGTATTTCCCTTATCCCATACACATGGAGTTTTTGGAGGAGGGTCTTGTGATTCACAGTATCAAAAAGCTTTAGACAGGTCGAATTAACATTAAAAGTAAAACCATTATTACACCACATTAATAACTGTTTTAAACATAAAAAATAAACTACCGTATTGTCCTGAATATGCATACCCTTTTTTCATTATTTTTAGTATCAGTCCCTTACCAGCTTATATCCATATGCTTATAGATATTTTTATATATTTCAACAAGAAAAGTTAGTGGGTGTGCTTATATTCTGGTTCGGCCTATATTTGGAACTATACATACATACTTTCTAGCATTTCTTTTATAATGTATGTAGTGTAGTAACACTTTCCAGTATGTAATAGAGTGTTTAATAGAGTCACCTCACTGAAGTGCTTTGTGCTTCTAGCTACGCGTATTGTACCCGAACTCTAAGCCGGCTCCTGGTAAACTCATCTCGGTCTGTGTGAAAACAAGGAACGAGACAGTTTACTGGAGCCAAGATCTTCTGGGCTGTGGTAACTTCACATCCGATGGTCAGGGGTTCGTTCACTTCACCGTGCCTCCGCGGAAACACAACGCTACTCTCTTCTCGCTGACGGTAAGTTTGTTATTTTTTATAATTTCTTTGCACAAACTGTTTCGTAAGAAGTATAGTTTCTACGCGATGCAACGTTATGAAAGTGTTGGCTATGCAACTTGCTTGTGTCCCCAGGCAACAGCTGTAGAGTACGAGACCCAGTACTACACGCCAGACATGCGGTGGCACGTGAAGATGAGCCAGCCCACCGCCTACTACGACGTGCAGGGGTGGTACTCGCCCTCCGACAGCTTCATGGAAATCTCGGACGAAGCTCTGAGGAGTCCGCGATGCAACTACCACCACGTCTTCCGTGTGCAGTACACGAGGCAGCGCAATGAGACCACGCCCACATTCCACTACCTGGTAACCTAACCAGCATCATTATTTATTTCAAAGCCTTGGGGTCGCTACTTTTTAAATGTAGATTTAGATACCGAGTACTCCCAAAACATTTTCTCTCTTCAGGCTATAACAGTGGCTTAATTATGGTGTTCAACCCCCCCAACCCCCCCCCCCCATACCCTAACAAAAACAAAAATGAGTGTGATAGAGTGGAAGGAGTGGAATGGAGAAAGAAGGAGCAAACTACCATATTTATTTACATTAATAAATATATAGTTATTTACATCACAGTAATTTTGATATTCTGTGCCTTGGGCGGCCCCAACCTATTGGCATGTCAATCCCCCCATTGTACATTCTTCGATATGCCTCTGGGCTATCATTTGCTGTTTCAATATCTAGAAATGCCATACAAAGATCCTTTTCTTGTACATAAATATGTTTTTTAATTTTAATCGTATAAGTGAAAATCCATAGATGATTTTGCTCCTAAAGTAAATCTGTGATGTTCTTATCTTGACTCAAATAAAACTCAGCTCTTGTAATTGAATGTACGTATGTTTTGCTCCAGGTGAAAGCTCGCGGGGACCTGCTTATGTTTGGCCGCGTGAACCCCGTAGCCGTCCCTCATCGTGCCGAGTCCAACAACGTGATCCCCACTAACAGCTCCAGCGGGGAGGAGGAGCAACCCCCGCTACACAGCGTGGACCAGTTTGGGATCAAGCTCCTCATCGCGCCCAAGATGTCTCCCGTTAGTCAGCTGATGGTCTATTATATCCGCGAGGACGGCGAGACTGTAGCCGCGACCCACACCATTCACACCAAGCAGTGCTTCGCTAACAAGGCAAGACCTCATCACAATCTTTCATACCTTCTTTTTAGAAATCTTTTAAAATGGCAACATCAAAATCACAATCTTGTTTAAGAACATAAATTTTTAATTTTTTATGATTAGCCAACACTGTACATCTAGACATGTGCCCCTAAATTAAATATATTTTTATGTTCATTTTTTCGTCGTTACTTTGCGTTTGGTGCAATGTCATAAAATTTTGTCCACAATTTTGTTGTCCTTGTTACTGCACCATATTTTGTTAGTATATGTACAAAATATTCGCCTGGTAACGTGTGTTCGTGTCCGCAGGTAAGTGCGGCTTGGCAACAGGAGCGACAGTTCCCGGGAGCGCAGACGGTACTCCACCTGGCAGCGGCTCCGTATTCCCTGTGCGGCATCTCCGCTGTCGACAAGAGCACGAGTTTCCTCGCGCCGACCAGCGCGACAAACACAGACACCGTCTTCGACAGACTCAAGAGCTTCCACATTGACGGCGACAGCGCCCCCAGGCAGTACGACAGCTGGAATTATTGTGAAGGTATAAAACTTTATACAACTAGTAGTTAGGGTTAATCATTTCTGTTTTTTTACTGTAAATGTGAATAATATGTCACTTCACAAAACTGTTCGAGAAATTCAAGTATGATCTTGATTCTTTTGTCATTTTTTTTTGCTCGTTAAAGATGCACAAATTTATCCAAATTCAACTTTAAATATTTTCTTCACAAATTGTTATAGATTCAAGATTGGTTTATTAGTATAAAAAATTAACATACATAACTGTCAATTTTTGCTACAAATGAGTAAAATCCAATTTCTATGTCTGAACATTTCTTAGACTCTTTAAAAACTAAATCTTAAGGACCCCTTCAACAATTCTGATGTAGAGGTAGAGAGATAGGTTGTAACATGAAGATAGTTTCCTAATAAATCCTCCTTTGTAAATCAGTTTTTATAACTGAATAGGATAGACGTTAAATAAATAAATAAATAAATAAATAAATAAATAAATAAATAGATAAATAAATATAATTTTTACAATCTGACTTGTTTACCACATTGTCAAGATGGAATAATAAAAATAAAAAGTATTTACAACTCATGGCGCTCAATGTTCTCTTGCAGCAAACAAAGACAACGAAGGTAATTCTGGCGACGAGTTCTTGCCGAGGCGTCGGCGATCCAGCATGGACCCTAGATACTTCATGCCTTCGTCTTCTGCTGACGCCTCTAAGGCGTTTGATGTGAGTGATCCATACAAATATCATGTGTTATGTCCAAGGAAATATAGGGCCTATTACAGGTAGGGCTGGGTAAGACAGGAAATATTCTCAACATCGATGTTTGGACTCAATGCAGATTCAAAAAATAAAAAGCATTATTAATTAAAATGAGGATATACTTTTTAGAGGATGAATATATTTTCCCCATTTTGTCACAAATAGCTAAGAAAAATGTATTTATTTCTTTAAATCCGGTCAGTGTTTAATTGTGATGGAGGTGCCGGGTACCCGAATGATCGACTTTTTTTGTCCACATGTTATTAATAGGCCTACTATGCCCACTATTTAAAATTTTTAAGATGATTCAAATTACAAAGTTTGCAAAGAATTTTTTTTTCACAAACAATACAATGAATGCATTGATATGTCAAATACTAGGAAAACGCTAAAGTCCCGCCGCGTTGATGGATGAGCTTTTTAAAGGTTTTAGTTTGCGTGGGATAATTTTACTTTTGCAAGTGCTTTGTTTTGCTGCCTACGCATTGTAGGTGAATGTTGTAAAGTTCTTTTGTTTCTTGTCAATTGGTATTATTTACCGTAAAAAACTTATATTAAAAGCTTTATTTCTATGGATTCTGGCTAACTTTTTCAACTTTTTCTTTCAAAAGGTACTACATCACCATAACCTTAATGTCCGTGTATAATATGAACGTTGTAGCCCCACCCGTTTGGTCAGAATTGGCCCAAATGGCACGAAAAAATCGCACAAAAAATCAAAAAACTTATATTAAAAGCTTTATTTATAAAGATTCTGGCTAACTTTTTCAACTTTTTCTTTCAGAAAGCAAAACATCACCATTACCTTAATGTCCATGTGAAATATGAACGTTGTAGCCCCACCCGTTTGGTCAGAATCGGCCAAAATGTGACGAAAATATCGCACTAAAAATCGAAAAAAATCGTAAAAGTACGATATTCATAAGAAATATTTCTTCGATTGTACCCAAAAACGTAGCAAGTCTAAGTTCAGAGATTTCGAAGGTCCTGTCAAATTTTCATCAAGATCGCATATGCCGTTTGCCCGGTAGAGAGCAAACAAACAGACAAAAATACAAAAAAAAAAAAAAAAAAAAAAAAAAAACACCCGAGCTAAATTTTTTGGGGGGTCAGTGAAATTGAAGTCTTCGCTTCACTCGCTTCGCTCGCTACGCTCATCCAATTATGTCATACTCACATAGCCCAAGATAAAATATTAAATATATTATTCTTAACATTCATGTGCAAGATATTAAATATTATTTTAATTTTAAAAGAGTCGCTGTGCAAGACCGGTAGGAGTTAAAAAATATGAGAATTCTGACGTTTTTTGCTTGTATCCTTAGACCATATATCGGGTGGACAGAGCGCGCGCCTATACCTGCCGTTGCAGCGGTTGAAGCCGAGCTGGGAACAAAGAGAGTGAGAGAGAGGAGAGATTCTCGGAAGTCGGTGGTGGCAAGAAGAGCGTAGTACCGGTACCATTTGAACGTACAGTAATTTCGCGTATTAGAAGTAGTGAATCTCTCGTTACTTTCGACAATGTGATGGTTTCTTAAAATGTATTATGCATATTTATTCCATGGGACAACACATCAAAGAAGATTTTTGGATGAGCGTAGCGAGCGTAGCGAGCGAAGCGAAGATTCCATTTCACTACACTGGAGAAAAAAATCCGGAATGTTTTTTTTTTTTTTTTTTTTTTTTTTCTTTTATTTTTGTGTGTCTGTTAACACGATTCCGGCTAAACCGATACTTCGATTGTGATGAAATTTTATGGAGGCCTTCGAAATCTCTGAACTTAGAACTGCCACGTTTTTGAGCGCAATCGGAAAAATTTTTCTCATAAAAAACGCAATTTTACGATATTTTTCTTTTTTAAAACAATTCTTTGACTTATAACACCTACATGCTTTATCCTATTGTAATGATTTTTTCACAGAACCCTTATTGTATGAATTAATATATTCGTGTTAAATTTGAGCGCAATCGAGAAATTATTTCTTATAAAAATCGCAATTTTACGATTTTTTTATTTTTTTAATAATTACAATTAACTAAAAAAATTAATAAATTAAAGTGAATTTTTTATTTAATTTAATTTAATTTAATTTAAAAAAAATTCAACTTAGTTATGATTTTTCCACAGAACAACAGAAAATCCGCATAACACATGGCAGCTCAATGCACCAATTACGCTCATCCAACAACGCGGCGGGACTTAAGCGTTTTCCTAGTAATTTATTTTAACCATATTCCGATAGAAATTTATTTCTATGTGTTTGGCGGAAATATGCCAGATTTCAACATCTTCATCATCATCATCATCATCATCATCATCTGTAGCCTACTATATATTATTTTTATTTACGGGAAGGAAATGTTTTTTCTAAAAGGGGTATTCACCCTTCACCCACCAAACTCAAAAAATATATTTCATTTTGACTAACTAGTTATGAATTTAAAACAGAACAAATGTTGGTCCACCGTTACCAGTAAATTTTCCTTACGTTAATTTTCCATCTAGACGTCCGGTAAATCTCACATAAGAAATAACAAGGGGACGACCTTTGAGCCCCGTGACCTTAGAGGATTTTGGAGCTACGTTGTCCGTCATGACGTAATTTAGCATGTGGTTTGGTCAAAATATGCTTATTACCAAGAGAAGGTGTAATTTCGGAACGCATATTTTTGCGTGTTAAGAGTGTATATTATTCGTGCAAGTTTCTAAATGCACATTGTAGATTGGTAATGCTGTAGTAATAGTATAGTCTATGTGAAACAAAAAATAAGCAGGTTGAAGCGGAATTCTCCAAAACTCAAATTTTCTCAAATTTCAGAATAAAAAGCTTTTAAAACATCGTGTTTTCATGGTAAAATAATAATATAATTTGTAAACAGTGTCATTTTAGTTTTGTAACCTATTGTGCTCTATTAAAAAATAAAAAATCTATCAAAAACCCAAGATGTAGATGACATAATTATTATATGAAACCCTTTGCAAATAGGGTTCATGGGGGAATGGCTGAATAAGTAGTGATAGTATTATATAGAACAGAATTTTGTAACACTTAAAATGTTAAATTAATTAATATTTTGATTTTTGATAAAGGTGCCTATTCTGCAAGTGAGGTTGTTGGTTGAGGAATAGGGTGGGGGGGGGGGGGGGGGAGGGGTACACAGATGTCACCATTCTCAAAATCACTTTGTTATGTTTGGCTGTAGTGAGGGCATACAAATAATAGTAGAACGAATATTGGCCTGCACTTTTTTAAAGGAAATAGGCCTATGTTTCCATCCAAATATAACAATTTTTGTGAAAAACAGTTCAAAACAATAATTATGCATATGAATACGAAATGATATTTTGCACTATAGTGAGCTATAAAAATGATAACACAACAATCACCTTATACATTATACTGTATTTTATTTATATAATAATACCAAATCGCCTTCAACAGCCATTATATACCAGAAGTATAAGGCATATTATGTTCATGACAGGCCATGTGCTTTCTCAGGTCTATATTCACTTGAAATATATATTTGGTAAAATAACCACAATAATAATCTGAAGTAAAATAGTGTCCTACATTACGAAAAATAAATTCAGTAAAATATTTGCACGTGGAATGAAAATCCACATTGTTTTACAGCTCTTTACTGTATCTTTGCATACAGTCAAACGCAGCGCGCGCGATGTTTTGCCACCACCTCGTTCTTGGAACTGGCCGCAGGTCGGCTTCACGAATATTGCCGCGCTATCCGTCTACCCGAAGGGTATAGATGGTCTAAGCTTGTATCTTAAAAATACAAATTGCATAAATTTAAATTAACATTATGAAAGCTAAGAAGATTTAAATAGTGCTTTTGATAGCCAATCAAAACTGTGGCAAAATACATGAAAATAAATTACTTAGTATCCTTATTTATTTTTGCTATTTTTTATGCATATGTCCAACATTGTTGGTGGCCATCCTGGTTACAAAACATCATCGGCTATTGCATTTCCAGTAGGCTACTCTAAATATTACAGTTATGCCTGATCCACTTGAAAGTATTGAGTTGTGAATAATTTGTTATGTTCACATAGTGTTCTAGCTGCTTTTGTTACCCTCTCTGAACCTGAATATTACTTGTATTAGGGTAAGAGAAATAAAGTGACGTTTGAGTTTTGTTTTCAGGACTTCGGCGTGATCATCATGTCAGATTTGAAAGTGAAAACCAAGCCGTGTGTTCCACCACCCGTCTATGGTAATATGAAACACATAATATTAATTTATAATGTGAGAAACATGTAGAGATAGGGTAGGAGACCAACAGCTTACCTGAAGTGAGAGTAGGCGCGCCGTGATAGAAGACATAAACACAAATAAACAAATAACACTACATTTCAAACGTTTCGGTCTACGTGACCTTCCTCAGTGAGTAGAGAAGAGTTACTGAGGTGAAAAACTAAAGCTAGGTAGCCGTTGGCTAGGGTGGGGGTGGGGTGAAGTGAAAGATGAGTGGGGGGTGTGGAATGGGTGACAGGGGAGGGGTAGAGAGGAGGAGAGGGAGGACTACCTAAGGTTTAAGTTAGGTTTGTGGCGCGATTGCAAATCCATTGGTAGGCCAGTTCCCATCTTCTCAGTTCTCCATCGTGTACAGTGAGAGGGAGTGACCTGATGACACAAACTGTGAAACAGGTCACGAAGGGAAGGCCATGCCCATTGGCATGCAATGCCACAGGTTTCTCGAGGTTCTCCTCTCTTACATCCTGTCTGTAAGGTAGCTTTTACCAGTTCAACCTTTGTATTTATCAGGGAAAGGTTAACTAGTACTTTAAAAATAATTATTTTCAAAGATATTATGTTTTAGCTTTTCTTTGTCATTTTTGTACCGGTAATACACAAATGTTTATAAAGTTTTTCCCTATCATTATATCTGCATATATAGGGGTCTATTTTTGAAAGCAGGTTTCGCCTCATTCGTTGTACATTCGTTGTTAGGTAATGTTAGAGTAGGTAGGCCATTTGTTGACAAGTGTTTTATTTAGCGTTAGAACCCTAGTGTTGTATTCTAATAGCAGGTTGGAATAATATGCAGATTTCTTTTGATTGCAGACTACATGCATCACGGGATTATGTTAAGACGTGGAGGAGCTAGAATGGATGGTAAGCACATCTTATAGTGAGGAGGGAGGAGAGGGCTAGACTGAACATTTGTTCACAGATCACGAAATAGCTGTTACTCTAGCTTCTACCGTAATTCTGTTCCTTTGGATCGAGTAACATTATCTAGAGCAGAAAGATCGTGATTTTTCTGCTCAGTCTTTTTTTTTGTGGGCAAAGTTGGCCTCCTCAGCCATTCTTCTGTCTTGCTATCCAATATAAGACTGCCTTCTTTTCTGTCCTGCTCAGTTCATCGGTGCACCAGTCTTTTTAGGAGGGAGTAGTTAAGACTAAGTTTGATCTAATACATAACTAATTAGTAATTATGCACGTTATCAAAATAAAAATGGCTTCCTCATTTGCTGGAAGCATTGAAAATAATATGTCAATGTGAATGTTTACGTA
This sequence comes from Sweltsa coloradensis, assembly GCA_024449915.1. Lineage (NCBI taxonomy): Eukaryota > Metazoa > Arthropoda > Insecta > Plecoptera > Chloroperlidae > Sweltsa > Sweltsa coloradensis. The sequence continues at coordinate 27,733 of JAMZAV010000392.1, forward strand.
ATTTATCTGTTTGGATTTTTATTTCTGGTTAGAGTAGATTGGAGTAGATCATGGCTCCAAAAAGTGTTTTTTCTAAAAACACAGAGCAATATCCTGTTACTTACCTCAAAATATTTTGAGCCTACTCTAATGTGATCAGAGAGAAGATTCGAGTAAGTCGAGTAATGGTTAGCGAAAAAGACCTGTACAAGCAGGAGTTGAAAATATTAGGTAACCTTTTATCACTTGCTAGTCATGTGAGCTTTAAGTTTAAAGAGTGCAAAACCCTTACATATAATATTGAATAAATATTGCATCTTCCTGCCAAATCCATCTGGATGTCCCCTCTACAATCTCCGTGCATGCGACACGAGTGCTTTGTAACAACTAGAAACATTCTCCCGCCAGGCCTCGAGGGATCACCGGGCGTCGGTGGGTTCGCGATGTCTGCCGTGTACGACTCTCCGCCGGTACCGGCCATGGCCAAGGGAGCCGACTACTCGCCGTCGCAAGAGCAGGCGACAGTCGAGATCCGCTCCTTCTTCCCCGAGACGTGGCTCTGGGAGCTGGTGGACACGGGGTGAGGGTTCTACTCATTCATGATAACGTTTTGTTTATGTTTTAAATGCGATTAAGTATTTTTCTGTATTGTTTTGATATGGTTTTAGCTTGTGCAGCATGGGAATGCACAAACAGAAACACAACGAAGTTATTGCATAAGGGAATTTAGTAATCATTTGGTGTTTATGGCTAATATGCTCACCTGTCAACCTCGAAAAATATTTGGGCTATTAATCGCTACAACCTACTTTACAAACTGACCTGTTCAAGATAACTTCTAATTGACATGCCAGTGGACCAATGACTTGGGGATCTAGCTTACTATAGATGTAAAAATATCATTGATTTTACCTATTTGGCCTAAAAACTGTTTGATATCCTTTAAGTTGGTTTCAAATTTTTGTGAAGTTCGAAGTTTGATTTTTATTTTTAAAACTATAAAAGTTCGAGTTTGGAGTAAAATAGTGGGTTTGCACAACCCTCCTGTTCCCCCCAGGAGCGACGGGCGCGCGCAAGTTGAGCCGCGGCCGCGACCTGCCTCACACGGTGCCCGACTGGATCGGAGGCGCCGTCTGCATCTCGCCCCAGCAAGGCCTGGGCATCTCGTCCCCGACGCAGATCACCGCCTTCCAACCGTTCTTCCTAGAGCTGGTGCTGCCCTACGCCGTGAAGCGCGGCGAGGTGGTTCAGATCAAGGTGGCGCTCTACAGCTTCCTGTCGCACAGCGTACCCGTGAGTGTTGCACAATTAACCGTTATCTAGTCTACTTCAGATAGGAAAATGTTACACCTAGTTGGCCTACCGCAACTACGTAATTTCAAATAACATTTATTCTTGACATGCTTTTGCTTTTTGCGGTCTTACCAGGCAGATATATATTTTGTTACTTAATTAGTCTACCCACCAATTGGTTTTGATTTTGATTCACATTTTTAAAGGATATGAACAAAACCCTAAATGACTACCTGTATTGAACACTGATTAAACCTATTGTTGCAAATGTAGTTAATGTGTTTTAAATTAGAATAAATTTTCATGCTGTGCATAGTCAAATAAAATATTTTTCCAAGGCAGTTTTTTTTATTTTGGAAGACATTTAATACAGTCACAATTAGTACAATATTATAATACACAATTTCTACTGTGTAGTTTATATTTCATTTGCATCGGTAAGGATACAAAGTATACAAAAATTATCAACTAAGATAGAAACAAAATATGATCTACAAACTATTGTAGAATGCTCCCATCATCTGTTTCGGTTCTTCTTGCCTCAGGTTCGGCTCACATTTGAACCATCACCGGGCATAGAGTTGCTCTCTGAAGAGTCTTCCACGTCCAAATGTGTGGAACGAAATGCCAACTGGGTTCATCGCTATCGTATCCGCGCCACGGAGTTGGGTGACGTAAACCTGACAGTTTCCGCCGAGGTTGATGCCTCGTTCCCCGAGTCCTGCGGGCCAGAGACTCTCATCAGCAGGAGGTAACGCACTTTTCTCCAAAACATTCAATAAAGCTTAAATAAATAAATAAATAAATAAATAAATAAATATATCCGTATTTAGAGTCTACCCACTCAGTCACATAACTGATTTTCAGTGAGGGACAGTGAAGCAAAGCGACCAAGCCAACCCTGTAGGCCCCGTCGCAATCGATGTTTTTTTTTCACAAAAAATTTCAAAAGTGTGGTACTGTGTAGAGTTAAAGATCACATAAATATATACACAAATTACATTTATTACATTTAATTTTGTGTATATATTTATGTGATCTTCAACTCTACACAGCCGCCGGTTTTTTTCAAGGTAAGCTGTTGGCTCCCAGCCTCTATCAATCTTTCCCCAACCAACACTTAACTAGCCTCTAGGCCCTATCAACCCAAGCAAAAGTGTGATACTGTACTATCAACAAAAATGCATTATCTCAATACTTGATTCATGATGAGATCAAAAAAGGGCCAGACAAAAACTGGTCTCGTAAAACTGCCACAGCCCAGTTCCGACTTGCAACTGGCTACAACGTTCTGCAACACCATCTGAACAGATTCAACATCAACACCAAACCTTGGCCACTTGTTAATTATGTAATTTTGAATCCCAAGACAGAGTACTGCACTCCAGAATGACATTCACTCCCTGCCCAATGATATGAGCAGGTCAGAGGAAGAAGCCCTTTTATACTGGATAGTAAGAAGGAAGAATGGCTAAAGAAGCCCTTCTCTGCACAAAAAATAAAATTATACAGTAGTTTTACGATTATATAACAGTATGTAAAACAATATAACATCATGACCGTTGTTCAACCATGAAGATAAATTTTTAATGAGAGTTGCATTGTAGCTCAGTGCCCTCGAGAATTAAAATGTTATTCTACGTTATGTCAAACTGCTTCGCATTCGGTCATGTTGCAAGTAACACTGCCTCTTGATGTGGGGAAAAAGCAGTTTAGGAACATTTATTGGACCTACAAGCTTTCACAAGATCTTAGTCTATCTAATTCTTGGAGTGCATCACTATGGAAATACCTTGCCTTGTGTTCATAACTTTCCCAAGCATACATTGAGAAAAGCCACAGTATGCATGTTTGTCATCTGTTCTGGAAGGAACGAGCATTTGTTGCCTAGTTGTTGAGTTACAACTCTCTCAAAGATTAATTTCTATGTCTCGACTTATACTGGAGCAAGAGATAGATGATGTAATCATAACAATGTGTTTTATGTTTAGAGATGTTCTAGTGAAACCATTGCTCGTCAAACCGGAAGGATTCCCCGTCGAGATAACAAACTCTGCTTTGATCTGCACAAAAGATGGTAAGTAATTTTGAATTATGTCTTCAATTGAGGGGCCGCGAGCATAAACCGTCAAAGGTGCTTTACCCGGTTTGTGCTCGCACGGCCAGCCGTGGTCCCACCGTGCTATTTGAAGTCATAATACACTTAGAGTTCACCAATTTGCACACAGATAGCGCCACACTGAACGAATATGCAGTTGTCTACGCGTGGCTTCTAGCTTTACCGGCTGATGTTGCTGCTGCCGCAACTGCTCATATCTCAGATTGATTTTTTTTCATTTAGACGGTGTGCTCGCAGCCCCTCAATTTGCTTTAAAACCTATATATTTTAGACTTGTATTATTTTTTTTAAATAGGGTAATTGATGTAATGTAAAGTAACATTGTTTTATTGCATTACAATTAAATTTAAGAATAAAATTATATTGCTGAAAAAAAATTATTGTGTGGATAAACATGACAAGATAAATAGGGACAAGATTTTACTAAAATTTTAAAAGAAAATCAAATTTAAATGTGTCTATAGTGACTATTTGATTAAAGGTGGTAGTTTGTCATATAATATGCTCAGGCAGAGTGTTGTGTGTTCAGACGACTCGGGCGAGGCCAAGGCGGTGGTCTGGGATCTGCAGCTGCCGAGCGATGTGGTGGACGGGTCTGCCAGGGCCGAAGTCAACATGGTGGCCGACCTCATGGGACCAACACTGCAGGTACGATAACCTTCGGCATCGAAGCTATCTAGCGCTAGCCTATGACAAGTCATTTCGGTCAAACCAACAGAAGTTTTTTTAAGTACTGTCCTCTTTCAAACTGGTTTCTGCTTTTTCTCTGTTACTTGGTTGTACTTGTTGTTGCTAGCTGCACTCGTCACCAGCAGGTGAAAAGTGTTGTCGCCCCCAGCCCTTCAGGCTGGGCTTTATGTTCTCTATTCTTTCCCAACCTCTCAACTCTTCTCCAATCTAAACTTAGATGTTTCAGTTCAGTTTTACTGCTATTGTCATTCAATGATATGTATTTCTCAATTCCATTTACAAGAAATACTCCCATAGGTGTAATTGATTTTATGGAAATTAATCCAGGAAAAACATTCAGAAAAAAGAAACTGTTGAGATGGGTTTTTTAATTTCTGGATAGATTTCCATAAAATCATTGATGTGTATTCCCGTACGGTAACGTCTTTGTTTGGCCACCCACATACACTTAGAATGTGCGTTGTTATGTTGGTGTTTAGAACCTGGGCTCCCTGGTCCAGCTGCCGATGGGCTGCGGCGAACAGAACATGATCCTGTTTGTCCCGAACCTTCACGTGGTGAACTATCTGGCGGCCACTCACCAGCCCAACCCGAAGCTACAAGCCGAGGCCATCAAGAACATGGAGAAAGGTCAACTAGTGTTTCCTACGTGTGTTTTACTCCATCTTCGAGTGAATGCCTGAGCATAACCTGTTTCTATTCTCCAGGCTACCAACGCGAGCTCAACTATCGCCACACGGACGGATCGTACTCTGCGTTCGGCAACAGCGACAAGGAAGGTTCCATGTGGCTGACTGCGTTCGTCGTGAAGACGTTTGCGCAGGCTCGCGCGCACATCTTTGTCGACGAGAAAGATCTGCAAGTTAGTCTCAAGTGGATTTCCAAACATCAACTGGAGAACGGATGCTTCCCGGTCGTTGGGCAAGTCTTCCATCATGATTTAAGGGTAAAAATCAATGATTAAAAAGATACAGCCATATATCTTTAGAATGATTTTAGAATTTAAACCATATTGTATTTTTTCTGCATATAGTGTGTATAAGGGCTGTCAGCAAGTACTAAAAAAAAAATGGTTGATGAATATTAAAAATACTGTCAGCAAAATTCCCAAATTGCGGATCATCAGGTGCTAATTAATTCCTTTACTTATTTGGTATTGATTTCTGGTTTGATGCTTAGCATTAGGCACTAGTAAAATGCAAGAGGCTTCAAGCCCTGTAACGTAACCCCAAGTAACCAATTCATATTGGTTATTTTGAGATGTGAAAGCTAACATCTAGTTCAAGTTGAAGTTCTTTATTGATCCGTGGATTTATATATTTATATACGTATATGCATACTGTATTTATAAAAACAGTGGTTTTACTACAATATTATTCCCTAATTTTTTTGCCCATTTGAAAGTGACAATTGAGAAATATTAGCATGAATGAAGGCTGCTTTATCTAAAGCTGCTTCATTCTTCTAGTTCCAGTGTTGGTTTATTATAACTTGCAAAGCAAGCACCTGGTTTTATAATTTAAGCTTGGAAATGATTTTGAAATCTTAATTCAGCAATCCCCAATATTTTTTTTATATACCCGGTAATTTATTTACCAATTGATCTCTTTATATATTTAAATGTTGTTTACAAGATTTGTTTTGTTGCTAGATCCAGAGTAATTATCTTAGCAGTGTAATCCATGTAAGGCTAATCCAAGTGTCTGTCCCCAGGGTGGCCTGAGCGACGACGGGATGTCTGCCGCGCTGACAGCGTTTGTCCTGATCTCGCTGCTGGAGACCGGGCTTCCCCTCCCTCCGACCCTGGCCGACAACGCCAAGTACTGTCTGCTGGGAGACACCGGTGACAACGTGTACACGCGCGCGCTCTCTACGTACGCGCTAGCGCTGCTCGACGACCGAGAGGCAGCGCAGGCAGCGTTGGCTCGTCTCGTCTCCCTCGCCACGGTGGATCAGGAGATGATGCACTGGCAGAAACCTGGTACGTACAACCATACCCAGGGTATTCAACAATTTCATTTTTTCATTTTTCATTTTTAATAGACCATTTTCAGAATTAACTGCGCATGCGCGCTCCGTTGCAAAGCATTATGGGAGAAAGGTACATTTACATGCTAAATGCCATATGATTGGGATTGTGGCTGACTGCACTGCCATTGTTGGAAACGCAGTTCTCCACACACCCGAGCATATGGCATTTAGCGTGTAAATGCCCTTTCTCCCATAATGCTTTGCGCGCGCGATATAGGCTGGTGATTTTGAAAATCGTACGTTCTTACAATTAACATTTGAGCATGTTACATTATTCATAAGCCTTTCATATTGCACCCATAATCATGTCCTTACAACATGTGAGTATTGAAATTTGATTTCTATATAACTTATTGTAACTAGGTTACAATATACAATAGTGCCTTTGATCAGGAGGGGTTTAAACAAAGTTAATAGTATTATTAATCAAAATACAGTACATTCAAACCAAACTTTAGTGTTCAAAATATGGATATAGTCACAATCAGGAAACTTTCCCGTAGGAGTATTAGTTAATTTTGGATACAATCCAGAATACCTGAATATAACCCCAGACAGGGTAGATTTTTAATATCTGGATTATACCCGTGGAAGTTATTAGTCATTTGAGCAGGGTGCGGATCATGATTATGTAACTCATTGGCGCTCATTCTACAAGAGGGATGAACTTTCTTTTCAGGCAGCGAGTCTCGCGCGCTGAGTGTCGAGATGACTGCGTACGCAATCCTTGCGCTGGTCAAGGTCGGGGGCGAAGAGAACCTGGTAACGGCGCACAAAGCCGTGCGATGGATATCGCAGCACCGCAACGGCCACGGGGGATTCGTATCGACACAGGTCCGTCTGATTCACAAATGTCTTAAATTATAATAATAGTCTAGGCTAGAAATCGCAGTGGTTTACGTAGGAAGTGATTATTTATTTACTTATTTATTTTATTTATTTCTTTATTTATTGTCTATCTTATTCAGTTATTAAAACTGATTTACAAAGGAGGACAACTAAAAAAACCTAATCACATAATGCAGACAAAGTAATGAACTGGTCTCTATTTATCAAGAAAGTCAGCAGCCACCATCACTTTTCGAAGGTAAGCTGTTGGATCCTATCTCTCACCAATAGGTAGTAGGCCTAGTTGAACAAAATTTGAAATAGTAATATTAAACACAATGTATTATTTCTTCATATTAAAAAAAAAAAAAAATGTAATACACACAGTACAGTAATACTACTAAATACAATCCAGAAATAAAAGTACCAGCTCGACTTTGGATTGAACGTAAGTTTCACTCTTACCGGGCGGGCGTCGATCGACAACCAACCATCGAGCCGGTAACTTATTAACCCATCTGCACCCGTAAGCGGACTAGTCCGCGAATCATAGCCTGGCCACGGAAGCCATAAGCGGACTGGTCCCGCACTTACGCGCGTTTCCATTCAAACTGCAGTAGTATCAGCTCCTATCGGCCAATTGTTGTACTTTTTGTTGCATTTCCCGCGTCAAGCATGTAGTGACATCTAGTGGTGTTCTTTGGTACTCTTACGGCAAAAACGTGAAGCTACAATCGACTTTGTTATCGACATGAAACTTACGCGCCTGTCTACTGTCAATAATGGCAGATTCGGATCAATCAAGCGTCGTTCTCGGCACAAACAATCTTAAATCAGTCAATTTTTGGATGTTCTTCGATCAGATTTCAGTGATAGTGATGGTGAAGGTTGTGATTTTAATTGTATGCGTAGAACGGGGCAGATATAGTAAGTGAAAGTGACAGCGAAGAAGAAATGTGCGTTGGTGTGCGTGGGAGTAACATTGAGGTTAGGAATGGGCGTGATCACGAGGGTCGTACTCTTAGCCCTACAATTCGTGTATTGTTAGTTTGTGAACAGGCCTAGGCCTAGAATATAATGCTACAGTAATAATATGTGATGAGTGGACAGTAATGATGTTGATTACGTTCTTACTCTACTACGCTGCAACTTTGATGTGCAGAGGGCAAAAGTGCGCGGTTTCCGTGGGCGCGCTAGCGTTTTGGGGCGCTGGTGCGGATGGGTTTAACTTCTAGATTGTTGGTGCGTTATAGATCTGAATGAACGAAGTGATCATTAAGGATTATACCGAGTTAAGATAATGTGTTCTGTCGTAGGACACGGTGGTAGCCCTGGAGGCTCTCTCCAAGTACGCGACCAGCCTCCCGTCCGAGCATACCAACCTCAACATCCTGGTGACTGCCAACGCCGTAGAACGCATCTATCAGATCACCCACCAAGACCGGTTGCTGCTCCAGCGTCAGCCGCTGCCAGAGCTTCCTACTCACATCGAGGTGATTGCCCACGGGACGGGGTGCGCGCTTGTGCAGGTACGTACAATAATTGTACAAAGTTTGAAAAAATTATATAGGTTTGTGTTAGGTTTGGGTTTAGCAAACTAATTTTTCCACTTCTTTCTATCCTCCCACAATTGCATCTCTTTGACATCTTCCCAGCTCTGTCCTCTTTCCTAAGTCTGCATCCTTCCATCTCTTCCATGGTCTTCCCCATCTTCTTCTAGAGATGTTGAAAATAAATTATTTTCAGTTTCTACCTGTATTTTATTACATGAATGTAATACATATACTATTGATCATTAAAACATCTGTGTACTTAGTATTATAGCCTAGGCCAACTGTACATATTATTTGATTGTATTAGTAAATCTTATTCATTTACATTTTTGGACCACTTACCTATAACTTTGCTATTATGTGATTAATATAATGGTTGGTTCTAGAGCTGGTTGCGTTACAACATCCACACAGCCACGGGCGACGATGCGCTAGAACTGGACGTCAAAGTCTCGCCGCTGGCTTCAATGGACCGCTGTTCAAGGCAGAATCTAGAGTTCTGTATTCGTTACAAGCCCAAGGACCAGACTTCCAACATGGCCGTGCTTGAGGTTGCCATGGCCTCCGGTTTTGTGCCTGACAAGGAGTCACTGTCCCACCTCGACAACAGCATTCGTAAGTTAAACATCTTGTCCTCGTGGTGTGTTGTGTAGGAGAGTAAGGAACTGAGCTTTAAACACGTAGTTTTCAACATATTAAATTAAAAAATACATTTTCTTAATTTTTCATTTCTTGCCATATCTTTTTAGTTTTACAATAACCTATTGAAACCTATGAAATAAATGAAATAAAAAACATTTTGAGTTTTGACACTAAATAAATTAGAGCAAATATGCTGAGAGTTGTTGTGTTCTTGTAAGTACTGTACTGTTTACTTTCTTATCTATTTATGCAATCATATCATTTGCTTATGGTCATATAGATAGCCTACATATATTGATATTAGTATTATTACCACCAGTTGTTGCCTCAAGGGTTGGGTTGGATGAGGCACTCGATGTTCACTTCATGGTTCATGGGATTGTCGTATGTAGCTCAACCCTATTCCTGTTCCAGACGTAAAGAGGTGGGAGGTCCAAGACGACCAGGTGAACTTCTACTTTGACTCTCTGACCAACAAGCAACTGTGCGTGGGCTTCACGATACAGCAAGACACTGAAGTGGAGAATCCGTTGCCCGCTAACGCTCGCCTATACGACTACTACCAGCCTGAGATGGTCATCTCAAAGGTAATAAAGCCACACAATCCTGCATCAAACTTAATAGTCTATGAGCCAGCTAATCCAAACCCTCCCCCCCCCCGGGGCGAAGGTTTGAAAGTGGTTTCGAGAAGCTATTTATATTACATTTTGATTTTCACTTGTTAGCCATCATGACTTTGGTGAGTGTACCCACCAGGGGTGACCAAACATTTTTGGCCCAAAATTAAAATACTGTTATTTAGAGCCAACTATACGCAAATGGTCTAGTTTTTCTTCATAATTTCATTTCAATTAAATATTTCGAATTTTAGAAATTAACTTCAGGGAGATATCATTACTATATCCGGAGATAGCACCCTATGCTGTTTTGGACAACATGAAAATTTTTCGTTCCTTTATGGGCATGTGACTATTCAAATGAAAGGTCTTGATGAGTAGATTAAAAATATGTAATTTTATGCATATGTTAATAATGCATTTTTGGTCAAATTGGTCAAAAAACACTCGAAAAACCTCGCTGTGGGAAGCCACATGCCGTAATCTGAAATTATGGTCACACCGTTTGATGTTTTGTTTATATTTAGTTTGAATAAATATAATTAGCATTGTTTTTATGTATTTCGATCAAAAACTATGTATTTGTTTAATTTAAATTGTTTAAAAGTTCCGAAAATTTTGTATTATTTATGCAACTACAGAATAAATTGCATGTATACGACGTTTTTTTTCGTTGAAATATTCTATATAAGTGTTCTGTATAATAGGATAAATTATAGTTAATTAACTGAATCATTTAGTCTTAAAGAGGCAATCAGTATTGAAGCAAAGATAAACATATTAAGCTGGCTACCATGCAATATAGGTACAATTTGCCTGTACAAATCCGTGCAATACAAATTATAATTTACAAAAATCTACAAAAGTTAATAGTTTCTATTACTTTTGAATATGTTATAAGTGAGATGCATATTTTTTATCATCAATAAATTTCAATTAATTGATGTATATAATAATACATATAACTCAAAGGACCAGTATATTATATACTACTTGGCATTATTTTGTTGTGTAATTCGTAGCAACATTATAAAAGGCTTATAAGCAGGTTATTATATACAAAATCTTTTACTGACAACATTTTAGTAACCGCGCTGTCCAAATAAATGATATTATATTATTATTTACCATATTTTCTTGCTTAGTGTTTATTGGCCATAAAAACATTAGTAGTCCGTTGTATCGAATTATCATTTAACTCGGGTACTAGATTAACGCCCACTGCGACCCTGCATCAGAACTGATAATAATCACCTCAAAAAAGGAATAAGATGTGGGTTTTATTTATTTATTTAACGTCTCCTATTCAGTTAAAAAACTGATTTACAATAATATTGTGCGTGTGTGCTTACGCACATTATGCAGATATCTAAGGAGAAATAGTTAGGCGAGCGACAGTAGACACAGATTGCTTCTATTGATAGTTAGCTTCGTTCATCATTCAAATTATCAAATTGTGCACATTTATATAATTTATCTATATATTTTTGTATAACATGTTTTTTATTTCGTTAAATTAAATATATTTTCCCGCTTTGGCTTCTATTATGGACACATAGTAGGGTTTCTCAACAAAACCCATTTAGGGTTATTCGGTTACAAGTTGACATCACAGAATACCATGCAATAAGCCATTATGCATGTACCATTACATTGTTATTCAAAGTGTGGCATTAATGCTACCTACCACTGGTATTTATCATTACAAGACTTGTAAACGACAAGTTTAATAAAGATAGGGTTGCATCTTAGTTGATCACCTAGTATAATTTAAACTTTATACAATATTTTAATGTCTAGTAACATGATTTACATAATTTCTCATGTTCTTTAATCTATACTCAATGCTAATATGCAGCATTTTAAACTATTTTAAAAATAAAAATAAATTCCATGTTTTATATTCAAAACAAACAACTTGAAATCCCATCGTGGGTGTACCCACCAACATATTGAAAGTAAACAAGCCACATCTAAAGCATAGCAGCTATAGTGATTATTATTATACATTTGTTCTTGTTACACCAACCAAAGTGGATCAATTCGGTCATAAATGGCATTCAATTTAATGCTGCTAGATTTAAAATATAGATTTGTCATCGTTTGTACAACCCTACAAAGTAAAATAATTAATTTAATTAGACCACAAGTCGATAGGGTACAACGCAAAATGTCAATGTTTGGTTCATTTACAAGCAAAATTAGTAATTTATTATTGTTTACGGCTTACGCGGTGAAATTAATTTACTTCTGGTGGGTATACCCACCAAAGTTAAGGCAGCTTACAAGCTTAAATATAAACTCAATGTATAAAAGTACCTAAAACCACCCTCAGACCTTCTGGTCCAGTTGTAGGGAAGGTTTAGGAAATTTCATTTATGATATAAATCGACAGATATGTATTTTTACGGTGGGTACTTCAGTCATCCCTGGTGGGTACACCCATCTAAACCATTTTATCTTACAAGCATAAACTTACACTAATATATTAAAGTACCTAAAACCACCCTCATACCTTCCGCCCTGCGTAGGGGCAGGGGAAAGACCCCTTTGCAACCGAAATGTATTAATTTCATTTTTAAAGTAAGTATTCTGGTCACCCCTGGTGGGTACACCCACCAAAACCGTGACGAATAACAAGCAGAAATCAAAAGTCCGATATATAGAAGTACCTTAAACCACCCTTACGACCTTCCGCCTACGTGTGTGGCAGGTTTAGGAAAGTCCATTTACGATAGAAATTGAAAATTCTTTATTTTTTCGGTAGGTACTTTGGTCATCCTTAGTAGGAACACCCACCCAAACCATGATATCTTGCAAACTAAACTCAAATTAAATATATTTAAGGGCGTCAAACCACCCTTAGGCCTTCCGCTCTGCGTAGGGGGGAGGATTGTGTAGGCCCCATTACCACCGAAATTTTTTTATTTTTTATTTTTACAGTGGGTACTTTGGTCACCCCTGGTGGGTACACCCACCAAAACCGTGATGGATAACAAGCGGAAATCGAAAGTCAATATATAAAAGTACCTAAAACCCCCCTTAGACCTTCCGCCCTGCGTAGGGGGTGGTTTGTGAAGGCCCCATTACCACCGAAAATAATTATTTTTTAATTTTTACAGTGGGTACTTTGGTCACCCCTGGTGGGTACACCCACCAAAACCGTGATGGCTAACAAGCGGAAATCGAAAGTCAATATATAAAAGTACCTTAAACCACCCTCAGACCTTCCGCCCGGGGGGGGGGAGCTATACCTACAGTTGGCTCAAAGTCTATAACCTTAGACAATTCAACATTAAACTTCAGTTATTATTATTATTATTGCTTACAATTATCTTGAATCTTTTTTCGAATTTAATTTGCATCAATGAAGACATGCATTGTAATATGAACACTTCAGAAATCGTAAATCTCGTAGTTGTTTTGGTTGTAGGGCTAAACAATCTCCAATATTTTAGCATTACTAGTGCTCGGTTTATTTAATCGCGTCCCCATTATCCACGTATTCAGTATTTTCAATTTATTTCTCGTTCGTTTGAATCGTAACAGATTTGGACGAAAAATGTTAGCACCCTGGCAACTATGATCACGTAGGAGTGGTTCAGCTGATTTTTAGCGTACGCACACACAGTTTTTTCTTATTAGAGTTGAGTTGTAAGACTCAGGCGCTTTGCTCCCTCTTCTAACTAGGTAAACGCCAAAGTCGTTGCTAAGCGTGGGATAGAGCTAATTCCGCTACATTAGTCTTAGGTTTCAAGGTTGTTTGGTTATTTATTATCGCCGATCACCAGAGGCAGGTATTTACGGTAAAAACGAAATTTTCACCGCTAAAACCCGTAAATGATCAATCATTTTCAACACTATATTCACCGCTTTTGGTCAGAACAAAACCAAATATGCAAATAAGTTCCACCTCAAATACCTGCCTCTGAATACTCATAACTACATTTTATTGTAATCTGCAATTCTTTTACAAGGTAACACACCCAAAATTTAAAAAAAAATCAGGGGGAGAGAGATATGGAGCTTTCAACTAAATGTTGAATTATTTTCACCACCAAATCACCGCTTTTGGGTACAAGAAAAACGAAAATTGACTTTTATTTTCACCCCAAATACCTGCCTCTGCCGATCACTAAAGGACTTCTGCCGGTGCTGGCACATACCTATAAAAATAAACAAACTACTTACACCACCTACTAAATTGTTTTTCAACTAGTTCAGCTCATATACAACTTGTATTACATACTAATACTAATAGCCACCCCAACGAACACAATCACGCGATGAACGAGAAGCCTGACCGACAGATACTAATTCGCGCGAACTCAAGTGATTCCACAGCTCTCTTTTTTCTACGGAGAAATATAGCCTAGTACCCTACAAAGTTGACATGTTAGCATTCGAATAAGACCCGCGGTAGACAAGCATCGATGAACAACCACGACGTATTTCACAGATACCGAAGCAGTGCAACTAGGTCAATATCAGTTACAATAAATTTTTATTTTTTTAAAATTATTAGGCCTGATTACATATTATTATATTTCTTTGCATAGTTTCAGATTGTTAAAGCTTGGTGAGACATAGTATGTTTATCTAAAATGCTATTTATTTTGAAAGGAACTTGTTTTCAAAACGTGCTCCTCTGTCTGCCTTCAACCCTGGTACTCATTCTAACTGTGCTTACGGATAAAATGAAGAGAGACTTGGCTTCAATTCTAACTCGCTGGATTCTGTGTTTTCAGAGCTACCAAGTGGCCACTAGTTGTGACTCGGAACCGTTGCCTCAGCCTCTGCCAAGAAGCGCGGAACATCACAACGATACCTTACACCGTACCGGTAAGGTAGCACACAATAATAATTATTGAATTAGCGTATTTACTCGATTATAGGACGCCATCGAGTAATGGCCACACCCTAATTTTGACCACTCAAATTTCAAAGAGTAGGATATAAACGGTTTCACATAATGGCCGCTCCCCACTTTTTGAACTTGGTTATTTTAAATATACCCGAGGCCTATACTTGCATAAATACAGTTAACTTAATTGAGTTAGTTAAATTTAATTACATATTTATGGTGTTGTATCAAGTGCCAAACTCCAATGTTTTGTGGGGAGTTACGTGTAACTTTACGCCTTGCATCTGTTGTAATGTCACACTACTACAGCTTTGATGGCTCGTCGACTTGATTACTGCTCTATGTTTACATAATACATACGACTAATACTTAGAGTTATGTTGTAGTAGTAATAGTATTGTAATATGCAGCCTGTAGTATAGTGAGCAAACAAAATTTTCTACCTATTATTTTTATTAATGTAGTTTGATGGAAGGCAGTGTTGTAGACGTACTCTTTTAGGTTAAAATTTATTTGAATACAACGAATATTAGATATATGTCATGAAAAAAGTTCATTAGAGTTGCCGTAGTAAGTAAGAATTTCTGCTAAAAAGTTACTTTTATTATTATTGCTGACTATTTCATTCCTCTATTTTTCAGCAGATTCCCAAGCGTACGGTGCAACAATGGTTAACACCATAGAGCGAGGACCTTCGGATATGAACACCTTGATCCGTGTTCCGAAACCTCGCGGTTTCAAGAAGCGTAGAAACAAGACCAGCACGGAGAACTACCCCACTCCTCTCCCCCTCCCCTCGCTTCCCGGCTTCCCTGTCCACCCACCCCCTCCAATCTCCTCCCTGCCCTACCACCCCTCGAAGACACAACCGCTCCCGTTCGGGTTCCCATCCTCGACAACATGGATGCCATAGAGGGCGACACGTATCTCGAGCTGATCACATCGAGCGAAACTGCTCCGGCGACGTCCTTGAACAGCGGATTCGTGGACGTGGACCATGACCTTGAGTTCCCAGACGGAGTGGAGGGCCCTGCACCGGTCTACGTTCCGTTGGGCGGGAACTCCGAACTACCTGCTCTTGGTAGGCTACTCGCGTCGTTCATTACTTTACATAATAACTACCTAGGTATCGTACGTAAGTGTAGAGGAGATTGACCTTTACAACCTTATTGGGAAATAGTTTCCTGATTCAGTCCACAGCTCACCAAGATGTTTTTGATTTGGAATAAACTGTAGTTACTAGTTAGAGATGAGTTTAATTAGCATTTTGTATTATTAATAAGTTGTGTGCGGGTACCTAAAATGCCTGGTTAGGTCGGATATTTTGAGACGCTTATTGTAGTCAAAAACAGGCACCCGAGTTTTGGGATGCTATTCTTTGCTATTTTTTTTCCTTAAATTTTTTCGTAAACTTACTTGTATGTATGTATTTGTTAGCATCCGTTTGATCTATGCAATACCTACATTGATATAGGATTTGTCATTTGCTTAAATTTAAACAAAAAAACTTTGTCACTAACTGATTGTGTCCCGTGCTACTTTGTCACTAACTGATTGTGTCCCACGCAGAGAACGGAGCCGGCTGTCCGCGGTGCTGGGACGATCACCCGTCGGACTTCGCGTCAAGGTACTGCAACGCGGCGGCTGTGTACAAGGCCGTACAGCGGAAGCCTGATACCATGAGGCTACTCCTAGATCTGACTCCCTCCAAGAACATCGCCCGGTTACGCAAGCTGGTCAAGGTCGCGATGCCGGCTCTCTGCTCGTGTCCGCCGCTCAGCGAGGGTAAATAAATATCACATGGTCATTTCCTCCTTTCAGACACTGTTTATTCTTTCCAGTATTGTTCATTATTGATGTTGTAAAACATATTACTTGTTTAATTATTTGGTTCATTTCATTAGTATTATAATACACTTTGGTAAATTGTGACTTTAAAGTAGGCCTAAGTTAATCTTAGATATCAAAGAAATTTTTCCCCATGGTCCCTACTGTAGGTTTATAATTTTTTTACCTAATTTGTTTTATAAATGTAATATCAAAATGGGAAATGTAAAACTACGGTACCGGTAGCTAAATATAACTAGGTTTCAATATGCAATTACAAGAATCACCAGCGCCCTCTATATCGTGCGCATAGCATTTTGGGAATCATGAGTTTAACATACGTCCTGCCATATGATCAGGTGTGTTGTAGACTGAGGCAGACTCTGTGGAAAACGCAGTCCGACACACACACCCAGTGTTGTGGAAGGAACTTTTAAAAAGAACGCGTTCTCGTGAACGCGTTCTTTTTTTGCGAACTTTTCAGTGAACTTACTCTTTTTTTAAATGAATGAACTTGAACTTTTAAAAGTTCATTCTGAGAACGAACTTTTTAGTTTTAGAAAGTTCATTTGTAAGTTCTTTCCGTGCGCCGAGCAGCCGTCGACTCGCCGCCGTCGCCGCTTAAAAACAATAACAAATCGTTGTTCATCGTAGTTTTTTTTGTTTATTTGGATTAAGGACGCGTCAACCGTTAGGTCATAATGAACCACTCTAGCCTAAGGGGGGTGGGGAGGAGGAGGGGCCCATGCTGGTCAGAATCAGCCACGGGAAAGGGGAGGAAGGGGGGTTTCTCACGTCGCGGTCGTCATCGTCTTTGTCATATAGTTCGTTGTGTCATAGTCATCGTCGTCGGGGAGGTCGTCAAGGGAAGGGGCAAGGTCCCCGACGACGATTGCCAGAGCTCGCCTCTATTTATCGTTTATCGTAGGCCTACGTTGACGCACGTTCAGCTGATTTTGACATCACGCACGATTCACGAAGTTAAAACGATGTACGCCAACTAATTCGGAAAAAAAATCTTGGAAGCCTAAAATGCTAAGTATCTGCATTAATTTTACAAGCTGGTCGACGAGAATGTATTACAAATCATCAACACGATCAAAGACAGCTCAACACTTTCGTCCGACTCAAACTCGCAAGTAAATTGGTACTCGAACACCCCTAATGTTTTTTCTCGTGTTTTTCTTCAATTTACGCTAGCCTTTAATAAAATAGTGATTTTTTTTTACAAAAGAACTTTTAAAAGAACTTAGTTCATATTTTAGACGAACTTGAACTTTTCAAAATTTTAGGTTTTAAAAGAACTTGAACTTTTTAAAAGTTCATTATTTGAGCTGTGAACTGAACTTTTAAAAAAGTTCATTTTAAAAAAGAACTGACCCAACACTGCACACACCTGATCATGGCAGGATGTATGTTTCATGATTTTCATAATGCTTTCGCGCGCGCGATATAGAGGGCGCTGGTGATTTTGAAATTCGTTGAACTGCACCGCTCGCAGCGCTTCTGTCGTACTCCTACTTATTAATTGATGTCATAACATCCAACATGTTTGGTTTGTTTCAGTCAACTCCACCGTACTGTTGATCTTGGCCGAGTCCCTCGACGGGCTCAACGAGCTGACGCTCGACCGATCCGTCAACATCTGGAGCACGTCAGCGCAGCAGGGTCAGCCGGAGGTCGTCAAACTGGCGAGGAGTCGTTGTTAGCGCTAGGACAAGTGTCGTTGCTAGGAGATGGCACTCGGTACCATGGTCGCTAGAAGTAACATTTGCTCTCTCTCTCTCGGGACATTCTGATTGCGTTTGTTAAAACTATGAGCGGTAAGAGAAGGAGTAAATCTAAATACGTTTGTGATGGGGCTTGGGCATCTCCTAAAAGTTACATATTATGTAAAATGATTGTAAACTAGGGGATGCCATTTGATAAACAATATGATTATTTCCCAAAGCGATCAATAATCGATTTAGTCTTTTCGAATCAATAATCGATTTAAATTTACTGCTTGTTTTGCGACTATCTTCCCTCCTTGTGTGTTATCGCAGCTTACTTTCACTTTGTCATAAATAAGAAACATTTTCCGGATAGTTGTGTGAGATCGTCACTTTGGGTTTTAAGAACGGATTTAGGCAACCAATGTAATTGTAGTTTCTCAGACTGGTCCGCAGCACTTTCAGGGTCTGTATGTCGTCACCCCTCTTTCTGTAGGGTGTTCACTGTGTGGCCTTTACATACTCGCGACAACATTTCCTATCAATAACATTGTTGCATTTGTTATCGTTAGTCGGAAATGTAGTACTTTATTCAATAAACACAATTACTGGAGATTACGGAACTACAAGTAGATACACTGGGCGATGCTCAGGATTGCAACTGTCTAGGTCCGGAGATGGAACGAAAGTTGTTGATTTACTTTGAACAGGAAATACAGTAGGTGGCGGTGGGTAGTATAAAATACTACTACCCGAGTCGAGTGCAACAGAAGCACAGTCCAGTGGAGGGTTATTTAAATTAGAATCTATACTATACTTGCTCCAACAAAAGAATGCAGATGCTTGGTAGTGGTGGTGGTAGAATGAATGCGCGAAAAAAAGGAATGTCGCCTTTGTGTATGAAAGAGAAATCTTTTACCAACACAAGCAAAAATTATCTGTGCTAGATCACAGAGTTCCTCCAAGTGCAAGATCCATGCTGAGCTAGCGTGAATAGAATTGACAACACTTGTTATGTTGGGAAAACAATTTCGAGCCACCTGCATTCTTTCGTTGGGACCACTATACATCATACAACACATTCATTATTCATTTTCACTGCACAACTAGACATTCCATTATCTGTTTGTTGTAATTTAAAATTAATGACCATATTATTTCTAATGTTCAAACAAAATAAAGATATATTTTACAGGAGCCTGGTGTTATTGTGATTTCAGTTTTGATTTCTCTTCAAACAGTCTCATACACCAAGTTGACCAAGTAAGTACCTACCAAACCAACCTACTGCCATGTATGAGGGGGGGGGGACGGGGACATCAAAGTGTGTGTCCAAACCCCTCATTTGAGCCCCTTTAAATTCTGACCTAATCCATTTCCTCTCTAAATACTGACTGTAGGTAGGTACTCTTGTAGCCTAATTATTAGCAATAAGCAGTCTTGGGTAAGAAAATGTTTCTGGAAATGAGTTTCTTTTCAGGAAACTATTATGGGAATGCGTTCCTGTTTTATTAGGAGCTGTTGGCTAAAAAGTTCTTCATGGGAACTTGAAACAAATTTAACGTTCCTTTACAAGTTCTTTGGGATGTAGTAGTCCCATTGAATTTAGAAAACAACTTTAAATTTACATTCTTAGTTGCCAGGCTATTTTAAACACATTTTTCTTCATGTCTAAAAAAAAAAATGATTGAATAAAAATTAGTCGAGTGTGTGATTGGGGAAAGAAGAAACGAGATGGGCAGCTGCGTGAAACTGGCTGGTTAACAAATATATTATTTACAAAACAGATACTACATTTTGGCCAACGCGGCCTTGGTCACTGACCGTTCGAGAAGAACCAAATTTAAAGTTATTGGATGAGCGAAGCGAAGACTTCAATTTCACTGACCCCCAAAAAATTTAGCTCGGGTGTTTTTTTTGTCTGTTTGTTCGCTCTCTACCGGGCAAACGGCATATCCGATCTTGATGAAAATTTGACGGGACCTTCGAAATCTCTGAACTTAGAGCTGTATTGTTTTTGAGTACAATCGAAGAAATATTTCTCATGAATATCGTACTTTTACGATTTTTTTCGATTTTTTGTGCGATATTTTCGTGCCATTTGGGCGAAGAAAGAGTTGAAATAGTTAGCTAGAATCCATAGAAATAAAGCTTTTAATATAAGTTTTTTACGGTAAATAATACCAATTATTGTCAAGTAACAATAGAAACTTGACAACAATCACCTACAATACATAGGCAGAAAAACAAAGCACTTGCAAAAGTAAAGATATCCCACGCAAACTAAAAACTGTAAAAAGCTCATCCATCAACGCGGCGGGACTTAAGCGTTTTCCTAGTTTAAAATATATTACAAGGGGTTGAGTAGGGGTAGCGGTGCAACAGGTACTATAAAATAACCTACTAACTGTGCTTAGTTATAGTTTTTATCCCTGGGGGGCAAAAGTAATTATGCCTGAATTCAACACTGGTCTCTACCATAATATGCAACTTTGTTACAGTGACACTTGTCTCTCTTATTGATTTCAACCCTAACATCCTCCTCCATAGACAGACTTGAATAGACCCAAAGCCCATTGTAAACCTTCAAAGTTGTTTCAAAGTATCAGCCTGATTCACAGAGTGTTGTCAGATGACCACATCAATTCCTTTGAGTCACAAAACACGCAAACCGCTGAAACAAGATATACAATAGCACACAATAAACTGTTTCTGAATTTTGTAACGAACATACTGAAGAAAATTATATTTTTTGTATACACATTTTTAGCCCGGAAGTTTGTTGAAAATATCTATACCGTTTCAATACATAATGTCCGAGGGGGCAGAAGGGAAACTGCGGGGTGGCTGGATTCAACACTGTGCTAGTGTGCCAATTAGAAGCCATCATGAAGGGGGAAAATCATTTCACTGCACATAGATACTTCAGCTAGTTGTCTAATCTGACAATTTAAGTGGCTGTGGAGTTGTGTTTGTTGTTGAGGGGGTGGGCGAGCCCCGCCGTCTGTACTATGTAAATATGCACAAATTTATGTACATATAGACAGCTATTTCTCGATTTGTTTAGTCGGGAAACACTCCCGTAGGTGTAATTGTTATTATTTACTACAATTCAGAAATTAAAAAAGTCCGCCCCAACCGGGAATCGAACCACGGATCTCCCGCATTCCAGGCAGGCGTCTTAACCACTAGACCATCAGGACGGGTACATTTTAATCTCTGAATTGTAGTTGCATTATACATCTGAATGGATGGAATGGATTGCGGGAGATCCGTGGTTCGATTCCCGGTTGGGGCGGACTTTTTTTAATTTCTGAATTGTAGTAAACAATATATAGACAGCTGTTTTCCACCTTCATGATGGCTTCTAATTGGCACGCTTCCCACGGCCATACTGAGATTCTAGCATATTAATTGAATGTCACTGGACGTGACGCACTCAAAGATGGACAGATGGAAAAGCTTAGCATAGGAGAGCATTCCTCCCTAAACTCTAATGCAAACATTGGTTTAAAAAAATGCATATACCGGTACATTATCACTGAACAGAAATATGTATTTGATTACACTAAAAAATAAAGTGAGTGTAGTTGTTATGAATTTTAACCCTTTATAGGTTACTGGTAAGTATACTTACCACTTATTTTCAAAATCTACACAATTAAATCTACCAGTTTTCCATCCTTTTAACCCGGGTAAAAAGCTGCCTTATTTCGTTCTGAATTAATAGAATTTTTCCGTTTTCAATTCTAATGATTAGAAGAATTTTTGTAATGGTTCAAAAAACAAATTGTGTATCAAAACACAAAAATACACACATTTCCGGGATGTCCCGGATATTTTGTTTGCCTGTAGTAGATTCAATTTGAATGTGTAAAAAAATGGAAAAAAAGGAAAAATTGCAAAAAAAATCTAATTTTTGAAAATAAAATAAAATTTTGGATTTTTTTTTAAAATTTGATGTCAATTTGGAATCCAAAATCAGCATTTTATTCCTAGAAGATCAAGGGAAAAAATAAAAAAAAATCCAAAATTCTTTAAAAAAATCATGAATTTCAAATTGCAAAGGTAGAAAGCAAAATTTTGGGTCCCACCTTTTTGCCCTATAAAGGGTTTTAAGGATTTCTTAAAATTTCAACAAAATTGGAGTAGCCGGTTTGAATGGTGGAAAGCAAACAAAAAGATTTGATTTTCTGGCAACCCAATTGCAGTGGCGTATCCAAGGGGGGACACCCCCCGACCCTCTTTTGCCAAAAGAGTGTGTAAGTGCACATTAACAATTCAATTGAGAATATAGAATAACTGTTTTATCGCAATACTAAATTCAAATTACCATCTGACCAAAATAGGATTTTAGTAGATACAAAGTTGGTTCTTGTGATGCTTCAAAATGCACAGATTTTCTTAAAAATGATCTTGAAAGAGAAAAATTTGAGATTAAAAACAGGATTTTAGTTTATAAAATGTTGGTATTGCAATGCTTTAAAAACTCGCAGATTTTCACAAAAATGACCTTGAAGGTGAAAATTTTCCCGGGGGACCCCCCACGACTTAGCCTTTGGTTCATCTATGAATAAATTGGTTGAACCCCGCCCTTTATGCATTCCTGGATACCCCACTGCCCAATTGATTTACTTGCTTTGTTTGCAATTAGGGTGGGGTGTATGCTGATTATATGGTCACGTTGAATGCTAAATTGTTTTGGTATATATCTCGAGATCTATAATTCCCTTGGTATTATCAATGGTAGTATCAAAGATTATAGCCATGTGTAATCTTTGGTATTATTACCATTATTTATTTCTAAAATTATTTTGTTATTGAGAGAGAACATTTATACTAGTACATATTGCTCGTTGGTCTTGTGGTTAGCGTCTCTGCTTCCAATGCAGAAGGTCCAGGGTTCGATTCCCTACGTCCATCAGTTCTTGGGTTAGGAATTTGTAAACGGTGACTTTGGAGCCGTCCTAGCAAAGAGGCACATAATAAATCAAATTCAAAGTTGTTCTGAATCGGCCACGTTGATACTGGCGTTGATCCGTGGGTGTTCGCACTGTCCATTCCACTGACTGCTATACTTCTTGTTAAAAAAATCGATCTTTGGTTGGTTATCCCTCACTCGTCGATTGTGTCGGCGCCTACAGGGTTGGCTTGGTCGCTTTGGTTTAATGTCCCCCACTGAAAATCAGTTATATGACTGAGTATGTTAATCTAAAGTCTAAACACAAATTTATTTATTTAAATTAATCAAAAAGAACAGCTGTTTTGGGAGCCGAACAGCAATTAGATAACTCAAGCTAAGCTCACTAAAGCACATGAATGTACAGAATGATCGATACATTTTAATGAAAGGCTTATATTATATGCATCACTTTTCTGTCGCCCACTTGTCTTTGCATGGGTCAGTGTCACATACGAATCATTTATTAAAACCGAACTTGATGTATGATTGACTTGCAGTTTTTGTTGACATAAACCTTCAACAAAGACGATACAAAGAAGGCCTGTAACAGATACTCAATTAATTGTACTTTGATCAAAATTTTAAAAACATACACACAACAATCTGTAACAAGTACGAGTATGGAAGTAGCCGAAAGACTGAAGAGAGGAACCAAAGCAACCTAATCAACAGATCTCTTGAAGAATAGCCAGCAGAATAAAATAATTCACCACACGTTGATCTTTTCGGTGGCGGCGCCGGGATAGCTTAAGAGAATACAGGACATGCGTTTTAGGCAAATTGCTGATCGCTCGGCCGACTGACTGACTTAACAGGTGTTTGAAGGATGCACAGTTACAGGGGTAGGATGCACAGTTACAGGGGGGGAAAAGCACAGTACAGGGGGGGATGCAAGTAAAGGGTAGGAGCACAGTTACAGGGGTAGGATGCACAGTTACAGGGAGATGCCATAACAGGGTAGGATGCCAGTTTCAGGGGTTTGGGTCACAGTTACAGGGGGAGTCCAGTTCAGGGTAGGGTGCTCAGTTTACAGGGGGAGGATGCAAGTTTTAGGGGTAGGACACAGTTACGGTGTAGGATGCACAGTTACAGGGGTAGGATGACAGTTACAGAGGGAGGATGCACAAACAGGGTAGGATGCCGTTTCAAGGGAGGAGCACAGTTACAGGGGGAGATCACAGTTACATAGGGGGATGCACAGTTACAGGGGTAGGGTGCACAGTTCAGGGTGGGTGCTAGGGGCCGGGAAAGGGTCACTGTTACGGGGGGAGGATGCACAGTACAGGGGAGGAGACAGTAACGGGGAGGATGCAAGTTACAGGGGTAGGATGGCAAAGTTACAGGGGGGGGAGGCACAGTTACAAAGGGGGGATGCTGAGGGGCCAGGGGGGAAGATGCACTGTTTCAGGGTTGGGGTGCACATAACAGGGGTAGGGTGCACAGTTTTCAGGGGTGGATGCACAGTTACAGGGGGGAGTGCACAGTTACGGGGTAGGATGACAGTTACAGGGGAAGATGCTAAGTTACAGGGGGAGGATGCACAGTTCAGGGGTAGGATGCACATTCACAAGGGTAGGGTGCTGAGGACCAGGGAGGGATGCACGTTACAGGGGTAGGATGCAGAGTTTCAGGGGGAGGAGGACAGTTAAGGGGGAGGATGCCAGTTTTTTTCTGGGGTAGGATGCACAGTTCGGGGTAGGGTGCACAGTAACCGGGGTAGGATGCACAGTAACAGGGGAAGGATGACAGTAAAAGGGGAGGATCACAGTTACAGGGGAGGGCACAGTTACAGGGGGAGGATGCACAGTTACAGGGGAGGATGCTCATTACAGGGGTAATTTTCACAGTTTTTGGGGGAGGATGCACGTTTTCGGTGTAATGCACAGTTCAGGGGGAGGATCACAGTTACGGGGAAGGGGTCACAGTTAAAGAGTAGGGTCAAAGTTACGGGGGAGGATGCCTTACAGGGGGAGGATGCACAGTTACAGAGGTAGGTCCAGTTCAGGTAGGATGCCATTTCAGAGTTTAATGCACAGTAACAGGGGTAGGGTCAAGTTCAGGAGTAGGATCCAGTTAAGGGGTAGGTGCACAGTTACAGAGGGGGATGCACGTTACAGGGGAGTGCACAGTTACAGAGGTAGGATGCACAGTTACAGGGGGGGGAATGCCATTCAGAGGTAGGTGCCAGTTACAGGGGTAGGGCAATTCGGGGGGGATCTGAGGCAGGGAGAGGGTGCACTGTTCAGGGGGAGATGACAGTTACAGGGGGAGGAGCCAAATAAAGGGGGAGGATCCAGTTACAGGGGTAGGTGCAAAATTACAGGGTAGGAGCACAGTTACAAGGGTAGGATGCTGAGGGCCAGGGGGGGATGCACTGTTTCAGGGGGTTTGGATGCACAGTTAAGGAGTAGGGTGCACAGTTTCAGGGGTAGGATGCCATACATTGGGAGGATGCACAGTTTCAAAAGGGGGGAGGAGCCAGTTTCAGGGGGAAGGTGCTAAATTTTCAGGGTAGGATGCACAGTTACAGGGGGAGGAGCACAGTAACAAGGGTAGGGTGCTGAGGGCCGGGAGGATACACTGTTACAGGGTAGGACAAGTTACAGGGGGGGAGGGCCCGTTACAGGGTAGGATGCACAGTTCTGGGGGGGACACATTAAAAGGGGAGGGTGCACAGTTCAAGGGGAGGAGCTGAGGACCCGGGGGGAGATCACTGTTACAGGGGGAGGATGCACAGTTACAGGGGAAGGATGCCCAGTAACAGGGGGAGGAGGCCCAGGTACAGGGGGGAGAATCACAGTTTCAGGGGAAAGGGGCCAGTTTTAGGGGGGAGGGGGCACAGTAACAGGGGAGGGTGCACGTGACGGGTAGGATGCACTGTTACAGGGGGAGGATGCTCAGTTACAGGGGGGAGGGTGCACAGTTACGGGTAGGATGCACATTATAGGGGGAGGACGCTCAGTTTCAGGGGGAGGATGCACATTAAGGGGGAGGATGCACAGTAAAAAGGGCTAGGATCACAGTTAAGGGGGGAGGATGCCAGTTAACCGGGGTAGGATGCACAGTTACAGGGGTGGGTGCACAGTTACAGGAAAAAAGGTGCCGTTACAGGGGGAGGATGCAAGACCGGGGGGGATGCACGTTTCAGGGGTAGGATGCACAGTTACAGGGGAAGGATGCACAGTTAATGGTAGATCACAGTTTTCATGAGTAGGGTGCCAGTTACAGGGTTTGGGTGCACAGATACAAAGGGTAGGATGCACATTACGGGGTAGGATGCACATTTCAGGGAAGTATCACATTACAGGGGG
Organism: Sweltsa coloradensis; assembly: GCA_024449915.1. Lineage (NCBI taxonomy): Eukaryota > Metazoa > Arthropoda > Insecta > Plecoptera > Chloroperlidae > Sweltsa > Sweltsa coloradensis. The sequence goes on from JAMZAV010000392.1 coordinate 54,162, forward strand.
AGTATCCAGTTACAGGAGTAGGATGCACAGTTCAGGGGGAAAGGGTGCCGTTACAGGGGTAGGATACAGCACATTACAGGGGTGGGATGCACAGTAGTTACAGGGTAGGAGCACAGTTTCAGGGGGTTGGGGGCACATTACAGGGTAGGGTGCACAGTTACGGGGTAGGATCCATCAGTTACAGGGTGGATACACATCGTTACGGGGGAGAAGCACAGTTTCCAAAGGGTAGGGTCATTTCAGGGGGAGGTGAAACAGACAGGGGGAGGATGCACAGTAACAGGGTAGGGTGCACAGCAAGGGGGAGGATGCACAGTTTACAGGGGTAGGTGCACATTACAGGGGTAGGGTGTTAGTTTAGGGGGAGGATGCCAGTAAAAGGGGTAGGATGAAAGTAACGGTAGGTGCACGTTACAGGGGTGGATGCACAGTTCAGGGGGGGATGCACAGTTACAGGGGGGGATGCACAGTTAAGGGGTAGGATGCCATTCAGGGGGAGGATGACAGTTTTCAGGGTAGGATGCACAGTCAAAGGGGTAGGGTGCCAGTTACAGGGGGGGGGATCTCAGTTACAGGGGGGAGGATGCACAGTTTCAGGGGTAGGATGCTTATTTCGGGGAGGGGCTCAGTTCAGGGGTAGGATGCTCAGCTACTGGGTAGGATGCACAGTTACAGGGGGAGGATGCACTGTTACGGGGGGTAGGGTGCCATTACGGGGGGAGGATGCCCGTTTAAGGGTAGGGTGCCAGCTACGGGGGAGGATGCACTTCAGGGGTGGATGCACGTTACAGGGGTAGGATGCACAGTACGGGGTGGATGCACAGTTACAGGGGGAGGATTTTACAGTAACAGGGGTAGGGTGCACATAAATGGGTAGGATGCCCCAGTAACAGGGGTAGGGTGCCAGTTACAGGGGGAAATGACATTACAGGGGTAGGTGACAGTTTTCAGGGGGAGGATGCCATTTCTGGGGTAGGATGCTCAGCTACTGGGTAGAATGCTCACTATGGGTAGGGGCCCGTTAAGAAGAGGTCACAGTTACAGGGGTAAGCTCAGTTACAGGGTAGGGTGCACAGTTACAGGGGAGGATGCACAGTAACAGGGGAAGGATTGCACTTAAGGGGGAGGATGCACAGTTCAGGGGGAGGATGCTCAGTTACAGGGGGAGGATGCACGTTACAGGGGGGGATGCACGTTACATGAGTAGGTGACAGTTACATGGTAGGGTGCACGTTACAGGGTAGGATGCACAGATACAGGGTGAGGATGCACAGTTACAGAGGTAGGATGCACAGTTCAGAGTAAAGCACATTTCAGGGGGAGGGGTGCACGTTACAGGGGTTGAGCCCGTTCAGGGGGAGGATGCACAGTTACGGGGTTTGGATGCACGTGACGGGGTAGGTGCCCCCGTTACAGGGGGGGTTGCACAGTTTCAGGGGTAGGAAACGAAAGGTAGGGTACAGTTACAGGGTAGGATGCACAGTTACAGGGGGAGGATGCACAGTTACAGGGGTAGGATGCACAGTTAAAGGGGGAGGATGCGCAGGTACAGGGGGGGGGTGCACGTTACAGGGGGAGGAGGGACAGTTCAGGGTAGGTGAACGTAACAGGGGGAGGATCCATTTTCGGGAAGGATGCACAGTTACAGGGTAGGAAGGCACGTTACAGGGGTAGGATAACAGTAACAGGGGGGAGGGGTGCAAGTTCAGGGTAGGATGCACATTAAGGGGTAGGGTCACAGTTTAGGGGTTGGGGTGCACAGTTCAGGGGGGGGGGATCCAGAACAGGGGTAGGATGCACAGTTTCAGGGGGATATGCCCCGTTTAAGGGGGAAAGGATGCACAGTAACAGGGGGGGGATGCACAGTTACAGGGTAGGATCTCAGCTTGGGTAGATGCACAGTTTTTCGGGGGGGGATGCACATTACGGGGGATTCACAGTTTTCGGGGGAGGGTGCCAGTTACAGGGGAGGTTCACATAACAGGGGGGGAGCACAGTAACAGGGGGGAGGATGCACAGTAACAGGGGGAGGTGGCACAGTTACAGGGGGGAAGCACAGTTACAGGGGTAGGGTGCAAGTTACAGGGGGAGGGTGCACAGTTACCCGGGGTAGGATGCTCAGTACTGGGGGGATGCACAGTTACAGAAATGGGGTGCACAGTTTTCAGGGGGGGATGCACGACGGAGTAGGTGCCCGTACAGGGTTGATGCTCAGTTTACAGGGGTAGGAGCACGAACAGGGGGGTAAAGGGGGGATGCCAGTTACAAGGGGGATGGGGGGGGGGGGGGGGGGGGGGGATGGGACAGTTACAGGGTAGGGTGCACAGTTACAGGGGGAGGATCACAGTTTCAGGGTAGGGTGCACATTACAGGGGAGGATGCACGTTACGGGGGAGGGTGCCAAAGGGGTAGATGCACAGTTACGGGGGGATGCACATTACAGGGGGGGATGCACGTTACGGGGGGAGCCAACATGGGTAGGGTGCCAGTTACAGGGGGAGGTGCCATTACGGGTAGGATGCACAGTTTCTGGTAGGGTGCCAGGGGTAGGGGTGCCAGTTTTCAGGGTAGGATCCGTTTTAAAGGGTAGGATGAAGTTTCAGGGTAGGGGCACAGTTCAGGGGTAGGATGCACAGTTACAGGGGAGGATGCCAAAGACGGGTGGATGCACAGTTACAGGGGGAGGTGCCAGTTACAGGGGGAGGATGCACGTTTCAGGGGGAGGATGCACAGTTTAAAGGGGGAGGGTGCACAGTTTTCAGGGTAGGATGCCAATTACAGGGGTAGGAGCACGTTTAGGGGGGGGATGCCATTACAGGGGTAGGTCAGTTTCAGGGGTAGGGGTGCCAAGACTGGGTAGGATGGGACAGTACAGGGGGAGGATGCCAGTTAAGGGGGAGGATGCACAGTTCAGGGTAGGGTGCACAACAGTGTAGGATGCCCGACGGGGGAGGATGCACAGTTCAGGGGTAGGATGCCAACGGGGTAGGATGCACAGTTCAGGGGGAGGAGCACATTACAGGGGTAGGTGCCATTTCAGGGGGAGGAGCACGTTACATGGGAGGATGCTCAACGATGGGGGAGGATGCACAGTAACGGGGGGAATGCACAAAAGGGGGAGGATGCACAGTTCAGGGTAGGATGCCCGTTACAGGGGGGGATGCACAGTACAGGGGAGGATGCCAGAAAAGGGGGTAGTGAAAGTTTCAGGGGGCACAGTTTCAGGGGTGGATGCACAGTTACAGTGGTAGGGTGCACAGTTACGGGGAGGGTGCACGTCACGGGTAGGGTGCACAGTTACAGGGGGAGGATGCACAGTTAAGGGGGAGGATGCACAGTTTTCAGGGGTAGGATGCCGTACAGGGGGATAAAAACAGGGGTTTTAAAAGGGGTAAAGGGTGCACAGTTACAGGGGGGTAAGTTCTTAAAAAATTTGGGGTAGGATGGGCCCGTACGGGTAGGGGTGACCGTTACAGGGTAGGTGCCAGTTTACAGGGGTAGATTTTAGTTTTTAGGGTAGGATCACAGTTACAGGGGTAGGATGCACAGTACCGGGGGTAGAGCACAGTACGGGTAGGAGCACAGTAAAAGGGTAGGGTACAGTTACAGGGGTGGATCTCAGTTACAGGGGTAGGATGCCGTTACAGGGGGGGGTCACAGTTACAGGGTAGGTTCAAACAGGGGTAGGGTGCCAGTTACAGGGGTAGGATGCACGTTAAAGGGGTAGGATTTCCCTTTTTAGGGGTAGATCACAGTAAGGGAGGGTGCCAGTTTCAGGGGGGGATCTCAGTTACAGGGGGAGGTGCCGTCAGGGGTAGGATGACAGTTACAGGGGGAGGATGCTCAGTAGCAGGGGGAGGATGCCATTTCAGGGGAAAGGATGCACAGTTCAGGGGTAGGTGCTCAAGACTGGGGGAGGATGCACAGTTTCCCGGGGTGGATGCCATTTCAGGGGTAGAAAGCCAGTTACAGGGGGAGCACAGTTTTCAGGGTAATCCAGTTACGGGGGAGGATGCCAGTTACGGGGTAGGGTGCACAGTTACGGGGGAGGATGCACATTCAGGGTGGGGTGCCAAGCGGGGTAGGGTGCACGTTACAGGGTAGGATGCACAAGGGGGAACCCGGGGTAGGATGCACGTTAAAAAGGGTAGGTTTGCACAGTTTTTCAGGGGTAATGCACATTAGGGAGGATGCACAGTTTCGGGTAGGATGCACAGTTACGGGGGGAGGAGCCAGTTACAGGGGGAGGATGCTCAACGACTGGGGTAGGAGCCAGTTACAGGGGTAGGTGCACAGTTACAGGGGGAGGAGCCAGTTTTAGGGTAGGTGACCTTAAGGGTTGGGTGACGAAAGGGGGGGAAGGGGGGGGGTAAAAGGGGGGATGACATTAGGGGAGGATGCCAGTTTCGGGTGGATGCCAGTTCGGGGGAGGATGCACAGTAAAAGGGGAGGTGCCAACAGGGGTAGGTGCACAGTTACAGGGTAGGATGCCAAATTCAGGGGGGAGGATGCACGTTTCAGGGGGAGGTGCACCGTTCCGGGGAGGGTGCCAGTAAAAGGGGGAGGATCCAGTTTACAGGGGGAGAGCACGTTACAGGGAGGATGCACAGTTACGGGTGGTGCCCCCGACGGGGTAGGATGCCATTAAGGGGGAGGGTGCCATTAAGGGGTAGGGTGCACAGTTCGGGGGAATGCAAGTTACGGGTAGGATGCAATTTTTTCAGGTAGGATGCCAAAGGGGTAGGAGCACATTTCAGGGTAGGTGACAGTTACAGGGTAGGATGCCATTTTAGGGGTAGGATGCACATTACGGGGGAGGATGCACAGTTACAGTGGGAGGATGCCAACGACTGGGGTAGGGTGCACAGTTACGGGGGGGTGCACAGTTTTTTGGGGGGGATGCACAGTTACAGGGGGAGGGTGCAAGTAAAAGGGGGATGCAAGTACGGGGTATGCCGTTAAGGGTGTGCCAGACGGGTAGGATGCACAGTTACGGGGGAGGATGCACGTTACGGGGGAGGATCCAGTACGGGTGGGTGCCCCAGTTTCGGAGGGTGCAAAAGTTACAGGGTAGGATGCCAGACGGGGTAGGGTGCCAGTTACAGGGTAGGATGCCGTTTTAGGAGGTGCACAGTAAAGGGGGAGGTGCACAGTTAAGGGGGAGGATGCACAGTTACAGGGGTAGGTGCACAGTTAAGGGGGATGCCCCATTACAGGGGGAGGGTGCACGTACAAGGGGAGGTGCAAGTTTATGGGGAGGGTGCTCAAACTGGGGGAGGACACAGTTTTGGGGGGGGGTGCACAGTTTCAGGGGTAGGGTGCACAGTTTCGTGGGAGGGTGCACAGTTCAGGGGAGGATCCGTTACGGGGGGGGATCAAAGTACAGGGGTAGGATGCACAGTTACAGGGGGAGTGCCAGAAAGGGGGAGATGCACAGTACAGGGGAGGATGCCAGTTCAGGGGGAGGGTGCACTTACAGGTAGGATTCAAGACGGGGGATTCCACAGCGGGGAATGCACAGTTACGGGGAGGATGCACAGTTTCAAAAAGGGTGGACACAGTTTCAAAGGGGAGGGTGCACAGTTAAAGGGGTAGGTGCACATTAAGGGGGGATGCACGTTTCAGGGGGAGGGGTCACTTTTCAGGGGTGGGTGCCGTTTGGGGTGGGGTGCACAGTTACAGGGGAAGGATGCACAGTTACAGGGGAAGGGTGCACAGTTAAGGGAAGGGGAAAATTGGGGGAGGATCCATTTCAGGGGGGGGATGCCCTAACAGGGAAAATGCCAGTTACAGGGGGAGGATCACAGTTCAAGGGGGAGGATGCACAGTAACGGGGGGGATGCACAGTTTACAGGGTGGATGCCTGTACGGGGGAGGAGCACCGTTACGGGGTAGGATGCCAGTAAGGGGTGGGGGGCACAGGGCCCGGTAGGGTGCACAGTTACGGGGAGGATGCACGTTAAGGGGGGGAGCAAGTTACAGGGGAAAAATGCACAGTAAGGGTGGATGCAGTTACAGGGGAGATCACAGTTACAGGGGGAGGATGCACAGTTCAGGGTAGGATGCCAGTTACGGGGAGGAGCACCCGTTACAGGGGTAGATTCGTTTTCAGGGGGAGGAAGCACGTTTCAGGGGGAGGATGCACAGTTTCGGGGTAGGTTTTACGTCAAGGGTAGGATGCACATTCAGGGGTAGGTGCACAGTTTTCGGGTAGGATGCAAGTTACAGGGGTAGGATGCACAGTAACAGGGGTAGGATGACCAATAACAGGGGGAGAGACAGTTTTAAAGGGTAATTCACAGGTCAGGGTAGGATGCTCAGTTTCAGGGGTAGGATGCACAATTTTCAGGGTAGGACAAATTAAAGGGGGGGTTAACAGGGGGAGGAGAAGTTACAGGGGTAGGATGCCCCAGTTACAGGGTGGTGGCCAGTTACAGGGGGGGAAGCACAGTTCCCGGGTAGGATCCCGTTACGGGGTAGGATGCAGTTACAGGGGGAGGACGCACAGTTACAGGGGTGGAAAGGGGACGGGGTAGGACACGTTACGGGGGAAATTGCACAGAAAAGGTAGATGTTTAGTTTCAGGGTAGGATGCCAGTAACGGGGGAGGATGCCAGTTACAGGGGTGGGTGCCAGTACGGGGAGGGTGACATTACAGGGGGGGATGCACATTTCCCTTACAGGGGGTAGGGAATAAAGGGGGGGAAAACCCTTACAGGGGTGGGGCACGTTCAGGGAGATGCACAGTTTAGGGTAGGGGCACAGTTTTTAGGGGTAGGATGCACAGTTTCAGGGTAGATGCACAGTTCGGGGGAGGGTGCCAGTTACAGGGGGAGGATGCACGTTACAGGGGGAGGAGCAATTACAGGGTAAAATGCACAGTTAACAAAAGGGGGGGATGCCAAAGACGGGGGGGAGGATGCACAGTTACAGGGGTAGGATGCCATTTCAGGGGGGGGATCACAGTTCAAGGGGTAGGGTCACAGTTTGGGTAGGGTCACGTTACAGTGGGAGGGTGCTCAAGACGGGTAGGATGCACATTTCGGGGAGGATGCCAGTTCAGGGTGGGTGCCATTTCGGGTAGGGTGGCAAAAAGGGTTAACCAGGGGGTAGGTGCACAGTTCGGGGGGAAGCACCCGTTACAGGGGTAGGTGCACAGTTACAGGGGGAGGATGCAATTACGGGGTAATGCCATACTGGTAGGACCAGACGGTAGGATGCCAGTTACAGGGGTAGGATGCCAGTACGGGGTAGGACACAGTTTAACCCTTACAGGGTAGGGTCCGTCGGGGGGAGATGCACAGTTTTCAGGGTAGGATGCCTCAAGGGGCCTTGGGGGGGTGCACAGTTACAGGGTAGGATGCACGTTTCCAAGGGGAGGATGCACAGTTTTTAACCAAGTGGGGGAGGGGCACAGTTACAGGGGGAGGGTGCACATTAAAAAGGGGTGGTGCCAGTTTCAAGGTAGGATGCACATTCGGGGGGGTGCAAAGTTACAGGGGAAGGATGCACAGTTACGGGTGGTGCCATTTCGGGGGAGGATCACAGTTACAGGGGTAGGATGCCCAGTCCGGTTAGGGTGCACGTTTAAAGGGTAGATGCACAGTTCAGGGGGAGGATGCCAAATTACAGGGGTAGGATTCCACGACGGGGTAGGATCACTTACAGGGGAGGAGCAAGTTTTCAGGGAGGATGCACGTTTTTGGGAGGGTGCACAGTTTTCAGGGGTAGGATGCACAGTTCAAGGGGAGGGCACAGTTTCAAAGGGGAGGATTCCACGAAAGGGGGAGGAGCACAGTTACAGGGGTGGATGCACGTTTCAGGGGAGGATGCACGTTTCAGGGGTAGATGCACAGTTACAAAAGGGTGGATGCAAGTTTTTCAGGGTAGATGCACGTTACAGGGGAAAGGGTGCACAGTTACAGGGGAAAGGATGCACGTTTCAGGGGGAGGATTCACTAAAAGGGGGGGGATGCCAGTAAGGGGAAAATGCACGTTCGGGGTAGGATGCACGTTACAGGGTAGGATGCCAGACGGGGGGATCACGTTTAAGGGGGAGGATGCCGTTAAAAGGGTAGGTGCACGTTCAGGGTAGGATGCACAGTACAGGGGGAGGGTCCGTTCAGGGGGTAGGGTGCCATTTAAGGGGGAGGGTGCACAGTTAAGGGGGGAGGGTCAAAGTTACAGGGGGGCGATGACTTACGGGGGAGGATCACTGTTACAGGGGAAAGGGTGCACGTTTCAGGGGTGGAGCACAGTTAAAGGGTAGGTGCCGTTCAGGGGAGGGTGCAAAGTTAAGGGGAGGATGCACCCGTTAAGGGGTAGGAAGCACAGTTTCAAGGGTGGATGGGACAGTTACAGGGGGGGGTAATGCACAGTTACAGGGTAGGTTGCACGTAAGGGGGGAAATACATGGTGAAGTTTGGGGGAAAGCCCCGTTACAGGGGTAGGAGCCTCTTTTAAAAAAAGGGGGAGGATGCACGTTACAGGGGTAATATCACAGGTAAGGGGTAGGATGCCGTTTTAGGGGTAGGATGCACAGTACAGGGGTAGGTATTACAGGGGTTTTACTACAAAGGGGTAAAGGAGTGCAAGTTTCAGGGGAGGGGCACTTAAGGGGGGGATGCACGTACAAGGGGTAGGATGCCGTTTAAAGGGGAGGTTTAAAAGCAAGGGGGAGATCCAGTTACAGGGGTAGGATGCTCAGTTACAGGGGGAGGATGCTCAGTTACAGGGGAGGAACACAGTTCAGGGGGGGATCACAGTTAAGGGGGGGATGCCAGTCGGGGATGCACAGTCCCACAGGGTAGAAAGCACATTTACGGGTAGGATCACGTTACAGGGAGGATGCACAGTACAGGGGTAGGAGACAGTAAAGGGGGGGATGCACAGTTACAGGGGGAATCACAGTAAAAGGGAAGGGTCCAGTTCAGGGGTAGGATGCCCCGTTACGGGGGGGGAAAGAAATCCGGGGGGGTCCAACAGGGGGAGGGTGCTCAGCTACTGGAGGGTGCACAGTTAAGGGGTAGGGTGCACAGTTAAGGTTTTTGGGTCACGTTTTCAGGGAGGATCACAGTTACCTTTTGGGAAGGGGAAAAGCACAGTTAGGGGAGGTTGACATTTTAAAGGGGGGGATGCACATTACAGGGGTAGGATGCCGTTTCAGGGGTGGATCCCTTTTTAGTAAAACGGGTAGGATCACATTAAAGGGGGAGGATGCACAGTTCGGCGGATGCCAGTTACGGGTAGATGCACAGTTTTAGGGAGGATCACATTTACAGGGGTAGATGGCACATTTACAGGGGGGGGCACAGTTCCAAAGGGGAGGATGCACGTTTCAGGGGAGGGGCATCAGGGGAGGATGCACAGTTACGGGGGAGGATGCAATACAAAAGGGGAGGGTGCACATTACAGGGTAGGATGCCATTACAGGGTAGGGTGCCGTTACAGGGGGAGGATGCAGTTTCAGGGGGAGGACCAGTAACGGGTAGGATAAAAGTACAGGGGTAGGAAAGCACAGTTTTTAAAGGGTAGGATCACAGTTACAGGGTAGGATCCAGTTTACAGGGGAGGGTGCCCAAAACGGGAAAAAAGGGACAGTTAAAAGGGGGGTGCCAGTTACAGGGGTAGGATGCAGTTACAGGGGAATGCCAGTTCGGGGTAGGATCCCAGTCGGGGAGGATCCAACGGGGAACAGCGGGGGGGAGATGCACAAAGGGGTTTTTATTACAGGGGGTAATTTAATGCACAGTTAAGGGGTAGGTGCACGGTTAAGGGGGAGGATGCACAGTTACAGGGGTAGATGCCCCAGTTACAGGGGTAAAAGGGGGGGGGGAGGCACCGTTTTCAGGGGTTGGATCCAGTTCAGGGAAGATGCAGTTACAGGGTAGGATGACAGTTCAGGGGTAAAGGATGCACGTTCAGGGGTAGGATGACAGTTACAGGGTGGTTTCACAGTTACAGGGGGAGGGGGCACAGTTACAGGGGGAGGTGCACTAAAAGGGGTGGATGGTCAAAGGGATGCACAGTTACAGGGTAGGATGACAGTTACAGGTTTGATGCCATTTACAGGGGAGGTGCACAGTAAGGGGTAGGGTGCACAGTTTTTAGGGGAGGGTGCCAGGACGGGGGGGGATACTTACAGGGGTGGGTGCACAGAACATTTGGGAGGATGCCAATTACAGGGGAGGATGCTCATACGGGGTGGGTGCCAGTTACGGTAGAATGCACATTTTCAGGGGTAGGATGCAAGTTAAAAAAGGGGGGGTGCCAGTTACAGGGGGATGCCAGTTAGGGTAGGGTGCCGTTTCGGGTAGGATGCACAGTTACAGGGGGAGGGTGCCAGTTACAGGGGAGATGCCGTTACAGGGGTGATGCCAGTTACAGGGGGAGGATGCCGTTACAGGGTGGGTCACAGTTAAGGGGGTTTCTGGGGGTGGAGCCAGTTACAGGGGAGGGGCACAGTTTCAGGGGTAGGATGCACAGTTCAGGGTAGGAGTAGTAACAGGGGGGGGATGCACGTTTAAAGGGGGAGGTCACATTACAAAGGATGCACAGTTTTTCAGGGGGGAAATGCACAGTTTACAGGGGGATATGCCAGTTACAGGGGGAGGGGCCATTTCGGGGGGAGGAGCACAGTTTCAGGGGGAGGATGCCAGTAACAGGGGGGGGATCCAGTTCCCCGGGGGGGATGCCTTTACGGGGGGAGGATGCACAGTTACAGGGTAGATGCACAGTTACAGGGTAGGAGCACAGGATACAGGGGTAGGATGCACAGTTACAGGGGGGGATGCACAGTTCAGGGTAGGTGCGGGGGAAAGGGGGGAATTTTCACAGTTACAGGGTAGGACACGTTTAAGGGGTAGGTGCAAGTTACAGGGGGGGATGAAAAGTACAGGGGGAGGGTGCAAGTTACGGGGTAAGATGCTAAGGGGGGAGCCAGTTTTTAGGTGGATGCCAGTTACAGGGGGAGGATGCACAGTTTTCAGGGGTAGGGGCCAGTTTCGGGGTAGGTTGCACAGTTACAGGGTAGGGTGCAAGTTTTCAGGGTAGGATGCTCCCAAAAATAAAATTGGGGGAGGATGCACAGTACAGGGTGGATGCACGTTACAAGGAAAGGGTGCACAGTTACAGGGGAGGTGCTACAAAGGGGAGGATGCAAGTTACAGGGGGAGGGGACAGTTTCAGGGGGGGATGCCAGTTACAGGGGTAGGATGCCCAAATTTCAGGGAAGAGCACATTACAGGGGGAGGATTTAGTACTGGGAGGGTGCACGTTACAGGGGGAGGATCACAGTAAAAAGGGGAGGGTCAATTACGTGAAGATGCACAGTTACGGGAAATGCACAGTTACAGGGGGAGGGTGCACAGTTACGGGGGGAGGATGCCGTTCAGGGTAGGATGCACAGTTACAGGGGGGAGCCAGTTACGGGGAGGATCAGACAGGGGAGGTTCCCAAACCAGTTTAACCGGGTGGCAATTTAAGGGGGGTTTAATAATTGAGCCCGTTCAGGGGTAGGGTCACAGTTAAGGGGGAGGATCAAGTTTTACCCCAGGGTTAAGGAATCTGAAACCGGGGTAGGATGCAAATTTCAGGGTGGATCACTTACAGGGGGAGGTCACAGTTACGGGGGAGGGTCACAGTTTCAGGGGGGAGGTCCAGTTACAGGGGGAGGATCCAGTTTCAGGGTAGGATTCTAGACAGGGAGGATCACAGTTACAGGGTAAGGGTAAAAATTTCAGGGGTAGGCACAGTTACAGGGGGGGGATTCCCTTTTCAGGTGTTGGATCCGACAGGGGAGGGTGCACATTACGGGGTAGGATCCAGTTACAGGGGGAGGATCCATTACAGGGGGATCACATTTCAGGGGGATCACAGTTAAGGGGTAGGGTCCAGTTTTCGGGTAGGATGCACAGTTACAGGGGGCAGATGCACAGTTACAGGGGGAGGGTGCCATTTTTCAGGTTTTAAGAGGAGGACCAGGAAGGTGCACATTCAGGGGTAGGATGAAAAGTTACAGGGTAGGGCCCCAGTTCAAAATAATGCCCCAAGGTTACAGGGAGAGGATGCACAGTTACAGGGGGAGGATGCACAGTTCAGGGGTAGTATACAGTTTCAGGTGGATACAGTTTCAGGGAAGGATCAATTTCGGGGTAGGTCACAGTTAAGGTTAAGATGCACGTTACAGGGGTGGATCACAGTTACAGGGGGAGGATGCACAGTTACAGGGGGGTAATTACCCACTTCAGGGGAGGTCCAGTTTCAGGGTAGGTCACATTTTGGGGTAGGATGCCATAAAAGTGTAGGATACGTTACAGGTAGGGGTACACATTTTCGGGGGAGGTTTTACAGTTTCAGGGTAAGATCCAGTTACAGGGGTAGGATACACAGTTACAGGGGGGTAGGTTCAGTTCGGTGTAGGGTCCAGTTTCAGGGTAGGATCACATTTCAGGGGTAGGATACACAGTTACAGGGGGAGGGTCACAGTTAAGGGGTAGGATCCAGTTACGGGGAGGTCACAGTTACAGGGTTTGGATCCATTACAGGGTAGGATCCCGACCGAGAGGATCCAGTTAAGGTTTGGTAACAGTTTTCAGGGTAGGATCACAGTTCAGGGGTAATCACAGTTTCAGGGGGGATTAACAGGGGGATCACGTTACAGGGGTAGGATGCACAGTTAAGGGGTAGATCACAGTTAAGGGGTGGGAAGTTTTGGGGGATTTTAGTACCGGGGGGAAAGAAAAGTTAAAAAGTTGGTATGAAAAAATTTTTAATTATGAAATTTTTTTTTTTTTTTTGGTTTTTAAAAACAATTAAAAAAGTAACCGTAGAAAATTTGTAAAATCATACAATGGTTAAAAAATTGCAAAGGAAGGGGTTTGAACTAAATTTTTCAAAAAATTATCCATAACCCGGGGGTTAGGTTTTTTCCAGTTATTTAAATCCTCTGGCTGGGGGGGGGGGGGGGGGGGGGGGGGGGGGGGGGGCCCGGGGGAGAAATTGGCCCAGAGCATGGCTCTGCTCCCTCTTTTACGTAAACATGGGGGGGATTCCAAGAGAAAAAGTCCACCATGCAAACATCAGGTAGTAAGAGGCGAGTATATTACTCCCGGAAACTAGAGGCGAGCTCTGGCAATTGTCGTCGGGCACGTCCCCTTTCCCTTGGCGACCTCCCCGACGACGATAACAATGACATGACGACCGCGACGTGAGAACTCTACTTTCCTCCCCCTAACCGGGGCTGGTCATCTGAACAGCATGGGCCCCTCCTCCCCACATCCACTAGTCTAGATTGGCCTTATGACCTAACGGTTGACGTGCCCTGCATCCAAATAAACTAAAAGTAATAACAATTTTCGTTGTAAACCTGCCCAGGGTCACAGCACAGGGTTCATGCTGGTCCGGGGCGTAGGATTGGGTCCTCAACGGTTTGAATCGGGACCTTCCAAAGCAGAGTTCGCCCGCCAACACTGTGCGTTTGGTTGCCCTTCAGCAAGAAAGGAGATACAAATGGTTTGGTTGTTCTTCCAAGCAATAAGGATGATACCAAATGTTTTTGGTTGCCCTTCAAGCAAGAAGGATGATACCAAATGGTTTTGGTTGCCCTTCAAGCAAGAGAAGGATGATACCAAATGTTTTTGGTTGCCCTTCAAGCAAGAAGGATGATTCCAAATGTTTTTGGTAACCTGGGGCCGGGGGTTAAGGGTAGCCTATGTCTTCAGTCCTCCAGTCAGTTTTAACTCGTGTGCTTGGCACCTCGAGGAACTCTTGGTATTCCACTTTACACCCGGCACCTCCAGCCTCCACCAAGAACAAGATTTTCAAGGCGGAAATAATGTTTTTTGTTTGAATTGTTGTAGCCTTCGTCTACGATCTATTAATGGGGGTATTTACGTTACAGGGCCATCAAAGTCCAACTCGCAACCTTCTCGTGGTTTTGCCCGTGAGTAGGGGAGTTTCACTCCCTGAAACTAAAGGCAAGCTCTGGGTCGTCGTCGGGGAACTTTCCCCTTTCCTTTGACTACCTCCCCGACGGCGATGATATTGACAACACGGACGGATGATGACACATGCGAAGAAGACCACGACGTGGGGGAACCCCTGCCCTCCCCATATGCTTGTGGCTGGTTCTGACCAGCACAGGCCTGTCCACCCCTTCTCCCCCCTCGTCACCCGTTACGTTCCTCCCCTTGGAAAGAAGTATACAATTATGAGACGTTAAGCAATATACAATCAATCAATCAATCAATCAAGAAGTATACATTTTGGTAACTCACACTATAGAAATTGTTTTATCTTGGAGGCGCAAATAATCTTAGCTGTTAAAGCGCTATAAAACTACTAATACTATATTTTCGTTCCTGCTTGTAACGTTGCAAAGAAATTAACTCCCAAATCAAATGTCGGTCTTTGAGTGAGGAAGGCACAATAAATATATTTATTTTTTTATATAATTTTCAAGGAGTTTCTCGATCTCGGCCATTATGCACAGCACTCAGGAAATACAAAAATGCTAGCACAGTGTGGGCGAGTTAGGTTTGCATGCAAGTCCCACTCGTATTTCTCCCGTCCACCCCTGTAGCGGCAGCCACCTTGCAAAGCCCCCCCTCCACTCAGCTCGTTAGCTTGAACAACCCCACATGGCCGGACGGGTCGGCCTGGACTGGAATATTGTTTAGGTTACATTTGTGATTTGTGAATACCCAAACGTTTTTATTTGTCACTTTCCTACATTTTCCGCCGAGAATGTTCTCGTTTTGACCTGGCATAACGTCGAAAAGAGACTGGGGAGGCCCCGCCGGTGCAGCCCTTGGTTGGGGGCTGGCACTGCCGCACTGGCAATATCCTTGTTGGGTACTTTGACCTGTCACCTGTCTCATATTAAGTTACTAGTCCCTTCACTTCCAGGAAATATCTGGTCTGGTTTAACTAAAACTTTGTTTTAATTATTTGAGAAATATGCTTGAAGGGATATTATTTTCATATTCATACATAAATGTTCAACTCTGACTGGTCTTGTGGTTAGCGTCTCTGCTTCCAATGCAGAAGGTCCAGGGTTCGATTCCCGCTAAAGTCAGAAGTTTTTTAACTTCTGTTCTTGTCTTAGGAGTTTGTAAACGGTGACTTTGGAGCCGTCCTAGTAACGAGGCACATAATAAATTCAAAGTTGTTCTGAATCGGCTTTGTTGATTCTGGCGTTGATCCGCGGGTGTTCGCACTGTCCATACCACTGATTGCTATAGTTTCCATTAAAAATATCTATCTTTGGTTGGTTATCGCTCACTCGTCGCTTGCGTCGGGGCCTACAGGGTTGGCTTGTCCGCTTTGTTTTACTGTCCCCCACTGAAAATCAGTTATATAACTGAGTGGGTAGACTCTAAATACAATATTATTTATTTATTAATTAATTATAACTTCTCAAGCTCTGTGTGTTGTGAGGCTCGAGACTGATTCCTGAGGTCAGGGTTACGTTTCTCTTATCGGCAATCCTGACTAAAAATTGTTCCTACGGTTTCTTCAGTCACGAGTCATTATGAATGCAAGGTATTTAGTCACTGACAGTGTTGGCTCCAGCGTGAAGGTGAAGCTCAAGGTCGCGCGATCGATGCCCGCAACCGGTAATGCGGACTGAAAGTTTTCCGAAGGTTTTTCTTAAAACAGCCCTCGGACATTCCCTTCACAATTGTCCAAATGTCTGGGCCGGAGTGGGAGTAGAATTTGGTCCAGACATTGATTTTCCAGACCAGATTACTCCCCGAAATTAGAACTGATCTCTGACAGTCGTCGTCGGGGACCCCCTCCCCATCGGATCGAGCCCATCCACTCGACGATATCCCCGAAGACGACGACCATGACAAAGACGATGACGATGGCGACAAGAGAAACGTCCCCCCCCCCTTCCTCCCACTGCCCGTGCTGGTTCTGTCCAGCACGGTTCTGTCCTGACTCCTCCAACATAGGTTAGACTAGAGAGTGGTCAGGCGCCTACTCTTTTTCGATTTTTTAAAATTGGATATTGCTTAACGTCTCATATTTATTCAACTTGGCTAATCGAGACGAAGAGAGGAGCGTAAGGGATGTTGCGGGGGGACAAGGGGTGGATAGGCCTGTGCTGGTCAGAACCAGCCACAAGCGTATGGGGAGGGCAGGGGTTCCCCCACGTCATGGTCGTCTCCATCTGTGTCATGATCCGTCCGTGTTGTCATTGTCGTCGCCGTCCGGGAGGTAGTCAAAGGGAAGGGTGAAGTTCTCCGACGACGACCCAGAGCTCGCCATTAGTTTCAGGAAGTAAAAGGTAAAACTCCCCTAGTCACGGGCCAAACCACGAGAAGGTTGCGAGTTGGAATTTGATGACCCACTCTTTTTCGAGTGGGGAATGAACAACAAAATTAATCTTCTGCTGAGTTTTTGGTAAAAGGGACCAAGCACGGGGGGACGCAGGCGAAAATTGGTAAAATCGGGTTTTAGAGTGTGTTTGGTGTGATAAAATAATAAGTAGGCTGAATGCAATACCAGATAAACGTATTTTTGTACAATAAAAATTGGAGTAAAAACTATAAAACTATAAAAAAAAAGAATTGGAATATTGATGAGAAAGACCATGTATCATTACGTTTACAATCACGTCCAACGATAATGGGAAATTGTCGATATTTTTGGTCATTACTCTTCTGAAGTGGGGGGGGGGGGGGGGGGGGGTCACGATAAAAAGTTCCTACCCGCCTGAGAGTGGTGCATTATGACCCCAAGTTTTCTTGTCCCCCTACTTTGGAGACCCCTGGCATGTGATGCAGGCTGGTTGTCCTGACAACAATTAGCTGGTTCTCGAGCCTGTCCAGATTGCCACCCCGCACAAGGCGCAAGATGTTCGGCGTGTTGTTGGTTAGCGTCTCTCGCTCTCTGAGTGCAATAAAACGATTCAACACCAAGCTATCCTGTCCGTGTCGAACCGAGTGGCGTCGCTTGGGTTGGGTGCGAGTCTGCGGGGGGCAACTTTAATGTAGGTCATTATACCAGCTCGTATCGTTGCTGATTCTCCGTGCACAAACATGTTGACACTTCGATTATCAAATTTCAAATTTTGGTGCGTTTTGAAATCTAAAAATTAGCGTTTTTTAAAGTTTTTTTTTTTAGCAAATTTATACATTTTTTTTACCCCTCTTCAAAACCCGTATGGTGGGGGTTTTAATGAACTTGAAATGGATGAACAATGCTTTAAATTATTAATTAAACAATTTGTTTGTTTTATCTAAAATAATAAGAATGAAAAAGTAATTTATTTTTTACTTACATAATCACACGATATCTAGGTGCCCCTCCCTCCCCCCGTTATAGGGCGCGCAGGCAAGCATCAGTGCATGCGCTAACACACTCGGGCACAGCAAGCCGAGTTGGGGCGATTTCGATTTCCAGGTGTCACCCAGACGTCATGAAACGTGATATGAATTTGAAAGCAATACACTTACAACAAACTTGTAATTTGTAAAATTACACCCAAGCGGCCCAAACCTTACGCTCTCAGAAGCATTGAGATAATTGTTCCGGTTTTCCCTCATAGAACTTTTTAAATTAATTTTACCATCATGTTTCATATTTCTATTTTACTTTGTAATACTAAATATAATGTAGTAATACGACGCGTCACTTTGAAGTTTTCACCTTCATTGCGCCTAGTTTTGTTTCCTGGAACCTGACTCCTGCCTGTAATATAGTGAGTGTGGCTCAAGTTTCACTCGCACTGCAGCCTCACATGCTTCCTTGCTCAGAATGCACTAAAAGCTTGAGGACAGAAAACCCCCAAAATTTTCCCTTCCGGCGGCTGGGGCACAGCCCCAAACCCCTTGTGGCCCAACGCAAGTCTAGTAGTAATACTTTTGAGGTATATCCCGGTTTTTGGTTTTTGAATTCTCTCCCCCCAAGGCAGAACGCATTAACTCAACAATGAAAAGTCAGATTCATTGTTGAATATGAACAATACGATATGTACATTTTTGAAGTTAATGCATTTTGTCTTGTCTGTACTCCCAAGGCTTTCTCTGTACTCCCACCCAAGGCCTGACACTATAAAAGGTACCTAGCATAAAGAACTGCAAAAATGAGATAATGCGTTCTGCCTTGTGGGAGAGAATTATGGTCACCCTATATACCGATTAGCCGACCGTATCATTGCGTATCACTCGTATCACAAGCAAATCCAGTGTGTATACGAACATTTTCTAGCTCGAGCAATGCGTATACGCACCTCTATACACCACTGCTTCAGGTGTCCAACTAGAAACTAGGGATATTGGAATTAGGACAATTTGTGAAAGGGATGTCCCGTGTCCGAGAGGATTGCCGATCTCGACGGGATTTGAACCTGGGCCATCAAAGTCCAACTCGCAACCTTCTCGTAGTTTGGCCCGTGAGCAGGGGAGTAGTTCACTCCCTGAAACTAAAGGCGAGCTCTGGGTCGTCGTCGGGGAACTTTCCCCTTCCCTTTGAGTTTGACTTCTTCCCCGACGACAACGACAATGACAACACGGACGGACAATGACACGGACGAAGACGACCACGACGTGGGAACCCCTGCCCTCCCCATACGCTTGTGGCTGGTTCTAACCAGCACAGGCCTGTCCACCCCTTGACCCCCCGCGTCTTCCCTTACGTTTCACCCCTTGGAAAGAAGTTGTAATGGCCTAATAAACAAATATCTTGGAGGCCCTAAAACTGGGACCTCCCGAATCAGAGTCGCGCGCTTATCGATTGGTTATACACAAACTAGGAAAACGTCTATTATTCGCGTAGGCGAACTATCTGTTATCTCTGACACTGTCAGTCTGCCCCTCATCATCTCCTTGCTCCAACAGACTGACCGATTGTTACTCTTCTATTCACTGATGTTTTGAGATAGAACTAACTGCAGGGGTTCACACTTATCGGTTATTTATTGAATTCTCTTACGCCCTCTCACTCGCAGAGATAGATAATGCGTCTGCTGACCAAAGATAAGACTGACCGTCTGACGTCGAAAGTAAACACAACATGTCAAGTAAAGGAATGACTGAAAATTGACATCCCTCTTTTTCAATTTTTTAAATTTATACCTCCACATACTTTCAGGGAAATTGGGAAGGGATGCGTTTTCTTCAGACTGTTGTTTCTTGAATCTTAGTGGTTTTCAGGCGCGTAGGAACGTTTTGAAAATTGTGTGTGTGTGTGTGTGTGTGTGTGTGTGTGTGTGTGTGTGTGTGTGTGTGTGTGTGTGTGTCTGGGGGGGGGTAAATCCACAAGCAGATTTTGTGGTCGGAAGCTGGGGTCTGGGGCGAAGCCCCAGCCGTCGGAGGCCTTTTCGCCGAAGGCTAAAACAAATTTCACCATAATAATGCAGTTATTTCGTCATGTTTTAACTGCCCTCGGACTCTGTAAACAATGGTTTACACTTTACAGGAACTATCTGCGATCTAAAACTACAAAAATGAACGTGAAGTGGCCCATTTTAGTACATTTCAACCTATTTTTTTTTAATGTAATGACGAATCATACAGGCAAACATTCGTTTTATCAAAGTGACTGTCGAATTGTCTCAGTGTATGTGCATATTTACTACGGCAATTCTGGGATTAATATTTAACTCGGTTAGTTTTGTCCCCCCTGCCCCCCCTGGGCCACACTTGAGGGGGGGCATTGTCCCCACCTCCCCCCGGTTCCTATATGCCACTGGTGGTTTTCATCGAGTGCAAGTGTGTGTTATAGGCAAGGCATTACGCGTTTGATAGCCCAAAAGATAATCCTAAATCGATAAACTGGACGCGGAAGTGAGTTGAAACCATCTAATTATGAGTATCTGTGATTCTTATTCTTATGATAAGATAAGGGATAAGCTATACTTCTCGATATGTTTGATAAGAAACAATGTGCCGCAGTAGAAGTGTATGTAGATAGAGAAGTGCCTGAAGAAGACGCATATCCCATTCAGTCGGCAATTTGAGCAAAGTGGCGGTGCCCCCCCCCCCCCCCCGACACTTCAGAAGAGTAATGACCAACAATTTCGTCAATTTCACATTATTGTTGGACGTGATTGCGAACGTAATGATATGCATATTCAATGGTGGTATTCCAATTCATTTTTTAATAGTTGATTTTGTTAAAGTTTTTACTGTCCAAAAATTACATTCATTGGTATTGCATTCAGCTTACTTATTTTTTCTAGAACGCACCATTTTCGCTGGCGGCGCTGTAGTTGGAAAGCTCCGCGATCCGCCCCCAACCCCCCCCCCCCCCGTGCTTGGTCCTTTTCCCCCAAAACTCAGCAGAAGATTTGTTGTTCTCCCCCCACTCGAAAAAGAGTTCCTACGCGCCTGCATACCGAACAAATAGGTCCCCTCTTTCCTTCTGTACAGTTTCTATCAGCATCTATTTTTTAGAGTATGTAAATTGCAACTAGAGTCAAGAGTGCCAGTCTGACTCTGAGTAGGTCGTATTTTTTTAGTGTTTAGATTGCAGATAGTTATACTGTAAAAGTAATAAAAGTAAAACATCGTTTACAGAGTCCGAGTGCAGGAAGTTTACTTTTAGTTTTTGAGCTAATATTTTAATTTATTTGAAAACTGCGTAAAAGAAATTGTGCATAACATACTTGAATACACGGTTGACGGTTTAGTTGAGCAATTAAATTTACGCCCAAAATACACTAACAATATTAAAGGTAATCCCTCGAGTTGCCTTTTTTCAGTTGAAACATGACGAAAATAACAGTGTATAATAGTATGATGAATAAAAAAAGTTGTACCGGTACTACCCCACTGTCCTGAAGAGGGGCATTTATTTTAGATTTATTTATTTAACGTCTATCCTACTCAGTTAAAAACTGATTTACAAAGGAGGACACCTAAATAAATCTACTTACATAGATGCAGACACAACAATGAACATTTAAGTAAATATTTGAAATACTAATATTACAACAACAATGTAAGCACAATAATTGTGGTAACATTCGACGTACATGACTCTTTGCAAAGCTGGCAATAAAGCATACATGGAATGGACAGCACTACAGTCATTTTTACAAATCATCCAGAAAAAAATCACGAATAATGGTAAATTCGTGAAAACTATTTATATATATATTAATATTTATATACCTTGGCTTTATAGTAGGCGACCCGGGACCTTAGCTGGGGCAGATTGCACTGCCTATTAGACTACCTACATACGAAATTAACTTGGAGAATACAAAACATCTCTGTAACCCTTGCTGTAACCATAGAGTTGGGATCTAATATGATATTTTACCTTGGCTCTAGTAGGCGACTATGACGCTGTTATGTTAGTACTATAGACAGAAATTATAAAAAGTGACTACACCGCAGATCAAACCCGGGACCTTAGCTGTCCGGGCTATGCTCTTACCAACTGAGCTGAGCTATGCGGCCACCAATTTTTCTCTGTTTTGTACATTGTTGATTGATTGATTGTCTCATATTTATGCAACTTGGCTAATCGAGACGAAGGGAGGGACGTAAGGGATGACGCGGGGGGACAAGGGGTGGAGAGGGCTGTGCTGGCCAGAACCAGCCACCCACAAGCATATGGGGAGGGCAGGGGTTCCCCCACGTCGTGGTCGTCTCCGTCTGTGTCATCATCTGTCCGTGTTGTCATTGTCGTCGCCGTCGGGGAGGTAGTCAAAGGGAAGGGGAAAGTTCCCCGACGACGACCCAGAGCTCGCTATTAGTTTCAGGGAGAAGAACTCCCCTAATCACGGGCCAAACCACGGGAAAACGTGTGTAGTCAGTGTAGATGTTTCTTATTAATTGTTTTAAAACAAATTTTAAACATTGTGTTACTGTAGAGCCCTTTATTTCCACTTTCGTGACTTAGGCCTATGTACTCAATTTGACCTTTGGTGTCAGTCAGCCCGAGCGAACAGCAATTTGCCTAAAACAAATGTTTATTGCAAGGGGTGGGGAAAGGGGGAGGGTGGACAATCTCGGAACCCCCTACTTCTTTATGTCAAAGTAAAAGATCGGAGGAGAAAAATATCATTGCATTTGCACAGGCCCGGGTTGGGCCGGATTGGTTGAGTTAGGTTGGAATTCACTGTTGTGCGAGGGCGGTGAGGGAGGGGGGGGGAGGGGAGAGGTGTTGGGTGGAGGGGCGTGCGAGAGTGCGTGCGCCTCCTAAACTATGGCACGTACGTTCGCACACTGACGCAGGCGACAGAAACAGAAGCAGAAAGTTATTGTAGTGAAGTACTGTGCACCGTCAACACCTGGAGATCCGAGGATGATTTGCTGATTGATACACTTCAGGTGAGTGGATTTCATTCATACATTGGTCTAAGAGCGGAATTAGGTTATGTAATGTGGCGAGAGTAGGAGCAAAGTACGAAACATAAACAGGAAACCGGCTCCTAGAGATGAGGCAGCCTAGGCTGGGCGAGAACATTGGGATAGGTCGTGTTTCAAGTTCATGGCGTAGGCCCAGGCTTTACACGTTCCTACGTAGGCGGTAGGCCCTAGGTAGGCCTCGTAGGACCAGTGCTATTACATTCTTTAATTGTAATTTTATTGTATTGTCCGTGTTCATTTTTTAAATCAAAGCTGCACTCGGGGCTAGCCCTGCGCACACAGTTATTGATTATGCCAGAATGTTCCTCGAGGACTTCGACGTTACAGGGAGTGGGCCTTTGTCTAGGCCTGGTAAAGGTTTAGGCTCGTTGTAGGCCGGGCCCTAGCTAGCGTTAGGCGTTGAATGTTGTTGTTAACAATTACATTACCGTAGGTAGCCTATAGGACGGAAACTTCCAGATTGCCTGGGGCGTGTCTTGTCATGTTGACGTAAAAGTGAGACTTGTTTACACTAACACAATTTACTTGCTAAGCGTTGGGTTATGTTTTGACTATTGGGCCACATGGTAGGGCCAGCCCTGAAATACGAATGATATAAAACACATATAAACGTGTGGCGTAGGCCTTCAAGAGTCCTCTTATTTTGCCTGCCTTCACCCTATCTTTTTAGTTTGACATTCATTCATCTGTTCGCTCTAAATTTACTGTGCAAGTTCTTGTTTTGCCCCACGTAATATCGCCCCCAACCCCAACCAACAACATACAGCAGGTAGGCCTAGGGCACACACGTTGAAAGGCAAAGAATGGAGCGAGCAAGTGCCGGGGCAGGGTGGGGTGTGGGGTGCCTGCCCTAACCATGGCTGGGTTTGGCTCTTGCTTTCACCCGGCGACGACCGCGACCTACCCCATGCTAGACAAAGATGGCAGGCCGGGAGAACCTCCAGATCAATAGCAGGCTAGGATAGGGTGCACTCGGCGGATGAAGGGAGCATATTCACCACCCCCGCAAGCAGACGGGAGTAATTAGCGATGGTGTATTTCTGTATTTTCAATGTAGTAGTAGGCCTAGATTCCGTTTCCCAATGTTCGCGTCCACGTAAAGGGATAATTAATAATTTAATATAGTTAATATTATTCCTTCTAGCCCCAGACAGGGCTTTTTGTTTGTCAAGCCAAAGATGTCTCACCCCAACAATCTATTCAAGCGATATTGAAAATCCAGGATACCGCATTGCTTTCGTTTCGTGTAAAAATGGTCCTCCGAAATTTCAGTAAACAAAATAGAATAAACAAATAAAGAATTTTACTCTTCCAGAACCCCTAGTCTGCATATTGAATTAGTATGCCCAAAATTTTAGAATGCATGATATAATATGCTAATATCTGTGTGTATTGCGGGCAATGAAAACTAAAGGGATAGTTCTAACTAAACTGGTGTTTTCAAATAGGGAGAAGGTAGGTGTGAAAATTCCTTATCCCTAAACCTGGATTGTTCACTCTGTTCCTCAGCTAATAAACCGCACAATATCAGTCTGCTCAGGCTACTAGATAGATCGATAAGCTCCCATTTCATTGTTACTGTACGCCACGACACGCCTGTATTATCCAGCCAAATATGTATACGCCTACCTCTACAATAATTACAATAATTTTTAGGCAGCTTCGCTAACGCTTTTTCTAGTCCAGGCAGCTTTTATGGCTGATTATCGTTGCCCTAAAAGTAGGTACGATTTCTATGGGAAATATTTTTTCGATTGTACCCAAAAACTTGGCAGATTAATTTCTGAGATTTTAAAGGTCCCCTCCAATTTTCATCAAGATAGCATAATTATGCCGTTTGCCCGGTAAAAGGCGAACACACAAACAAAAAACAAACAGCAAAAAAAACACCCGAGCTATTTTTCTCAGGGTAAGATTGAAGTCCTCGCTTCGCTCATCCAAAAATAGTTGGATGAGCGAAGCGAAGACTTCAATTTCACTGACCCCCAAAAAATTAGCTTTGGTGTTTTTTTTTCCAAGTGTTTGTTCGCGCTCTACCGAGCAAACGGCATATGCGATCTTAATGAAAATTGGAGGGGACCTTCGAAATCTCTGAACTTAAGACCTCTGCCACGTTTTTTTTTTGTATAATCGAAGAAATATTTTTCATGAATATCGTACTTTTACGATTTTCTTCGATTTTTAATGCGATACCGGTATTTTCGTGATATTTGGGTCGATTCTGACCAAACGGGTGGGGGGCTACAATGTTCGTGATGTGGCCTTTGCCTTTTGGAAGAAAAAGTTTGAAAAAGTTAGCCGAAGTTCATAGAAATAAAGGTTTTATTATGAGTTTTTTTAGGTGTGCCCTACACCTAAATAAATAATAACAATCAACTATAGAAACTTGACAACAATCACCTACAATGCGTTCAAAAAGCAATCAACTATAGAAACTTGACAACAATCACCTACAATGCGCTCAAAAAGCAAATCTTCGGGCCTCCAGATATCTTACATTCTATTATGCCTAATTGGTATTACCCTGATATCAATAAATACTACTTTACTAGGCCGCCTCGTGAACGCTTTTTCTAGTCGCGTTGATGGATGAGCTTTTTTTTGTAAGTTTTTAGTATGCAAGCAAGTCATGTGTTGAGTACACGGGAACATTTGTATTTAAGTTTGATATGGTATAAATAATAGGGTTTTAAGTTTAGTTGGTATAAGGGCACAGTGGCGGAACTTCGTTTCATGGGCTCGCCCGCAAAATTTCTATGGGTGCCTCCCCTAACAGATACACACAATACATAGGCTCAGTGTTGTATTCAGGCTTTTCATCCCGGGGGGGTGGGGGGTCTATATTATAATATCCCTGATAATGACCAAGTACGGGGGGCGCCCCTCAACAATAGCGCCGCAGGCGAAAATTTTGAAAATCAGGTTTTTAGAGTGCGTTTGGTGCGCTTTAGGAAAAAGTTGTGGGCTGAATGCAATACCAAAATAATGTAGTTTTTGTGTGTTGTGTTGTGGATCAAACCGCTAGATTCACAAAACGGTCATTTTAGCAACGAAAACAAATACAATATTTTCCAAACAGGGTGAAATACGTTTTTTTTACGGGGCCTCTAAACGGTCCTGGGCCCGCCCGCAGTTGCGGGCCCTGCGGGTGCCTAGTTCCGCCACTGTAAGGGGTAAGGGCACGTCAACTCTATAAAGTCATAATGCGCCAATCTAGCCTGCCTATGATAGGCTAGGGAGGCCTTAGGTAGGGAAATAATAAATAAAAAATAGGCTTAAATGTGTAGATTTTATTTTAACGCCAATGTTTTTTCACGAAGAATTTTTTTTTGAAATGATTTTTTAAATGTATGGAGGTGCACTGACCAAGGTATATCGAATCTTGCACGCTCAAGGTTACCCAAAACTCCGCACGGAGATTACTATTCTACAATGTTAAAACACTACAAAAGGAATTTATTCTAAAGGGAAACGCCAAAGTCGTTGATAGACGAGTGAGTGACCCATGTGTTGAGTACCCGGGAACATCCCCTTTCCTCCCCTATACCTAAGGCTGGATCTAGCCCAGTATGGGGAATGATACCGGGTATTCAACACTTGGCTCACTCACTCGTCTATCAACGACTTTGGCGTTTCCCTAGTTATAGCTTAGTATTAATTGCTATGGTAATACCAATTAATAGAATGTAAAATATCTGGAGGCCCGAAGATTTGCTATTTGAACGCATTGTAGGTGTTTGTTGTCAAGTTTCTATAGTTACTTGTTAATTATTATTCACCTCAAAAAAACTCACATTAAAACCTTTATTTCTATGGATTATGGCAAAATGTTTAACTTTTTTTTCAAAAGGTACTACCTTAATGTCCATGTAAAATATGAATGTTGTAGCCCCACCCGTTTGGTCAGAATCGGCCAATCACGAAAATATCGCATTAAAAATCGAAAAAAATCGTAGAAGTACGATTTCTATGGGAAATATTTCTTCGATTTTTGGATGAGCGTAGCGAGCGTAGCGAGCGAAGCGAAGATTCCATTTCACTACACTGGAGAAAAAAATCCGGAATGTTTTTTTTTTTTTTCTTTCTTTCTGTATTTTTGTGTGTCTGTTAACACGATTCCGGCTAAACCGATACTCCGATTGCGATGAAATTTCATGGAGGCCTTCGAAATCTCTGAACTTAGAACTGCCACGTTTTTGAGCGCAATCGGGAAATTTTTTCTCATAAAAAACGCAATTTTACGATTTTTTTCGATTTTTAAAAACTTTCTTCGACTTATAACACCTACATGCTTTAACCGATTGTAATGATTTTTTCACAGAACCTTAATTTCATGAATAAAGATATTCGTGCGAAATTTGAGCGTAATCGAAAAATTATTTCTCATGAAAATCGAAATTTTACGTTTTTTTTCTTTTTTAGAACAATTCTTTGACTTATAACACCTATATGCTTTATCCTATTGTAATAATTTTTTCACAGAACCTTAATTTTATAAATTCATATATTTGTGTAAAATTTGTGCGCAATCGAATAATTATTTCTTATGAAAATTTCAATATTACGATTTTTTCCTTTTTTTAAATTACAATTAATTAAAAAATTTAAAATTTAAGTTAATTTTTCATTTAATTTAATTTTTTTTTTAAATCTTCAACTTAGTAATGATTTTTCACAGAACAACAGAAAATCCGCATAACACATGGCAGCTCAATGCACCAATTACGCTCATCCAACAACGCGGCGGGACTTAAGCGTTTTCCTAGTACCAAAAAAACGTGACAGGTCTAAATTCAGAGATTTCGAAGGACCCCGCCAATTTTCATCAAGATCGCGTATGCCCTTAACTAACAAACTAAATAAAATAAAACACCCGAGCTATTTTTTGGGGGGTAACGTAAGTGAAAACGCAAGTGAAATAATAATTATTTCACTTGCGTTTCAGACTTCAATTATTGAAGTCTTCGCTTCGCTCATCCAATAACAAATATCCTAATTTAAAAAAAATGATTTTGCATGATGATCAATTTGGAACTTGAAGAAGTAAAGAGATCCCACGCATGCTAAAAACTTAAAAAAAGATCATCCATCAACGCGATTAAAAAAAAGCGTTCGCGAAGCGCCCAAGTTTGTGCAAATATAATCCTATCTTATCATCCGGGTACCTATTTATTTTATTTTAATAAACTATCTCTCATGATATCTATTTGGTATTTAACCTTTCCAAACGTCTTAGGCCTGTTCTTATCACTCACTATCAGTATAATCACGTTGCGTTGTAAACATAGCATATTATCTGTTAAAACTTGTAGTGTTGCAATCAACCCAACCAACCCAACCCTGCAATCACAAAACTTGCATTTTCATATATTTATGACAACTAGCTTATTTAGCTTCTTTATATTACAATGTAGGCCTAGGCTATTTAATTTCTAAAATATTTCAATTTAAAATTAGTAAAGAAATACCCAAACAATCAAGAATTTTTCTCTACAGTGCCGATTAACTACTTCTCCCCCCACCCCAGCCCCCCACCCTTTAGTTGATCAAGTGACGGATGGATGGCAAACAAGTGCAGTTAGTTTGTTTTGTAGTAATTTATATTTTATTCCATGTAATATTTTATATTGTATTCTTAACTGTAATTCCTAATTTGTAATGTTATTTGTAATATATCGAACATTTCGTCTATGTATTTGTATATTATGTTGTTAGTTGTGTGTGCGTGTGCCACATACGTAGGCCTACACCGTGTGTATGTCAGTTGACAGAATGAATTGCATTGAATGTGAGAATAAGCGACAAACAAGTTTTTCTGGTAAGCTAACCCTGCGCCGCCACCAAATAGCAACGCACAGCGAGTTATTTTATTTTTGTATTCTTATTCGACCTTGTGTTTACTGAGTAGCTTCGCTCCCTCTTTAGGCTAGGCCTACTCTCGTTCACATCTAACAGAAGGGCCCGTTTACATTTACACACTGATTAGTTAATTAGGCGTGCGTGTGCAATCAGTGGCGGATACAGGGAGGGGAGGGGTGAAGCGATCCTACCCCACATAAGATTCCGAGCGTAGACAATTATTACTACCATCACTCCATGTCATGACATTTTCGATTTTAACGTGATTTTAAGCCTTTGAAAGTAGCTAATTCGCAATTTTTACTGACTGCTGGACCAAACAGACCCTGTATTGGTGTTGCAAAACCAACCCCCCCTCCCCAGATACGCTACTGCTTCCAAATTCGTTTCATAACATCTAAAAATCTTTAAAAAATCACCGCCCGCCCCCCCATGAATCAGGGAAGGATCCGCCAATCACTGTGTGCAATGCACTGCCTCCTAGATGTTCGTCGTGGCTCCTCCACGACGAACATCTAGGAGGCAGTGGTGCAATGCAATCGCTTCCCTTGCATGCACTAAGCCAATCTTGGTGCATTGATTTTGCAATTATTATTCCTTGTTTTTTCTAATGGATGTTGTTCAAGCTTGTTGCGTCTCAGCCTCCCTGTAATAGGTTGGGGTAGGCAAATGTTCTTTCTTACTGAAACATTTCATTTCCCACTAGGCCTTTTATGTAATTGTAATGTATGTATACCGACTCTTTTAGTTTTACCGACTTCCCTTGTGGAAACATACCGCCATTTGAAATACACTTTCCTAAAAAGTAATTCTCAACATAACACCGTGTCGATAACTATCTGCGGCCTGTGGGCCTGAGCCTCGCCAAAGCGATAATGCGTTCTCCTATTGTGTTTCTTCCTCAATCTTCTTCTTATCGTCGATGTTCAAGTAGCATTCGCATCCACTCATCAAACGTGACACCCGCGCAGTTTGAGAGATTTAATTTTGCCGACCGAAAAGACCCAACGACCCAACCCAGATAGAAAGTAATAAAACTGCACCCAAGGGCCAACTTTGCACCACAGCCGCTTCCACATTCTAAAGAAATACATTTTAATGTATTTTATTACTTTATTGTGCCATAAAAGCACTGTGAAGACAGGGTCCACGATGTGAAGTGTTTACATAGAGCCATATAAATATGTCTAAATGTTAATATTATACAGGGATAGTGGTTGTTGAAACGAAAATAATATAGTTCTCAATGAAAAGAAACATCGGTAGAGCCTACACCTTTTCCAGGTCAGGCCAGAATAGATTACTACCCCCCCCCCCCCTCAGCTAGCACTTAATTCCCTGCAGGCCTCTTCAAGATGTTTATTGTAAAATTTGTTTGGACGAAAGTTGTAAAAAGTAACCGTTGCGTGGCCTAGAAACTA
Organism: Sweltsa coloradensis; assembly: GCA_024449915.1. Taxonomy (NCBI): domain Eukaryota; kingdom Metazoa; phylum Arthropoda; class Insecta; order Plecoptera; family Chloroperlidae; genus Sweltsa; species Sweltsa coloradensis. The sequence goes on from JAMZAV010000392.1 coordinate 83,773, forward strand.
TGGGGTGAAGGGATGTGCGTCCTCGTTGGCTCATACGGCATACTTGGGGAAATTAGAAACTTATAAAAGATTCAGTTCATCAATTTAAAAAAAAAAACTTTTATATACTTCATGTTCCTTTTTACATCATTACCTCTAAAAAGACACGTTCCCCATAAAAATACACTAAAGTTCCTTTAAACTGTAGAGTGACTGACGTGCAGCTTGCAAGCATGCGTGCGGCTGTCAAAGAGCACGGTGAGCGGTAGGGTCACGAATCATGATGATACATTTGACATGAAAATTATAAATGATATTGATACGTAACGGCATGGCATAAGTTCCTCAACACTAAAAGGGATCAAGTTCATAAAAAAGTTCCAGGAAAATGGACCTCCCTCTATCTTTTAAAAAGTTCCTTCCCCTAGTATGTACATACGGTAATGGTTTTACCAAAGGACGTGGGTTTGAATCCCTGCATATGAGTATGATGCGGGTCTTCCATCTTCATCTATATCGCCACTCACCATCGCCATGAAAACCATCAATCAGTATTAGTTTATATGCGGGAGATGACGAAAGCATCAGAAACGCTGTCCTACAAGGTCGATAACAATGTATATCCTTGAGATAAAAACACTTTCCGGGGAATTTTATTCACCTTGACTGGTATAATAATAATAATTTTTAATAATAATAATTTTATTCACCTTGACTGGTACATTGCACAAGTATAACTCTTAATGGAGAAAGTGAATAGCCTAGCCTATGGTTAAGAATAATACATACATTGTTAACTTATAAAATTATACATAAAAATATACATTTCATAATATCTTCCCTTCTATTTCTATACATAATAGGTACTTATTTTTGTCTTGAATTGCATTATTTTCAATTATATTCATGTTCATACGTACAAGTGTCAGGAATGTGAAGGAAAGTTGAGTGTAAAGCTATGGATGGGGTATTTGTATGTCCGGGCGCACTAAATTAAGTTAAAAGTCAGCTGGATGAAGGTATTCATTGATTGTGTAGAAGCAATGCTCTATTAGAAATGATTTCAATGTGTATTTGAAAGAGTCTAGTGATTGTATGTTTTTAATTTCTGGTGGTAGATGATTGTAGATTGTTAGACATTGGTAATGAGGTCCTTTGGAGAAACGCGTTGTATTGTGAGTTGGGACATGAATTTTTGATTGTGATCGTGTATCATGGTCATGAATTGTTGAGTTTAATTTGAAGAGGTGAGGGTTTGATTTGATAAAGACTGCTGCAAGTTGTATTAAAGTACTTGCTAAGGTCAAGATTTTTTGGTAGGAAAGATATTTCTACACGAGGTACGCCAAGAGGCTCCTACTATAATTCGAATGGCCCGTTTTTGTAATCTAAAAACTCTTATAGCTTGTGGCGAGTTTCCCCAGAAAATAAGTCCGTACGATATGTGTGAGTGGATGTGAGCATGGTATATGAGAATAAGGACGTTGTGGTTGACTAGGGCTTTTATTCTTCTGAGGAGGAAACAACCACTCTTTATCTTTGAGCAAACAGCGTCTATGTGGTCTGTCCAATCAAGGGTGTCAGTCATATGTAGACCCAGGAACTTGATGGCGTCAGAGCAGGCAATGCTCTTAGATGAGATGCGAATGAGGAGGCTTTCGGTGGATCCAATTACTTGTGAGTGGAAATTTAAATACACCGTTTTTGACGGTTGAATAGAAAGGAGGTTTTTGTTGCAGTATTGTGACATTATGGAAGCTTGTTCGTTGGACATTTGTGAGAGTGGTGCTAAAGATTTTCCTTTTTGTGCTGTGAGTATATGGCTGAAATCATCGACGTATTGTGTTAGTGTACCAGCGGTGAAACATTCTGGCATATCGTTGACATAAAGGAGGAAGAAGGGTGGTCCAAGAATGGTTCCTTGTGGGACACCACTTTTCAGGATCAGCGGTTGAGAATGAAAAGGGTGGTTGAGTTTGCGGATTTCGACTATTTGAGACCGGTCAGATAGGTAAGAGGAGATCCAGGAGTGGGCCTGGCCCTGATTCCCATTGATTCTAATTTGCATAGTAGGATAGAGTGATCGATGGTTCGAATGCTTTACTAAGATCGTAAAATTTATTTTCTAGTCTTCGGGTTACGAAGAAATCAACCCCGATCAGTATCACTCAATTGTCGAGAGCATCGGGTGGACATGTTTCTTGTCTTGTCTTGACGTGTCTTGGGTGGGTTCGAACCCCAGCAGGGACAAATTTTTGTGGCATGCTGCCAATCGACAAAAATGTTACTATCAAACTTTAAAAAAACATCGATACAATTACCAAGGGGGTTCTATGGGTTCGTATCAAACGCTGTTGGCTGGTTGCTGACATCATGAATGTGTTTTCAATTTTCATCTAATCATTTTCGTCCCGTGTAAAATAGTAAAATAGTCCATGGCGATATTTGTGTCAAATAACGTAAAATAATTACCCCCCCCCCCTCCCCCCATCACCGGGTTAATAATGAACAACTATTAGTACAAGTAATACAATGTTATATCTGTGGCATTCGTTTAGTACGATTGCCTTGCCTCAAATATTATAGTTTATTGTGTTCATAATTCTTGCCTAACCGAGTACTGGAAGTAAACTAACTGAACGTTTGACTATGATTACGAACCACAAAGTTTTACCAAGTGTTGGAACATACGGTGTGTGTAGGCCTAGCTAATTGCTGTACTTCTACTTGTCAGTCTGGGTATACAAGAAATTGCTGAAAAATGCTATAGCTATTATCAATAGGGCCTATCATAAAAAATATAGGCTTACATTTCGATTTTTACATTTCTCATTGGCATTCCCCTCTTCACTAATTGTCAAACCATGGATATTTTTTTAGTTAGGGTAGTTGTGGGGGTATGCTCCTTTAGGATAGTGAAATAACTTTCAGTCAGGATTACTGGCGGCGGGCATCGAACCCGCGACCTCTTGAGTGACTCTCGCGCTACATTGAGCCACATCCGACAGCGAGCTAGGGGTAGTAATTTTGTCAATCGATACGAGTGAATTGTGATCATTGAAATACGATGGCTTGAATTTCATATTTGTGGACTTGTGGTGCATTTGATTCGAAACCTGTGATTCTCATCGTTTTGTCGTTGTTGGTATTATTATCGGTGTCGGGCTTCACAGTGATACATTGCTATCTTTTATTACAATTTCGTCTTACGACTGAGAAAAAAACCCTGAAAAACCTCGAAAAGTTCTTCTGCACCATCGGCGTATGTTTTTTAGGCCTTTTTTAACCCCCCCCCCCCCCCCGCCCCCTTACTTCACTTTCATTCATTCTTCATTCAGGGCTACTGGCACGTCGTATCCATTTTCTTCTAGCTTCAAGCTGTCTCATAATGGCTCTATATGAAACTAGGGGACGTTGGTTCGAATCGCGCTCAAATAACTTTTTCTCTGTAGCAGGTGCTTTTCACTTGTTTTGTACACTCCGCTATTATTTACCAAATGCTAAAACAAATATTATTAAAACTGTACCACTCTTATCATTCTTATGTAAATTTGGCTTATGTTGGTGGGTCAGTAGTCTCGTACAACCGTAAGGAACAAAGTCCGAGGGAAGTGGGCTCAAATTACTAATTTAGGTCCTCCACCCCCTTCTACCCCCCACCCCCACCCCAAAAAACGCTTGTAGAGCTCAGTTGTCCGATGAATGACGTTTTGAATTGATGCACGTAGTAGAAGAAAAAAGAAAATAATATCTGATTTCGCCTGTATCCTTTTTAAAGATTGTTCGGATGATTTTTATTTGTGTGATATTCGCTCACTACAGGACTAAGCTATAACTCAATATTGATAAAACTTAGTTAAAAATGTAGAACCTCTTGAGAGCATGTCTCCCCTGTCTTGGTCGAACATATCAGGTGAACATAGGTCAAGGACCCGAGGTGAGTGATACACGTGCTCTGTCCTCGCTTCCACCCCCTGAGACTTTCTTTGTCGCTAATCCCTCTGTGCGTCCTCTGGGCAGCGTCTTCCTAGGAAGAAGAAGGGTTGCCCCCCCCCCCGAACACCGCGCTAATCCGTCACTGTTCATCTTTCTCGTTGCCGACACGACTGTCGTTCATATCGGCAGGTCAACTTTCCACAATGCCAACCTTCCTTCCACAGAGGCGAATATTCTTTTATATTGTTCCGCCCTACTATAAACGCCGAGATTATGCACGCTCATGCCCAGGGCCGCTGCTTGTATTGTTGCAGATATCATAAATGGCAAGTTTATTTTGCCAATATTGGTCCTCGAGTCCAATCGTGCCGCGGTCGCCGAAACAACCATTGAAATACGTTCTTTGACGACTTTTACCGCGAATAGTAATTTTAGACTTTATAGAGTTTAGAATGCAAAGCCGAGTTGCCGTTTCCATTGCTATATTTGTACTGGGTGGAATGAATGAATGGAGGCTTGGAAGCGGCACAAACTGAAAATAAAACAATATACCCTTCCTATTTCTAAATTATGTCGTATTTCTCAAGGATACCTGCCCAGTGCCCAGGGTGCAATTAATGCAATGCCCGATGACTATTTGACTCCCTGGCATTAGAACCTCGGGAAAACTTTCAGTGCGGATTGCCGGTGGCGGGGTTAGAATTCGGACCCTTCAGAATCTTTGATAAACGTTTACGTGCACATTTCGTTGTACTTGTAATATGCACATCGTAGATTTGCGCTTTGTCTATTCGTCGCGCGAAATAAATACAAGTAACATTACTTACATCTTATTCTGATCTACGCTGTAAGTAGTGCAGTTATGTTATATTATTTCCATAGGCAGTAGGATGGACAATGTTATAAATTAAGTAAGGTATAATTTGTACAAATATTTACATCTTATTCTAATTTTAAAATATACACTTGTTCAGTAACGACCGGAGAAAACCTAGGGGAGGACTTCCATTCTGAGATTGATAGGGTTGTATGTGATACTGATGGGATTCGAGCCCGTGACCTCCCGTCGCGGAACAGTAACACATATACCTCTGTCGGCATTCCGTCATACTATAATAGTATGTAGCAATAGTATTACTTTTACATCATCTTTACAACAAAGTTCATAACCGAGGTTCGAACTACACACAATTGTAATTGTATTTAAAAACCTGTAGCGTACTTTGTACTGATTGGTATCTAGGCTACGGTGGGTGTTAAATAACCATTGGCAGCTGTCCATAAAGATTTAATAACAATTAATAATACTAAGAAATATTGCAGCAGTGAGTGGCTAATGGATGTTGAAACACGACCGTTCGCTGTTAGTTGGTCTAATCTTTGGTTCTCGCAGACTGCGTGTCCCTGTACTGCCCTGGTTTGTTTGAACATCACAAATGTGAATACAAAGAAAGCTAGGTAATCGCAATTCACTAGAATAGAATGTGTTCTTTCTAAAGGCATTTATTTAGTCCAAGGAAGGGTAATTCTACTAAGAAAGGGCCCAGGAATCAGAAGAAAAGAACAACACATGTCCATCCGTGTTTGTCATTAGACAGGAACATGTTTGAGCGATGAAGCAGAAAGCCTCTACGTTGTCTCCTTCCTGGCAGTCTCAAGTCTGGTTAGGACTCGAGCGTCACGTGGTCATATAGCGGGGTATGCCACCACGGGGGGTGCAAGTGTAACCTGCAGCTGGGCTCAGCAAAAAACACAGCGTGCTTTAGAAATGCTGTCAGCTTCAAAAGAAGTAATGAATAATAGTAGAATAATGCCATCTTATCAAAGTCCGGTGCACGGGGTCCGACTTTACTTTGTAGCACTCTTATTAGATCTCCGGGACCTACAAGTCAATTAGCTAGTTGGTATGTTTGTTTTCTTGCAACATCACAAAATAATCGACATAAAACAGAGGTCACCTTGTTGGGAAATGTGATTCAAAATGTGAGAATATTTTCAGTTTTCTTGAGGCAGTGTTTTTTTGTTTTTTTTACTGTTTTTTTTTTTTTTTACTGGGTAGCCCCTATAAGAATTAAGGAACGCGTTCCTGTTTTAGGTAAAGCAACGTAAAACAGTTATAACTATCCGATATGTTTGAAAAGTTTGGCGTTGAAACCCGAATTACCTCTACATTAATTTTTAACTGATTTTGCTGACGCACGGATAGCTAAATAGTAATACTAGTTGTTTTTTCTTAAAAAGCAGGGGGGGGGGGGCACAACATATTTTTTAGGAAGCGTTATTTCGATTGTTGTACCCATAGATTAACGAACATTACGCCTACTTGACAAAACTCTAATCAGGCCTCAAGTTGAATATGCTACCTAAATTTAGAACCCAAGGGCCAAATCGTGTCACAAAAATTGGATATTTCAAACACTTGTGCTTCAAGGCTAATACTCAATACCACAGAGTAAATTATCTGGTTATGTGTTCTGACAATGGGCTAAGTACTACTCTTGAAAGCTGGAGGAAATTTATGGGCATTGTTCTGCTCTAAAGTTGCTAATAACCTGCTTGACTCGCCTTTAATTGAATCATTGAACCACCGTCCGTGTGCCACCAAGGAATACAGGCTATATGGAAAGTGCGCGAATTCTTAACTGCGCGAAACGTTAAGTGAGCGAATTCTTAATAGACGTATTCATCAACTGTTTCAACTTCCCTCCAGCCACATTGATGTGAACAAGAAGTTGCAGACTACTGATAACAATCTTTTGCCATACACTCAAACATACATACATAGGGCCTACAACACCACTCACATACATACATTATTATATATTATTTTTATAGTCATCTTTATGCTACTAATTTTATATTGTATTGTATTGTAACGCTATATATTGTTTTGTTACCCTATATAATGTTTGGTAAACTGCACTTGTGGGGTGGGACATCGTGTTCTGTTGTAATGTGGCCACAAATAAATACATAAATATAAGGTTGTAGGGAGGTACCTGTCTTTTTCTCGCGAACACGTGTATAGATCGGATCTGTAGATCCAATCACATCTTCTATGCTAAAAAGTTTCTTTTTTGCAGGAACTTACTTACTCGTCACTGCTTTAAATTATTTGTCTTCTATTTATTTTTAATTTCAAGTGTTAGTTTGCATTTCGGGCACGGTTGAATTCAGGCTTTTCAGCCCCCGGCCATATAGGGTAATATCTCGGGGGATCCTATATAGGAACCAAGTACGGGGGGGTTGGGGGGCAAAGCTCCTTAACAATATCGCCGCAGGCGAAAATTGTGAAAATGAGTTTTTAGAGTGCGTTTGGTGCGTTTTCGAAAAAAGTTGTGGGCTGAATGCAATACCAAAATAATGTAGTTTTTGTGCAGTCGATACTAGAAACAAAAAGCATTATGTGTCAACTGAAATACGGTTATTTGATTATCATGATTGATTCATTTGATATTTGATTCATCCCGGAGGGGCGTCTGCCCCCCGTGATTTTGCCTGAATTGAACACTGATTTCGGGCTATTTCATACATTTCGTTGGACAATTTTATTTCGGGCATCAAGTTTTCACCATTTCTGATAGGTGTCACTTACAAAACCACTTGATTGTGAAATAATAGTGGACAACATGAAACGTAGTTCTAAAAACTAGTTTGATCCTAAGAACTCTCTTCTTGTCATCTGATTCTCACTAAGAGCCACTCATTCTGTCCATTCTCTGAGTGGTCACACGTTCACAGAAGGCTAGGCCTACACGTATTTCCTCTCATTGATTCCTAGAAACGTCAGCTCCTATCTGTATCTTGATGCCTCAACATGACCAAACAATACTGAGAAGCTGATAAGAATCTACCAGGCCGGCGCCTGACGAGCACTGGTGTTGTACGCTGAAGCTAGGAGACAAACAACAAACAACTAAACACAACTAACGGAACTTTACGAAAACTAATTGGACATTTCTTGACGAGATGTCTTATTGGATGGGCGTCCGCGTAGGCAAGACTTCAATTTGACTATACCCTTAGAAAAATAGCTTTGTTTTTTTCTTTATTTTTTCCTGTTCGTCACTCAAAAGGCTATTCCAATCGCGATAAAATTTTGAAAGAAACTTCGAAATCTCTGATTTAGAATCGTACTTTTACGATTTGTTTCGATTCGAATTCACTGGGTACAACCGAAGAAATATTTCTCATAAAACTCGTACTTTTAGGGCAACGAGAGATAAATACGACCTCGCCACCCCGCACCTCTCATTTTCGAAGGCAGACATGGTTCACGCTTGCTATTTATTGTCTTTACGTTCACATAACACGTATTATACTAGAATATTATTTAGTTATTATACTAGAAATACTCAACCAAAAACGCTCATCCATCAACGTGACTGGCAAAAATGTTCGCGATGCGGCCTTGTTTACTCGCCATTGGCATGGCATGGTTTGGGGGTGTAGATAATGAACAAATATAGTTTTATTGTAGTTTAGCTTACCTGTCTCATGATGGGGCAGGCCGCGCTGTGTAGGGTTATGGACATGCCCTGCCCGTTGCCCATACCCTCTTTTTAGCCTACATGGTCGAACATCTTAATCGAACAAATAATAGTGAGTAGTGACTATGTAGGCCCTATGGGCACATTTGAGAAAATATACTAATAGCCAGTGATGTATTGCTAAAAAATGAAGTGCCGGAACGCACCATGTACAAGTGATTTTTAAACACGTGCATATGATAGGCAGAATTTTTTACAATATCAAGGAGCCAAGGGGTGCAGTTATCAGTAAGAATCTAATTACTAATATATTTGACGTTGAGTATTGCGTTTATGAATGATAAATTGTCACTTAGGCAAAGCAATGTTTAGTTCTATTTCCATAAAGGAATTTCCAAAATCCATAGTTGATCCACTGGACGTTCTGGGTGCTTGACTGATTTGATCTGGGTATTACTGTTGCCGAGCGATGATATACATAAGATTTGACGCACTAAAGCCAACACTGTTATTTTCTTCAGTGGCCGTATGTGCTATTGTTTCTTATTATGAGTAAGAAATGAGTCTATGCATGTTTGTTTTTGATTCGTACTCATTTTTTAAACGCGAACACAAGATATAGCCCAAGAAAAATGTTGATGCTACTTGAAAGTAAGTCGCGACACAACTGAGAAAAACAAACACTCATCCCCATCCATCCCCACCCCCTCATTAATTGTTGTGCATTGCGACTCCCTCTGCATAATCCATCGCCAACTCTTCTTCTTCAAAGATTCTTGTGATTGAGTGGTGAGTGAAGTGCCCCGCATGTTAAACATGCCTGGCCGTTACCTACCGCAATGTGAAACTAAGAAGCCGAATTGCTTACAAATGACTTAAAGGGAGAAGCATAAAATTATTTCAATTTACAATATTTCCTAGCACAAATATTCAATTTTGTATATTTTGTGAACACATTTGAATCATTAAAATACTAGAAAAATAAGAGGAATGTTGTTCCGACTCAAAAAAGTACCGGAACGTTGTTCCGGCCCAATACATCACTGCTAACAGCATTCAATAATGTCAGAATATTTAAGTTTCTGACACCAAATTTGAAAAGGTTTGGTAGGCCTACTTACTTTGAGCTGTATATCCCATTTTTGGTCCTAATTTTTACACATGCTTGTATTTGCCTAGCCCTTTTCTCCTGTGGAGTAAGTAAGCTGTTCCTTGATCCTGATTTCAAAGTTCTTTTATTTTTTGGTCACCATGTGTAATAAGGGTGCCCATATAAATTTCTCAAGAATGTTCCCTGTTATGAGGCTCCAAACAAATACCATGGGAAGGTAACAACTTAGTAGAATACAATATTTTGACAATTAATTTTTCTCTTCTAGAATGGCCGACATTTTTACGAGACAAATCTTCGAGTCTTCCATTATGGATGCGTGTCTAAGTAGCCACCTTGATTCATACCTAAACTTGGGTGCTTCGATACCGATCCCCCGCGGTAATCGTACCGCGTCGGTGTGCGACAGCGGAGTCGGTGGAAGTAGCCTCGACTCTCTGCTCAGCGATCTGCTCCAGTCGGCGTTTGACAAGCAGCATTGCGGGAATTGCGACGAGTTGGTGGTGGTTGCGCGTTGTCGGGATTGCAGAGACGTGATATGCGAGAATTGTGTAGACGACCACAAAATGTCTCGGTTCAGCAAGAACCACTTGATCGTGCGGTTTGCTGAAGATCACACCCCGCCCTCGACCGCCAGCGGTTCGCCGCCCGATATCTCGTTCGAAGTGATGCAACTCTTGGCGGAAACACAGTCGTACATGGCCGCCGTTCAGAAGAGTTTCAACGTGACACAAGAGGTCGTGCAGATGATCGAGGCAAGCGTTGCACAAACCGCTAACGCGATTCGCGAAATGAGGCATATTTTTGTGAAAGCCATGATGGAACGCGAACGTGACTTGCTTAGTTATTTGGAATGCGTGCGAGTCAGTAAAATAAATATACTTCGTCAACAAAGCGAAGAGTTTTGTTCGTCTCTCGCTCGGTTACGCAACCTCTCCGAAGGATTGACGTGTGCGCTGGAGCGAGGGTCAGGCCTTACGCTGTGGCAAGCGCAAACGCGAGCGGTGAACGAACTTGCGCATCTCCGAGCGACGCAAGATGCCACCGTTCTTCATGAAGACGGCATGATAACGTTTCTTCCACCCGACGCATTGTTGTTACAGGCTGTCCGAACCATGGGTCAAGTGTCCAGCAATGGGAGTACCACCAACAGTGTCGTCGAAGGAAGTTGCAAGTAAGTTGTTGATATATTCCAGTTGAGTTTCCTAGCCCGTTTCCTATGCTGTTACGCCTGTCAATTGATTTACAAGTAGAATTGAAGTGTATTGAAAAGTTTTTATATTTCCCTAAAAGGTTAAGCTTACATCTTGGAGGACAATATTTATATATTTAATGTTGGCTATACATTTTTAAAGATATTGAGTTTTATTCATAGGTCAATTTGCATGCAATTCTGTGAACAAAAAGTTTTCTTTTGTAAGGTTAGCACTAATTAATATTAACCAGTGGCAGTACGTCACTTTCAAGTATACCGGCATATAAATTGTATTTATTTGTAAAAAAAAAAAGTCCCTACAGTACACTATTCTAACAGACTTGTGACTTGTCTGTCTTCAGCTCCGTGTCTCTGGGTATGCTGACTCGAGACCACCTAGGTGATGCGTGCGATGCTGAGATCGAAGCCCTCGCAGCCGTCCTTGCTGCTCCAGACAGTTTGCTCGCGTCTCCCGATCTCCTGACATCGTTCCCACAGGTAACACTCCACACTTTCTCACCTCATAAGTGAGACATATAACCCCAGGGTTGCCATTTGATTATGGCTTTTGCATCACTTCCGAGTAGGGATGCACATCGATACCTTTCATTATCGATTATCAAAATGGTATTGTCATTATTGAATCGATATTATCGACAATATCAATCACCAACAAAGCCTGTTCTGACTTATAAGTGGAACCTCAAGTGTGGCAAGTGTAAGTTATACAATCGCGTTTGCTGCCTCGCTGTCTTCGATGTCATGTGTTTGGCTTCTGTTATCGACTGATAGCTCATTTCCAAACATAAATCTCGAGTTTGACACCGTCAGCCCAGCCAGTGCATGGCACATCGTGAGATAATCTCCGTCTTTAGAGTTTTGGTTCGTGCCACCATTGACCAATTATTTTGATTATTGATAATGATTAATGAATTTTGGTTATCGATTATCGAAATTATATCCAGGGCTTGACAATTAAAAAAAAAAATCTACTTGCTTAGCTGGGCAAGTGGCCCAAAATCTTAGTTGCCCAGACTCAATTCAAGTTTGACACAATAATTTTCTTTATTTTTACGTGTACCACAATTTTTTTAAAATTTTAACAATAGACACGAGTCATTAACTTTACGTACCCGCTTTTTATCATACTCTCGGTCATATTTTACTTCTTTGGCAGGTTCATTAGGTAGGCCTATAGGCCTATCTCATCTTCGTTAATTGCGAGGGCTTAGTAGTCGTAGGCCGAGACATTGAAGCTACTCCACTAGGCCTTAAAATGTTTTCCATATATCCACTAAAGAATGGTTCAATGTTACGCAGTAGTTTGAAAGTGTCAAAAATGGTTGGAATTTCACGAAACGGAGAAGGTAAACAAGTCACATGATCTCCATTTACTCGACAGCAGTGAATTATATGGGTATAGTCAATAGGTCGATATCGATCAAAATGCGATTGTAATGGTGCGTGGTGGTGCAGCCTGTGGCAAGTGCTTGGAACTACGTCGAGCGTCTGTCGCCTGTCGATAAAATAGGTTTCGAGTTTTTAACTGAATTTGTTAGTTGCTTATAAATTATGGTTGACCGTGCCTGAAGTGCTAGTTGCCCCGGGCAACTCGGGATAGTGCGCATCTCTACTTTTGAGTTTTCTGTCTGTCCATCTGAATGTGTCACATCTCATGATGAAAGAAGAACATTTATCGGCGAGTATCCATATGAGGTAGCGAAGCTACGTCCTCTGGAAATGGGGATATGTTTTAACCTGCATCACCATCAAACGAGATCCACGCTGGATTAGGTTGTATTTGTGTTTTCTTCATCAATCTGTTGTTTAACTAGCGTTGTTCATAAACTTAGTGAGAAGTAAAGATAACAGTATTTTCATTTTCCCCAATTTTTCAATTATTTTGTGTCGATTAGTAATTTTAATTTTCGTGGCTGTCCACTGGTGGGTAGCGAGTGAGCTGTCTTCGCTAAGTACACGAAAGTACTGGTAGTCGCCTCACAATATAATTCATCAAAGACAGGCTTCACTACAGTATTTAATTCCGGTATTTATGTTTACAGCCCGAAGCACAAAACATTACGACAAGCGCGTATGCTGTGGCCGTACCGCGAGTGCGCGACTACAAGTCCGTGGCGATGCCGTCGCTGACATTCGGGGTCGAGGGAGACGAAGCGGGACAGCTGTGTCGACCCTGGGGCGTCTGCTGCGATCGCAAGGGAAACTTCATCGTCGCGGATCGAAGCAACAACCGCATACAGGTATGTAGACGTCCACCGTTGCAAAATGAAGTTGGTACGCACTTACGTAAATTGTGAAATATAAATAATAAAATCAATTTTTAAATTTATACCTGGGTAGTGGGTAGGTATATTTTTTACACCCACCCACCCAGTCACCCACCCACCCCCCACCATAAATATTGTTTTAAACTAAGTTTTAGAGAAAACATTGGGTAAAAATGACCTGGCCATGCAAACAACAGTAACAAACAATTCGAATTTGACTGTTTTTGATTTATTTCAATTTTGGTCCGTTTCCATTGCCAAAACGTTTTTGAAATTATCTATAAGGCCTAAAACTAAGGCGTTGTTGGTTGTTGGAATTGATCTCTGACTATTGGCCATTGTCCGCTCATTCAGGGGCGTAGGAACGGGGGGGGATGGGGGGAAACTCCCCCCCACTTGTTGGCTTGACCCCCCAGTGGGGGGATCAAGCCAGGTATGGGTGTCATTTTTTAACTTATAGCTTGTTGGGTGATTTTTAGGATTTTTATTACAGTCGGGCTTGCAAACAAAAAGGAAGGTTTTTGTTAACATTTTTTTAGAAAGATTCATGTGATTTTCGAGACTAGGCTAGCCATCTGATTTTAGACTAATATTCAATATATTTTGTGTGCAACGTTTTCACTCCCAAGCAGACTGTCGACCGATTTTAGTCAGGTAATCAATCTTCAATGCAATATTAGCTTCAAAATGTAACCCATAGTCATAATTAAAATTCGCCTGAAACGTATTTTAGGCCTCCTATCAAAGGCACCTTTTGAAAAAAATCTCGCCTACGGCGAAAAACACTCCGGCGGGTGGGGCTTCGCCCCAGACCCCGGTTTGCCCACCCAACCTCGTAGTCAACTTGAGTGTGACCCCCCCACTAAAAAAATAGTTCCTACGCCACTGCGCTCATTGATGGTATCTATTCCGACAGGGTTGGCTTGGTCTGCTGTAAATTATAGTTTATAGTCCACCACATAATCAGTTTTAAAAGTGATTGAGTAGATAGACTACATCAAAATTTATTCATTTAACCAAGGCAAAAATGGAAAGTGAAATCTTCAAGAGTGGTTCAGGCCAAAACATTTTATCAGCAAGTAAGAAAGTTGCTGTTGGATGAAGACTTCCCAACCCAATGTTAGCTGTTGCTCCTACTGGTAGTTAAGCTAGGTTTGTTGATGACAGGTTGAGAAAGAATAGAGAACATAAAGCTCAGCCTGAAGAGCTGGGGGCAACAAAACTTACTGCAGCTAATTTAAAGTTGTTACTGTTGTACTACGCGTTTCGTCCTTCTGGAATTGGTCAGGCGGATGGTGGCCACTAAAAATCAGCTAACTACTGTACATAGAAACAAAACGCACAACACATAACCAAACCTGTGGTAGGGCCACGCAAGAAGTAAATTCTGCATGCATGTTGTCATCATCAGCAAGGTTACTTCGCACACCATTCATACTGAGCCACACTGTCAGCACAACCAGTAAGGTGCTTCCCTCCCAATTCTGGTGCTTGGGAGACAAAACATCCATGACTCACCCTGGATTCAAACCAGGACCCTTGGCAACAAGAGAAAAGCTGCCCCTCCTACCGTTGCTGGGCCAAGGTGCCTCTTCATTCAATAAAAGAGAATATAGGTTAGAGATAGGAAGGGTGGGAAGTCACAAAACATCACAACTACCGGTAGTACGTAGTTAATTATAAAATTTGCTAATACTGCACACTATTACATAACATTACGGTATACTAGTATACACTAATAAGTTTATTATTCAATGTATTGTCAGAGAGAGAGAGAGCGAGAGGAAATATCATCATTACCAGGAGGAGGAACCTCAAGTCTAACGCGGGAAGCGAGTTCGGTGCATTGGAAGAGAATGTCCCCATAAGAATTGCATTGGGCTAATTTTAAAACGCTTGTATCTTTTGAACGAGAAGAAATATCATTCACATTAACGTCATTACGTCATTAACCATACTTTTCTTCAACTATCACATATAGTAGAATATTAAAACCATGTTTAGAATTTAAATGAGTTCGAGTTTAACAAGATGGTGTTTGCATTTTTCATCTGCCTCGCGCGCCAATCCTCCGTGATTGGCTGTTGAATCGAAGAAACGAACATGTCGGACAGCCGAGCTCGCCGTGCACTTGGATGCTGTACGTGCAAAGCTGCTCCTCGCTAGTCGGCCGTGCGCATGCGTTGGTTCTCTCTCTCTTTTCTACCGTGCGTCTCTTTCCATTGAATCGCTCCAAAACGCGAAACATACATGTGTTTCAACAACGTTTATTCAAATTCTGTTGCGACTTTTATAAATTTAAATGCATCAAATGTGTTAACCCTCCGTCACTCGCGTGGGTTTCTACAAACCCCAGGGTCTACATTCGACTCTGTTTCTCTGCATCGGACTGTTTTACCGACTCTGGATTCTCAGTACCTTCAAGTCACTCTCTCTGTTAGCGAAATTTGTAACCCTCTAATCATTAGGGCTTTTAGTGCCGTTATATTGCCGGTCTGAACGTGGCTGGGGTTGCTGAAAACCCGCGCGAGTGATCACGTTACAGTAACTGCAACTCCTTTGTAAATCAGTTTATAACTGAATGAATAGGATAGACGTGGCTTAAATTTGGAAATTTTGGTTTTGGTTAAATTTGGAAATTTTGGGGAAAAAAATCATGCAATTTACTAACTGGTTCAAGTTTATTACTAAAAAGTGAAATAAAACTTAAAATTGCATTATTTCGACACCTTTTTTGAATATTTTGAAAATGTCCATTTTTTAAATCTGAAAAATACAATAAAAATTTCATACAAAAAGGTTCATTGGCATTTTATTTCACTGTCCTCCCAGTAACAACCACGTACATAGTAGTTCCACAAATCATATGAGCACAGAAAGAAACACCCAAAACATCCTAATGCACTAATTACAGCCCAAAATAATATGGGGTTTGAGAAACCCCGCGCGAGGGATGGTGTTAAGAAATTCCGCGCGAGTGACGGAGGGTTAAGAAAAGAATGGTGATTAACGTACTGTGAATGATATTTCTTAAATACTTCTCGTTCAAAAGATAGCGTAGAAGCGTTTTAAAAATATACCAATGCTATTCTTATGGGGACATTCTCTTCCAATGCACTGAACTCGCTTCCCACGTTTAGACTTGTAATTCCCTATACCATTAGTCAGGATGTATTATTTGTGTCCCGGCAATATCTAACGGGTTTCTAAAGCAGTGCGTGTATTTACTTAAGGTATTCCACCCGGACGGCTCGTTCAGCTTTGGGTTCGGTAGCCACGGCTCTGGTGTTGGTCAGATGGACCGGCCGTCAAGCGTCACGGTCAACCTCCTCGACCACATCATCGTGGTGGACAAGGACAACCACCGCGTGCAAGTGTTCTCCGACTCTGGCGACTTTCTCTTCACGTTCGGCAGCAAGGGTTGCAAGCCCGGCCAGTTCAACTACCCCTGGGACGCTGCGGTGAACTCGAGGGGCCAGATAATCGTGTCGGACACTCGAAACCATAGAATCCAACTGTTCTCGCCCGAGGGTGAGTTTCTAGACAAGTACGGCTTCGAAGGGCAGGCTAGCATGTGGAAGCACTTCGACTCCCCGCGCGGCGTGGCCTTCAATGCACAGGGGCAGGTGGTTGTGACAGATTTCAATAACCACCGCCTGCTAATCATAGAGCCGGACCTGGGCAGCGGGAGGTTCCTGGGGTCGGAAGGCTCAGGGGAGAAGCAGTTCCTACGCCCCCAGGGGGTCGTGGTCGACGCGGAGGGGCACATCCTCGTGGCGGACTCGCGAAACCACCGAGTGCAGGTGTTCGACAACAACGGTAACTACCTGCACCAGTTTGCCTCGAATGGCACGGGCCCGGGCGAGGTGGATCGACCTAGTGGGATCTGTCTCACCCCGGACGGAAAGATTGCCGTTGTGGATTTTGGCAATCACCGGATTCACATATATTGATTGATTCACATTGTATTTAGTGGCTTTCAGTTCGGCTTGTCAGCGGTCAAACCGGTTTTTAAGGGAGGCTCTCTAGGTTAACGTAGCCTCGGGCGCTGACAAGCCGAACTGAAAGCCACTATAGGGGTGGCATATTATACATATATGTGCAGGTTGTAAATTAAGGAACAGCGTTTCTTAAAAGAAGAATCACCAAAATAGCTGAAAAGGGTATTGACAGTTTGCACAAACGGTGAAATCAACCTATTATGAGACCATTATCAACTTGTTTAGTTATTAGTTATGTATTTTATACGGGTACTGATTGATCACTTATTAAGAAAGAATTTAATTTATTGATTACGGGTCATTACCGATGCACAATATTTAGAGTGCTCAAAATATTATTTGTTGAAAGTTGAAACAAGTATTCACAACTTAATGTAATAGTAACATGAATAAGTAAGAACTAGTCGCAGGTTGGGCACAACGTTTTGCCTGCTGCTGATAATGACTGCATCTTATTGAACGTTACCTCAGACTGAGGACTAATATTCTTCAAGTTCCTATGTTTACAATTTTGTATTCGAAAGATACGAAGTATAATTCTTGTTGAAAGCAATAATTTGTGAGTAGCTCGTTCAATACTAGTTGGTGGTAGTGGTTAACGCTGCTAATAAAAACCGAGTCTAAGCTGTTGGTTACCTATCCACACCCCGTAACCAATGAATTTATTACCATTGTTTTTAGATAAAGTTACATAAATACCAATGCATACTGAATACTGGTATGTTGTATACCTGTATGTATTTAGATATTTTTGTGATTTACAAGTTAACATGTGAATTGTATAGTTCGTCCGTTTACATTTGACGAATTTCGGCTTTTTCGCCGACTCAGCGGGAGCATGTAAGCCACTTGTTATAACCAATTACAAGGGTTGTAAATTTTAATTCAGTCTTCGCTGACCGTCGTCAATGTTGCCCGGCTGAAGTTTCATTGTGCGCCTCTTTGGCAAACCAGTGAAGCGCAATAATGGAGACCAAACTAAGTGGCCTGGCGAAGGGTTTGCGATTCATTATAATGGACATGTCAATCACCAGGGGAAGATGATCTTGTCTAGAGGTGTGAACAAATCTGGTCTTTTGTCCCTTTGAGGATTTCCAAATTCGTCAACTGTAAACGGACGAACTATAAATCTAACCATTGACTGATGAGAAAAACTGATTTATACCGGTACTGATAAGTTCATCCACATACGTAGGCTTACTGATATGCATGCACTGTATTGGACTTATGCAGTTTAACATGTACACCCAACCATAGACTGATAGGGATGTATAAGACTGATTCATACTGATTTTTCCATATACGTAGGTACTGAATACTGATGTACCGATATTGATGGACTGATTCATACTAACATGCACACCTGATCTGATAAATAACACTGCCATACTGATGTGTACCATATTGGACTTGTGCAGTTTTAACATAAACACCCAATCATAGACTGATAAATAAGACTGACAATAGTACTGATATGTGTACCATGTTGCATACCTGCCAAGTTTTACGAATTATTCGTAAATTTACGAAAAACGGTAGTCATTTACGATTTTACGATTGCCCTGTCAATTTTACGAATTTTTCAATTTTCAAAAATTTCAACAAAAAAACTTTTTGTTTTTTTTGTTTGTTTTTTCAACTAAAGGACGAATCTTAATTACTTATGAATGAAAAACTGATCTACCGGTACTGATAAGTTTCCCTACAGGTTTCTTAGCTGCCTGTATGTGCGTAACGCCCCCCGCCTCTACTGGCCTGCCTAGCTCGCTTACACCCACCATCGAACATGGAGAAAAAGAACTGATTATCGATTTTCCAAAAACTCTACTAAAACGTGACGAAATAATGTACACCTGATTGTAAAAAAAATCCAGGGGTTGTCTTGCGTTTTGACCCCAACCATAGACGTATGACCCCGACAAAGTCTGTGTTGGGGACTTTTACAACCGAATTTAATTAAAACTTGGCACAGGTACATATTGGACTTATGCAGTTTTAACATAAATACCCAACCATAGACTGATAAATAAGACTGACAATAGTACTGATATGTGTACCATGTTGGACTTATGCAGTTTTAACATAAACACCCAATCTTACAGAATAGTAAAGGTTTATACAATTTTCAAGTAGATAATTACAAAATACAATTATAGGTATCGTCAGACTGCCTTATGTAGGCTAATAAGACTGATTCATACTGATACGTTCATCTTCATACAAGTATTGATGTGTACTGTATTGGACTTACGCAGTTTAACATGTACACCCAACGACTGATGTACGAGACTGATTTTGATTTCATAATGAAGTAATGACGAATTCCTCCATTTTACAAAAAAAAATACTAATTGGAGTTACGTATTGTATTGAGTGGTTGTCATAGTGTTATATTCAGAGAGAATATATGTAGCATTCTAGTTTATTGAATTTGTGGTTGAAATTACGTAATTATAGGCCGCCATTGAGTAATTGCCCCACACCCAATTTAAACTCTCAAATTATAAAAATATCCATGTAAAGTATCAAAACAATTACAAATTGAACAATGGCCACATTGATATGGTTCTTTGTCAACCAGATAAACTAGAATGCATATAACAACGCTTCCTACTTTTTGAACTTTATTTAAAAATACGTATACCTGCGCCCAATATTTGCATAGATATCGTAAATTGCTTAAAAATACGTAATTAATTATTTGAGACGGAATGTGGTTTCTAATGCCTGTTTGATCGGCTAGCGTGTTGTTTTCTTGTTACATTGTAGTCTGCAATGAATGACTATATAGTAGGGTGGTAGGCGTATAATTAAAATACAAAAACTTGGGATATCTAGAGATTTTGACACTATAGTTGCGTGGGCTATAAGGGGTCTGGGGCAGAGCCCCAGTCGCCGTAGGCGAAAGTTTTTCGGGGTATTTTTGTCCTCCAGATAGCTTTTAGAGCGATCTGAGCACGGAAGGTACGAAACATTAATTGCAATAATTGCCAAGGAAACGTATTACCTAAAAGTGTTTTTAGACTATGTAACTGGAATGGTTGTTTTGACTTTTGAAAACTTCATAGTGACCCGTCGTATTACTATGTACACCAGGCGTCGGAAGTAAATCAGGGGTCTGGAAGATGCCTACGGTTATCGACCTCGCTCGTGAATATTCGGTTCGTTCTGGCGTCGCTCGGTGCGCTATATTCACAGAGCTGTCACTCGCTGACGTCAGCTAACATGCCGTGGGAAAACTTGGCGACTCCTATTTTACTTTAGCATTTGGCCTATTGGAACTTTTAAACACTGTAGCTATCATTAGAACAAGGTTTGTTTATATTATGGATTCACCAAACACTGCATAACTAGGGGTGGGCGAACCCAGGTTTTTGACTTTCGAGCCGAACTCGAACTTTTGAACCAAAAATTTTCGAACTTCGAACTCGAGCCGAACTTTTGAAAATCCATTATTATTCTGTAACGAATAGACATTTATAAATTTTTTTAAAAAAGTTATAAAAAAATTTAATTTGAATATAAAAGCTCATTTTTTTTTTTTTAAAGTTATAAAAAATTTTAATTAAAAAAAAAAGCTCAAAATAAAGGCTCCATTTCGTCATAAAAAATTCAATTAATTCAACTATTTTTTCAAATTTTGCGTATTTTCAAATTTCCCGCCGTTAAGATTCAATAATGTTGGTACTTCGTAGATCAAGAAGCAAAATTTCTAGTTTGTGTTTGTTATGTTGCCGACCCCGACGATCGAGCCAATCACAGATGCGCACCGCCTTCTAACAGATAGCTTCGTCGTGACGTCATGGCGTGACAAAACGAGAACTTTTCAAGGCGCTGGAACTTGGAAAATCAGCTGTTAGAAAAATCCAGTATGGCGATCGCTGCTTTGTTGTTTTATTACGCGAACGATGTATTCAATCAGTTTTTGGCGTTTTGCGTAATTTCAAGACGAAGTTCGTTTAAAGTTCGAAGTTTTGATAAAAACCGAACTCGAGCTTAAAAAGTCGAGCCCGAGCCGAGCCGAACTTCAAAAAAAGCTCGGCTCGGGCTCGAATTTTCGAACGTTCGCCCACCCCTATGCATAACCTTAATGCAGGCTTATTTCTAGTGTAGAAATCTATTAGGGCCAGTTTTTCTAGTGACATAAATAAGGCAAGCTGTAGTCTAGCTTTTTACAATTGGTTTGGAAAAGGCCAACTGGCTAGTTTAGTTTAGATTGGAGAAGGGTTGACAGGTTGGGAAAGCATAGAGAACATAAAGCCCAGCCTGAATGTAGTCTAGCTTTGTGTATTTAGTCCTAGCCTGGTTTAACTTTTAAAGGTGCCTTTGAGAACAAATCCGAGATTTGCCAAAAGAGTGTTGACGGTGTCGGTAAAAGATTACCCTTGATTTACTTCTGACGCCGATCGTACATCGATTCATTATTTTGGTTTCATCACCTACAACAATTTGTAATGTTGACATTGTTTGTAGATTAGTAACTACTAACTATTGAGGGCTATGTGGGTTGTTTGCAAACTGGTTGTAAATAGGCTTCATTAATTGTACTACGAGTAGTAGTAACAGTTACTATAATAGGGTAAGGCCTCCCCGATTGTGAGAAACATGAATTGTCCTACCATCTTATCCTTAACCTAGCGGATCGTAATGGTAGTACATAGATCGCTAGGATTGCACAACGTGCATTATTTGTCACAAGCACTGTTGTCCTCAGGAAGAAACTTAAAGTTCCTTTAAT
This sequence comes from Sweltsa coloradensis, assembly GCA_024449915.1. NCBI lineage: Eukaryota > Metazoa > Arthropoda > Insecta > Plecoptera > Chloroperlidae > Sweltsa > Sweltsa coloradensis. The sequence continues at coordinate 105,511 of JAMZAV010000392.1, forward strand.
GTTATGTTTGATTTATCTTCTAGCGTACATATAAGCTATAAAATGTAATGTAAATCTAATTTCTGGTAAGTAGAAAGCAATACCAGGCTCAGTTGGAAAGTATCTATCTAGCCAGAAATATAAGAGGATATAGGACATGCGTTTTAAGCAAATTTCTGTTCGCTCGGCCGACTGACACCTCAGTTGTTGTACACACAGTTGGGTAGTTGTCACGGAAGCGGATATAATAGGTAGGGCTCTACTGTAACACTTTTCAAGAAATTATTCTTAAATAATTAACAATAAAAGATTGATTTTCAGGTTTTTGGATTTTCTTAAAAAATCCAAAATTGACCATATTCATGGCTTCATTCTGGTTGATAAACGTAAAATATTGAAAATCTAGGACCGTAGGGCTGTCCATGTATATGCTTTATTGACAACTATGTAAAGTTTCATATATGTCGGATTCATCTTGGCCGAGCGAATAGCTAAGTACCATCTGCCAAATGTGTCCTATTCCCTCTTAATCGGAACAGCTCAAACCTTCTTTGTTGTTAGGTGGGTGATTGACTAAATTATAAATGTACAGTATGTATTCAAGAGTAGGCTATTATCAAATTCTTCTATCTTCTTACCCCAGTGCAGTTAACGGCATTCAGATTCAGTTTGTTTGTACTATTGAACGTATATTATGTACGAGTGCAAATTGCCGTACATTCAGCAAACTCAATCTGAGCGCTCGCAAAGATCGACGTATCCTACGTAGTTCCAGTTGTTATAGGTTGTGTTAAGACTGGCACGGGTGTTGACACAAGTTGTTCCAGTGAATGATGAACTCGGGTTGTGTTACATTACATACAAGTAGCACGAGACTTGACACGAGTGTATAAACTTTTAAGATGTTACTAGTGAATTCATGATTGATGGGTTTCTATAGTACCTAGCACAGTGTTGGTTGCTACAGAACTCTAGTTGGGTACCAGAAGCGGAAAGCTTGATTACCGCTATGCAGCAGTCATCAATCATAGAGACTAGATTTGATTAGATTAACTTTGTTTGTGTTTGTATGTTTGATAGTGATTGATTAGTGAGTATCGAGTTTGCTAAACTTGCAAATACCTAAAGTTTTAAAATTTGACTTCGACATCATCGCATACTTCTAATAGGTATGCAGTATATCTTTAGTAGGTACCTAACATTTTAAGAAAGTAATTATGTTTTACATAGGTAACTGTCTCACTAAGGTACTGAACTGACTAGTTACTTCATACTCGTTGCATTTTACTTACGCTTGTATGATTGACTTCCTATCCAAGTGATGTACATACATTGTGCAATGCGAGCACACGTTCATTTGGGCTCATATACTGGGTACCGGTATCTAGGTTGGCTGAAGAGTTTTTGATAAGGTTTTTTTTTTCAGTTTTGAGAAAGAAGATTGATTTTAAAAATGTTGTGTGTATTTTCATAAACCATTCAGTTATTATTGCAGTGCGTTGTTCAGTGTACGATTGCATACCATGAACACGCGCAGTGACGCAACAATGACAGGTGATAAATTGGCACTAAGAAAAATGTGGTTTTGTGTTAATAATATGCTAATGCACACTGAATTTCTGTGAAATATTATGTATGATAATCATAATATGTATGCAATACTGCAGCTGTTGTGACTTTGTTCAAATGAATTATAGACGTTATGAGGTTATTCGTTATATAAGTTCATTTATTTTTATTTGCAGGAATTCCTAAAATTGATTATTGTTGTTACGGTTTTTGTGATGTACACTATGGATTTTTTCCTTTGTTTACATGCTTTTCTTATGTACATATTTCTTAATTGCAAACTAGTGTTTAAAAATGCAAACATAAAAAGTATGGCCTATTTGTACCCGTACCAACCATGTAGGTACCAATAATAGTGCCATAGTGCATTTTTTAACTACAAACATGGCTGAACAATGTTTGCAATCCGGCAAATCCGGTACCTACTACGTAGTAATGTTTATCATATTATAAAATGAATTTGTGATTATGCAATTCAATTTTAACGGAATGTTTTTGGTAGATTATTTTATTAGAAGTTTAAACACTATTTAGTTTTCCTTAATCATGTTTTTATACCAATTTATTACAAATGATTTTTTTAAGTTTTATGAAGCTGAGACAGAATGTATGAGTATGAAAGTATGCTGGTACTTGTGAGATGTTAGTATGATTGTAGAGCTGCTTCAAATGTTGAGTCATTCATTGTGTCTTGTGTTTTCAAGTTATTGTAGACTGTGTCGGCTTAGGTTTCAGTGACAGATCGTAGCAGCACCGCCATCAACTATACAATGTCAACACATTAGGAATAAACTACTGCAAAATTGGCAAATGTAAGCACACAAAATTCAAATCATACGCACTCTACATAATAGCAAAAAACTGGTAGTAATCCCTTGGGTTTTGGTTTCATTGGAACTATCGTCTTGCTAGAATCAATTTAAAAATATTGTAACCAGTTTGACTTTTATTAGTAATAATTCAATAATAAAAACTACTTACCAAATGCAATATTTGGCACTACTGTCATTCAGTCTATTGTTCTGGCAGAACTAAATACGGTTCATTAATCAGTATTGATCAGTAGGTGTATTGTTTTTGAGGCATGGCTAAGAATGTTAAATGATATATAAATTCGTATTTATAGAGTCTAGCCACTTTATCTCATCTTGAAACAAGAGTGAATCATAGGTTTTGAGACATTATTTTGAATACGTAATACAAAATATAAAAGAAATCGGACCAAAATTAGGGCGTCATTTTTTTTATTTGAATCCTGTCTTGGCAACGCCTCCTCGCGTGACGTCAACTGTGGCACATTTACCGATGGCAGGTAAACAAAGGCGCCCAGATTGACGTCAAATATGGCGTGCGCTGGATCTAAAATCTGACACGAAAAGTTTGTTTTCCACAAGATTCGAAATCAAAGACATCTTTGATTTTCTTGTCTTGTAGTACTTGTAAATTTCCCATAGCTCCAATATTGGTTTTGTATCAATTGTAAAAATTTGGCGTACGTGCTGTTATTAGTTATTAATTTACCCATGTTACTTACCTTTCTCTCGGTGATTAAACCTAAGCTGGCAATTTTTTTCTTCAAATTTTTGTTGTGAATTTGATTTGACGAGTTATTAAAGCTTGAAAATATTATTTTAGTTGTCTTCCTGACAAGGGAAGGGTTGTGTGAACTGTCCTTGTTACCAGTACTGTACTGACACGCATAATATGCAGTGCTGTGGCTTATAAAGCTGGTACTGAGTATACTATGTTATAAACATTTGGCAGTACTAATATAATAGGCCTTTTCAAGTGTGCCTATGGATCAGAACGTACGTATTTGTGGTGTTTATTGTGTACGAAAGGTCTGGAGAAAAGCAGACAAATTGTCATTTAGTGTCACCATAAGCATTAGTGTCTGGTTTTATACTGGGACAATTTTTATTGTGACCAAATTTGTAAATACTAAATAGTGTTTTTTAAGTGATAATTCTTTTTCATTACACAATGGGTATGAATTGTACAATTTATAGAGGCAATGTGTAATAAAAAATCCTTTAAAACCATTTGTTATCAGATTGTGTCCTGACTCCTGACTGTGTCCATGGGAACATTTGCCTAGAGTACAGTGTTGACAATAGACACTATTAGTGGTGACGTCAGAACCGGCTCCAAACAAATTGACCAATCCGAGTCCGTCCCTTGCCGGACTCGACCAATCACATAGCCATATCGACGATTTTTTGGAGTCTGGCAGTGGTTGTGACGTCACACTAATAGTGTCTATATCCATATGGCACCACTGTCATTAGAATAATAAAAATGAAAAACGGGTCATCGAACCAGTTCGAACAAAAAACCAATATTTTTACTAAATTCAAAACTGCCATGAGAGAATTTGAATTTATTTTACATTTTCCAAACTAGTTATTTTTGTTTGCTTGGTGTGCTTTAATCTTTAAAATTAATATCCCCCACCCCCACTGAGAAGTGAAAACTAATTGGGTTACACTAATTGCTTAGGTAGGTCCTGTTCGTTGGTTTTGTTCCGTCATTAATTAACCCGTTTGTTCCCACCGTTACCATGTCAACATTAAGTTCAAAATTTTTATATGGGTACATTTCTTATTTTCAGTTTGACCCCAATTTCTTTATTTTATTTGGGTGGATAAAAAATAAAGACATTTTTTCCCAAAGCCTTTTTTAGAGTAGATTGAAAATGCACAATTCCCTTAAAGGCTAAAAACGGAAAAAAATTGTTGGTCCCGGAAAAGTAATAAATTTCCAGTACCGGTACTGCTGTTATTTGAGATATGTACACAAAATCTAAAATATGCCAAAATTCAGAAAAAAATCCAGTTTTAGAGAGAGTCCAGAAGCCATCTTTGTCAGAACCTCCCCACTACCTTTGTGTGCATATCCACCAGGATTTTTCCAAGGGGGGGGAGGGGGGCAGCACGAAACAACACTTCTTATTCTGGAGTAATGGGAGCTCGGGGGCGATAGCTCCCCAATTAGTTCCGCAGGGCGTTTTTAAAAATATTTTCAATACCTTAGAACTGAATTTGTGTTGTTAAAATAGGTTATGAAAAACTTAGATTCAAATAAATATTTTATCCTGGTGTAATTGAGGGTAATTGAATTTTTGTTTTGCTAAGATTTTGAAAAATGTCAATTCTAACACATTCATCTTGGTGTATGGGAGGGTCCGTAAACGAATAGAATACCCCAAAATAGCCCCCCCGCAGGTCGTTTTTTAAAAAATATTTCCAACACAGATTTTGGGTTGTTAAAATAAGTTATGAATAAATTAAAACGAAACATATTTTCCTGCCTCCTGGTGCAAAATTTATAATTTTCCCTGAAACCAGGGGGGAGGGGCAAGTGCCGGTATCGGGAATCGAACCCAACCTCCTCAGTACGCCTACTTCTAATTCTGTGGCATGTCCGGGTTCTTATCTTGTATCGGGAGTCGAACTCAGAACCTCCCCACTATTTTAAATTTTTTGTCATGTCCGGGTTCTTATCTCATATCGGGAATCGAACCCAGAACCTCCCCACTATTTATGTCTGGGTTTTTATCTCGTAGCGGGAATCGAACCCAGAACCTTCACATCACATTACTTTTAGTTTTAGTCCGTTCTTCTCTCATGACCTACGTAGGCCTAGTCTTGTAGTACATGCGCGAAGCCTCTAATTCTGTCAGGTGAGTGTTGACGTCAGACTTGTTCGCTGACGCACACGGATCACTCCGCTCGCTCAGTTGCCTGCCAGACAGACTCGGAGACGCACGCTTCGCTCTTAGCAAGGTAAGACGGCTAATGCTTATTTTCTATTTGCATGACCAGGCCATATGTAGTGTTCATTCATATGTTGTCTCCTTCATATTTTGCTTTATATCTACTTCATTTGCATAAAACCGTAATTTAATTTATTATCACTAGCTTCATACCGCCCCTTTTTACTTCAATGACGTGGCATGGCATTCTTGTAGTTGCTGGCTGCTGCTGCTTTGAACAACCTTCGCAATAGCCCTACGCTGTGAGTTTTCATTTATCTTTTGTTTTAAATATTATTGCTTTATTTATCTACTTCATTTCCTTAAAACCGTTATTTAAATTTATTATCACTAGCTTCATACCGCTCCTTTGGACTTCAATGACGTGGCATGGCGTTCTTGTAGTTGCTGCTTTTCGCAATAGCCCTACGCTGATCAATTCTTTGTTATTATGTCCTTCAATATGATTTCCTTGTTCAACATTTCCATAAAGGCGTAGTTTAAACTTGATTTTTGAACCTATTTTGTGCCCCATTTGACTGCATGACTTGGTGACCTTATGGTTTTGCATGCTTTATTCAACCTTCACAGTACGTAGCTAGCTATACGTAGTGCATAGGCTACCTAATATTTGTTGGCGCGTTTCGGGGTCCTTACTCATATTTCAGGGGCAGATGTACCCCTGCCCTGACCTGATCACAGCTTCAATTGTTTTGAATTTCATGTCCCGATTAATAGAATTCATTTTCTTGGCAAATGTAGCCTGGTAAAAACGTTGACTGCCGCGTGGTTCACTCGCAGATTGTACCGGAAAGTGCCCCCCCCCCCGCATAATTTTTCTGCGCGCCACTGACATCAAGAACCTAAATGCAAGAACCACTGTGTAGGTTTGGACCGTATCTTGTTTAAAGTACTTTAAAGTGCCAACTTCCCATCCTAGGTTCACGTCCGATGGCGAGAGTGACCTTGATGTTACGATAATTCTACTAGGACATAGTCAGAGGGAAAATACATTACAAACGTTTCGTCTTGACTATCTATTCTCCTTGTTGAAACATGCATGGCAATCTGCTGGTGAAGGTTGTAAAGTGAATGTTTGTATTGCTTGTTATTCTAATCATTGTCTTGTTATCTCCCTTGCAGCCAGGAATGCCGCGGCCCCTACAGCCAGCCTGGGGGGGGGGGGACTCTGCGACCTCCTCGCTCGCCCGGCCTAGGTCATCACTCACCAGCTGATCGCTAGCGACGTCCTCACAGGCGGCTAGGTGAGTGAGACATTCAAGTAACTTTGTCCTTTTACTTCACAATATAATGCAATTATTTGCATTGTTCACCAAGTTGACCACCTTCAAATAATAGTTTAACCTCTTTTATCTTTGTGATCGGAATCAGAATATTAGTCTTTTTTTTTTCAATCCTATTAAAGGGGTATTTAACCGCTAAACTCAAAAAATATATTTCATTCAGGCTAACTAGTAATGAATTTAGCAATCAACAGAAACATTATTGGGGCCACCATGACCTCCCAAAAAATGTCAAACATGACATTTTTCGAGCTAGGTCCCATCGGCAAAAATCTCCCATAAGAAATAACACGGGGACGATCTTTATGCCCCGTGACCTTGGAGGATTTTGACCCAAAAAAATATTGGACATTACTGACGTACTCTACAGCCTTTACTGAAAATCCTCTATAGTATTTTATTTTGTAATTTGGGCAAGTAGTTCGGTCAAAATATGCTGATTACCAAGATGGGGTGTGATTTTGGAATGCATATTTTTGCGTGTTTGAGGGAATATTTTGCACAGTTTCAAGACATGATGTTATAAAGGGGCATTTTAGATTGGTACTATTCTCTAGTATCTATGTGGACCAAAAAAGAAGCAATTTAAAGCCGATTTAAGAAATTTCCCAAAACACCAACTTTTGCCAATTTCTGGATCAAAAAAATTAAAAAATTCGTGTTAAATCACAGTTGCAAGATATAATTTTTTAAACGGTCATTTAAGTGTAATATTGTGCTATAGATCACGTGGTAAAAAATAATTTTTGGGGTTTTTAGCCCCTTTAAGGTTGTACTTATATTTCTGATTTATGGTAATTAAATGGGACTTGCATTTTTAAATCAACTTTAATACTTTGGTAGATAGGTAGTGTGATTCTTGAACTAGGGCTAGGTCTGCTTTCAATGCACAAAGGTTTTGGGTTCGATTCCCAACGGTAGACTTCAGCAATGCTAGCAGTATCAGTTTTCATTATTATGCATTTGCACCAAGACTAGGTAATTTATTAATTTTAATTTAAAATATAATTACATTTTAATTTTCCAATACAATCCCCCCCTCCCCTAAATATTTTTATTTTGTTTTTCTTGAATATTTTTATTCTTTACAGCTGCACCCCGTCCAGCAAAAGCGTCGCTCGCCTCTCGACTCGTGTCTCGGCTAAGGAAGTTCGTCTGTACCGTGGGGCCTCGGAACCTCTTCAATCAACGTTGCAGAAATCGACTCTGCTCAAGACTTTCGTTTGCAAGAGTGTCAAGCGTCTGTGCTTCGGTGAGTGAATTAATTCCTCTGCTTCCAATGTAGGGTACACTATAGAGCATATTATACACACTATTGAGGCTTATCCAACCGAATAGCAAAGGAAATTGTGCTGGTTTGTGACTAGCTAGCTTTGTTATCAGCTTCCCTTTTCTTAATATTCACTTACAAGTTAATCACTACAAATGAACAAAAATTATTAATAATTTCCCTAGTTTTTTCTTAACTTACTATCTTTCATTTTATCACTAATTGTTTTTGCAGTGGGTAGATTAGATTGCAAATACAAATGTATTTATTTTGGTTTCTTATTTTTTCTTTTCAACCAAATTGAATCGTCGGCAGGCAGCTCTACACAGGAAGCGATGAAGACTTGGAACTCGCTGCTACGTCCGTCCCAAGACTAAACGTCGTCTCGGAACAACTCTGCGATCTGTGTTGCTGAGCTACAGCTTGTGTCACATCAGCGTTGCCGGCGGCTTAGTTCTCTGGTGAGTGAACTATATTCCTTTGCGAACTAACACAAAGGTGATCATCGTACTCGGGGGAGGAACTTCTACACTGAATGGGATTCACTTATGATTCAAATCACTTTAAGACCTACGGGTAGTACTTGGAACGTTCCAGGTATTATTTTTTGGGTTTATTTTCATTTTTTTTATTCAAAGAAAGTTTAATTTTTCATTAGTAGGTCAAAAAGTTAACAAATAAATTCTGCGTCACACAAGAAAACTTTTCTCTTCATTTTGTGTGAACTTTGTGATTGGTAACTTTTTTCTGAAGATTTTTATCAACCATGGAATGGGCATTTGATCTGTTGATAAATGATTATTGGATGAGCGTAGCAAGATTCCATTTCACTACACATGGAGAAAAAAATCCGGAATGTTTTTTTTTTTCTTTCTGTATTTTTGTCTGTCTGTTAACACGATTCCGGCTAAACCGATACTCCAATTGCGATGAAATTTTATTGGAGGCCCTTCGAAATTTCTGAACTAAGAACTGCCACGTTTTTGAGCCCAAACGAAAAATTATTTATCAAGAAAAATCGCAATTTTACGATTTTTTCGATTTTTTAAAATTTCTTCAAACCTACAAGCTTATCCGATTGTAATGATTTTTTCACAGAACATTAATTTTATGAATTGATCTATTCGTGTGAAATTTGAGCGTAATCAAAAAATTATTTCTCAAGAAAATCGCAATTTTACGAATTTTTTCGATTTTTTTTAAATTTCTTCGACTTATAACACCTACATGCTATATCCGATTATAATGATATTTTCACAGAACCTTAATTTGATGAATTCATATATTCGTGCTAAATTTGTGCGCAATCAAAGAATTATTTCTTATGAAAATTTCAATATTACGATGTTTTCCTTTGATTAAATTACGATTAATTAAAAAAATTTAAGTAAATTTTTAATTTAAATTTAATTTAATTTAATTTTAAAAAAAATCTTCAACAAAGTAATTATTTTTCACCAACAACAGAAAATCCGCATAACACATGGCAGCTCAATGCACCAATTACGCTCATCCAACAACGCGACGGGACTTAAGCGTTTTCCTAGTTGTACTTCATAAATGCATGAATAAATAAGATCTCTTTAAAGCTAATTATTTTATTTTAAGGATTGAATCAACTTAACTTGATTTTTAAATTGTAACTATTACTTAAAAATATGGAGTTGAGGGTGATCTTGTAGGCCTACTTACATAAAGTTTGTGACTGAAAATCATGGATTGATACTGAGCAGTTCCTGCTCACACAGCCTCTTTGTGAAATGTATTCGACTATTCAACATTTTATTTTAAAATAGTATTAATTATTCTCAACTTGTAAAAGTTTTTTTTCTGGTTTTTGGATGAGCGTAGCGAGCGAAGCGAAGATTCCATTTCACTACACCGAAGAAAAAAATCCTTATTTTTTTTGTATTTTGGGCTGTTTGCTAACACGATTTCGGTTAAACCGATACTCCAATTGCGATGAAATTTTGTGGAGGCCTTCGAAATCTTTGAACTTAAAACTGCCACGTTTTTGAGCACAATCGAAAAATTCTTTCTCATGAAAATGGCAATTTTTTTTCGATTTCTAAAAACTTCTTCGATTTATAACACCTACATGCTTATTTATCCGATTGTGATAATTTTTTCACAGAACCTTAATTTTATGAATTAATATATTCGTGTGAAATTTGAGCGTAATCGAATAATTATTTCTTATGAAAATCGCTTTTTTCGTTTTTAAACAATTACGCTCATCCAACAACGCGCCTGAAAAAGCGTTTATGAAGCTTCCTAGTTGTACAAATAGTACTGGAGAAACTTGGACTATGCCACATCACCAGACATTTAATTTCATACAAAAAGTTATAAATTTCAATTAAAACATGGGTGTTGTAAAAATTATTCATTGGTACTGTTATTAAATATTTCACCTGATATAAATTATACACTAATTTACTGTTACAATAAGTAGTAAAGTTTTGATAGTATCTAATCTCTCAAAGTCCACCCACTTTTACTCCAGACTTTGCATAAATATATATCTGACATTCAATCATTGATACCAACCTTTTTTATTTCTAGTTATGGTACACCTGCTTATTCCACTGGTGAACGGCTCCACTCGCTCGTACTTCGTCTCTACCAAGGAAGGTCGTCTGTACCGAGTGACCTCATACAACTCTTCGATCAGCATCACAGTTATCCAGTTCGACTCAAGACTTCTACGCTGACACGTTCACCTTGCAGGAGTTGCCAGCATCAAAGTGCTTAGGTAAGATACATTTGAACTATTATTAGTTACCTAACGGTCAACATTTTTACTAGTAAACATTTTGAAATAATTCAGCACATGGCTGGTTCTATTAATCAGTGAAATAACTGTCATAAGTTGCAAAGTTTGTGTAGGGTAGCGCAGAGATAAATTCAGTTATGCTTGACCTAATTGAACGAGTGAGCGTAGCGAACGTAGTGATTTCCATTCGACTTAAACGGCCCTAATTGTTTTTCTGCGTGCGTGCGTGTGTGTGTGTGTGTACGTTGAAAATCAGCCGAATCGCTGAACAGATTGCGCTGAAATTTTAAACAGACATCCGGTACGAGTTTATTGAGAACTGCTAACAAAATCAGCAAGATTCATTGCGATTTAAACCTACAAGAAATGATAAACTGAAAAATAGACATCCAATGTTTAGGAATTATTTTAACGACAATGTTTTAGATTTTGAAAAGATATTTTTTGTTTGTTTTTCGCCTGGCCGTGTAATGCCGTGCCCATGCAAGGTCTGTCGAATGTTGGACGTCAAGGTACCCCCAAATTCCGCTCGTAGATTGAGTAAACCTTGCAATATTTTCACGTATTTCGTACTGGCTATGTTTACAATAGTAGGCCCTATTGCCACAGATGATGGACTACACTGCGTTATATGAATTTCAAAACATGTTTAATTATTCTTTTAATACAATCTAGAAATAAAATCTTTCCCGACCAGGGATTGAACCCACGTCTCCCACATTTCGGCTACAAGGGCGCTTTAGCCAACTAGACTAGGAAAACGCCAAAGTCGTAGTTAGACGAGTGAGCGAGTCATGTGGTGAGTACCCGGGAACATTTGCATTTAAGTTTGATAATTATATTCGTATAAATAATAGGGTATTGGTGGAAATCACTGTGCCGGAGGTTGCTGTTGTTGGCAGTCTTCAACTGAATATTCCGTGTGACTGCCGGGTCTTGCTTAATGGTAGAGGTGTTGGGCCGGGAGTGGGGGGAAAAGTTTAGGCCATAGTTTAGGCCAAAATGCTCCACTGTAGCCTATGATAGGCTATAGGGAGGCCTAAGGTAAGAGGAAGAAAAGAAATGTTACCGGGTACTCAACACATGGCTCACTCACTCGTCCAACAACGACTTTGGCGTTTCCCTAGTAGTGATTACAATGAAACAAAAACCCAGCCAGTCTTGCTTATGAGATTATTTAGACATTTTATTTATGTAATTTAAATTATATATTGAGTGGGCAGGATTCGTTTTTTCAACTAGGTACAGTTTTACAACAGTCTCGTTTTCATACATAGTTTTGCCTCCATTGCAATTGAAAAGTACAATATCATTATGATAAGTTAAAACAGAAGTCTTCTGATGAGATGTTATGAAAGGATTGTTAATTTCAAGTTTTCTTCTTTCCAGCTGCCGTAAGACGCCCATCGCCAGATGAAGCTCCGCCCACCAAGAGTGTCCCCGCCTCAGTCATCTTCGCCCACCGCAATGCTGAAGCTCACTCCTAGACTGGCCCACATCGAGATACAGCGTCCGAGCAGATTACTCCTGGTAAGCCCAAGTTCATTTCAGTAGTTCTTATTTCATTCATTGTACAGTAAACCCCTTCATTTGCAAAGAGCAGATGTGTAACTTGAGATGGAGCAACGTAATCAGTTCAAATTTTATAGTTTATTCAGAATGCGTTTGAAGGGGGTTCACTATATAAGTTGAAATGCCTTGTATCAAAATGGAAAAAGTAGGTTACTAGTTATTTAAGAATCAACAACTCAAAAGTAGGTAGGCCTACCATACAGATATTAACGTTGAAATTGGTTTGAATCTCGCTAGACATGGATTTTGTGTTATTATTGGTCTTCATCGTTGAAGGTCTGAACATTCAAAATGAGTAGGGGCTGTAGGTTATTCTTGTGCTACGGTTCAGTGCTCGCTATAGCCAGGTTCGGCATGTTTGTTTCGAAGTCGAGTGTTCCTCCACTTCTTTCTGTCCTCCCAGCCTTTTTATTATCAATCTCTTTTCCCAGTTTTTACTTTTCTCCTACGCTTGTTTTATGTCATCCTTCCATTTATCTCTGGGGCCCTCCCCTTTGCAATCCCCCCTCCCCACCTTCTTGTACATTCTTATTCTTTTCTTAGAATTCCATCTTGCTCCATTCTTCTATAACCATACCTTTCATCCTATTTTGTATCATAGAATTCTACTCCTTTTTTTTGTTAGTGTTTCTCTTTGTACCTTAAGTCTTCATTTTGTACAGGTAGCCACCAGTCTTAGAAATTTAAGTTCATACCTGTCACTGAGAAATGATACCGCAATAAGGCAACTTACTCCAATTTCATATAGGTGACGGCAATCGGGTCGACTAGAGTTCGATATCAATGTAAGCGTTGATTTCCATATGTAAATTCTGGTCATATTTGAATGCTATAACATCATTATATAATAACACCTTTTCCACATTGTCGGGTCGGGTGATGAGCACAGTTTCTTGGCCATACTTCTAGTGCTTGTAGCAGTCAGCAACCTCATCTTCTCCCGTCTTGAAACTGTACATGAGGGAAATTGACATCTACAAATTTTTGCAAAACCAAAAAATTATAACGAGTTAATAAGATCCAAGAATAGAACTTTTGGTTATCTTTGGCTGCAAATTAATAGGTCCACTCCTGGTGGCTAATAACCTTGCCCTCCCCCAACCACCCCATGCATCTCACTCCACTCCCTCAAAACCATACCTCCCCCAGATCTGTTCTCACTACACTCGCTGGAAGTTCCATGGATAACACCCCTGCCTCTATACGTCGAGCTAGTTTAAAATGCCAACGTTAGCGGAAAGAGATTAGAATAGGCATGCCAACTTTGGGAATTAACTTAAAACCCAAAATAACTTATTTAGCTATTTTGTTATGATATTTATATTTCATTATTAAAAACTATAATTCTAAAGACACAAATGTTTAAATAAGCACAGAGCAAAAGTAAATCGAAGGAATTTGTAATAAATTAGCTTGAAAAGCTAATTCGTAATTCCTGTTCAAATTTAGTGCACTATTGCTGCCAACCTTGTTGCCAGTATTTGGGTTTTCATAAAATGTCACACCTTTTGTACAATTCTTAAAATCTTCCAGATCAAAATCTTAATTTCAAATGTTTTACTTTCGGAAGCAGTTTTGATGCCAAATAATCGGTTATAGATAGCTGTCATGTGTTATTAATTATTATTGTCTAATGGGTGGCCTTAGTGTGTGTGGGTGAGGGCGGCAGGGCTGTTATCTCTTGGCCGAGGCATTCTTCACTGAAACTAACTACATATTATATAATTTCACTCCTGTTTATTAATATTATGCATGTCCCTCCAATTGCTCTTCCACGTTAATGATATTGCACATTACGCAACCTGTCCACCCTTCTTCTCTCCAATGACTTACAAGTTACAACCCAACATAGCAGTGACACTCTTAAACATTCCCTACTTCATATTCTTCCCCTCCCCAACTCTCCCCGTGCCTCTCTTGCTGCCCTACGTTGCACCTACTCCATCTCTGTGACCTCACCTTCAAATGCAGACTCCATTCTACCGCCCCTGAACCACTACCTCCCTTAAAACTTGTTTGTAGCATGTTAGATTACAGATGTTACTAGTACCGGTACAGTAAGATCTCTCTTATCCGATCTCCTCTTATCCAATGTTCCGTGTTAACCGAGCCGCCAAAAAAAAAAAAAAAAAAAAAAAAAGTTTTAAATACGTAAATAAAAACATAAAAATAATTACAGACGCCGCGCCGCACTTTTTTAAATGTACTCGCATACATTTGTAGGCATGCCTTACGAGTGAGTGCAAAGAAGATAGATCGGCGATATATCTCGACTTTCGAGCAGTGTGCATCAGTGTACTGAGCGTATAGAGTTCAGTGGTCAGTGTGCGTCGGGCGCATCGCCGGTAAGCGTCAGTGCCACCCACTGAGCATATAGAGGTCAGTGTGCGTCGCGCGCCTGCGCGTGCGCATACGATCCAGCCATCTCACACACAGCTGTTCAAAGATGGTCGTTGTGGAAACTAGATACAATCATGTTTCAACCGATTCACGAAATTCGTAATCACGACGCATTGAATTGTTATTCCTGGGCTTATCTTATTTCTTTCCCAGACTTATCTTGCGTCGTGAGCTTCAGCGCGGGCATAGTAGTGAGAGGTTTTCCCACATGAGAAAGAGAGCTAGGCCTAGGCCTATGTTTGCATTGTAGGCTTAGGCCTACTGCGTCGAGTTTAGGCCTAGGCCTAGGCCTAGACATACGTTTTTATTACGACATGTAGGCCTAATTGTGTACGTGTGTGTGTGAGCTTGAATTTCAAGCTATTAAATCATTTAGTATACCCTGTATGAAGTGTATCGTGTGTATTTTATGTTCCTTTATCCATTACATGTGTCATATATCATTTTACCACATCAGGCTATGCTACGAGAGCAAATAAACAATTGATCCGCGCCATCCGAGTTTTTCGCAAATCCGAGGTGCCCCCGGTACATCCAACTCGGATAAGAGAGATCTTACTGTATATACCAGTAAAATTATTATTAGGTTTTGCAATTAGTAAACTCATCAAAGTACTGTTTAAAAAAAATTGAAATCAAGGTTTGTTAGTAAGTAGTATTGTTTAATACTTTAAACAATACAGTCCTCTTACTTTTGTATCAAAATTTAAATTCAGTTGTTTTTAGCTTAATGCTTAAGACAAAATTTTAAAAAAAATACCAAAGTACAAAGACATCCCATTAGTCACTAGTCATTAAATATGAAGTGAAGTTAAATGCTGGAAACTTGTTTAGTTACAAAGTTGCGTTGCAAATATTCAAAATCTAAATTCTACTTTCTGGAATCTCCATATATTGCAGTTACACACCTGGCACCCTGACAGCCAGACCTTCCCTCGCGAGACCATTCTTACAATGTAAAACCTCCCCGTGCATTCCCCGAACATCTTCCCCACCATACCCAACTGTCTCCGACTGTATCCCCTCTCCCTCTTGTTCCCTACCGCCAACACAACTATTGGAACCCCATGTTTACTAATCTACTCCGCTACCTCAGACCCAACCCAAACTTCCTCAGGTCTTAATATCACATCCAAAACATTGTTTCCCCCTCTCCCAGTATCCCTGCACAAAGCCACTTTACAAAGCTAACCAACAGATTGCCAAGGATACACGAATAAAACCTCATACAATTCATCGCTTTTGCTGGTGGTGCCGGGCTAGACAATTTTCCCTTTTTGAGTAAGGTTAGCCCCATCCCCTTAACATCTCAAATCAAAAGCTTTCTGTGTCATCTTTGTTGGGGGAAGTGTCATCCAAGAAACGCATGTCAATCGGAGGTCATGTTCGGTTTCTATTGTGGAACGTGACGCAGACAACGGAATAGGTACCGTACCCAGACCCTTACAAGCAAAATTAGGCTTCCTACCTTACCTTACTCCTATCACTCACCAGTGGCCACTAGGGCTGACATGTTTAAACGTGTGAACGCTCTTGCTCGTTTAAACGCTTAGTAATTTGTGGCTAAAATTAAACACCTGTTTTGCCAAGATACTCACAAAAAACTGTGATATCTCTTTCCACCCTCGAGATCAAACCCATTAAGAAAAAGGCTGTCAAGTGTTATTTGACCAATTAAAGTGGATGTGGCCTCTTTTGTTCATCACACATCTTTATCTCAAGGTATATATTAATAATAATCAGGAACAATTAGCAAAGGTTGGCACTGGGAGAATGGTAAACGTTTAAGCGCAGTTAGAGTAGTTTAAACGTTTTTAGAGAATAAATTTGGCAGATCTACTCATCACTGCCTCCTCCAACCTATTTAATATTGTCATATCGGGTCTACATTTCCCACAACATCCTTGGAACCATGGAAGCCCCCCCCCCCCCCTTCTGAAGAACCATGATAAAATAGTTACTCAAATCTCTAACCCTACAAGAAACCTAATTGGGCATTGTCCGGTTCTCTCCTGTCAGCGTTGAATAGGTGATTAACCCGTGCTAAATGTTTCGTAAGTGATAGCGCGTGAACACGACCACGGACTAGAATTATATTCATACTGTAAGAAAGTTTAATCTTTCCTCTCTGCGTGCGTGGATGTATAGAACTGTGCTCTGTCTATCGCAATTATTTAAAACATTATCGAGTTGAAGTACATTTTCTCTGTTACCAAAACTTCCAAACTGCAAATAAAAACATGCAAAAATATTTGTCCATGGCATCAGCAGTTCAGCACAGATATTGGATTTGTGGCAACTGTTGGTTGTACTAGATTACTATACACTAGGAAAACGCTAAAGTCCCGCCGCGTTGATGGATGAGCTTTTAAAAATGTTTAGTTTGCATGGGATATCTTTACTTTTGCAAGTTCTTTGTTTTGCTGCCTACGCATTGTAGCTGATTGTTGTCAAGTTTCTTTTGTTACCTGTCAATTGGTATTATTTTCCGTAAAAAACTTATATTAAAAGCTTTATTTCTATAGATTTTGGCTAACTATTTAAACTTTTTCTTTTAAAGGTACTACATCACCATAACCTTAATGTCCATGTATAATATGAACGTTGTAGCCCCACCAGTTTGGTCAGAATTGGCCCAAATGGCACGAAAATATCGCACAAAAAATCAAAAAACTTATATTAAAAGCTTTATTTCTATGGATTCTGGCTAACTTTTTCAACTTTTTCTTTCAAAAGGTACTACATCACCATAACCTTAATGTCCATGTATAATATGAACGTTTTAGCCCCACCCGTTTGGTCAGAATCAACCCAAATCACGAAAATATCGCACTAAAAATCGAAAAAAAATCGTAAAAGTACGATATTCATGAGAAATATTTCTTCGATTGTACCCAAAAACAATACACCTCTAAGTTCAGAGATTTCGAAGGTCCTGTCAAATTTTCATCAAGATCGGATATGCCGTTTGCCTGGTAGAGAGTTAACAAACAGACAAAAAAACAAAAAAAATCAAACAAAAAAAAAAACACCCGAGCTAAATTTTTTGGGGTCAGTGAAATTGAAGTCTTCGCTTCGCTCATCCAATTACTTAAAACATACTCTTTATATGCCAACAAAATCTTGAATGCAAAATAAATGTAGCGATTATGTAGTACGTAGTACCAGGGACAGGCTCATGGAATGCGAGGATGCCACGGCTGCACACATAGCGACTGCTCGCTCAGTCGGCGTACATTTTGCAACAGCATGCTAACATAGACCCATTTAATGTGTATTACCCTAGTTTGAATTTAGGAAGTGTTATCAAGCTTTGTAGGATGTCATCATCAACTTCACAAAATTCACGCATCTTGGGGCGTACTAGTTTTGATTTCTTTAGCTCGAGTCGATTTGATTGGATATTGCTTACGTCTCATATTTATGCACTCGAAAGATAAGTCGAGTTACATTTTCGTACCATGCAAACTCTAATGCTTACTAATGTTAACTCTTATGCCGAGACCAGAGAGAACCAATTTTGTTTCTGCCTTGAATACTTAGGTTCCCCATTTCCAACTTTGAATGAAGTTTGTTTGCTACATTCTTGGCTCCCTGGGTTTATCAAAGTCGGCTAGTCATACCTGATGCTTCCCACACGTCATCTTGTTTGATCTATCGGCCTAATAAACTTTTTCCTAAATATTATTTTATAAAAACACTGAAGTTTAACCCATCGGCGTTTTCGCCGGTCGAATCGACGGGCTGTTTACAATGCGCGCCGACTTACCTGGCCATCGGATCGACGAGCTGGAACAGCAAGGGAACAGCGCGCTACATTTTCGGTCGTTGTATGAGAATTGTTCGTCCAATCACCAAGAGATCGCGCTCGATGTACTCTGCGCACTTCGCTGCATCCAACGATGTGTTTGGCTCGTCACTCGGTCAAGTTTTAGCCTGTCTATGCTTGAAGGAAAGATTATTTTTGCATTCGTAGGTGGTATGGCGGCGCGCGCGCTATGGCGGCTACAGCTTATTGCAATATTTTGAAGGATATGACAAAGATGAGGGGTGTGATATTTTGACACCAAGAAAAATTCGAAGAAAAGTTCATACACCCTAGACATTTATTTAGGCTACATTTTAGTTTTTATTTCAAGTAAATCGGGTTATTTTTGTTGGAGCAGTGAATTTTTTGCTGAGGTGTGCTCCGCAACCCCATTTCGTAAAAAATAAATGGAATTTTATGGGGTCCTGCGCAGCGATTTTTAATGAAACGCCGATGGGTTAACATGAAAATAAGCATTGAAGAGAGTGAAACATTAATAGTAACGAAGAAAAGTAAACAAAATCAAAAGAAGATAATACTATGGGGAGAAGAGCTGGCCATTGCAGAAGCATTTAAATACCTCGGAAGAATACTAACAAAAGACGCAAAAATAGATGCTGAAATATCAAGAAGAAATATATTTTTTTTTTTATATCCTTCCCCATTTCCAAACTAGTGTTCAGGTTGGGGGGAGCGTTTGCTCCATTTATTCAAGCTATTTTTGGGTCTTAGCTGCCGGTTAGCCAAACCTGACACAACTACTTCAGCCTCCTCTTCATCGGACAACTCTTCCATATCCTGCTGCATTTTTACCAAGTCCCCTCCATTTCTTCCGATCTTCCCACCATCTTCCCAATTCTACATCTACCCAAGATACGTCTCTCTCTTCTACGCTTTGTTTTAATTTGGTCTATCCACCTATCTCTTGGTCTTCCTACTTTTCTTTTATTCCCTGTTAACCTTGCAAATTCTCTTCTTGGTATTCTTTCATTTTCCATCCTTTTCATGTGTCCAAACCATCTCAGTCGCTCCCTTCCAATACGCCACCTCAAACTTTCAACACCCAGTTCCTTCCTTATCACACTACTTCTCACTTTATCCATTTTAGTTAACCCCAATACACTTCTAAGAAATTTCATTTCTGAGGCAACTAGACGATTTTCACATTGTTTTCCCAGAGTCCAGGTCGCTGAAGCATACGTCAGTATTGGGACGAAATATAGTTTGTAAAATAGCAGCTTGCATTTTCTAGGCATATCCTCATTCCATAACAGTTTCCTTACAGATTGGTAGAAACCTTCTGCTAGGTTAACCCTTCTAGATATTTCTTGGTCAATTTTAGCGTTACTACCTAACATACTGCCTAGGTATTTAAACTCTAACTTTCTCCTTATCTCTTTGCCTCTTAAAACTATTTTCTTCTCCTTCGGCCGATACTTCTTTGCCATTATCAGTTGCTCACTCTTACTTTGACTTAACTTCATGTTGTTTGCTTCTGTAACCTTACTCCATGCATCTACTCTACGTTGCACTTCTTCATGAGACTCACCCCATACAACAATATCAATCTACAAGATCATTGTTTTCGATGATTGGTCTCTTTCCGGCTCTGCTTCTCTGAGCATAGCATCCATCACCACTATAAATAAAAGTGGCGACAATACACTGCCTTGCCTCAGACCACACTCCACCTTGAACCATTCAGTTCTTCCATGGCATGTTTGTACACAACTCTTTCCATTCACGTGCATGGTTTTAATACGTTCTATAAGGTCATTGTCTACATTAAACGCCTGCAAGGATGCCCAAACTGTATCCCTTGGTACAGAGTCATATGCTTTTTCAAGATCTAAGAACACCATGTTCATGGATTCGTCCTCCTCCCACCGACCTTCCATTATTTGACGTACAGCAAATAAGAGATCTATTGTGGATCTGCCAGGTCTACAACCATACTGTTCCTCTCTCAGCAACAATTCAACATGATCTCTTAACCGTCTCTCGAGCACTCTCTCGTACAGTTTCGCACCCTGACTCATGAGTGATATGCCTCTGTAGTTCTTACAAACCTTGCGATTTCCCTTCTTAAAAATTGGTACAATCACACTTTTAGTCCAGTCATCTGGAATTTCTTACTACTTCCAAACTGAATTTACTACTCTCCACATCCATTCTACTCCACTCTTACCTGCTGCCTTCAACATCTCAACTGTAACTTCATCAGCTCCTGGGGCTTTTCCATTTTTCATCCGTTTGATTGATTCTTCTACTTCGAGTCTTGATATTTCAGTTTCCACAATTTCCTCTTGCTGCTGAATGTTCACTTTTTCCTCATTTTCCTTTAATGTTCGTACACTATTCACTTCTCCTAAACTTCCCTCGTTACCTTCTCCAACATTGAGTAAATTCTTAAAATATTGATACCATTCCTCCTTTAGCTTGCAAGGGTCAGTAATCAATTCACCATTTTCATTTAACATGAAGTTCTGCACTTCTTCATTTCTCCGCTTCCTTTTAATTAACCCATATAACATCTTCTTATTGCCATGATAATCTGCCTCCAATTTATCCGCAAAAACCTTCATCGATTTCTTTTCTCATTTTCTATGACTCTTTTTACTTTATACTTACACTGCTGGTATAATTTTACATTTTCTTCAGACCTGATATTCTCTTTAACCTTCCATGCTTCCTGTTTTTCTCTTATAACTTTTTTACTTCTGCATTCCACCATGGAGTTTCCTTTTCCCTCCTTTTCCCTTTAGGTCTACCACACACTACCTCAGCACTGGACACCAATACATTTCTCATTGCATTCCACTCTTCTTCTACTCCCAATAAAGTACCACAGTTAATTTCTGCATTACCAAACTTTGATATTCTTTCCTCAAATCATCCTGTGGAGTTTCCACACTCGTATTCTTGTATTTGTTTTGTGGGTGGGTTTCTTGGACGAACTATATCGAGAGATGCAACCAATAACCTGTGTTCGCTATCTAGAGATATATTTGGATATACCCTAACATCATTCACCATTTTCATTACTTCTTTGCCAATACAAAAGTAGTCAATCACTGATTTATTGTTCCCATCCCATGAGTATCTTGTTATTTGGTGGGAGGTCCTCTTTGAAACCAACTATTGGCTATTTTTAGCCCGTTCCTAGCACAAAAAACTGAGCAGATTTTCCCCTTCTTGGTTTCTTTCGCCATATCCAAAGGGGCCCAAACATCTCGTTGCTTATACGGCAATTGCCCACCCTTGCATTCAATCTCCCATTATTATTATTTCACCAGTACCATTACACATTCCTTCCAGTTCCTCCAACCATGCATCTTTTTCACTTTTTGAGAGACCTCCTTGGGGAGCATAGCATGTGTATGATTATTAAATTGTTCTTTTGTATGCACAATTTCAATTAATATTCTGTCACTAATGTGTGTAATATCCACAATGTAATCTGTGATAGCTGGACTCAGAACAAAACCCACTCCATTTTTCCCTGAATTTCCACCAGACCACACCAGTTTGAAATCACCTCTTAGTTTTTCTCACCCTCTTTCTTCCATTTTGTCTCACTCAGACCCAATATATCTAACCCTTTACTCTTCATTAAATCAACTATTTCTTCCACTTTTCCAGTCAAAGTGATTATGTTTAGAGTGCCAAGCTTGATTCTTTTGCCGTTATTTGCATTAGGTTTCGTTCTCCTATTATCTTCAAACCTCGATGTTATCTCAATACATTCATTAGGTTCCTTTTCGTTCGTAATTTCTTGGTTTATTTGTTTATTCCGTTTAATGTCATTATCATTTTGTATAATACCTCCTTCAGTTTAAAAGTATCTTCCACTGGCAATGTTATCTTTCCCTCTTCCAAAATAATACCTCCTTCAGTTAAAAGATCTTCCACTGGCATGCTATCTTTCCCTCTTCCAAAATAGTCTGGTTTGAAAAAATGTAGGTTTACTGCTGATCCCAAAACCATTCTGTTTTCTCTGATATACTCAAAAGGTGTTTTTCGGCTTTCGTGGTATTTTCCCTGCTTGTATTGAGTCAAATACTGAAATCCATTTGAGTAGTTATTCCTTATGCACCTGTCTTGAATTCTGGATAAACTCAGCCCCAAATGTTTCCACGAGTTCTCTCAGCTCCCCATTCAACCATCTTCCTGCCCCCTGCAACCCACACATTTAACATGTGTTTTGTGGACCATATGCTAATGTTACTACTATCTAGTTGTTCTTTCGCGTCTGCCATTATCATCTCCCTGTTTCGAGCACCCCGTATGTCACTGCTGCCCAACACATAGCACAACTGTTCTTGGTTTTGTCACACCTCCCTCCATATCATCATCTTGGATTAACTTTCCTAATTCTTTTATCCTTATACCTGGATATATTTCAATTTATAACCTTTTTTGATACCATTCTTGTGCCATATCACTTTGTATATCCCCCAGCAATAATTTACTAGTTCTAGGCCTACTTTTATTTTGTTTCAGTATAGGAAGCACAACATTCTGCGTTACCTCAGTCTCTTTCCTAGGGCTATCTCTATTTTCCTCGTGTCCCTGTATTTCATTATAATCCACATACATACTTGTACTTCTATGTGTTAGATTTTGAGTATTTTTCTGTTTTATCAGAAGCGGTTCATACATACATTCTTCGGAATTTTTATAATTTGTTTGCCGTCTTCCTACTTCTTGTGCTTGTTTCCCCGTTTGATTGCATTCCATTTTTTTCGCATCTTCCTCCTCTCTCTTCTTTTTTGTTCTACTTTTTCTTCCTCTCCTTCTTCTTTTTTCCCCCCGTCTTCGTCTTCGTCTTCGTCTTCTTCTTCGTCTTCGTCTTTCGTCTTCGTCTTCGTCTTCGTCTTCGTCTTCGTCTCCGTCTTCTTCTTTTTTTCCTTTTTCCTTTCCCTTTTTCCAAGTACTTCACCCTTCTCTCAAGCTCCCTCTCTCTTTTCTCTTGTAACATTTATTATATTTCTCAATCTACGTATTTCTTTTTTCAACTTTTCTGTGACTTCGAAAAGCCCATTTATTTGTCCTCCTATGTAAGTAAATGTTGCCACAATTCCTTTCACAATTCCAGACTTCAATCCTTTATTTTTCTTTATAGAATTTCCAATCCCCCATCTCTCTTTCCTGAGTTCCTTTAGGATCCATCTTTCTAGTTTCCTAGTTTTATCACTTCCTCAGTGCTGTCTCCTTCAATTGTGATATTAATATCAGTATCTGGGCATGCGCATGAAGTGGGCTGTTCTGATCCACCACTAGGCTCTACTCTTAGATTTAGTTCTATAGGTAGGCTTACATTTACAGTTCCCAGGTCTATTTGCTCTATTCTGCATTCTACTTCCACTTCACCTCCTGCATCCATATCTGTAGACCATATGCCAGGCCTATGACATCAGTTGTACATTTTGGGGTTTCATCATTTGGGCATTTGTGTAGAGGGATCATGGTGTGCATACTAGGCTCTCATTCTGAGATTTAGCTCCTTAGGTAAGCCTAGTCTACTATTCCCAGATCTACTTGTTCTAATCCATAGTCTACTTTCATTTCACCTCCTAGATCTACATCTGTAAAAGCCTGTTCCATGACAGCTGGACATTTGTTTATGTGGTTCTGATCCACCATTCCAGTTCCTATGATCTTACTTTTCACACACAATTTACATTCCCATGTACTTTCTCCGGATATCTCTTGTTTCTTTTCCTCAGCACAAGGGAAATGTGCCCATTGCTTGCAGTTAACACAATCCAGCCCCACCCTGACTCCCCTTTTACACACTAAACACTTATTTCCTACATTCGTCCTCCTTGATTTTGTGTCACTCTTGACAGCACTTTTCCTCAGCTTAGCCTTGGCCAACATTCTACTTTCGTTTGTACTCACCAATTCTTGATGGATTTTCTCAATTTATGGACCAAAATGTTCCTTGTGATCGATTATTCCATGCTCCACACTTAAAACACCATCTTTATCGTACAATATAGCAAAAAACTAAATTTTCCTACCATAAAAAACAAAACTCCATCTAGTTGTTTCTCCGGTTACCATGGTATAAGCAGACAAATTTTACCAAAGTGTACGTAAACTATTATGGAAAGAAGAAATATCATCCAGGTGCAAGATGTTATTGTACAAAATGTATTTCCTCCCAATAATATCATATGCATCAGTGACATGGACAATAGGAGGAAAGGAAGACAGCAGATTACAAGCAGCAGAGATGAAATTTTTAAGAAGTTCTGTAACCTTAACAAAAATAGACAAGGTACGGAGCAAAACAATAAGAAACAAACTAGGAGTGGAAAGTTTACGAAATAAAATAGGAAGAGAAAGACTTCGATGGTATGGGCACGTACGAAGAATGAAACAAGATAGAATACCAAGAAGAGAATTTGAACGCACATGGGGGGGAGTAAGAAAGGTTGGACGCCCAAGAGATAGATGGAGGGACCAAATAAAATGGAACGTTGAAGAAAGAGGGAAATCATGGGAAAGAATTAACGAAGAAAGACTGTGGGAGGATAGAAAGGAAAGACATGGAGAGAACTGGTAGAAATGCCTGACATAGAAGACATCGAAGTAGATGAGGAGGTGTTGAGCCTGGCTAGCAAACACTGAAAGTCCACAGCCCGAGAAACTGGTGATACGTCACCCCTCGACCTGACTCATGTTGGAACTGGGTGTTTGTTTATTATTTTTATTTTATCAAAACAACAGACATAGTTTATCAATTATCATTTGACTTTGCCAAAACTATTTTTTATCTATTTTTGGTGGTACGCCCAATATAGACGTTTATAGTGGAATTTATGACGTATACCCCGGACATATTCCTACTCATAATTTTTGGGTTGGAGGCTCACTTTTGTTCCTATTTGTAACACGTACTCTTGCCTACAAACTGCCATACTTGAAAAAATGGTCTCGTTAATATCTTGCACAGTACGATTTTTTTCTTCTCCCGGTACAAAGTTAGTATTTGGACCGGCAGGGAAAAAAATGTGTACCATGCGAGATATGAAAGGGAAAAATATCCATGTATGTTAATTTGTAGGCAAGAGTACATGTTACAAATAGGAACAAAAATGAGCCTTCCGACCCAAAAAATTATGAGCAGGAATATGTCCGGGGTATCCGTAATAAATTTCACTATAAACGTCTATATTAGGCGTACCGCTCAAACGAAAGATAAATAAAAAATAGTTTTGGCAATGTCAAATGATAATTGATAAACTATGTCTGTTGTTTTGATAAAATAATATTTAGGTAAATTTTTATTAGGCCGATAGATCAACCTTAATCTTCCTCTGCATTAACTACTTAATTTTCTTATTCCTCGGGGACCTCCACCAGTTTGTGCCATATTTTCTTTCTTCTTAACATCTTTCCGGTGTACATGTTTCCAAGCCGTTTTTATTCTTTTCAAATTCAGCATTATAACCTCTTCCCACCTTAGTCTGGGCCTCCCTCTTTCTCTCTGTTTCCTGCATCTTGCTCATATTGCATCTTGGCATTCAGTCCTCCTGCATCCTCTTCTTCATGTGTCCAAACCATCTGTCTTTCTTTCTCTAGCTTAAAGTTTAAACTCTCTACTCCTAGTTCCTTCCTTATCTTCCTAACTCCAATTACACTCCTTAAAAACTTCATTTCCGCAGCTTCAATTTGTCATTATTCTTTTCCTCCAACCAGAGTCACCATAGCGAGAACCAGGACAAAATAAGCATAGTATATTACAAGTTTGCATAGCCTTGGTACTTTTCAAATCATTTTCCTCACTAACTGGAAGAAACTCTCTGCGATACCAGTACGCCTTGCAATATCCCAGTCTATTTTACCATCAGCTGAGATAATACTACCCAGGTATTATCTGCGTGTCTTCTAGTTTTATCTTTGTCCTATCCACAGACCTCTTCTTTTTGCCCATGCCATAACCATCACTTCATTCTTATCAATGCTTATCTCTAGTCTAAATTCTTCAGGACATTCATTCAAATTCTTTATTTTGACTTCCCCCATATCAGTTTATCAGCATATGAAGGTCCTGGACTACTCTGGCCTATCTTTCTCCTCTTTCCTCAATATCTCGTCATGTACTAAATTGAAGAGCATTGGTGACAATACACTCCCTAACTAATAATTTTTTATTATTTTGAAATTGATAAAATGTCAGTTTGATTATTTTCTGACTAATCCGCAATAACTTTAAAGCATAGACCGGAAATCGGAAGACCCGGGTTCGATACCAGGCTTCATTGGTTTCTTAGTACAGTGTTACCTTGGTTGACAACCTTGCAAAGTTTCACATCATGCGATCTGGTTTCAGGAAATGCTCCCAAATAATGTCCAATAGATATTGTGCCTTCGTAACAGTATCTCGGAACTTGTCACCTTTGTATCTTTCCTGCGTGTTAGTGTAGCTCTCTTCAATAGTAAATATAAATGCACTTGATTGATATTACATATTGTTTATTAACTAACGTCTATTGCAATTTCTTCAAATTATTTTACACTAATTGGTTCCGAAATGATTTGATGTTAGCTTAAAGACGTTGAATCTTGTTCGCTCCGCGAGTCAGTAGATGTGACACTGTAATTACAGTCATCATCTATCATCACTTCCTGCTTCCTGCAGGGTCAACTTGGGGTTTGCAACCAAACTTGTCCACTTATTTCCGACCTCCCACAATTGTATCTCTTCCACATCTTCACAGCTCTCTCCTCTTGTTTGTAGGGCTGTGTTTAGGTAGAAAGCTGCCCATATAGTCAATTAAATTTTCCGTTCCTCTCCCCACACTTACTGCTTAACAAACAATTGAATTCACAAAAAAGTTTTTAATTTTAATTTTATTCAGCAATTTAGCAAGGAGTATGGGGTTAAGACTAAAGTAACAGTTTAGTTTTATTTTTATTTGTTAAAAGTTTAGTTTAAGTACAGCCAGAAGACAAAATTTTGTAAATTACAACTTTTAAAAGCTTCAAAACACTTTAAAATCTAAAATTAGATAACATATGTAATACTACAGTCAATGCTCATATTATTTTCTTACAAAAGTATTTCGATTTTGTAATTTTCAGTCGTTTTGTGAAACATTAAAACTACATAGTCTTAAGAGTCTTCATGAGACAGACATGTACACGGACGGTTTGCTCGTAAGCACTCAAATTCAGATGACAATGCTCTGGAGAAAAATTGAAACGTCATACGTGAATTCTAAAATGCACAAGACACAGATATTTTCATGCAAAACAACATACAACAAACAGTACTGATGTATAATAAACCCTACTATACACCATTGTTACGCATAAAGTTGACGCAACGGGAAAAAGAAGAGGTTGCTCCCGTTGCATTGACTACGCTTGAGGCTATTGTACCACCTCTGGCCGATAATTTGAAAGTCGAAGAAACATGTCTGAAAAGTTTGCTGAATGAAATAAGGCCTTTAAAATAACAGAAAAAAAAATTGTGAATTTTTTTGGGTGGGACATAACCTCACTTTTGGAAATTAGATTTAGATTTTTGGACAAAAGTGTAACATACAAATCTAGTTCAAAATTAAATTTTGAGAATCAGTTTTCTGGACATAGTTTCTAAACACCTTTAGCTATAACTTGACTATAGCTAAAATAGTTTTCGAAAATAACAGTTGGTGTATGAATTTTTTTGTCAAACTGTACAAAACTGGAAAAAACTCGTTTTTTTACCGTTTGACAAAAAAAATCGTAGGTACACCAACTGTTATTTTCAGAAAACTATTTTAGCTATAGTCAAGTTACAGCTAAAGGTGTTTAGGAACTATGTCCAGAAAACCGATTCTCAAAATTTAATTTTGAACTAGATTTGTATATTACACTTTAGTCCAAAAATCTAAATATAATTTCCAAAAGTGAGGTTATGTCCCGCCCAAAAAAATTCACACTTTTTTTCCTGTTACTTTAAAGGCCTTCTATCATTCAGCAAACTTTTCAGACATGTTTCTTCGACTTTCAAATTATCGGCCAGAGGTGGTACAATAGCCTTAACAATGGTGAATAGTAGGGTTTATTACGCAAAGCAATTCTGTTTGTTGTATGTTGTTCTGCATAAAAATATATGTATCGATCGTGCATTTTAGAATTCACGTATGTCGTTTAAATTTTTCTCCAGAGCGTTGTATGTACATTTGAATTTGAGTGCCAAGCATCATATCTGTCTCATGAAGACTCTTAAGTACCTCAGGCAAAATTCCGCCCCCTAAACGTTGCCGCCCTAGGCAGCTGTCTAGATTGCCTAAGCCTAAGTACAGCACTGGTTGTCTGTAGGTCTTCTTCCATCTGTTTCTTAGCCTTCCCCATCTTCCTCGTTCCAAAGTAACTTTTATCACGCACAGAAGTGATGAAATATCCCTAACTTGAACTAGGGCCAGCGTTTAATTTGAATTGAAAAGCGTATGGTACGCCACAGTGCGAATTTATATCTTAGCTTTACAAACTCGTGCGTTACAAATTTGTATTACAAATTTTTTCCTTCGCCATTACGATTGGCAATGATGGACAATTAGGCCTACATCAAAATAATGATCTGGGGGTTCCCCCAGAAAATTTTTCATTTTATTGATTTGATTTGGTAAGTTAAGAGGATTGGAAACGACTTAAAGTTAGCATTTGTAAACAGTGCAGAAGAAATATGTGGAAGGGCAGGTGGTAAAAGAAAGGAAAAGGAAACTGTGTGGTGGACTGAAAGAGTGAAGGAAGCGGTCAAACGTAAAAATACAGCCCGACAGGAAATGGATAAGAATAGGTCTAAAGATAATGAAACAACTTACAAGAGGTATAAATAAATGAAGCTAAGAAAATAGTACTAGAGGAAAAGAAAATATCAATGGAGATATTTGCAGATAAATTAGAGAAGGACTTTGATACAAATAAGAAATTACTACATGGACTAATAAAAAACAAACGAAAACAAAAAGAAACTACAAGATACCTAACTGATAACAATAAAACAATTATAACAGACCCAAATGAAGAGAAAAACATGTGACTGACAAAAGCCATAGTATCTATGGCCAGAACCAAACGCAGGTCAGGATTATGTCAGAAGAACACTCCAAGAACACCAAAGATGAAGAAAAGGAAGAAACAATAGAAAAACAATATCAAGACAGGAGGTAGCGGAGGCAGTAAAGAGCATGAAACATGGTAAAGCATCAGGAGAGGATGAAATAGTAGAGGAGTTCAAGGCAGCAGGTGAAGCAGGAATAGACTGGATGTGGGGAGTAATTAGTGGAGCATGGACAGACAGGTACCAAGCGAGTGGGGCATGGGAATAATAATACCAACATTCAAGAACGGGGACAAAAAGAAGTGTGGAAACTATAGAGGTATAACCCTGATGAGCCAGTGTGCTAAGATACGAGAAAATACTAGATCGAAGATTACGTCAACAAGTAGAGCCAAGTTTGAGAGAGGAACAATATGGGTTTAGAACTGGTCGCTCAACCATTGATCTCATATTTGCGCTCAGACAAATAATGGAAAAAAGTGGGGACAGGGAGAAGAAATGTTCATGGTATTCTTAGATCTAGAAAAAGCATACGACAGTGTCCCAAGAGCAAAAGCTTGGGAATGCTTAAAAGCTGCAGAAGTAGAACAGAGCCTAATAACAAGAATCCAAAGCACATATGTCACAATAAAGAGCGGTGTTCAAACACCATTTGGTAGAACCCCGTGGTTTGAAATAAACAGTGGACTACGACAAGGTAGTGTGATGTCACCTACATTGTTTGGCATTGTTATGGATAACATACTGCGTCAAGTTAAACCCACAGAAAGTGAAACGTCTGAAAATGATGATATTTGCAGATGAATAGTGAGATGGGGAGATTCCATTGAAGAAGTCCTGAAGAGCGTAGATAGATGGAATGAGGAAACATTGAAGTTTAACATGAAAATAAGCATTGAAAAGAGCGAAACACTAATAGTAACGAAGAAAAGTAAACTAAATCAGAAGAAGATAATACTACGGGGAGAAGAGCTGGCCATCGCAGAAGCATTCAAATACCTCGGAAGTATACTAACAAAAGACGCAAAAATAGATGCTGAAATATCAAGGAGAATTACATTAGCAAACAAATTTTACCAAAGTGTAAGTAAACTATTATGGAAGGAAGAAATATCATCCAGGTGCAAGATGCTACTATACAAAATGTATTTCCTCCCAATAATATCATATGCATCAGTGACATGGACAATAGGAGGAAAGGAAGACAGCAGATTACAAGCAACAGAGATGAAATTTTTAAGAAGTTCTGTAGCCTTAAAAAAATAGACAAGGTATGGAGCAAAACAATAAGAAACAAACTAGGAGTGGAAAGTCTACGAAATAAAATAGGAAGAGAAAGACTTCGATGGTATGGGCACGTACAAAGAATGAAACAAGACAGAATCCCAAGAAGAGAATTTGAACGCACATGGGGGGGAGTAAGAAAAGTTGGGACGCCCAAGAGATCGATGAAGGGACCAAATAAAATGGAACGTTGAAGAAAGAGGGAAATTATGGGATAGAATTAATGAAAAAAGACTCTGGGAGGATAGAAAGAAATGAAAGAACTGGTAGAAATGTCTGTCAAAGAAGACATTGAAGTACCGGGTAGATGAGGAGGTGTTGAGCCTGGCTAGCAAGCACTGAAAGTCTACAGCCCGAGAAACAGGTGATACGTCACCCCCCGACCTGACTTATGTTGGAACCGGGTGTTTGATTATTATTATTAAGTTTTAAGAGATTTTTTGGGGAAAATAAAGAAACTAGAAATGACGGTAAACACTACAACAATAGGAACTACAATAGCGATGTATATTACTACATAGGAAAATGCCCAAGTCATCAATTCAACCCGGGTAAAAGGTAGTGATATGCCGTATGTCTCCTGAAAAGGTAGTGGTACGCGTATAACTAGGGCCAACAATAACGAGTTTCGAGACCCAAAATTTCCACTTTCTTAAGAAAACTATTCCTTTGTTATTTCGATTGGCGCGACCAGAAATCACAAACAAAATTGAATAAAATAGTGCAAAACACAAATTAAATCACAAAAAGAATAAACAGCGTAAAAATCAAAGTTAGTAATTTTTGTAATGCGAGAGAATTTCAAAATGTTGTGTTTTGTAGGCTAAATTTGATTTTTGAAATCCCACCTTTCTTTACCTTAACTTTCCCCTAGCTTAGCTGTACATCATTGTAAGAGGTGTGTGTACATCACATTTTCAAGTGTAATTTAATAGCGTTTTGTAGCACCAATTTTTGGTAACCTTAAAAAACTTTAGTAGGGCATATGAAGTTTTCTCATATTTATTTTTATTTTGAAATTATGTCACAAAGTTTGAATTAATATCAACTGAGAAGATTTTTTAAAACAAATTATAGTTCGTATTATGGTAAATAAAATAAGACTGGCAAACCGTTGTTTTAAGTTAGATAGCGCTTTGTAGCATGAATACAGAAAACACTATTATTTTCACGTACTTCTTAATCATTTCCATTTTCCCACTGATGATTACTAACTGTTCGAATGTTTTCAACACAGTATAGCCATTCATGCCGTTGCGTACATTCTATAGCCTACTTTTAGTAGGATTGTTTCAACAACACAAATATCATGTCGAAACTCGAATCAGTAGCTCTGAATCACCGACCAAAAACCCGGAATCTATGTCCCCGCAGAGTCCATAAAAACAGCTCGTCATCAAACAATAGTTGCCTGGGTTGGGTTACATAATTAGTTTTCAAAGGATAATCTTGGGGAATTTTTTTGGGCCAAAAAAACAAACAGGTAGAGCGAAACTATTTGCAGAATGTGTATGCGGGGGATAGTCGAGTTGAAAACTAACAACAGTTGACTCGCAACTAAAATCAATGGCTCAAATTGAATCTAAAAAAAAAGCCGCTGTCAAAAATCAAAATTAGTTAATTTTCATAGAACTAGAGAAATCAACATTTATGATTTAGTAGGCTAAATTTAATGTTTTAAATCTCCTTTTTTTATGACCTCAACCTGCTTCTAGGTCAGCTGTACATCATTGTCCATTTTCTCACTGTTACTATAGTTTAAAGTTAAAACGCCTTTCGCCTGCGCACATTCCATATTCCTAGCGAGTTATTACATACGCGTATTTCAACAACACCACACATACTTAGCAGTCTAGTTGCTCTTCCATCATAGCTAGCTACAGAAGGTGCTGATATCACGATAGCCTTATTTGTATCAGTAGGCGCAGTGCTTTCGTAGCAACATTACCTTCCGTTGGAAAGTCAACAATCGTTAGCAATAAATTAGTTTAGGCAATGTCGCCTCTTGATGAGGCTCTCAATCGAGCTCTCAATCGTTATGTAAAGGAGTTTCCCCCCCACCTAATTCCAACCATCTGATTTTCCTTCTAAACCTAATCTTAAAACTGTTCAGTTATGTAGTTCTTGCTAGAGATGTTCAGAAATAATTACTAAAAATCAAAATAGAGCCCTGTTTTTGAGATAGAATAAACAATAATTGATAGCAAATTTGTTATTTGACATTTGGACAATTATTTTTTATGATTTCAATTTTTTTGCATTTTTTGTATTAATCAAATAAAACTGAAAGATAAATTTGTTTTGATGCACTTCCTACATAAACATCAAACTGGATCATTCCTTCCTAGTTCCTTGCATTAGCAGACACAATAATATCTAGCAGATGTTGGTCATGCTGAGCTCGGAATACGCCTAGTTCAAGAAGGCCTTAATGTAACTAGTACTAGACAATAGCTAAGGATCAGGTTATATTTGACTATTGATTGTTATTTTGTTAACAAATAAATTGTTGCTATTAGTACTCGACATTTTCACACACATGAAAGCAAATAGTCTATAAATTGGTCTCGGTAGTTTCAGCAGGTATATAGCCCAAAAATTACTAGTTAAGTGCTTTTGACTGCATACGTTGGCATCGAGCATTAATTCGTTTCCTTGCATTTTAAGAGACAAAATAACTTATGAAAAAGGGAAATAAAAGCAAAATGCTTTTACGGTTTTTCTTGTTGAATTATCATTGCCTACATTACAGCCATACATGGTTCAAAATTAGACAAACTTGATGATTTTTTTAAATCTAATTGACCACTCTGAAGAATAAATCAGAATAAAGCATATGCTGATCATAATTTCATAAAGTAAAAAGTATCTTCCTAGGATCCCTAGCATGCTGCCTACCTTACTACCTACCTACCTACCTTACTGTCAACTTCCTTAAACTGTTCTGTCAAAGGTGGCTACTGGAATTAGTTTTCCATTTCATTTTTGGTGCGATAAATTTATCTTTGAAATGACAAGAAACGTCAGAGTTTAAAGTCATGATTTCCACTCAAAATTGTCGACACAAATTACCAAGCCTACTGAAAACGCTGCACAATCGCATTTTGCATTTAAAAATGATTGTTGTCTCAATTCAAGTCCTATGGGCTAATACATGATGCCAGTTATGTTAATTACAGTTTGTAAAACTGTTTACACATTTAAAGATTGATAGGTTTTGTTACTTGACATGTATATTGTTATTAGTCTATTTGTGACCGTGACTAGGGGTAGACTAGAATGAAGAAAAATGACACAAAATTCCATGTATTAATAAAATTAATGCAGGATTTGAACCCCCCTTAGTGATACGCTTAGGGAGCAACGCTCTTACTGTACGACACACTGCAGACAGCATAATTGAGGCAAACCAAGTTTATTTGAGCCATTGCCAAGTATGAGAGAATTTGAATTATTTTGATTGTATTTAATCTTACTTTCCATGAAAAGTACAAGTAACTAATAAATGTTAGGTAAGCCTGGTACATTGCAGGCACATTTAGTTGTCCATATTAATTCATAAATGTGTAAATGTTTGCATTTCTATTATGGTTTCATCGTCTCGAATAGCCAAAGTGCATTAATATGAGACGTTAAGCAATGTCCAATCAATCAACCAATATTATGGTTTCAAAGCTCCTCATTTTCTCTTCCCCATATGCGTTAACAACAACATAGAACGTCTTACCGAGAGTAAACATATTGCTTGAAAAATCAACTTTTAGATGTTTTGACAGCTAGATCTGCAATAGAAATGCAAATTACATTAAATACAGTACAAAATGTTGCAACAAATTTACAGGAGGCCTAGGTTACTACTTTACATTAGATAGATGCATGTAGAGGAAATTCAGCAGCTTACCTTATAAAATACCGCGGGTAACCTTTTGATTGAACCAGATACTAAAATACCAAAATTCAGTTGCTCATCTGGTGAGCCTTTTGGCTCTTCCACACCTCCTAGTTAAGAGTTAGGACAATTTGAATTGTGTTCATTTTGTTTGTGTTCTATTGATTGGAAATCCCTGCCCCCATTTGTGCAAAGTTTCACATTTCAAGTTAATTTCTCTTGACCACAAACATACCTACTTGATGCACATGTTGCTATTTTGACCTTAATTCTATTCTTTGGTTATTTCAGATAGTTAGAAGACTTCTTTCTTCCTGCTCTCTGCTTGCTGGCATCAAACTTCTCTCCATGCATCTACACTCGGCACTTTGAACATATCTGCTTCATCATACTTCGCTCACAGCACTTCTACGTCGCATCCTACCATGAACAGCCGACTTCCGAAACAAATTTGGTGAGATGACCACGTACTAATCCTTGTCGCTCTCTAATTTCAAGGCCATTTCTTGTACAGCTTTGCCCAATAATATATTCTGTCTAACCAATGTCATTGTACTGTTTAAGATGACTATGTGCTAATCCTTATCACTCGCAATTTCAAGGCCATGGACATAGCTTCTTTTCCCATGGCCACTTCTTGTACTGCACTGTTCATAATACTGTTGTTACATACATTGTTGCATAATTGTACAGCACTGTGCAATAAATATTGTTTAACCCATGCCGTTGTTGTGATAATTCATTTGTACTTAGCACCTTCTTAATTGCTTTAGCATGTAACTAACACTTTCTCCCATGTTTTTTCAGTGTTCAAGTTGCCTTATGAAAGCAATCTTGGTTGCAACCAAGGTTGCCAAATAAGGCAATTTGGGCATTGACCTAATTTATGGAGATAGTCTATTTTTCCAAGGCCATTAGACTCCATTTACTAGGTCAGCTGCTAACCTTGCAAGGTTAGCAGTTGACCTAGTTTATGGACTTAGCCATTTTTTTCAAGGCCAACTATTGGTTGACCTACTTTATGGACTTAGTATATTTTTTGAAGGTCAACTAATAATATTTAATAATAATAATAATAACTAAATATTAATAGTAAATAATAACAATTGCATTGGAAAATATATAATTTATTAATAATATTAAATAAAATACAACAATTATAAATAAAACATAGAAATATTATAAAAATAATACAAATTTTATGCAAAATAAGCAAAAGATGCGCCAAAAAAGCGCTTTTTATACTCTCTAAGTCTTTTTTGCACTTCAGAGCTACCATCCCCCAAGCCGAACCTTTTCACTCAAACAGAGTGTTCTCCCCAGAGCAGAGACGGAATTGACGGCAAAATTTCAAGTGCCCACCAACTACGTCAGTTGCTAGTTCTCGAACACGGACTGGTCCAAACAGGTTTGGACTACGCCGTATGTTCAAGAACTAGCAACTTCAATGGGCAGTGTTCACACAAATTCCACCGCCAGTCCCGTCTGTGCAAGAGGAATAAATAAACAACACTCGGTTTAAGTGTAGCAAAAGCAGCAAATGAGTGAAAATAGCCAACACCACTATGCAGGCAGATGCAGCCATGAGAACAAATACACTAGGTCTCCTCCATCATTGCTCCTAGTTTCTTTAAGTATTGAAAACCCTCAAGGTCTTCTGTGCTTGCAAAATAAAGAGTACCCTTCCTCAATTCTTTGGAAATAACATTTATTTCATGTCTATCCCATTCAGATGAAAAAACTGATTTACAAATTAAACTAGGATTGCATTTAAATAAAATAAACAAGTTTGTACTTAAGAGTCTACTCACTCCCCACTCAGTCACAACTGATTTTCAGTGGGGGGACATTTAATGTCAATTTGCTGTACCAACATGCATTTCATAATAGGAGCATGTTAACAAGTAACTGAGAATGGGTTTAAAAGCTAACAAAACTTGATCAAGATTTAAATTTAAATATATCCACAATGGTTTCCACAAAGTTTCTGAAGCTAAATTAGTTAAGTTTAAGAAAAAAACTGCACAATTATGGAGGCCTTCAACTAGGAAAGACCCCAAGCTGAGGAGATTTCTACTAGTTATTGAAGACTGGCGTTTTTCTCATCCGCGTATATCAAGCCCAATATTTAAATTCATAAACCAGACAATTCACAAATAAGAAAGGGAGTACTAACTGCTAATTGAGTAACTAGGGATGCACAATGATAAAATAAAAAAATCAATAATAAAAAAATGTGACTGCATTCAATCCATACTATTGAACGATGATGTCGATAAAACGGCTCCACCTCTACTAGCAGGCAGAGGTGATGAAGACTATGTCTCAAACAGGTAAACAGACAATTTTATTATTTATAAAATAAATAAATTTATATTTAGAGTCTACCCACTCAGCCTCATAACTGATTTTCAGTGGAAGACTTTTTAGTCTGTGATAGGGAAGTATCAAAATAACATCATTTATTTACCAAATTGAATATAGCAATGATATGGCGTAAGCATAGGGAATATGATGTGATTTATTTTTGACAGGTTTTTTTCAGAAAATATTCAATTCTAATTTTTTATAATATGACTTAACATAATTGAGAATTGACTATTGTGTGCATACTTAGAACAAACACAGGAGGTTTAAAAAAAGTTATGTTTGTTGTGAAATCAAAGTTGATGAGAAATCTCCTAGTCTGGGGCTAATCCAAGTTCTAGTATCCCCCCCAGGTTAAGCAAGCACAGAAGAGTTTGAGGGTTACCATTGAGCTCAATTATTGCTCTTGTTTTTAAAGCGGCAGACCCCTGCCAACATTATGTTATGAGGTTTTGCAAGAACTATAACCTGCACGAAAAAATATTGTAATGTTATGGTTTGTAAGTTTTTGATTTGATTTTTAATTCATTGAACACATATTCAAAATACAAACCGTACCGATTATTATATTTGAATATTTTTTCCTTGCATATTATAGTTAACAAAATCACATTACTGCCTGCAATCAGTTTTTGGATATTTTGCAACTAAAAAACTGTACTGCGGGGGTCTTCCACCTTAAGAAGCCTGGTTCTTCTGGGTCGCAATGTATGAGTTCTCACAACTGTCGGCCACAACAATAGGTCTGTTCATTTTTAGTACATAAGTTTATAAAGCAAACAAGGTTCTCCATAATTTGGTTGATGGCTACAACAACTGTTTTCTGTAATCAATGTTTAATGTTTGTCTTTAATTTAGTTAAATAAACTGACAAACACTGCTTTGAAATGCATAACACTCTTTTCAAATTAAATTCTTAATCTTGAAATTGGTTTGTTTTTGGCAAAACAGGGAAATAACCTTCAACACAATTGCTGGTGTGTAAACTATTATCACAACAATGCTTTAGTCAAGGTCAGTAAATAAATAAAAACAAATTGTACACAGAGCCGACCCACTCAGATTCAAGTTACTGATTCTCAGTGTGAATATTGTTACTTAAGCTTTTTGTTAGCTCCAAAGTCACCGTTTACGTACTTTTGCATTCAAATATTATTTATTATACATGTATTTATGAGGTTAAAAATATTGCTGGAACCAGGATTTGAACCCGAGACCTTCTGCATTGAAAAGTGGGAGAAGCCTAAAGAACCAACAAGCATTCAGGCATAAAAGCAAGCATGAACCTAAGTGTATGTATGTATTTTTTAAATTGACCTTTTAACTAATTCAATCATTATTACTACATCATGTCCGCAATGTAAAAATTAAAAAATATACCTTTCTTTGTTTGATATCTCTGAATTTCATTTGATGTATGTCTTTGAAATTATTATTCAATGATTAAGAAGTATTCATTCACATTATTGCAACGCAACAACTGCGTACCGGTATACTTAGGATACCAGAGAATAGTATTGGTTGTTTTACATATTGTGTACTGTGAGATTGTCTTTGCGTCAGTGTCTGACGATGCATACGGACGTCTCCGAAAATTCACACAAATACCTAAGTGTTAAAAATATAGACCTCCGTTAGTGGTCCAATAATATATACTACTATATATGTCAAACCTATCAAACGTGACTTGACAAAACTTGACAGAGCATATACTGTACATACAATACGTCGGTATCATGAATGACATGTCAGTTGGTTATTTTTCTACTCCACTCCACTCTACTCTATGTGTCTGTCCTGTCAACACTTAAAAAAAATATATAATCGGATTTGCCAAAAACGAAACCTGTTTCAAGCAGTTTACCTGATGAAACAATACTTTAATCATATACAGACCTTCTATACAAGTACCTATAATTGTTTGATTCTGTATCCAATTTTAACACCATTTTTGATTGCAAGTATGCGTGTGCATGATACATAATCAGAGTTTTTGCTGTAGAGGGCACAAATCGCAATATGGCCACTTCAATCTTAGGTCAGTAATAATCAATTTAAATAATCTTTTTGGAGTCTGCTCCAGGGCATGTGCTCTGTCATAGGTAGGCCTAACATATTGGAGAAGACAATTGTGAGATTCGGGCTTTTAAGAACAACCTTGCATTAGCATTAAGTTACCCGAGGAAAAACGAAACAACCTTTCAGTCAGGTTCCGGCCGACGATTCTGAGCCCGGGACGTCCTGAATCAGAGTTCCATGGAGTCAGTGAATTTAGGATTATTGCAACCAGAAAATGTTTGACAGTAAGACTGTGATTTGCAATTGACCATAATAAGGGATTTGCCACCACCTTGGAATTACTATGCAAGAGATTTAAAACCAGTATTGACATAAACAGCAATCTTGTAGGTTAGGCCTAACTGAAGGTTTAACTTGTGACAAGGTCACAAGACTCTAAATATTCCATTTTAGTATAAATAATGAATAAATATACCATATATTTTATAAATAAAAATCTTGTTTAAATAGTAAATAAACAAAATAAGTAGACCTAACTATTCTAATAAAGTAGGTATTTAAAAATTATTTCTTAATTAAGTGCAACACGTTATAACTAGAAGTAAATTCCTCAATAGGCCTAGATCTATGATCATTGATTTTAATTTTTGATTGAGCTGAATAATTGTAAAATATAAATAATACGTACAGGACAAACCTCTTAACGTTAGTACGAGATTGATACACCTCAACCAAAATCTTTTGAAGTTACTGTACAGTGTAGGCCCTAAACAGTACACACACATGATGCTGTTTATGTAAATAAGTTTCAGGCCCAAAGGATTGTGCACATCACTCACAAGTTCATGGATAGATTACAAAATAAAGGAGCTAACATTTGATATCTTCACTTGTTTAGTTGCTTAACTAGTGCCAACAATGAAATGAAAGCATTGTATGACATTGAGTCAGCCATTCTACCCACTTGGGCAGATCTTTCAACACTTTCAAAACTAGAGTTAACGCTTGTGAAAATTGTTAAAATTATATTGCTTTATCCAACGTAACAATTGAACTAACAATGTCAAGCAATCAAGCAATTCACTTCAAATTGGAACAACTTCAAGAGTCGTGTACCGTTATTTGTAGTCACAAATGATGACTTAAGTTGTGATTGTAAATGGAGATATATTGTCAT
Source organism: Sweltsa coloradensis (assembly GCA_024449915.1). Taxonomy (NCBI): domain Eukaryota; kingdom Metazoa; phylum Arthropoda; class Insecta; order Plecoptera; family Chloroperlidae; genus Sweltsa; species Sweltsa coloradensis. The sequence goes on from JAMZAV010000392.1 coordinate 145,744, forward strand.
TTTGTAATCCATCCAATAATTAATCCTGTCAAATAAGATCGTATATTGACGTTTGGAGGAAAAAATTGCGATGTCGCGGAATTTTTGCAGAGACCTTCCTTATATAATACTAATCAACAAACTAAAACTCCCCTACAATCGGACTGGAGCTTCGTCCGCCATATTGGAAAATGGCGGCCAAAAAGTGTTTGTTATCGAATATCTCCAAATTGGTTTGAGATAGACAAAATATCTCAATGGCAGAAATATTCTCCATTTAATTCCCTACAAAACAAGTGTCCATTATAGTTGTGGTAGGGGCAAAGGTTACGTCACAAAATCGTGGTTTATATGTTGCTCATTGGAGTACCAGCTTATTTCCAAATTTTCACGCCTAGCATCAAACAATGCCCGGTAAATCCGTAAGGAATCGATTTACATACAAAATAACTTTTGTACGGGGTTCATGAAAGCTTCCATCAGTATTTTAAAAATCAGGTCAGCGAAATCGAATTTTGCATTTACCCGGAATTTGGGTTTTTCCATTGTTGGCATTTCCTCAAAAATGCCCTTTTTGACTGTCCATTATTAAGCACTAAATAGCATTGGAGGAAAAATTCTTCCTACGCACATTGAATTGACTGAAATAATGATCCGATTACAACAAAAGTTTAAATCCAATATGGCTGATAATTCTTATATCCACAATCAAAGTGAATTATGTAACAAAAAGAGTGTATAAACAGCTTTTGTAAACAGTATTCATATTGTGAATATTAGGAATTAGCAGCCATATTGGATTTAACTTTTGGTTGTAATCGGATCATTATTTATGTCATTTCAATGTGCGTAGAAAGAATTTTTCCTCCAATGCTATTTAGTGCTTTAGGAAATACCAACAATGGAAAAACCCAAATTCCGGGTAAATGCAAAATCCAATTTTGCAGAACTGATTTTTTAAAATACTAATAGAAGCTTTCATGAACCCTGTACAAAAGTCTTTTTGTATTTAAATTGTTTTTTTTTTACGGATTTACCGGGCATTGTTTGATGCTGGGCGTGAAAATTTGGAAATTATCTGGTACTCCAATGAGCAACATATAAACTACGATTTTGTGACGTAACCTTTGTCCCTACCAAAACTGTAGAAGACACTTGTTTTGTAGGGAATTAAATGGGGAATATTTCTGCTCTTGAGATATTTTGTCTATCTCAAACCAATTTGGAGATATTCGATAACAAACACTTTTTGGCCGCCATTTTCCAATATGGCGGCCGAAGCTCCAGTCCGATTGTAGGGGAGTTTTAGTATGTTGATAAGTATCATTTAAGGAAGGTCTCTGCAAAAATTCAGCGAAATCGCAATTTTTTCCTAAAAAAATTCTTATCTGACAGGATTAAATGGGGATATAAAAGGCTGTGGATAGCACCGAGAAAACAACATGGAACAAAGATGAGCAATCGAGTAACAACCAGCCCTCTACTCTGGTAGTTGTTTCTACAGTTGCTTTATCTACAAGCTGTGTGTGTTGTGTACTGCTTTAATAAGTATGGTAAGTATAAGGATGGAGAGCTAGAAGCTTACAGCATAAGGCACAGAAAGTAACATCACCAACTACGGAACCAGGCTCCCGTAGGTTCGCGAAATAACTTCAATGAATAACTCAAAAACTTAAAAAAAAAATTGTTCTACAGTACATTAGAATTGAAATAAAATTGGGATAGGTGTGTTGACAATAATAAAGTAAATAAATTTCTTAACTTTTCGAAAAGTTTCGAGGCGAGAGTCAGATGCTGGCGGCAGAGATGAGATTCCTGAGGAGCACAGTGGGCAAGACGAGAAGGGATAGAATAAAAAACTCGGACTGGACATTAGAGAAATGCTGGTTGTAGAGAAGTTACGTACATAACAGGATGGGAAGATCTCAACATGGTTGAGATGGTTTGGACATATGAAACGAATGACAGAAGAGAGGGTGCCCAAGAAAACGAATGAAAGAAGGATTGAAGAAGGAAGAAGAAGATGGAGCCAAGGAAGAGATGGAAGGATACCCTAGCTCGTAGCAGGAGACTTGGAGGCAAGAGGAGAGAGCTGGGAAGTTGTGGAAGAGATACAATTGTGTGAGGAATAGGATAGAAAGAAGTAGAAAGATTTGGTTGCTAAACCCAAGCTGATTCAGCAAGAAGCAGGAAACGGCAATGGAGAATGAGATGATATTATGATGATGAAGACAAGGTTTTTATTTTTTAAACATAAGCCCTCTTTAAGGACAAGGTTATTGATTAATTAATATTATTATGTTAGGCCTATTGTGTTAATTTCAATAATTTGGTTTAAATCCAAAGACAAAAATGTAAAATTGTATTGAAATGAAACCCTAGACAATGTTGTGTTGCCGTACATAGGCATAGGCCTGCATAGTACATATTTAAGCGACCGTTTTCATTTGACTCTGCCGGAAAAAATAGTCACTGTTTTTTTTTTGTATGTCTCGCCTTAATGTTCGAACGGAGGTTCGGATCAAGTTGAAATTTGGACCATCTGCAAGCTTCGATCTGTATTAAATGCCATTAGTTTTGTGTCAAAATCGTTCAAAAAGTTACAAAGTTACATTAAAGTTAGTCGAAAGATTTTTTTTCAAACAAAACGGCGACAAAATCTGAGGTGGCCAAATCATTTAGAATGGCCGTCCGGTCTCGAATATGTTAATTTTATTTTGATCCGATAAGTAGTGTAGATGGAAATTACATTTTAACAAAAGTAACGTTACCATGGCAACGAAAAGGCGCACAAGGTTGCTGGCCACTATGCACTGCCACCTAGAAGTAATCAAAATACTAGGGTTGCCGTTCGATGTGAAAATCGTGATCGATAATCGGAGGCATCGAATCGATTATCATATCGAAATATATCGATATCATAGACCCAAATCGATTATCATATCAAATTCCAAATTGAGCCTAGGAAGCAGAAAAAACGCAAAATTGTAACACTAATACAAGAGATCATTAAGGATTAGAATGTTTAAAATAAAATTGAGGGCTGAATTTCAATTACACAGCCTATATTTTAATACGTCTTGACTTGCATCGGGTGTCACTGTTTACGTGTTCCAACAGTACGCGCATCTAGCGAGCGAGAGATAGTGGCGAGATCTCATCGACATTCGAGCTCACAGCCTTATCTCCTCCCAACCTCCTCGTCGTCGTTCTTTGAATAATAAAAAACTGCCACACTTGACTCATCTTGTTAGGCAGCGTCAGAAGTAATGGCAAATATCTTCTTTGGGTTTGGGACGGAAGAAACATCACGAATTCAATATAATTGGGCAGACTGACGCTAGAGAAGTTCACGCCACAACACGTCGAGCGGTACTGAATACATCGCAAATCGCAATCGGGCCGGGCGATGTTTTCGTATCGCCTTGTATCGCGCTGCGAGCGCATGCGCACTGGCGGCGGTGGGCGTGGCATTATACTTGAGCAGCGATTGGCTACTCCGACAACCAATCGGCGCGTTGATACGACAGCGCGGCATTTTTAAGCATGGTAAACCGCGAAAACATCGATGTCACTATTTAAATCGATAATCATATCATATCATATCAAAATACTTGAATCGATTATCATATCATATTACTGATATCGATAATCGATCGATATTTCGATTATCGACGGCAACCCTACAAAATACTATCGGGGAAGCAATGTATTATTTGTTATCAAAGAGTTAAAATAGTTTTCCTAAAGAAATGATGTCAAGGTCCTCTAGATGGCGGTGGATTTTATCCACAAAGTAAAGGTTTACCCACGGGTTTACCCAAATACCTTGCCAATAATAAATAATATTGGAAACATGGCCCCGTGGACAGCGAACGTCGCAAATTTAAAAAAAAATGTGCAATGTGGGTCTAGCTATAGCACGTGCTCGCTTATCAACGCGTCCAACTGAGCGTTTCCTAGTAAGTATGGTAAGTATAAGGATGGAGAGAGCTAGAAATAACTTCAATGAATAACTTAAAAACTCTAAAAAAAAATTGTTCTACATTAGAATTGATGGGAGAAGGGTTGACAAGTTGGGAAAGCAAAAAGAACTACATTAGAATTGAAATAAAATTGGGATAGGTGTGTTGAAAATAATAAAGTAGGCCTAAATAAATTTACTAACTTTTTGAAAAGTTTTGAGTTTGGTTGCTAAACCCAAGCTGACCCAGCAAGAAGCAGGAAACGGCAATGGAAAATGAGATGATGATAATGATGAAGACGAGGTTTTAATTTTTTAAACAGAAGCCCTCTTTAAGCACATGGTTATTGATTAATTAATATTATTATGTTATTGTGTTAATTTGGTTTAAATCCAAAGACAAAATGTAATACTGTATTAAAACTTTAGACAATGTTGTGTTTTCTGTAGGCATGGGCTACATTAAGTTTTAATGAGAGAGTATAGATTGCTTAATGTAGCCCGTCTACTTAAAGCTGTTATACTATTAATTCTATAGGTCAATGTTTCATCGATTGTTCCTCATTCACTACGTTGATGTTTAAATTTTGAGTTGTTTGTCCTATTATTGATTCTTTTTATTTCACTACGTTAATGTTTAAATTTTGAGTTGTTTGTCCTATTATTGATTCTTTTTATTTCCATGTTGTTTTATTCGGGACAAGGGAACTCCATAAGAGCAGCACCGATTAAAGTATCATGGACGATACAGACATACACCACACCCACTACCAGGGGACACTAGGGTTCACTCCACAGTTTACTCCAGAGTAGCCTTGTGCTGGCAAGCATCAGAAAACATTGAACTTGCCGCAATTAAAAAGGGGTTCCAATGCCTGTTTAGTAGGGTTATCGATTTCTGAATCAAAATAATATTGATTTTGGGTTTTAAATCGGGCCGCATTCTCAACATTTACATTGTTTAATTTTCACTAGGCCTATTTTACTTTGATAAACGCGATAGGCCTAGTCTATATACAGTTGCCATGCAAGATAGATACTTTGCGTTAAGAAAAAGTTGGATGGATGAAGTGTTGTTGATTGGCTGAAGATGTCATGGAGCCTCAAAAGTTAAAAAAACAAAAAAAAACAGTAAAAACAGTGAAACAGCACGGGACCACGAAATTATGGCGTCATAAATGTATCAACGTTCAACCGGTGGACGTAATACTAATGGGGAATTATAAATAGCATTGTTCTTATGGAATGTGAACCGGACCACTCAAAATTCTTGACGTGGAAACAGTTTGACATTGACTGTAAGGTGAACTGTGGTGTGAGCAGTTAGTGAACATGCTGGGAACATGCAAACATGCTGGTGCTTCTTCATGATCACTAGCTTAACGATAACATCGATCACTTAACTCATTGACAATAGCCGTGTCAGATAACTTGCAAGAAACAAGGAAGTTAACAGACTAACTTAACTAACAAATGAAATAGTTAAGCAAGTAGTCGAGCACCGTTTAAAAGGGAGGATAGAGGGATAAGGAATAAATCAACTGTTCCAAGAACTGACTTACAAACATCAATTCGATACGAGCATAGGCGGCTGAATATGAATGTCTGAGACGTTGAAGAATCACTCGTGCGCTGCGACATACGATGTGGAAGGTTCTCGAGGAGCTTCCTTGACGGTCGTACAGGATCCTCCCGTTCCTGAAATGTGCAACACAGTCACTAATAGGGTTGCACAATGATAAAATAGCTAGGAAAACGCTAAAGTCCTGCCGCGTTGATGGATGAGCTTTTTTAAGTTTTTAGTTTGCGTGGGATGTCTTTACTTTTGCAAGTGCTTTGGTTTGCTGCCTACGCATTGTACGTGATTGTTGTCAAGTTTCTATTGTTTCTTGTCAATTGATATTATTTACAGTAAAAAACTTATATTAAAAGCTTTATTTCTATGGATTCTGGCTAAATTTTTCAACTTTTTCTTTCAAAAGGTACTACATCACCATAACCTTAATGTCCATGTATAATATGAACGTTGTAGCCCCACCCGTTTGGTCAGAATTGGCCCAAATGGCACGAAAATATAGCACAAAAATCAAAAAACTTACATTAAAAGCTTTATTTCTATAGATTCTGGCTAACTTTTTCAATTTTTTCTTTCAAAAGGTACTACATCACCATAACCTTAATGTCCATGTATAATATGAAATTTGTAGCCCCACCCGTTTGGTCAGAATTGGCCCAAATGTCACGAAAATATCGCACTAAAAATCTAAAAAAATTGTAAAAGTACGATATTCATGAGAAATATTTCTTCGATTGTACCCAAAAACAATACACCTCTAAGTTCAGAGATTTCGAAGGTCCTGTCAAATTTTCATCAAGATCGGATATGCCGTTTGCCTGGTAGAGAGTTAACAAACAGACAGAAAAACAAAAAAAAAAACAAAAAAAAACAAACAAAAAAAAAAAAAAAAAAACACCCGAGCTAAATTTTTTGGGGGTCAGTGAAATTGAAGTCTTCGCTTCACTCGCTTCCCTCGCTACGCTCATCCAAAAATAATTGATAATTGGAAAGGTATAGGCCTAAGCTACCTACGTACATAATGATTTATTAATATTATTAATTTGCAATAGTGTATCTAGTGGAGAAGCTATAGTGTACCAATTACGTAGGTAATATGAAGAGCCTAGAGTTAGGCCTACAAATTATTATTTCAAATCAATAGTTCCAGGATTTTTCATGCATAAAACATGTAGGCCTACCTAGTAGGTTGTTCTTTTGCAACAGCAGGAAACAGCAATGGTGGCACAGTAGTAGAGACCATATAACTTACCAGTCCACACAATTCTTCTAAACCGGTGACGTTAGCGGCGACAACAATGAATGTTCCCGTAGTTTGACTAGTTTCCTTGACGACTGAGAGTTCTTCAATGTCCTGAAAGAGAAAACAGGGAGTAACGAACAATTCATACAGAGCTAGGTTCTACACTCTACAGTACAGTGGTTCCCAACAAGTCTTGCTGATGTTGCAACATAGGCCCGTTTAATTAATCCATATTTATAGGCCTAAGTGTTTAAATGAAGTTTTTGAGAAGCTTTAGGCAAGACCTGGGGGCCGAGACTCAATTGGACTCGACTTCTGCGTGGATTTGAATGATCGACAAATCTGATTCCGTCCCAAAAGAAACAATTCCGACATTTGGAAGACTCGAGTTTTGTTTCGGAAACAATCCGTGACAAGGATTTTACCGATGATGAGCCAATCAGATCCTTAGTTATAAAAATAATAAAACGTTTCCACCGCCAGGCTTTTCTATACTAGAACCCACTGGCAGCCTAATATTACTTAAAAGAAGAATATTTTGTACGGACACATCTCTTGTGAACATGACCGTAAACTAAACTGGCTAGTTGGCCTTTTCCAAACTTTTGTAACAACCAAGTCTTTTGACACCTATCACTTTCTATCTTTCTTCACCTACGGGGTCAAGATGGGCGAGCCTACTCTACACCCTCTGGTGGGTCCGTGTTTCCTTGTTCCTTACAAGTGTGACTCCTTGTCCTGCGGGGGGCCTAGCAGGTGATGAACTTGTTAGACCCTACTCGTCTTTTCCTTCAACCTCTTCACCTGCAGCCAAGAGCTAGTATAGCACATGTGCCTGTGCCATAGCCATGAGCTTGCAACTTTAGTATTGTTTCCTTTCGTTTTCGAATCCCAGTTTCAATGGACGACTATGGGCGGAGCTTAAAACGATCGATAGGCCAAGTGTCGAGAGTTGGGATAGATTCTCATTTCTTAAGTTAACGTCTGTTGAACGGCGCAACACTTATCACGCTCTAACTCTTATTCTATTCATTATTTGGGCAAAACTTAAGAGGAATATTATTTAGCAAACATATCATTGCTTATAATAGCGATTATTGCGATTTTTTTGACACAGCCGTTAACTTGTTATTACAATGTACGCTTCATACATAAAAAATAATCAAAACGACTATAAACTTTCTCAACTTCAATTGACAAAAAACTACTTATCGGATTTCCACAAGACCTCTTTCGAAAAATTTATCAGACAGTTTAGACAAGAAATAACTTAACTTTCTGGACACAAAGTGCACTGAACGAAAATTTACAGCATGGGTTAATAATATGCAGCGTGCAGTTTTTCACGGCTCATCCGCACGTCAAAAGTGCGTATTTGTCATAAAAACTCATACACTGCATATGAACCTATGCTATTTTTCAATTTCAATTTATTTTGGACAACAAATAACAATAGTTACAGGTTTCAACAGTTTTCACCGTGTAGTCCATTTTAGTTGTACACAATTATTAAACTTAATGAAGTTTACACAATAGTATATGTATAAATACTATACATACAGTACATCTACTAAAAAAATACACTACTAATAATACAAAATACACTACACTAACAAATAATCATCTTACATTACATTGTCTCTCATATTAGGTAATATATAGGCTAACTACCAAAAGCCAATGATACAGTGCAAGTTTACAATATTACATTGTTAATTAACTTGGATAAAGAGAAATGAATAAGAACATTAATTTCCAAATTTCAAATATTGTAACATTTAACAACCAACTGATTGAAAATTATGGTAGGTCAGTTGATGTGATAAAGTCATTTACACTGTAGTAAGCTTTTGTAATAAAAATTTTGTCAGCTCATTTTTAAATTTAATATATTGAGGTTTATCTTTGATTTCTTTTGGAACAAGGTTGTAGAGAATTTTATTTTTATAATCAGAGTTTTTCTGGCCAAGGTTTGTAGAACATTGGCTAAGATGGAGATCATGTTTTTTGCCTTGTGTTGTGAGTATGTACATTCGCATTAACTGCAAGGATTTGGATGTTTTTCTTAATGCTTAAGACTGATTTAAGAATGTAAAGACATGGAACTGTAAGAATGTTCAGAGCAATAAAGTAAGGTTTACAATGCTCCATTTGCCCAAGGGAATATAATGCTCTAATTGCTCGTTTTTGTACAATGAAAACTTTATCAATGTGAGTTGACATTCCCCAAAATTCTATCCCATATCTTAGATGTGATTCAAATAGAGAAAAGTAGCATACTTTAGCAGTTGATACATTGCTTATATGTTGATGCTTTTAATTGCAAAACAAGCAGAGCTGAGTTTTTTATCAGTATCTTAATGTGAGCATGCCATGTTAAGTTTTTATCTATTGTTAGACCTAGAAAGTTTGTTTGTTCAACTGAGTTTACAACTGATTGTCATTTGAATTTGCTAGGCAATGTATGAAGTTTAGTGATTTCTTTTTTTGAATTGAATGGAACTGGATAAAGTTAGTTTTTAGAGAATTAAGCAATAGTTTTGTTCATTGTAAACCATTCAATAGACTCAGTAAGTCTTTTTTCTCCTTTTCTTTGAGTAAAACTGTATTCGCAGCCGTTACGCTAGTAGTAAAGTCATCAGCAAACAACTCGGCATCATCAATATTGTCAGGTAGGTCGTTAATAAAGATAATGAAGAATAGGGGCCCAAGGATCGATCCTTGTGGAACTCCACAAATAACCTTTTCAAATTCTGATTTAATGTTTGTAAATTTGTTGTTCTTAAGATCAGTCAGTACTACGCATTGTAGGCGGTCGGTCAGGTAAGATGTTAAGAGTTTCAATGCATTCCCACGTATACCATAGTACTCTAACTTGTCCAGCAGTATTTTGTGATCAACACAATCAAACGCTTTTGTTAGATCACAAAATATGCCCAATGTTGGTATGTTTGAGTCGGACTGCTTCAACAATAGTTTTTTAGAAATCTACTAATTGTGTCACTTGTTGATTTGCCTCGTCTAAAGCCATTTTGTCTCTCTGTTATGATATTATTTTCATCGAAGAATGCGATCATTCGATTGAATATCAAAGTTTCTAATATTTTTGAGGCAGCTGGAAGGATGGATATAGGTCTATAGTTACTTGCAATGAGTTTACTTCCTTTTTTAAATATTGGTATAATTTTGGATATTTTTAATGCCTTGGGAAAGACACCATCTTCAAAGCAAGTATTGAAAATGTCGGATAAAGGTTCAGCTAGTTCATTTATACATTTTTTTATAACTATAATCGACAAATCATCAATACCTGCAGAGTGCTTTGGCTTTAATTTAAGTACAATATCTTTTATTTTTTAGGGTTTGTTTCATACAAATATAGGGAGTTAATTGGGCTTTTGTTTGACTTTGATAAGTAAGTTTGGAAATTATGATTTGGATTATTTGGATAATTTCTGGTACTTATATTATTTGTCAGGTAAGATGCTTCACTCGTAAAATATTTATTCAATGTTGTGGGCTACTACGTTGGGATCTTTAATCAATGTATTATTGTTGAGAAGAGTTATATTATCATTAGGCTTTTTTGGCTTACGATTTATTTCTTCATTTATTATTTTCCAAATTGATTTTGACTTATTGTCTGAAGTTGATATGGTTTCTCTTATTTGGTTACTTTTTGCATTTTTAAGAACTCTTTTGTAAATTTTTAAATATGATTTTATATATGTTTTTAGGAATGGCACATTTGGGAACTGTGAGTTAATGTATAAAAAGGCTCCTTTTATTAGCACTTGAGACTTTAATACCGTTAGTTATCCAATTTTGCAATTTGTAGGATGGTTTATTTTGTATTTGTTTTAGTGGGCAATTTTATTAAAATAGTAAAGTAATTTATTTGAAAATGCATCATATTTATCATCTGCTGTCTCTGAAACTGTTACACATTCCCAATTTTCTCCTTCTAAGCTTTCAGCTAGATTATTTAAAGAGTTCTCATTTACAACACGTATAATTTTGGTTGGTATAGGTAGCTGATAATAATTATACTGTATTGCAATTTCTTGGGCATAGTGGTCAGCAATTCCAAAGTCAATTACTCGGGAGTTGAATGGTAATGTAGTGTCAGTTGCTATATTATCAATGATCGTTGAAGTTTGCCACCGTGGATCAATTCTAGTTGTATCTTTTATGGTGAGCATCATGTTATAAGAGTCAAGAAGATAGCTAGCATTTCTTTATTAGGGTCTTTACTATCAGCTGAGACATTCACATTGAAGTCTCCTAGTACTACTAATTGTTTATTTGTTTTTTGTAATTTAGTTAAAATTTTTTAAAAAGTGTTGAATTTGTCCAGTTGGGGATCTGTAGATGGCTACTACCATAATATTACATGTTTTGCATTTATTTAATTGTATTTTTAGTTCAATACAAGCACATTCAAAATCAAGTTCAGTACTGTGTTGAGTGATACTTGATTTAGATACAGCATATTGAATCCATTTATGGCTAACAAAGATTGCTACTCCCCCGTGCTTATGAGTTTTTCTACAGTAACAAGAAACCAAGGTATAATTTTCAATTGTAATACTAGTTATTTCATCATTTGTTTTCCAGTGTTCTGATATACATATTATGTCAATAGGTTCATTCTTTTTATGTTGAGTATCTAGAATTATATTTAACTCTCTAATTTTTGATTGTGTAAGACCTTGGATATTTTGGTGTACTATTCGCATAATGTTTTCTTTATGTTTAATTTTACTTTCATATTTTGTCTTTACCATCTCCTCTAATTCTAAGTGTTTTTTAATGGTTGCTGGACTAACCGAAAAGGATCTTCATAAACACTATCTTCCTCTAACTCTACTATCTCTGCATTCCACCTGTCTATGACCTCTTTTAATCCTTTTTGAGCCAGTTTACTATCACTACAAACGGCGTTCTCATCAAACCCTAAAAACATACTACTATCACCTTCCAGATACTCATTTGAGTCTTCTAAAGAAACTTCCTTAATTTGGGATTCATCCGGCATTTGGTCTCTTCCAGAACTGCTAGTAGTATCTGTGTTTTCTGTAGGCGATTCCTTACTGGCGGAATGGGCTGCATCCTTGTTTGCTGATACTGGGTCTGCAATGGCTTCCTCTTGAGTAGCGGGTACATGGGCAGTGTCGTGAATTTCTTGTAGGCAGCTTCGGGCCTCTTGTGGCATTTGGTCTCTTCCAGAACTGCTAGTAGTCTCTGCGTTTACTGTAGTCGATTCCTGATTGGCGGAATAGGCTGCATCCTTGTTTGTTGATACTGGGTCTGCAATGGCTTCCTCTTGAGTAAAATAAAATTTCGTTCAGTGCACTTTCTATCTAGAAAGTTGATTTATTTCTTGTCTAAACAGCCAGATGCATTTTTTGAAGGAGATCTTGTCAAAATCCGGTCAGTTGTTTTTTGTCAGTTGAATTTGAGAAAGTTTATAGTCGTTTTGATTATTTTTGATGTATGATGCGTACGTACATTGTAATAACAAGTTAACGGCTGTGTCAAAAAATTTGCAATAATCGCTATTATAAGCAATGATATGTTTGCTAAATAATATTCCTCTTAAGTTTTGTCCAAATAATGAAAAGAATAAGAGTTAGAGCGTGATTAGTGTTGCGCCGTTCAACAGACGTAAACTGGGGAAATGAGGATTTATCCCAACTCATTCCACCATGTTGCCTCGTGACGTCAGGAGGCGGGTAAAATTCTAGTCGTCAAGAAGTAGGGCAGCCTCTCTCGTTGCCACGGGTCTTGGTTCAAATCCAGGGTAAGACATGGTTCTTTTGCCGCCCAATCACTAAGCACCAGTCTAGGAGGGAAACCCCCTCGCTGGTTGTGCTGTTTTGTTACTTTCCTTTCCACCCTTCCTATCTCTAGCCTATTCTCTTAGAATGAATGAAGAGGCACCCTTGCCCAGCAATAGCAGGAGGGGCAGCTTTTCTCTTGTTGCCAAGGGTCCTGGTTCGAATTCAGGGTAAGTCATGGATTTTTTGTCTCCCGAGCACCAGAGTTGAGAGGGAAGCCCCCTTACTGGTTGTGCTGATGGTGTGGCTCAGTATGAATGGTGTGTGAAGTAAGCTTGCTGATGATGACAACATGCATGCAGAATTTACTTCTTGGGTGGCCCTACCACAGGTTTGGTAATGTGTTGTGAGTAGAGGTACGTGTATTTCGCTACTGACGATAAAACCGAAATAGGTGTAAATTATTCGGTTTAAAAAAATGAGCATGAATTGATCAAATCTAGAACAGAAAATGCCAAAATTAAATCACCGCCAAACAGCGAAATATGTGTAAATTACACAATAACACCGAAATTCACAAAAATCGTGTTTTTAACGACGAAAAGCACTAAAAATGGGATTTTTTTGTTAAATTACGGTGTAATTTTCACTATTGTATGCAGTACAGTTCAATCAACAAAAGGTGTTATAAAATAACTATCAGGAAAAATTATGAATTTACTCTTAGTAACTAAAACCAGTCTGTATATAAGTACATTCAAACTTGTTTGATATGTGGCTAGAATAATACAACAGTCGCGAACGAATAATTACACGCATATAAATTGGTAAATATAGATAAAACCGCTGAAATAGAGCTTTAAACCAATAACACCGAAATCTCCAATTTTAAAAACGAAATTTACTACAAAATAAAACCACTTTCACGGACCTCTAGTTGTGAGTTTTGTTTGTATGTAGTTAGCTGATTTTTATTGGCCACCATCCGCCTGACGAGTCTCAGAAGGACGAAACGCGTCGTGGACTAAGGTAACAAACGACTTTAAATTAGCTGCAGTTGTCATCAGCAGGTGAAGTTTTGTTGCCCCCAGCCTTTCAGGCTGTGCTTTATGTTCTCTATGCTTTCCCAACCTCAACCCGTCTCCAATCTAAACTAGAAAATTAAATTGTTTTCCTTGATACCCTACCAATATCAATACTAAATAATCAATTAATAGACCCTACCCATCAAAATAAATATCTTAAAATTGGCAGGCCTATTTTAAATAAACAAACATTTTAAAAAAACATTTTTCCTAATCCTACAGACAGACACATAAAAGTAGATAGTCTAGACCTAATAAACTAAAAGCGTCTCACTCACCAGGCTCAACGCATGAGGTTACGACTGCAAGAAGCAAGTATTGTCTGGAACCTCGAAACAAGTGCAGAACTCATGTGAGAAGAACGCAGGTGGATTGGCTGAGGTGATTACTGTGTAGACCTTGCGAGACCCAGGGTAGGCGTAGGAAGTTCAGAAATAAGTGTGTCTTTAGTTCATCTCACTCCTGAAAATAGTGTTTTAAAATGGTGGTAAAATGGAATAAAAAAATGTTTGCTTTTCAACACATAGGGCCTAAAGTGTCTTGTCCTTTACACATGCACTTTTCTAGAAATGCTTCAGAAGTTCTTCCGAGTTTAGAGCTCTTTACACTACTACACTAGGTCTGCCTACAACAACAGAATTGCACCTCCATTTAAATTGGTGTTCAGTTTCCAGAAGCGCTTCCAACTAAGTGCTAGTATTAAGGGACAAAGATAGGTACCGGTAGAGGTGTGTATTTTTTGTTTTATTTAATAAAACAGAAATAGCCTAACACTGCTAATAACTAATAAGGTAACATACGGTAGGCTAACACCACTTTTTGGATTTAAGCAACAAAATTATGGAACAAATAAAACCATTTTAGCACACCCAGGCATACACATTATCTAGCCTATATTTTATACTAGGAAAACGCTTAAGTCCCGCCGCGTTGTTGGATGAGCGTAATTGGTGCATTGAGCTGCCATGTGTTATGCGAATTTTCTGTTGTTCTGTGGAAAAATCATTACTAAGTTGAAATTTTTTAAAAATTAAATTAAATTAAATAAAAAATTAACTTTAATTTTTTTAATTTAGGCCCTATTAATCGCAATTGTTAAAAAAAATCGTAAAATTGCAATTTTTATAAGAAATAATTTCTCGATTGCGCTCAAAATTAACACTAATATATTAATTCATAAAATTAAGGTTCTGCGAAAAAATCATTACAATCGGATAAAGCATGTAGGTGTTAATAAGTCAAAGAATTGTTTAAAAAAAGAAAAAAACCGTAAAATTTTGATTTTTATGATAAATATTTTTTTCAATTGCGCTCAAATTTCACGAGAATATCTTAATTCATAAAACAAAAATGCAAAAATCATCAAAATTGGATAAAGCATGTAGGTGTTATAAGTCAAAGAATTTTTTTTAAATCGAAAAAAATCGTAAAATTGCGATTTTCATGAGAAATAATTTTCCGATTGCGCTCAAAAACGTGGCAGTTCTAAGTTCAGAGATTTCGAAGGCCTCCATAAAATTTCATCTCAATCGGAGTATCGGTTTAGCCGGAATCGTGCGGACAAACAGACAAAAATACAAAAAAAAAAAAAAAACATTCCGGATTTTTTTCTCCAGTGTAGTAGAATGGAATCTTCGCTTCGCTCGCTACGCTCATCCAACAATCCAGAAATGAAAAAGTCCAACTCGACCAGGGATTGAACACGGGTCTCCTGCTTGCTGAATGAGGTCTTAACCATTAGGCCTAGACCACCGAGCCACATCTATAATGCACCAACAATCCAGAAGTTGTGAAGTTACTGGCTCGGTGGTCTACTAGTGGACAACATGTCTGCCAGGCTAGCAGGAGACCCGGGTTCGATCTCTGATTGAGCTGGACTTTTCAAATTTTGGATTGTAATTGTATTAAAATATAGGTAGGCCTAGCCTAATCAATTCCACCTACAGGTGTGTTTCTTGACTGACTGATTTGAGTAGTACTAACATAAACAAAGTTCACTCACCAGGTTTAACCAGGGAGGTGGACGGCTAAGACGAAGAATGAAGAAGCGTCGATGAAACACGCGAAGATCTCAGACGGTCGAGTAGCTCCAAGCTGATGGCGGTGATACTGATACTGATAGGTCTTGTCTTGTCAGACCAGAGGTAGGCCTAGTTGCTAGGTGTAGAAATACAATAACACACAAAACACAAACAAAACAAATTGGATTCTTCTTGAGATTAAAAAAATAAATTGTCTTCCCGTCTTTTTAGTTTCTTCCACAAATCTTGAGAAAGTGTGATTTACACTTTTTTGTTTAAAGTTCTTCGAGTCATATTAAAATAAACACACAATGCACTGCATGGTTAAATAAAATGAACCTATAAAACTCCACGCAAACGTAGTTAAATGTCCTTTCAAGAACTTTCAAGTTAAAAAGTAACAATGTAGGCCTACAACACAAAATTTATAGCTCACTAGGACACGAGGCCCTAATTAAATTATACAATTCAATCCAATGTACGTCTATCCTATGATCCTATCGCAATATTAATGGTAAAGTTGATAATTTAGTAGTAGGCCTACTAGTCTGGTTGTTGCAGTACAACTTATAATATAATAATTAATAACATAAATATCTACCAAGTCATCGATTCAGTAGCTCCTGTGAGTAGATGTTCTTTCTGAAACAAAGAAATAAAAATATATTCCTGATGTTGGCCTAAGTTAGCTAGGAAGGTGTATGCTTAGGTGACCTAGCTGTAGCTAATATTAAAAACAACACCTGAGTAAGAAACACATCCTAACTAGGCCTCCTAGTCCTACCTACCTACAGAACAGAGCCGCGGGAAGATGACCAACAGGCCTACTAGTGCTGCCTAGTGATCTATTCATGATGCAATGTATAGGCAACATAATAAGATCTCAATAGAAAGGCCTACCGGTAAACTGTTAGAAGAAATTTGGTGTACGGACATGAATTTTGTAAAAGCTTTCTTATGCCTAGGCCTAGATTCTGGACAATATAGTAGGAGGAGGCTTAGGAATTTGTAAACGGTGACTTGCAGCCGTCCTAGCAAAGAGGCAAAAAATAAATTCAAAGTTGCATTCTGAATCGGCCAAGTGTTGGTCCGCTCGTGTACACTCTGTCCATACCACTGATTGCTATATTTCCTGTTAAAAATATTGATGTTTGGTTAGTTATCGCTCACTCGTTGATTGCATCGGGGCCTATAGATAGACTGTAGGCCTAAACGAATTAACAATAGGCCTAGCTACTGTTAAGATCACAATCAGTCAGCCTCCTGCAATGAGTCAACTCCATGGCTGTTCATCTGTTTGTTTTGATAGATAGATTTATTGATGTTGCCATAGATAAATACATAATGCATATATTTAATTAGACTGATATTGATAGGGCCTACAGGAGGCTACAGGGCTTGACAATTTAAAAAAATCTACTTGCCCGGGCAAGTGGCCCAGAATTTTAGTTGCCCAGACTCAATTCAAGGTTGACACAATAATTTTATTTATTTTTACACACATACGACAATTTTCTTTATTTCAACAATAGCCAGGAGTCATTAACTTTAAGTAGGTACCCGGTTTTTATCATAGGGCCTACTCTCAGTCATATTTTCTTTTTTGGCAGTTTCATTAGAGACATAGGCCTACCTACCCTATCTCATCTTCGTTAAGAGTGAGTGGCTTAGTAGGTGTAGGCCAAGACATTGAAGCTAATCCACTAGGCCTACAGTTAAAAACGTTTTGTATATCCATTAAAGAATGGTTCAATAGTAGGCCTACGCATTAGTTTAAAAGTGTCAAAAATTGTTGGAATTTCACAAAACGGAGAAAGGCAAACAAGTCTCAGATTTCTATTTTCTCGGCACCAGTGAATTATGGGTAAAGTCGATAGGTCGATATCGATCGAAATGCGATTGTAGTGGTGCGTGGTGGTGCAGCCTGTGGCAAGTGCTTGGAACTACGTTGAGCGTGTCGCCTGTCGATAAAGTAGGTTTCTACTTACCGGTAGTGAAATCTTATGCAATTCGAGTTTTTAGCCGAATTTGTTGGTTGCCCGTACAAGCAACTAACTATAAATTATGGTTGCCCATGTCTGGAGTGTTAGCCTAGTTGCCCCGGGCAACTCGGGCATAGGAATTTTCAAGCCCTGTGGGTGGTGATAGTAGTACTCCAATGAAGCAAGGACCAAAGCTACAGTTCACTTAGGCCCTACCAAGATTGAGACTGAGAATGAGGCCAAGTTCTTAGGCCTACAGGTCCTTAGCATCGACTACCTAGGCCTACATATCACGCAAACACCAAAGCGCCTTGGTTGAATTGAAATTGACTTCCAACAAATTTGATTTGGGATCCGCCCATATCACTCGCTACACTAGAAGCGCGTTCTTCCAAGCCAGTTGCAGAGTGCATGCAAGTTTAAAATATAATAGGCTACCCTATATCATAACATAACATGGGTCATTCTCATTCCATACCATTTCACCAGATTTTGAAAAAAGTTGTTGCAGCACCATTTCAGAAAAAAATCAAATTTTACACACTTACTACTACATGTCTTAAAGGCACAAAACCAATTTTTAATAATTTTTTGGTCATGACCTCAAGGACTTACAGGCCCTTAAAGGTCGCAGCGCGTTGTAAAAATGGCACTTTTAAGAAATAGGCCTAGCGGTAATTGGAATAACTCGGAAAGTACAAGTCGTAGGAGGATGGAACATACACAAAATTAATCGTCACAAACTGAGCTTTCATTTGACATATATTTTTATAACCTTACTACTTAACATCTATGAGTACAATTAGTACAAAGTTTTGACGCAAATGTACGATTTTTGCAACTTTCGCAATAAGTTTTCTCATAGAAGGGTTGTGATCACAATGCCCATTTTTTTTTACAGTATATTTGGGTAGGGTACCATATTAAATATGTGTGTAAGATAGGCCTAAAAGTTGTTGTTTTTAAACCCTTTAGCTGTTACAAGCTTTCAAAATTGTAAAAATTTGAAAATTTACCGTTTTTGGGCCCTCGTAACTCCAGTGGGGGACCTTTTAAATATCTGAAATTTTTGTCATGAAAAGTTATGAACCTGTTAAAGATGCAGTTAAAATTGGAGAATGTGTTTTCCTTTGTTTGGAAGTTACATCACACTGAAGTTGCCCAAAAATTACCCTTGCTCGCTATGTATTAGCAAGTACAGATTGGTGCATTGCTGCCATACATTAATTTCTAATTTGTTGATAATGGAAAAATCAGTTAATAGTTGTAGATTTAATGTTTTACTTGCACAGCATAGGTGTTACATGAAAATATATCCCGTCAGTGGCTAGTTGAATATAGGCAAATTACACAGCCTACGTCCCTTTTTTCACTGGACTGACTGAAGAATCCAAATTGTTGCCAGTCTTAACCATTATCAAACACAACAATTATTTATTTAGGTGTGTTGCATGAAGGTCTTCTTCTTAAGTTCTTGACTGAGGTCTTCATTACAGTTGTGCACTCGACCAGTTGCCGTCGAAAGCTTGAACGGAGAAAGAATCCATAACATGTTTTCATTAGTGACCCATGACTTATCCTCCTTTCAAAACTTGAAGGCTGTGCTGGGAAGAAGTGTACAAAGTTGTCTCCTTCATTGATGTCTTTGGACTCAACAACTCCAAGCCACCAATTAGTCATAAATGCATGTCACATAATCATTTACTAAGTTGTTTGTTTGACTTGATTCTTAATACCGTATTTGAATTTCTTAGTAGTTATTTGATTTTGGATGTTAAGAAAATTTGACATTATTGCAATCAAAAAGTGACTATTTAAAGCACGCCACTCCAGCGGTGTATACTTTTCAAAAAACACCTTCTAGCTCTACCAGAAATTAAAAGTAGCTCTGAATGTTTCTAAACTTTTGTTTTGTCGATGGGCAGCAAGCCAGTATAAAAACTACAGTATAAAATATTCTTTAATTTTTTGCAATCATCAAGCTGATTTTGGCTTTGAAGCCCAGTGGCACTTTTTTAATGTCACATGGGAAATGACCATGTGACGGCATAGGAGGAACTGTTAAAACGTCTAGTTTCTAAAGCCAGCTTACAGAGAACAAAAGACAATAAAATTTTGACTCTAGAAGATATGTTTGAATTTTGCAATACAAATATTCATGGGATAACATTTATCTATGTAAGAACACCCATGGAGGTAGAAACATGTTTGAGTGATCAGTTTGAAAATGCTATAAGGGTACCCCATACTAGAGAAAAACATTGCTCGATTCCGATTGATTGCAATAATGTCAAATGTTTCAAACATCCGATTCAAATAACTACAAAGAAGTTCTAATAGTGAGAATCAAGTCAAACAAACAACTTAGTAAATGACATGTGGCATGCATTTATGACTGAGTGGGGGCTTGGAGTTGTGAGTCCAACGACAACAATGAAGGAGACAACTTTGTAGCCCTACACTTCTTCTCAGCACAGCCTTGAATTTTTGAAAGGAGGATAAGTCTTGGGTCACTAATAAACAACATTAATGAAGACCTCAGTCAAGATCTTAAGAAGTAGGCCTAAACCTTCATGCAACACACATGCATAAATAATTGTTGTGTTTGATAATGGGTAAGACTGACAACAATTTGGATTCTTCAGTCAGTCCAGTAGGCTGACGTGTAATTTGCCTATTCAACTAGCCAATGACAGGATATATTTTCATGTAACGCATATGCTGTGCAAGTAAAACATTAAAACTACAACTATTAACTGATTTTTTCTTTATCAACAAATTAGAAATCAATGTATGGCAGCAATGCACCAATCTGTACTTGCTAATACATAGCGAGCAAGGGTAATTTTTGGGCAACTTCAGTGTGATGTAACTTCCAAACAAAGGAAAACACATTCTCCAAAATTTTAACTGCATCTTTAACTGGTTCATAACTTTTCATGACAAAAATTTCAGATTTTTAAAAGGTCCCCCACTGGAGTTACGAGGGCCCAAAACGTAAATTTTCAAATTTTGAAAGCTTGTAACAGCTAAAGGGTTTAAAAAACACACAACTTTTATCTTACACACATTTAATATGGTATCCAAATATACTATAAAAAAAAAATGGGCATTGTGATCACAACCCTTCTATGAGAAAACTTATTGCGAAAGTTGCAAAAATCATACAATTGCGTCAAAACTTTGTGCCAATCGTACTCATAGATGTTAAGTAGTAGTAAGGTTATAAAAATATATGCCAAATGAAAGCTCAGTTTGTGACGGTTAATTTGGTATATGTTCCATCCTCCTACGACTTGTACTTTCCGAGTTATTCCAATTACCGCTACTGCTTAAAAGTGCCATTTTTTAAAACGCGCTGCAACCTTTAAGGGCCTGCAAGTCCTTGAGGTCATGACCAAAAAATTATTGAAAATTGGTTTCGTGCCTTTAAGACATGTAGGGCCTAGTAGTAGTAGGCTAAGTGTGTAAAATTTGAATTTTTTCTGAAATGTGCTGCAACAGGTGTTTGGTGAATTGGTATGGAATGACCCACATATCACAAAGCCACTTTGATTTAAGTTATATCACATTTCAAGCGAAGGCAGATTGGTTCTCCAAGCTTCTTCCGAAAGCGAGTTGATCGGAAGCGCTTTCAGGCAAATTTAACATTCAGTCTGTAACCGGCTGGAACCAAGACGGTTTCATCCAAAGCACATTTCAATTTATTTTGGTCAACAACAAATAACAATAGTTACAGTTTTCAACAGTTTTCACCGTGTAGTTTTTTTAGTTTTACACAAGTATTAAACTTAGCCTAATGAATTTTTACAAAATGGTATGTATAAATACTATAGGCTACATACAGTACATCTACTAATAATAAATACACTACTAATATAATACAAAATACACTAGGCCTACACTAACAAATAATCATCTTTCATCACATTGTCTCTCATTTGAACGAGTGAGCGTAGCGAACGTAGTGATTTCCATTCGACTTAAACGGCCCTTACGGTTTTTCTGCGTGCGTGCGTGTGTGTGTGTGTGTGTGTACGTTGAAAATCAGCCGAATCGCTGAACAAATTGCGCTGAAATTTTAAACAGACATCCGGTACGAGTTTATTGAGAACTGTTAACAAAATCAGCAAGATTCATTGCGATTTAAACCTACAAGAAATAATAAACTGAGAAATAGACTTCCAATGTTTAGAAATTATTTTAACGACAATGTTTTAGATTTTGAAAAGATATTTTTTGTTTGTTTTTTCGCCTGGCCGTGAAATGCCGTGTTCATGCAAGGTCAGTCGAATGTTGACGTCAAGGTACCCCCAAATTCCGCACGTAGATTGAGTAAACCTTGCAATATTTTCACGTATTTCGTACTGGCTATGTTAACCATAGTAGGCCCTATTACCACAGATGATGGACTACACTGCGTTATATGCATTTCAAAACATGTTTAATTATTTTTGAAATGCAATCTAGAAATTACAAAATCTTTCCCGACCAGGGGATTGAACCCACGTCTCCCACATTTCGGCTACAAGGGCGCTTTAGGCAACTAGACTAGGGAAACGCCAAAGTCGTAGTTAGACGAGTGAGCTAGTCATGTGGTGAGTACCCGGGAACATTTGCATTTGAGTTTGATAATTATATTCGTATTGATAATAGGGTATTGGTGGAAATCACTGTGCCGGAGGTTGCTGTTGTTGGCAGTCTTCAACTGAATATTCCGTGTGACTGCCGGGTCTTGCTTAATGTTAGATTGTTGGTCCGGGAGTTGTGTAAATGTTTAGGCCATAGTTTTGGCCAAAATGCTCCAATGTAGCCTATATGATAGGCTAGGGAGGCCTAAGGTAAGGGGAAGAAAAGAAATGTTACCGGGTACTCAACACATGGCTCACTCACTCGTCTAACAACGACTTTGGCGTTTCCCTAGTATTAGGTAATATATAGGCTACTACCAAAGCCAATGATACAGTGCAAGTTTACAATATTACATTATTAATTAACTTGGATAAAGAGAAATGAATAAGAACATTAATTTACAAATTTCAAATATAGTAACATTTAACAACCAACTGATTTAAAATTATGGTACTAGGTCAGTTGATGTGATAAAGTCATATTTACACTGTAGCTAGTAAGCTTTTTGTAATAAAAATTTTGTCAGCTCATTTTTAAATTTAATATATTGAGGTATATCTTTGATTTCTTTTGGAACAAGGTTGTAGAGAATTTTATTTATATAATCAGAGTTTTTCTGGCCAAGGTTTGTAGAACATTGGCTAAGATGGAGATCATGTTTTTGCCTTGTGTTGTGAGTATGTACATTCGCATTAACTGCAAGGATTTGGATGTTTTTCTTAATGCTTAAGACTGATTTAAGAATGTAAAGACATGGAACTGTAAGAATGTTCAGAGCAATAAAGTAAGGTTTACAATAATCCATCTGCCCAAGGGAATATAATGCTCTAATTGCTCGTTTTTGTACAATGAAAACTTTATCAATGTGAGTTGACATTCCCCAAAATTCTATCCCATATCTTAGATGTGATTCAAATAGAGAAAAGTAGCATACTTTAGCTGTTGATACATTGCTTATATGTTTGATGCTTTTAATTGCAAAACAAGCAGAGCTGAGTTTTTTTATCAGTGTCTTAATGTGAGCATGCCATGTTAAGTTTTTATCTATTGTTAGACCTAGAAAGTTTGTTTGTTCAACTGAGTTTACAACTGATTTGTCATTCGAATTTGCATTGCATTGACTACGTATATCACGCACGCCAAAGCGCCTTGGTTGAAATCGCCTTCAACGAATTCGATTTGGGATCCGCCCATACATCACGCCACTACAAAGCGCGTTCTTTCAAGTCGGTTGCAGATCGGTTGCAGACAAGGTCCACTGGATTCGACATTAACATGAGTTGGCGGTGTGTTTCAAAACGGAAATATACATATGGCTGTGGATGCGCACGCACAACACGAAGATATTGCGAAGCTGCACGAAGCCGCACGAAGTCGCTTTGAAGTGTATACCACGTAAGGTCAAGGCGATTTGGTTCCCTCCAAGTCGATTCTAAAAGCGAGTTGAACGGAAGCGCTTCGAGACAAATTCAACGCATATATCACTGTCTGCAATCGGCTGGAACCAAGGCGATTTCAACCATGGCGCTTCAGAACGTGCGTGATATACGTAGTCATTGATACCCTACATAGCCTAGTAGGCCTAGGCAGTCATTGCCAAGACGCCTGAAACGCAGTAGGGTCTAGGGCGGGGGGGGGGCTCGAGGTTTAGCATTGAGGTTAATGTCCAATGAAGACGTTTTTCCTTTTCTAACGAGAAAATATAGGCAAGTCAATGAAACCAGATATTGTAGCCTAGGGCTAGCTAGGGCCTAGGACAGGCCTAGGCTAGGCCTAGGGTCAAGTACCCAATGACCGAACATCTTTAGCAGAAAATCGTACTGCCGTGTCTACAAACCCTTCTATTTACATTCAATTATGACGTCAGGCGACTGGGGTTTGGTTTGTAGGCTTCCTTATACCTCATTGGTTGATTTAAAACCTCTAGGCCAATCATAAATGCTCTGTGTAGTCGATAATCAAACTCGAAAGTCGAAGTACTTTCAGAAAAGCTACGGGACCAATAGCCGAACGCTCAACGCATCCCAAGCCGAACGGCTCAAGATGGCGGCATCACGGCCGAAAATTACGTAATTTACAAATAAAAGCTAAAATGCAACGTGTGAAACTAACAACAGGGTTCCATTTTATTTATTCATGTGTTTAACTTTTATGTAAGTTTAATAGTCTAATTGCTATTGAATTTCAATCCAGCCAAAATGAATTTTCAGGATTAACATGGAGTTTCAATGGCGGCGGAGCGACTGATCGGATTTAACGAACGCGACCCAATAGCCGAACGTCAGCTGTTTTGGTATAATTTAGGCTTTCCTGCAAGTAAAAACATGTTTCTGTTGTGTTAATATTGTAGCCACAACTATAATACACTCAATAATGATAATGTCTCCCTTCCCTTTGACATTTTAATAGGTTTTACACTCGTTTCCATAGATCGTGGTTTTTCAGAAAGTTGTTTACCTGTCAAAAGTTGAAAAGTGACGAATCAAGAAAATGGCGGACTTATTATTCCGATTTATTATCTCGTCTTCTATCCGGCGGATATCAATTTGGAGACTATAGGCCTATATCTGTTCAGGAACAAGTGATTAACAATTTGACATAAACCAAACTTTAGTAGAACATTTCAACAAATCGCTATCTGGTCACAAAGGCGGGAGGCGGGAGGGTGTTCGGCTGATCCGACGTTTTTAGGGGCGTTCGGTCATTGGGTAGGCCTAGGCCTATCTGACCCTAGGCCTACCTAGAAGAACGCCTGAGCCAGCAATCCTAGGCCTAGCCTAGCTAGGACTCTAGGAGTACTGCTATAGGCCTAGGCCTACCGGCAATTACAATGCTTAAGATTATTAATTTATACCGGTTACATATAAAGTGACAGAAAGAAGAGCCACAATCGTCACAACTTACGGGATCCTTCTGGAAGAGTTCTTCTATGGAGTTGACTTGCTCGGTGGGCTTGTCTCAGCCCAGCTCATCGGGTCTGGAAAACAGCATTTAGACGACTCCAAGTAACCTAAGACAGTAAGACAACGTTAATTAGTGAACAAAGTACATAAACGAACCAAATATGACAG
Organism: Sweltsa coloradensis; assembly: GCA_024449915.1. Classification (NCBI taxonomy): domain Eukaryota; kingdom Metazoa; phylum Arthropoda; class Insecta; order Plecoptera; family Chloroperlidae; genus Sweltsa; species Sweltsa coloradensis. The sequence goes on from JAMZAV010000392.1 coordinate 171,077, forward strand.
TATAAAAGTTATCTGCATTAATAAATTTACCAAAATATCACAGGAAAATCTTTGGCCGGCCGTAACGTGTTGACATTCGTTGGCGTCGGGTCGTCTTCGTCTTCTTCGTGGCCACGGATAGGACCACTAGACCAAGCATCGGCCAGCTGGGAATAGCGAATTGTTTGTTGTTTTTTAAAAATTACAAACTAAATCACTTTGATGCCAGGGTAAAATTGATTTCCATCAAACGATATAAATATTATTGATTTTTATCAAAACTTTCAAAATGTGCGAATTGTGTTGACTCATTGACATCTTGCCCATGGATTAAAACATTGTTGATACAGCCTCTACCCTACTCAACACACAATTTCAAAATCGACTACCCTCGCAAATCCAGTAGTGGCAAATATAAACATTCGTAAGGGGAGGAGCCTTTAGTGTGGGCAGTGGTGTATCCATGAATTCATAAAAGGGGGTTTCACCGAAGGTTAAGGGACGGGGGCTGGAGGCTTGCCCCCTGAAAAATCTTCAAAGATCCCTCGTGTGATTTGTGGTCAATAAAGTTGTTTTTAATTTGAAAGTCTAGGCATGGGTCACATTTTGCTCACTTTAATTATTATAAGCTTGAGCTTGCCAATTCAAACATTAAACTATTCTGCCCCTACTATTAAAACTTAGAAAACTGTGGTGGTGTCACTATGGAGTTTAAATAGTACATGGTAGCCTACTCATTAGTAATTTATTTGTCATTATGCCACATCAATTGGTTTGTTTTAGCCTTTTTTAAATCTTATTTATTTATGGGTTTTTATGGGTTCATTACAATTATAAATAATAATCTTATCTAGGGCGACGGTCGTTCGCCCGCAGCCAAGCGCACGCGACTGCTAGTAGGCGACGATAACTCGGCCCTGTTTACAGCTACCCGAGTTGGGGGGTTTTCAGCTATCTGCACACGCCGTCCTAAAAGATTTACAATCTTGAAACTCGGTATATGACCTGATATGTGGTCCATGACATACAAAAAAAAATCAGCCCGATCCGATAACCCGTTCTGTGTTAAAAAAGTGCGTAAAAATCAACGAAAATCTTTCGGCTGGCTGGTTGGTTGGTTGGTTGGTTGGTTGGTTGGTTGGTTGGTTGGGGGGGGGGCTGGGATTCTGCCATAGAGGAATAAGAGCCTACAGAGAAAACGGTACATCTTAGAACTATGAAACTTGGACCACACTTAGATCTACCTCAGACTCACAAACTTCCGCCGAGAGACAAGCAATATTCCACCCCCAACACCCCCTAAATCATCCCCTAAAATTAAAATAATTCATAGCTCTAACCCAAAATTGAATTTTTAGTCAAATTAGTTATTAAAATTATGTTCTTATGTGTTTTAACCCAATCGGCCTATTCTCATTATATAAACCACATTTTGTCAACCCCCATCCCTAATAGTTTATATTATTTTTACCTTGATTTCCAGCTTTCACCACGAAGGCATCTTATGAGTTATCATAATGAAATTTGACATGATGGTACATAAAATAATAATATGAAAAGTAATCCGGCGAGAGGCAAGCGATATTCCACCCCCAACACCCCCTAAAATTGGAATAATTCATAGCTCTAATCTAAAATTGGTGTTTTATTCAAATTAGTTATTAAAATTATGTTTTAATGTGTTTTAACCCAATCGGCCTATTCTCATTTCCTAAACCACATTTTTTCAACCCCCATCCCTTAAAGTTTATATTATTTTTACCTTGATTTCCAGCATTCACCACGAAGGCACTTAATAAGTTATCATCATGAAATTTGACATGATGGTACTTAATAATATGAAACATAATAATCCGCCAGGAGGCAAGCGATATTTCACATCCACTGTTCCCTACCACCCTTAACTTTGGGAAAAAACTTTAGGTCGTATTTAATACAATTTTAATTTTTTTAAATGTTGATTAAAATTATGTGTCAATGTGTTATATTCCGGTCAACAAATCATGCACACAAACACCCAAGACGACTTTAACCATAGGACATTTAATAAAAACATTGTATATTGCCAACTACAGATTGTAAACAAAAACAAAAGATGATAGCTTTTGTTTCTAGACAATCTGTTTTAAAAGGCACTGCATCCACCTTTACACGTATTTCACGCTTGTAAAAAAAAAACGGCAGCCAAGCCCCCCTTCCAAAGCCTTCGGCTGTGAATGCTGTGAGATATAGAAGTTGAGCCAAGCATTTCATTCTTTCTCCCTAGTTTCGCATTGAAAAGAAGTAAGATCATTTCGCCTGTTGACGAGCACCAAGCCAACCATTTTCGTGGTAAAAAAAATTAAAATTTTAAACTCAAAATCATATAAAAATTACTTGGCCATTGTTTTTGTACGAGGACTCTAAAATGTCAATGGCTGAGTAGCTACGTAGCTTTGTGGGGTTTGTCAATTCTGTATTTGTAATTTTTGATCAATAAAAGTTTTCTAAAAAAAAACTACTACTACTTACTACTACTACTACTACTACTACTACTACTACTACTACTACTACTACTACTACTACTACTACTACTACTACTACTACTACTACTATACTACTACTACTACTACTACTACTACTACTACTACTACTACTACTACTACTACTACTACTACTACTATAATAGCTAGACAGTGAGAACTTGAGAGCTTGTTATCATCTGACTGTCATATGAGAGTGGTGGAGGTGAGAGAGAAATCATTCCCAGAGTTCCTAACACAAGTTTAGCTTTATTCAGAATAACTATTACAGTAATTTAATTTTGACAAGTATATGTTTTCTTCTTAAGATCACACGATCCCACCGACACAATGGTGGCAACACGTGGAGCATTCACCCTCTCGTACCACTCGTTACATCATTGAAGGCATTACATTACAAGAGTTATCATTCTCAAAATATAAATAACTTAAGTCGGTGCCACAGTCTTAAAAAGAGTTAAAATTATTGTGAATTACATGGTTAATGTTTTAAATATAAAGTCACACAAAACATTTAAATAATGTCAATCCAAGAAAGGCATTATAGCAAATAATTTATATCAGTTCGCTTCTCCTTTGGAAACTTAAATTAAGCGCTTTTATAATATTCACTATTAACATGCCTAATGGCGTTGCGGCTCGTGATAGTTATGGTATATATAAACTGTGAATTAACTTACAATACAACAATATTACAATATATACACATCAAGGGGAAGTGACAGTGGAGGCTGTATGGGTTACAAAGTTTGACAGGCCCCAGAAAACCAAATGAGATCTGAGATAATACTGTGAATCTGAAGACATCTAGAGCGCAGTGTTGGGTAAAATACTTTGCAAACGTAATTAGCTACTTTACATGATTTGATTCTCTCAGTACATTCGTACATTTGTCAGACATTGAGTCAGAAAACTCAATTGTAAGTCAATGATTGTAATATATTTATAAATATCTACTTTTGAGTTTTGGACAAGCATGGCAGAGCTTTCATTGCAACACAGATTACCAGAAATTAGTTTGGCGTTTTCATTTCAACTCATGGTTGCAGTACTACACTGCAGTCTGCTGTACAATGCACAATCTTAAATAATTTATTAACACACTATTATTTTACTGATGAATACTTGATGTAAACTTTACTTGGCATGTTATCCTTAACCACCCAACACTGCTTAACACATTTCCTTCTTAATAACATAAATATTTTCTTGATTGTAAGATTACTCATCATGAGTCGTAATAGGTCATAACATGGAGTCTCGTTTCGCCAACAACTATCAAAAATAGACAAAAACACATACATACGTATAGAATAATATTGGCTGTTATTTGAGGGGGTAACATATAAATTAATAATCAGCTATAATTTTACCCTCTGTGAATAAATATTTGAAAATGCATAGGGCATAATGTTGAAGAGATTATATAATTAGGAGTTGTTTAACATAATATAATGAGACAAAGACACATTTTTTTATGGATTTCTCTTTCTGTCAGTCTCGTATTCCATGTTAATGTTAATAATGTTAAGGATGCAAATATATTAATAATAACAAACTGAATAATGATGTAATGAAACTAAAGTCAACTGACTGCAAGCTACACACGATTCACGCAGTTCTAATAATATCCAAATACAAAATAAGGTTTTGCAATGCTAGTTAGATATAGATATTTAAAATGTACGGCGTCAGGTACAAAATATAGAACACATGGAGTAACCGTTTACGTACTAGCATTGGAGTAGAATTGATTAAAACGTCATGTGAGTGCTTGAGAGGCTAAAGGGATGCTATAGAGGGTCAAAAGCAGAAATGAGTGAATAGTGTACTAGAGTGTTTGGTCTAATAGAAAAGACGATATAGATATGTAACACGATGTATGACCTCGCACCCAATTAACGAGTTAGAAAAAAGCGGGTACATTTTTACTATACACTTTTGAGTACTCCAGTGTCCTTCCATTCCAGCCTGTTCCACATAAAACGTTTTGCGAGCAAGAAAAAAAAAACAAGAGAATTTTTTTAACAGAAAATATAGATTCCGATGGTTATATAACAGTTTAAAAAAATAAAAAAATAAAATATAGAAATTGCTGTGCTAGGCGGCTATGTAAGGTAAAAGTACACTTGCAAATCTTAGTACATGTCCTTTCCCAGGTGAAATAATCCAATCTAAATAGACCAAATATCCGTGAGGGGTAACAGTCCTACTAACGTCGCTTTATTAACTTAGTTAATAAGATCCAGGTTCTCTCCAAGTCCTACTAGGGAAGAACAGAACAGAGAGCATCTGATGAGATGTTCAAGTCTTCAAGACGAAATTGATGTCCTTCCACTTGGCATGAACTATGAGGAAAAAGAAACCTGTCTCTACTGGAAAACCAGAATATGCACGATGGCCCAGTAAGCCAAAAATGTGGGCATATGAAAAGAAGAAGAAGAAGAAGAATTAAACACAATGTCGATATTTCGCCTGGAACTTAGTTTTCATAATATCAATTTTGCCACCATTTTTTCCTTCAAATGCAATAACAACTTTACATGCTTTCTTATCGTGTATATACTTCTTCAAACTGAATAAGACTTTATGATGGAAATTTGGGATACAATAACAGTTACTATTGAATAATTACAAAATCTTAATAGCAATGATGATGAATGGAAATAAAATTATTTTATCATCCAAGAAATTGAATTACAATTGAGTGACTACACTGTGGCTCATTAGTTACAATGAATTGTTTATCCACTGTTCATAAAACACCTAATTACTCCCAAAACCCTCACAATTATAGTTCGGTCAAACACACAAAAGAGTAAGTACGTACATAGAACACATCAAATTGTAGCCAATAATATCTATACATTTGTAAATGTGTAAGATGCAACATAAACAGTAATTGCTTTACATATAGATCATGTTAGGGGACTAGATGCTGGAGCTAAACACTTTTAGAACTTATTCACAACCTTGGGATTTGAAAGGGGGGTTCGGGGGTGGAATACGTAGATGGTCTAGCTGTTCCAGCACAGTTATTGAGCAATTCATAACACGTCTCATTCTCAGTGTAGTTCTCGGCATAGCTTTGCACTTCCTGCTAGATGGAGAGTGGCAGTGTATAGTTGTGTTGTCCACGATCTGGCCACCTCAATGATAACTTATCTTGTTAATAGTTTGATATTATCTATTCAGGCTCATTGGTATTAATAAATTATTTGATATTTCTCACGTATGCAGTGTATTGAAGAGTATTTTGATTCTGGCATCACGATCTTAGAAGTCCTGAAGTTGAAATACTAGCGGTATAATACGCGTTTGTCCCTTGCCTCCTAACTTAAGCGTGCCTCTTTTAAAGGAGCTCAATCTGTCAATAACAATTTCTCTGTATTTGCTGGTTGTGCTGGAGTGAACATGCGACGTTCACTGAGCCGACGGTATATGGACCACTACCAACAGCAAGCAATAAAGGTAATGAGCAGCAACTTTACTAGCAGTTCGGTTGGTATTTACGTCAAGTAAGGACCAATAAGAAGAAGAACTCAAGGAAGGTCCTTACTATTGTTCAGGGTATAAATGTAATCCATTATAACATTTGTAAAGCGTTCACGTACCTAATTTTTACTAAGGTTGTTTATATAATCACGTTTACAACCCAAAATATGGTAAAATACATTTAATTTCTGAAGATTGACGCTTACAAGTTAGTTACATGTAATCAAGAAATAGATCTCTTTCTTAACCCCATTTTGCCCAGATGCTTCTTGATACCTTATAGATTGACAGTAGCTCAGTTAGGATACAGCATGCATGCCGAATGCGTAGAGCCTATTCCGCGACTCTACAAGATGTAAAGAACAAATCATGCCCTCTTCATTATGAATTAACAAATTAGATACGTTAATCTCTATTTATTTTTTATGTGTTGGTATAGTTTGTGTGAGGACAGCGATAAACCGACTCTAAGCACGTGTTTGCCACGTGTTTGATTCTCCACTTCAAGCAGACTTTGGTCTCAAAAGCTTGATCATTAATATTTCTCTGGTAAACCTCTCATTCCTATACATGCTTGAATTACCTTGTACTGTCCCAAATAATTTTTGGTTTTGAACAAGGAGCCGCGAGCATAAACCGTGTAACTGACAATACATCGATCTGAGATAAGAGCAGTTACGGCGGCGGCAACATCGGCCGGTAAAGCTAGAGGCCACGCGTAGACTACTGCAAGCTAATACATATTCGTTCAGTGTGGCGCTACCTGTGTGCAAATTGGTGAACTCGAAGTGTATCATGACTTCAAATAGAACGGCGGGACCACGGCTGGCCGAGCGCGCATAAACCGGGTAACGCGCGTTAGACGGTTTATGCGTGCAGCCCCTCCGAGAGATACCAATAAACTCTTCAGATGTATGTCAGCGCAATGTTCGAGTTAGTTGTCTTGTTCAAAATGGCCAGTTGGAAAGAGAACATTATCTCTAGTACAATTAAAATTAAAATATTTCCATTTGTTGTTAGTGAAATAAATTAAAATGGCAGTTGTAGGCAGTGAGCGTATTTATAGTAGAATTTAAACGCAAATTTTTACCCACTTAGCAAAATAAGTTTAAAGGGACATTTTTAACCGACCTCGTCTTTAGAATCAAACTTTATCATTTTAAAATCATTTAAAATTTAAAAAATCGCATTTCACAATGTAAATAAAAGTTGAAATTATATTTTTTAAACAAGACAATCTCCTATTTAGTTTTTAACTAAATGTTTTCAAACATAAAACAATGAAATAAGGCAGGCCTTAATTTGCATCCATACAAATATAATTTTTTAAAATATTTTATTGTGAACCAACTTTCAAAGTGACACCTAACCGCTAGTTAACCCGGTAAACAACCTACCCACGTGGCAAGACTGAATCGTGAGCAAACTTAGTTCTTTCTGGACCCGTAAAGTGATATAAATGTTCAACCTACTCCATCCAATAAGACATATTTTATCCATTGCTTGCAATGAGGCCATCTAATGTGAATTTGACTTAGACTATAATACAGTATACACATCTTACAATCTACTATTTACAACACATAATTCAAACAACAAATATTTGCCACATTGGCATATTGATAATTGAAATTTTAAACATATCTATGCTAAAAAGACATCAAGAATCAAAGAATGGAAGAGTATAATATTAAAGTTACTTATACCTATGTACTCTATACACAAACACTGTACGAAGTGACATTGTTGCCAAGTTTTGAGGGTGGGTTGAGCAGGGTGGAAGAAAGTCCTTCAAAGTAGCTCAACGCACCGAGAGAGGGGGTGGGGGGGCGGTGACGGAATAAATAGTGGGAGGGGCAAGTCTCAGTCTTCAGCAGTCTATGGCAACACGGTACACGATTCTCTCCGGCGTAGGCAGAATCTGCTCTGGTTAGGGACTATGCTAGGGAGCTAGATACAAGAAAACATTAAGTGTGTAGTTCGGGGTAGAGACTCCACGACAGAGTCATCTAGACCATGTAGTGCTGACCAATATCACATCATTAACACTTATAGATGTATCATACCAACACCACTGTGGCACACGCCATAAAGCGTGCTTTACACTGCGAAGTAAGAAAAGTAAAAGAGAAAAAGTGAAGAGAAAGAGTAACTTTTCAAAGCCTTTACACTAGAAACTCCTTTGAGCCAAGTCAAATGCGTGGGCGTGGCGTTGTATTCAATGACATTAGAGAAAACAATGCAATCAACTCTTCAAGTTCAAAATCACTTTTCTCTCCCCTTCTTCCTTATCAAGAAGTGTCCGACAAGTTGGGAGACTTTTTACTTTTTACTCTTCATCTTATCAGTGTGAAAAGTCCCATCATATCTCTACATAAGAAAAGTTACTCTTTATCATCACATTTTCTCTTTACCTCCCAGGGTAAAGACCGCTTTACACGCGCACGCCTCAGAGACGAGTTGATTATCTGTTGTAGGGGCGTGTCGTAGATAGGTGCACCGTGTTGGCTCAGTTCTCTTCGGCAACCATAAGGAACACATCTTTCTAATAATCTGCGGGAGCGATACGACCTCGCCGCCCCGCACTCTCACTTTGCTCTACCGATCGCTCACGGTACACGCATATACGCTCATCACCTGTACTCAAGTCAACTTGGACTCGTCCGTTTTGGCCATGTTTTCTGTGGTGTTGGCAGATCTATAAAGACTGTCCAAACCAACATAAGATCTTTGCTCACGTAACTTATATACCTGACCTTGAAAGCCAATTTAAGAATTAGGAGAATAAATGACCCCATGTAGAGTGATTGACCCTCGGTAACCAATCACAAATGCGAGTTTGAAAACCGAATCCTCAAGATAATTTGAGGCTGAAGTGCGATTGGAAACCACAATTTATTTTGTCCGACAAAGGAAACTAGCGATTAAGCAATGGATGTGATCTGTTTGTTGGTCGAGTCAGAACAGTCAAGCTCGCCGTGTCTGTCAGCATGTTAGGCCTCTACCCAGCACTACACACTCAACGTCTTGTCCTATGAGTCCAGGCAGAGTCTGCCTTGGCTCAGGAGGGACTACGGACACTACACGGCACGACAGATGGCTAGGGTATACGATGGAGCTCTGCTACGGGAGGGCCTCAAGAGAACTGGGTAACGTCGTCATCCAGTACAGTGTTAGCCACCGGTCGCTTCGTGCCTGAAACAAATACATAGGCACACGTTACCAACAGTTATTTAAACAAAATGTAACAATAAATCATACCGATGCTAGGTTGTCTTCAACTATCTAGTCGAATTCAATTCATAATCTCTTTCATCCTTCCAAATCTCTAATGGTGAGCCGTGAAGTGTAATGGATTCGTTTAGGTAGCGTCGACGGCCTATAGCATCGGTAAAAATATAAAATGGACAGCCAGAAAGATTTCCTTAAAATATCAATACATTAGCATTAGGAAAGAACATAAACTTTATTTTAAAAGGAATTAGGAAAAAAATTGTAAACTTTGATAATTCTTTTCTTTGCTTTTTAGCTTGCTGTCTATACATGGTAGTTGAATCTTAAAATAAATAAAACAACTACTTTTACATTGGCAGTAGGTAGTAAGGCACTGGGCAGGCAGGCAGGCCACGCCCACGCCCCATCCCCCTTTTTTAATTTGTAATTTGTAATTATTCATTTTTTAATTAATTAATTTTTAAATTAATAATTTTTAATTAAGCCTGCCTGCCCAGTGCCTTACTACCTACTATTGGCTATTACTTTTGAGATAACCGTTTGATAAAGATTGAAACAAATATAAATAGGAAAGTATTTGAAGTGAAGGCAAACCAGGAGAACCTCAAATATCGCAGAAAGTAGTAGCCAAAGCGATCAAATAATTGAAAAACATTGCATATTGTTGAGGTCAAAATTTAGGGTAATATGTCTTAAGCGGTGTTAGTTAGAGCATAGAGAATCTCTATGGTTAGAGGGAGTGGAATGCATGTCAAGTAATGTAACCTATAGGCCTAATCAGTGTAAACACAAAAAAAGGTGCGCTCATCTCAATCATCTTTTTATTTTGTTCAATTATTTTTTATTTTTTTATTATGTCTGCCTGCCTGCCTGTACCTACTATTGGCTATTACTTTTGAGATAATCGTATGATAAAGATTGAAACAAATGTGTAAATAGGAAAGTATTCGAATTGAAGGCAAACCAGGAGAACAAGCATAAAATAAGGTGGGCTCATCTCAATTATCTTTTTATTTCGTTCTTATTCGATTTTAATTTTCATGTTCATCATGTAGATGTAAACGCAAACTTAGTGAAAAATCTGATACTAAATGTGGACTGTTTATTAATTTTGTGTTAAACCTTTTATTCGAATTACTTTAGCTTCTCGAGCGAACTCCTACACAAAACACCTTCATTGTTATTGTAATGTTGCTAGCTAGTTACGGAATGTTACTTTGATAATTTAAGTACAAACTATGTATATGTATGTGCAACTGTAAGCTGAATTTAGCTAGTAAATACAAATTCTTATCTTATGTTGATCATTGCATAGAAAGCAAACGACCCAAGCTAACTATTTCATTTTATCTGTACTCTGCTTAAAAACATTTGTGTGTGTGTCAACTTTCAAATAATGCTATCTTGTTATATATCTGAGCTGTGTATATGGTGTGTTACGTAGTTGTATTTGTTGAATAAATAATAACAACAACAACTCCAACACTCACCGCCCTCCTCGCACGTGCCCGCGAACTTCGTCTCGATGACGTATCCGGTGGCGCATGCGTCTCTGAGCATGTGGCACCACGAGTGATAGCTACGGTTATTGGTGCCGCAGATGGGCCCGCCCATGTCCCGCCTAGAACCCGAGGGACCCTTCGTCTTGGGACACCGGTAGCTGCACGTGACGCAGCGAGGCTTCCCGTTGGGCAGCTCGGTGAGGCAGGACTGTCGGTCCTTGCATCGGACGCTGCCGCACGTCGCCACGTCTGGAACAACACAGCAGACTTCTGTTAGAGCGACTCGTGCGGTGGTTGGGGCTCTTACCGTCAGAAACATACCTATTCTATGTTAGTGTGGCGTCATGCAACATAGCAACACACTAAGACCAACGGCGATTCTGACTTTAAGATGGTTGGAAGACATCGGGTCAACTTTTTTGCAAAGTTAAATGCCCATTTAAAAAAAATGGTTTGGTCGTCAAATTCAACAAATTTCTCATTAATTCTGGACCACCTCCGACCTCTAAATATCACTGAAACAATTTGAAACTTTAAGTTTTTGTTCAGGAAAGATATGCGCATGACTCTAGCTATCAATCAACTATTCCATACTCTATTAGAGACAACCGCGCATCTTTCTTTAACAACCCACTAAAATTAATAATCTTTTGGGTGAAAATGAGTGGTTCAAAATCGTTCCAGAATAAACCTTTTCATTCAGCATTAGGGCATGGTGTGCCAGAGCTCTTCTAACAGTCTTAAACATTGTGTTAGATCGGAGCATCTTCAAATAATGTGATTTAACCTCTTTGTTATTCTTTGTTTTGGTTACGGGTTCTTTTGTTCTTGTTTATCATCTTTATTATCAAATCACCTATGTCTTCCTATGTCTTTCTTCACCTATGAAATTAAACACTATTTTCTCTTTGAATCTTTGTGTATTTGTCTTCACCTGATTTACATGGTCCTCCGGGCCGGATAACTCCGAGATTCGATACCTAACTGTGAGTACCGGTAATCTATAATAATATACAGTCCACACACCACATCATCATGGCTAGCACAGAAGAAACTCTCGCCAACATTGAAGGACTCTTAGCTCTGCGAACAATGTACATGGGTTAAATGTGTGATCTTTACACCTTGGCGCATAAAACAGACGGGGCTTCCAAGATGCAACTACAAGCCCGTAGGGAAGAACATGTGGAACTAAAGGCTGCTTTTATGAAAACTCAAAGGGACATCACACTAGCCAATGCTATGGTTCCCAATGCGCAAGTAGCTGAGGTTCCTCATGCCTTTACCCAGTTCTACAAGTTCTACTGTAAGGTAGTTACGGTCGTAGAGGATAGGTTTCCGTCTGAATTACCAGCACCTTCAACATCAGCTGTTGGTACGGAACAACCCCGACGTCCGCAAATCGCCGTGCCCAGGCCTACTCCTAGGCACAATACTTCGCCTATTGCACGATTGCCTTCGAAAATGGCGCGAGCTCTTACGCCCGCTACGCCATCTTCGTCGCCTTTACTTTCACCTTCACCGTCGACTTCACCGTCGCCTTCACCATCGACTTTACCGTCGCCTTCACCGTCGCCTTCACCGTCGACTTTACCGTCGCCTTCACCGTCGACTTCACCGTCGCCTTCACTGTCGCTTCACCGTCGACTTCACCGTCGACTTCACTGTCGTGTTCACCGTCGACTTCACCGTCGACTTCACTGTCGACTTCACCGTCGACTTCACCTTTGTCGGTACCTTCGTCTACCAGCACTGTCCAAGAGCCATCAGCAGAAGAAGTTCCGCATTCACTTCTCATCACCTCTTGTAACTTCATCAACTTCAGTGCCTGTGCATAAGCTGTGCAGCGATCCACTGGACATCTCTGACGACCTCAATCGCCTGCTTACACCTCGTATAGTACATTTAGCTTATATTAAATGATTCACACTTCTCACTCATCGATCCCATATCTTGGGAGTCCTAGCTTGATCTTACAAAGAAACTTTGGTGCTTTAAGCCTACCACCAACCAACACTTTGCCCTCTTCCTACTCAATGAAGCGAAGCCTTCATGGGGGCCGGAATGTTAGATCGGAGCATCTTCAAATAATGTGATTTAACCTCTTTGTTATTCTTTGTTTTGGTTACGGGTTCTTTTGTTCTTGTTTATCATCTTTATTATCAAATCACCTATGTCTTCTTATGTCTTTCATCACCTATGAAATTAAACACTATTTTTCTCTTTGAATCTTTGTGTATTTGTCTTCACCTGATTTACACATTGCAAGCCATGGTTAATATTGTCGACAATGCCTTTGAAGGTATCTATAAAATGTAAAACATCACATAACTTTTCCACATGTTCAAAACACTTATTAATCCAGTGAAACATGCGTTTACTTCAAACCATGGATGCTTGGAACGCTGTATTTCCAAGTGAAGGCCAATTTATAGGTTATGTTTGCACACAGCTCCGTTTCTCTGACGACATCACTATTGTCTATTGCATCTGACTAATCATCATTAATCATTATCCATCTGATTCATGAATTGACGTGCAAGTCAATCAAAGATGTGCACACTGAACTAATGTAGAGATGAATTTCCCGAAAATATTACAAAAGTACGTTTCAAACATTGACCTTACTATAAAACAGTTGACGTTTAAAACGATTTTTAAAATCGACATCAGATCAAAACTTCTCCGTTATCAATCGATTACAAAATGGATTTTAACGATTTTGACATCTGAACTAGATTCGATATTCATGTTCTTTCTTGTTTCAAAATTTCTTATTTTTACATTTTGAATTTAAATGTTTTGTTTGCATTAGACTATGCATTTGAGTTGAGTATAATTTGTTGTCATTTTCCTTGTATCTTTGAGGCATGAGGAATATTTGTACAGATTGTTATGTCAACAAAATTAAGTCCGAGCATGTGAACATAGCAGTGTGATGCTCTCCCCGACGGCAATGCACTCTAGACTGCATCATTCGACCAGATAATCTCAACGAGACAAAACTTCAAGGTAACTCGCAAGTAAACACACACACATGCACCTCGAAGGTAAGGCTACACGCTGCCTGGCGTGTTGCCTTCCCACCGCCGACCGATAAGAGCCAATGCACCTTGCACTCTCGATCTAGTCTAGCCTAAAACTCCCCAGACAGTAGATATTTTGTTTTTGCACGGGGTGGTGTGGCACCAAGCCAATGATAACTAGTGGAACGGAAGAGTTAGGCCCTATATAATTAACGATCTATGGGTTCACTACCTCCACAGTCCACGGGACAGGACGGGGTGGGGTGGGGTGGGAGTCAGGTCTCCTGAAGGCGAGAATATGTAAAGGGGTTAATGATCTTGATGAAACGTATGCATTCTCTTGGACAGATGAATGCGAAATATATTATATATTGTAATGATTTTTTTACAGAACCTTAATTTCATGAATTAATATATTCGTGTTAAATTTGAGCGCAATCGAATAATTATTTCTTATGCAAATTGCAATTTTACGATTTTTTTCTTTTTAAAAAATTACGATTAATTAAAACAATTAAGTTAATTTTTTATTTTATTTAATTTAATTATAAAAATTAGGTTAATTTTTTATATAATTTAATTTAATTAAAAAAAATCTTCGACTTAGTAATGATTTTTTCACAGAACAACAGAAAATCCGCGTAACACATGGCATCTCAATGCACCATATACGCTCATCCAACAACGCGGCGGGACTTTTCCTAGTATTATTGAAACCTTATTTCTTCTCATAAATGTGTTTTTAAAATGTTTTATTTATATTATAGTTTCTAAATAACGACATATTTTAATTGCATTATTGGATGAGCGTAGCGAGCGAAGCGAAGATTCCATCTACTACACTGGAGAAAAAAATCCGGAATGTTTTTTTTTCTTTTTTTTCTGTTTGTATTTTAGTGTGTTTGTTAACACGATTCCGGCTAAACCGATACTCCAATTACGATGAAATTTTCTGGATACCTTCGAAATCTCTGAACTTAGAACTGCCACGTTTTTAAGCGCTATCGAAAAATTATTTCTCATGAAAATCGCAATTTTACGATTTTTTTCCGATTTTTAACAAATTTATTCGACTTATTACACCTCATGCTTTATCCGATTGTAATGATTTTTTCATTGAACCTTAATTTTACAAATTAATATATTCGTGTGAAATTTGAGCACAATCGAAAAATTATTTCTTATGAAAATCGGAATTTTATGATTTGTTTCGATTTTTTAAAATTTCTTCGACTTATAACACTAACATGCTTTATCCGATTGTAATGATTTTTTCACAGAGCCTTAATTTTATGAATTAATATATTCGTGTGAAATTTGAGAGGAATCGAAAAATTATTTCGTATAAAAATCGCAATTTTACGCTTTTATCGTTTTTTAAAAACATTTCTTTGACTTATAACACCTACATGCTTTATCCGATTGTAATGATTTTTCCACAGAACCCTAATTTTATGAATTAATATATTCATGGGAAATATGAGTGCAATCAAAAAATTATTTCTAATGAAAATCGCAATTTGACGCTTTTTTCCGTTAAAAAAATTGACTTATAACACCTACATGCTTTATCCAATTGTAATGATTTTTTCACAGAACAACAGAAAATCTGCATAACACATGGCATCTCAATGCACCAATTACGCTCATCCAACAACGCGCCTGAAAAAGCGTTTGCGAAGCTTCCTAGTCTTAGTATTAGTAAACTTAAGTTTCTATTTTAAAATCAAATCAAATAAAATCAAATTCGTTTATTGCATTCTTATGTTTACATTGCAGTATAAAGAGTATATTAGTTAAATTATTATCTTATATGGTATAATAACATGTACGTTTAAGTAAAATTAAAATAGGTTATGCAAAATACGTACAGTGTAAACTTGTTTTGTTGCTGTCATAAGCAGAAGCTTGAGCGATCGGCAACAAAACATGCGTCTATACCTACTTAGTTTACAAGTAGGAAATTAATATTTTAGCATGGTTTAAGTTTGTGAGACAGATGTCTTTGATCTTATGTCTATGTCTAGGACTATGTACAATGCTATATCTATTTATTAATACTATGAAAATAAGATGCTAAACTAGGAAAACGCTTAAGTCCCGCCGCGTTGTTGGATGAGCGTAATTGGTGCATTGAGCTGCCATGTGTTATGCGGATTTTCTGTTGTTCTGTGGAAAAATCATTACTTAGTTGAATTTTTTTAATTAAATTAAATTAAATAAAAAATTAACTTTAATTTTTTAATTTTTTGAAAATTAATTGAAATTGTTAAAAAAAGAAAAAAATCGTAAAATTGCGATTTTTATAAGAAATAACTTCTCGATTGCGCTCAAATTTAACACTTATCTATTAATTCATAAAATAAGGGTTCTGTGAAAAAATCATTTTAATCGGATAAAGCATGTAGATGTTATAAGTCAAACAATTGTTAAAAAAGAAGAAAAAAACACGTAAAATTTCGATTTTTATGATAAATATTTTTTCAACTGCGCTCAAATTTCACACGAATATCTTAATTCATAAAATTAAGGTTCTGAGCAAAAAGTCAATAAAATCGAATAAAGCATGTAGGTGTTATAAGTCGAAGACATTTTTAAAAATAGAAAAAAATCGTAAATTGCGATTTTCATGAGAAACCATTTTTCCGATTACGCTAAAAAACGTGGCAATCTAAGTTCAGAGATTTCGAAGGCCTCCAGAAAATTTCATCTCAATTGGAGTATCGGTTTAGCCGGAATCGTAGAAAAAAAACATTCCGGATTTTTTTCTCCAGTGTAGTGAAATGGAATCTTCGCTTCGCTCATCCAAAAACTAATTGCTAATTTTTCCAAAAAAACAAGTAGAATGTTTGCATGATTTGTTTGATCTATTTGCATTGATATCCATAAAGAAAATTTAGCATAGCATCATTTTGATTATTCTTATTCTTTCATATTTACGAGATTTTCAATTGTTTCTGAGGATGTTATATAATTAGTTTACACTACACATTGTTTTGTTGTATTTACGAAATGTACGTAGAACTATGCATGTCCTTAATAAAAATGAAATTGAATTTGAATTTGAAATTAATGGTGGTTGGTGCATACACGTATGAGCTAATCAAGGCACGTAGCCGAACAGAACACGATGCGAGTAATACTAACACATTGGTCAACAATTTTACTACACTGGAGAAAAAATCCGGAATGTTTTTCTTTCTTTTTTTCTGTTTGTTAACACGATTCGGCACCTCAATTGCAGTGAAATTTTCTAGAGGTCTTTGAAATCTCTGAACTTAGAACTGCCACGTTTTTTAGTGCAATCGAAAAATTATTTAACAAATTTATTATTAAAAATCGCAATTTTACGATGTTTTTTCGATTTAAAAAAATTTCTTCGACATATAACACCTACATGCTTTATCCGATTGCAATTATTTTTTTACAGAATCTTAATGTTATGAATTAATATATTCCTGTGAGATTTGAGTGCAATCGAAAAATTATTTCTCAATTTCGCAATGTTACGATTTTTTTCGTTTAAAAAAAATACTTCTACTTCTAACACCTACATGCTTTATCCGATTGTAATGATTTTTTCACAGAAACTTAATTTTATGAATTAATATATTCGTATGAAATTTGAGGGCATTCGTAAAATTATTTCTCATGATAATCGCAGTTTTACGCTTTTTTTCGTTTAAAAAAAATTACGCTCATCCAACAACGCGCCTGAAAAAGCGTTTGCGAAGCTAGCTAGCTTGACAGGTATTTATTTTCTATTCATTGGCTATTTAGCAATAAGAAGAAGACAGGGCACTCACGAATTTTACTAGTAAACGGTTCAACACTTTTGATAACATCTCTTAGTAAAATATTATATCCTAAATAAAAAATAGATTCATGCAGTTGTTTTTAATTACGTTTTCCCAAATAACCATTCGTGCCTCTTGCACTTGTTTCTAATATTGCGAAGCTTACTAACATTATCATTTTTTTCAAAGACCTTAACCCTAGGGCTTACAAGATATTGTAGGAAAGGCTATTTTTGAGAGCTTACTAAGAAGATTTGGTCAGCCCGGCAAGAGAAACATAATATGGCAACCCCAAACTTGAGTTTTATTAAGTTAATTCTAGAATGTAGTTTAAACTCGAGTTCTTTTATGTTGATAAGCTTAATATATTGTATTTAGCAAACAATACACACACAACTTAAACTTTTTGTTTTAAATTGATAATGTTATCTACAAATTGTTTTGCATTTTAATTATACTTGTGACGTTTTGAGTGTATTTTTGTGTGTAGTTGTTGTTGACGACGTATTATTTTGTGTGTTGCTTTAATTTTTAATTAATGTGTTCTAATTGCATAATGCATTTCCCCTTGGGTTTTATGTTTCTTTGTATTTCATTTGTCACAATTAATAGTTTATAAATCATCATTATACCCACAGACAAACTGTATGCCTTAAAATCTGATATTGTCAACCAAACCACGGCGATTTTGTTCCTTAATATTATGCCTATATGTGTGTGTGCGCGTGTGTGTGTCTATGTGTATGCGCGCGTGTGTCTGTATGTGCACCAGGTAAATGCATGCAAAGTGTAAGTGCACACAGCCATGTGCCAGTGATTGTCTAGTGAGCAGAGACTAGTCGTCTCGGTGCAGAGTAAATATTAGCGATGCAATGAGTACACAACAGCCTAGCCCGACATTCTGGCGGAGAGCAAAGACCAACATCACCAGATACCAAGCATTACCACGAGATTTACTATTACAACGGAAGTGTAAACACTATCCCGATGTAAAAGATTTTTTAATTTGATATGCAAATACGATATAATAGACGGCTTGTTTGCTCCTTGAGATATAGCTTGCGCAATCGCAGAGCTAATAAGCGGGTACTTGCAACGAATGACGCTATATAACACTGCAAGCGACTGTCACGTATGCAACTGTTGTGACCCTACCTTCAATGCATGTGTGTAGAGTGGGCAAGATAACCTACAGAACAGAAATGTGTTAGCAACAGACAATCTCTAATACGCGTCTGGCATAGTAGGATTGCTTATTTACTCATTATTTCTCCTCTGGCTTGTATTTAGAAAAGATTCTTATGCTTTACACATAATGCAGTGAAAAAGAACAAGTAGGGGGATCGAATCGTACTAACTTTTGACCTCAAACAAATTGCTACATATTCTTGATTATTGATTTTTATAACAAACTCAATATAAATTAGAAAGTTTACTCAAATTTGAGTCGCCAATTTGTTTTTAATCAATTTTTAGCAAATTTTGAACATATTTTTTTACTACGCAAATGAAATGTTATACATTGTTAGTTATTTAGGCCTATATTATTTATCAATGTGTTTTATATGCGAAAAAAAATAATCACGACGATCAAAACTATATAAATTATTAATACACATTTCAATCGATTACATTTTAATCAAAATTTTAATCCGTCAGCTTAAACAATGAATTAAGTGATATTTTAATAGTTTAAGTTAACAAACGCCACTCTGAGCGGCTCAAGTGCAGTACTCGAGTACTTTTCTAACTATACATGCGTGCCAATCAACGTATTTTATTTCTGCTTTCGCCATCCGATGATTTGAAGCAAACTTTACCTCTGATCGACGTTTACAAACTTCGTGTGAATAAACGGGACCAAAACAATGAAAAAACAACAAGGTCGAAAAGTACGAACTCGAATAATTTTCGACTTATGTTGGTGATTACTGAAGTTTGAAGTTTTATTGTCGTTGAAGTCGTTAAGGCGAATGCAAGGGATTGAGTCCTCTTAAACAGCCCCCGGACATCCCTTCACAATTTCCTATCCGCACATACCTAGTTCACCTGAAGAGGGGCTAAATGCACCCTATAACAGGTTTCCCATAATAATAATAATAATAATAATAATAATAATAATAATAATAATAATAATAATAATAATAATAATAATAATAAATGTAATACAATACAATTGAGGTGGTAAGAAGCAGGATTAGTGACATCGTGCATTTTATAAGTCGAGTTAAGTACGTCATTTCGTACCTAACATTGATATAAACTTGTGGTAAAGGGGTTTAAGTGAATCAGCACTCAACAGGAATTCACTTATACCCCTTTACCACAAAGTTCATATCAATGTTAGGTATGAAATGACGTACTGAACTCGACTTATTAAAAAATGTCACAGTGTCTCAATCCCATTGGCTTCTTACCCCCTCAATTTATATAATATAACATGTTTGTTCCTCGTAGGCAAGGGACCTTCATTGGATGAGCGCAGCGAGCGTAGCGAGCGAAGCGAAGATTCCATTTCACTACACTGGAGAAAAAAATCCGGAATGTTTTTTTTTCTTTTTTTTTTTTATTTTTGTCTGTTTGTTAACACGATTCCGGCTGAAACCGATACTCCGATTGCGACAAAATTTTATGGAGACCTTCGAAATCTCTGAACTTTTGAACTGCACCGTACGAAAAATTGATAAAAAAATTATTTCTCTTGAAAATCGCAATTTTACGATTTTTTACGATTTTCTTTTTTGTTTTTGTTTGTATTTTTGTGTGTTTGTTAACACGATTTCGGCTAAACCGATAATCCAATTGCAATGAAATTTTCTGGAGACCTTTAAAATCTTTGAACTTAGAACTGCCACCTTTTTGAGCGCAATCAAAAAATTATTTCTCATGAAAATCGCAATTTTACGATTTTTTTTTGTTTTTCTTGTTTTTTCTGTTTGTATTTTGTGTGTTTGTTAACACGATTCCGGCTTAACCGATACTCCAATTGAGACGAAATTTTCTGGAGACCTTCGAAATCTCTGAACTTAGAACTGACACGTTTTTGGGTACAATCCAAGAAATATTTCTCATGAATATCGTACTTTTACGATTTTTTCACGATTTTTAGTGCGATATTTTCGTGACATTTGGGCCGATTCTGACCAAACGGGTGGAGCTACAACGTTCATATTTCACATGGACATTAAGGTAATGGTTATGTATTGCTTTTTGAAAGAAAAAGTTGGCCAGAATCTATAGAAATAAAGGTTCTAATATGAGTTTTTTTTAGGTTTATAATAACAATTAACAAGTAACAATAGAGACTTGACAACAATCACCTACAATGCATTCAAAAAGCACTTGCAAAGGAAAAGTGGACCTACAAAAACTAAAAACTTACAAAAACGCTCATCCATCAACGCGGCGGGACTAAAGCGTTTTCCTAGTTAGGCATAATCTGGTTATGGCGTAAAGTGTGTCTGATTTAGAGAACTTTTTACTATAAAGTTGATATCATGATACATGGTTTTTACATTGTTAAGATAGTGAGTATTTTTATGTTTTAATCTTTGAGTTCCGAATTAAATAGGTCAAAATAAAGTTATTTAATTAAAAGCAAAAATTTCAAATTACGATTTTTTTGTAAGATTTTTAGTGTTTTTCAAATATTTTTTATCGTGTTTTTTAAGGAATTTTTGGAAATTTTGAATTTTGAATTAAAGCATCATTTTAGGTATACAATACTATACTATAATAATATACTCAAATAGTAGAAATACTAGGAATATATTACTTTTCCGGGACAAACCAAATTTTTTCAATTCTTAGATTTATTTGCAGATGTGTATTTTTGATCTTCTCTAAAAAAGGCACTTTTCGTCCAATCGGGATGAAAAAAAAGTATATATTTTTCGATGCTAGGAAAAAAATAAAAAATTGGGATTAAATAGAAAAAAAACTATCTTTTACCCGGATATAAATTTAGAAAGTAAATGTCGATGATCATGGACAATGGGTCTGAAAGGGTTGTATGTAGATAGATAGCACAGTAAATAAGAGGAAGTATGTAGATAGATAGCACAGTAAATAAGAGGAAGTATGTAGATAGATAGCACAGTAAATAAGAGGAAGTATGTAGATAGATAGCACAGTAAATAAGAGGAAGTATGTAGATAGATAGCACAGTAAATAAGAGGAAGTATGTAGATAGATAGCACAGTAAATAAGAGGAAGTACGTAGATAGATAGCACAGTAAATAAGAGGAAGTATGTAGATAGATAGCACAGTAAATAAGAGGAAGTATGTAGATAGATAGCACAGTAAATAATTAATGAATATGAATAGGTGTACTTGCAGTGTAGCCAAGTTGCATTAAGTGCACGTGCTCAGTCGATTGCGATCTTGAACTTTGTCTAGTCGTGCATAATGCAGATAATATAGGTGCACAAATGGGTTTCTTAGTAATATTATGCAAATAAAATCCCGTACGTTCAAATGACGTTTGCGCTTTTTGGTAATGCACACACACACACAGACATGACATAAAAATGTCAATTAACAAATTATTATCGTCCTTGGACAGGAATCTATGTGTGAATTGTTTGCTAACGTAAAAACTATAAAAACTATAAAAACTATATTATATGTTTATCCTCGTCTAAAAGACAGCAATTTTTTTTATTAAAATATAATTTTCCTGTAAAAAATATCAGTTCGAACTTTTAAGATATGTTCATGGAAGAATAAACAAAAATGGCCACTTCAAAAATTAAATTCCCTAATTGAACAAAACAGCATTCCTAAAGAAACTAAGAAGAGTAACTAAGAAGAGTAGTATCTTAGGAGTTTGTAAACGGTGACTTTGGAGCCGTCCTAGTAACGAAGCACATAATAAATTCAGAGTTGTTCTAAATCGGCCTTGTTGATTCTGGCGTTGATCCGCGGGTGTTTGCACTGTCCATACCACTGATTGCTATAGTTCCTATTAAAAATATCGGTCTTTGGTTGGTTATCTCTCACTCGTCGATTGCGTCGGGGCCTACAGGGTAGGCTTAGTCGCTTTGATTTACTGTCCCCCACTGAAAATCAGTTATACAACTGAGTGGGTAGACTCTAAATACAATTTATTTTATTTATTTATGTAGCCTACTTGATTTTGTCAAGGTTCTCAAAGAAATGTTTAATTGTAAAACAATTAAAGCCATACAATGGTAATTAAACTGTCGAAATGACGTATTTTCTGCGGTTAGATGGAAATATACGGCTTCAATATATATCGCTAGGATTGTAAAGTTGAACGCCCGGACCCAGAAGAAAGCAATGTGAACGAGGATAGCTAGAAGATAATGTCCAGGGCTTCTGTATAGGACAGAGAACACCTTCAGTCAGGAGTGCCAGTGTAGGGTAGGGTATAGAACCCTTGACCTCGCTTATCAGTCTCGCGTCGTACAACTCATGGGCTACCTCTATGGGTTGATGTACTACGCCATCTCAGCTCTGTGATCTCCCAACAGTGGTCAACACTCACCTCTTAAACCTGTAACTTGTCTCTCAAAGTATTCAACTCGATAAAAATCACTCGGGTGATAATTTTTTAAGCGAAACAAATTTATGCGCAAGTATTTATAGAAGACATAACACCAGACATAAAACTCTGCTATTAGGTAGTAGGTAGGTACCCATCGCGGCGGCTGGTACCGTCACTGCAGCCGGCTAAATGCCCAGCGATGACCTTGGAATATCCTTGAGGGAGGGGAGGGGAGGGGGTCAACGACACGGCTCGTACAGCCGCGGGCGCGTCGCTAGCAAAATAAACCTCT
This sequence comes from Sweltsa coloradensis, assembly GCA_024449915.1. Taxonomy (NCBI): domain Eukaryota; kingdom Metazoa; phylum Arthropoda; class Insecta; order Plecoptera; family Chloroperlidae; genus Sweltsa; species Sweltsa coloradensis. The sequence goes on from JAMZAV010000392.1 coordinate 194,434, forward strand.
GGGTCGGTGCCCCCACCTTGACCTAGGTAGGAATATGCACTTGCAGACCCTTCCGGCTACCTCGCCTGCATGGCTAGCACGGTCCACAGAACATTATCGGCTTCGTGATTGGAAGCTATGGAGTTGCGCTTCGGGGGAGGCTAATAAAGTAATAATCGTTTTATTATCTTCTCTTAAGTACAATACATAGTAACAAAAAGTATGGTAATCGTAAAGTGTACCGGTTGATTGAACTTCAGCCTCAGTGCAGTACGAGATGGAAAGTTACAAGAGAATAATACGCGAAGGAAAGCCGATACACCATGCAGGCTAAATGTAGAGAATGAAGTTCATGATCTTAGCAAGGGCTGGACTGAGAGTTGGGAGGCATCTTTACCAGTGTTGTGATTAGATTTTTATCTATGTAGATAAAGATAAAGATAATTGTCCAAGATAAAACATAAGAGATAAAAATAATTTTCTTGTTAATTTTGTTTAGATAAAAGATAATAATTATTGGAATTTTCTTTTTTTTAATAACAAGAATTTTTCATTTAAAAAAGTGATTAATATATTTGTGTCTGCATTATTGTTTATAATTTCATCTAAAACATGTTATCTAAAAGCTTAAAAAGTTAAGATAAGATAAACTTTATTTTAACTATATAATAGATATAGATAACATCAAACAACTTATCTAGATAAATAATAGATAACGGATTTTATCTGGATAAGATTATCTAGATAAGTCACAACACTGGTCTTGACTCGCTACAGATGACAAACTGAGAGAATAGGTGGGATGAATGACAGTTGGATGCGATAGGGCAAACTCTGTTTACATTGTGTAATGCACATAAAAATTTAAATGCTTGGCCAAAATTTTGCCAACTTCATAATAAAATCGGGACGAACTTACTTTTTGACTGCTACCAAAACTTGTGGAACCTTTGGAGGTTGTTCAAAAAGGATATGGGCATGGATACCAGCTACTGCCCCCTAGGTATTTCAAATATCTTCCTCTTTCCTTGCCTGTCGATATGCACATCGTTGACTGTTGCCCAGACATTCAATCGACCACTGACCGATCATTCAAAACACGTTGAAAACAAATGTCTTAAAATAAGACACCTAAAGTGTCTAAATAGGCTGCTAGGTTTGAGATACATTAAAGTGCCTAAATTTCAAGACAGCTCAAAGTGTCTTTATAGCACAAAATTTAGACATCACTAAGTGTCTTTACGAGAGGAAAATATATTTTCGCCTGTCTTACAGCCGAAATACTTGTCATGTAAGTAAGACATGCACAGCTGTCTTGTTGTCAAATAACAGACAGGTTGTGAATGCCTTCGACAACACAGAATCATTATTTTATACTACATATCGTTGTAAATCATATAACAATTCCTATAATATTATGTGGCGACGCCGTTAAGTATGAATTTCGTTCGAATGCTATTACAAGTGTCATGGTTGTGTTGATTTTAATGTAAAATAATTTTGAATTATCTTCTTTATATATCTCGTATTTTATGTCGGCCTACTATTGTCAAAATAAGAAAACATTTCTAACTAAACAGCTAAATAATATTTTAAATCTGTTAAAAAGATAACCATACTACCGCTAGAAGAAACAAAAACTACCACACAACAAGAAATGCCAATGAATGCTGCCTTACTTTTACAGTGTCCCTTGTAGGCGACGGGAATGGCCTTCCCCTTGAGACAGGCCGCCTCCTGGAGCTGACAGGGACTCTGGTAGGTCACACCGTCGGTGCCGCAGACAACCGAGGAGGCGGTGGCGACCGGACAGCGTTGAGTGCAGCGTACGCAGTGAGGCGTCAGGTTCTGGTCAAGAAGGCAGTGCTTTCCGACTGGACAGACGATCCTGTCGCACGAGCCTGCGTGAGTGATATCTCTTGTACAACACTCGTAGAACTACACCCTAGCTAGGCTGACCGGCTGCTTTCGTAGGTTATTTATAAAATTGTGAAGATTTTCAGTTTTATTGGAAGTTTAAAAAATGTTGACTCAAAATTGAGCCTCCCCTTCCCCCCTCTTTCGCCCTTCTCTGACCAAATTTGGGGGCAGTCATTTCCCTCGCCCCCTCGTATAGTTACGCCACTGGCTAAAACTGTGAAACCGTGGGCGACAGCGACCATAGTCCAAGACACCTCTATTTTCAAAATATTGACAAGACTACCTCTCTCTTCACTCTACCGACAAGACTACCTCTATCTGCACTCTACTGACCGGACTCTGCGATGTAGATGCGAGAAAACCTACGGCTTTGACATGTGGTTTAATCACTATTAGCTTATCTACGTAATCCTGTGTATTTAGGGCGACGGTCGTCGCCCGCAGCCCAGCGCCACGCGACTGTACTAACAAGGCGACCGAACTCGGCACTGTATACAGCTACAGTAGTGGGGTTTTCAGCTATCTGCACACGCCGCCTCGAAAGATTTACAATCTTGAAACTCGGTATATGACCTGATATGTGGTCCAGATCCGATAACCCGTTCTGTGTTAAAAAAAGTGCCTCAACATCGTTGAAATCCTTTCGACTGGCTGGCTAATTCTTCGCGGAGAGTTATAAAAGCCTACAGAGAAAACGGTACATCTTAGAACTTTAAAACTTGGACCACACTTAGATGTACCTCAGACGCAGTGCCTTTTGCTTTCAAAACCAAAATCGGATAACAGGGACCGGAGAAAATAATTTTTTTGGGTGATAATGAAAACACGTAAAGGCGCATGGAAATTTGTACAAACTTGAAATGAAACAATCGCTTAGCCATTATAAATATCTAGCGTCCAAAACTCAAGGGGCTAAATTTCGGGGGGGGGGGGGGAACGTAGACCTAAAAATGTCAAAAAAACAACTCGCTTCTCGCTGAATTTCGATGGAAAATTACATTTAAAATTTCCCGCTATCTTTGAATATCGGTTACAAGTACTTCACGCCTTGTTAGGAAACAAACCAGCAAAAAGATGTAATATACCCCACAAAAACAACAATTTGTAAAAAAAAAAAAAAAAAAAACGGCAGACAAGCTCTCCTTCAAAAGTCTTCGGCTGTGAATGCTGTGTGTTATAGAAGTTGAGCCAAGCTTTTCATTCTTTCTCCTGGGTTTCGCATTGAAAAGAAGTTAGATCATTTCACCTGTTGACGAGCGCCAAGCCAACCATTTTCGTGGTAAAAAAGTAAATTTTTAAAACTCGAAACCATAAAAACAATTGCTTGGCCATTGAATTTTTGAGTTCTCGTAATGAACTTAATGTTTGGAGCAAACCAAATTAAATGGCTATGCAGTTTTTTTTTTATAATTTTGAGTTTAAAAAATGGTTGGCTTGGCGCTCGTCAACAGGCGATATGATCTTACTTCTATTCAATGCGAAACTAGGGAGAAAGAATGAAAACCTTGGCTCAACTTCTATATGTCACAGCATTCACAGCCGAAGACTTTTAAAGGAGAGTTTGGCTGTCGTTTTTTTTTTTTTTACCAATTTCTGTTTTTGTGGGGGATTAGTTCTACATCTAGCGTAGTTGTCATCGAACCAGGTATGGATCTCCTTCCTGGTCACTTCTTCCCCCCTCCCTCATACAAGGCACAACACCATTCTAGATGTGCGCTTTAGTTTCAATTAATTTAAGTTTAAGACAGATTTTTATGGATCATTCTAGCTAGATTGATACTATTGTTATAACATACATTACAAAAAAAATGAGCAGGTTTTCACCAAAACCCATTTAAAAATATATATTTGGAGGCAAAAATGGAGATAGTCATGTAAAACACTGTTTTAAGTTATAATTTTTGCAATGGTAATTTTAGATTAGTATCACAGATAACTGATTGGAGGAGAAATGCTATTCTTTTACTTCTAAAATATGTAGTGATGAAGATAATATATAAACTTGCACAATTCACCAATTAAACGTCATTGCTAACGAATCTGAATACCATCAACTTAAACATCAGTGTATTACCAATGTGAATTATTTATTTATTTATTTATTTATTTATTAATTTTATTTATTATTTGTAACATCATTACTTACTAGACTCCATTACATTTAAAAATAGGTGCAGCATGCAAAATAGGTAGCAGTTCAACGATATTGCAAATTACTTTTCAATAATATTTTATTACTAATATTTAGTACACTAATTAGTTAGTTGCAATTGCATTATATTGATAAACCTAAGATTGACCACGTTAACCAAATACGCCCACGCATTCTTATAAGGAGCATCGATATTTACACTGTGCTTCTCTCGGTTGCACTGCAATACACTACTTACACCAATGTTCCTAACTAACTAGACATTCATTTACGAGGACATGCAGCATGCAACAACTATGAACATGCGATATACACACAACTATCATATAGATAATATCTCAATCAATGCACTAACTAGCAACACTATAGGTTTCTACTGGTTTCAATCATCAACAGGTTTTAAGATTTGGCCAGTGTACAGTCGTGGCCAAGGAAAGTTATCACGATCAATATACAAGAATGTGTTGAACTTTTTAAAGTAATTTGTATTGAATTATTTGTTTAGTTTTTAAGGCTATTGTAATCACCAGGGTCGAAACATTGAAAGTCCATGAAAGTTGGCTTAATGAAAGAATACCGTTAATAAAACAGTGCAAACAAAATTTTTTGCGAGAATAACCTCATTATTGGCCATTAGGCCTATGTCGTTTTTTTGACAAAAGTGTAGCCTGCACATCTAGTGCAAAATTAAATTTTGAGAATCGGTTTTCTGTCAATAGTTTCTAAACACCTTAAACTTGAAACCTAAGTATAAGGAAAAACAGATGAAATAACAGTTAAAGTACAAATTATTTTTGCCAGACGGTACAAAACTAAAAAAAACTCGTATTTGTACCGTTTGCCCAAAAAATTCGTATATCAACTGTTATTTCAGAATTCTATTTTTCCTTGTACTTATAGGTGGAAGCTAAAGGTGTATCCAGAAAACCGATTCTCAAAATTAAATTTTGCAGTAGATGTGCAGGCTACACTTTTTTCAAAAACCGACATGTAATGGCCGACAGCGAGGTTATGTTCCACCCAAAAAATAATTTTTCCCCTGTTATATTAAAGGCCCTATTTCATTCAGAAAACTTTTCAGACATATTTCATCGACTTTCAAATTATCGGCCAGAGGTGGTTACAATAGACTTAAGCACAAGCAGATAGAAAGCAAAGCATTTTTGACAGCACACATTTTGAAAGAAAGCGCGGGAATAACAAGTTATTAAGCGGTTTAGTCACAATATTTAAAATTTTGAAATGTTTAGAAGAAAAAAAAATATTATAAAATAATAAAAATCACATTAATAAATAAGTTTAAATTGACGATCCCCATTAGTTACAAATCTGGTAGTTAATGGTGGTCGTTATGTACAAAGTTGCCGTTCAAGTGTACTATAATAACATAACGATGTTATTAAATTCTTGAAAAAAGTATATCAGCGATTGATCCCGGGACCTGCATTGGATTGTAAGCAGCAATAACCACACCATCACCAGACACCCACAGGACCACCGAACCACACATATAAACACGCATTATTACTCAATAAAACTCTATACTTAGGTGATTCTTAAGTACGAAACAACAGGGTCCGTCTATAATTTAAGAATGTGTGTCAAAGCAGTCGAATTTCCCCATCCAACTTGTTGCATTCCAGGAGAAAAAGAATCAAACTCTGACATAGGACAGAAAATACAACGATCCCACATTTGAATTGACTTGTTTTGTCCGTAAGTTCAATAAGTTGGATGAAAAAATTAAGCTTTTCATAAATGTGTCACTAAATTAGCTGCAAGTGAAGTTTGTTCATGAACACGACTGTAGCGGCCATTGTATTTTTGCAAACTCAAAAGTATTGAGCATTTCATTATTAAAGAAATATGAAACCAAGGTCTAATCTTTGGGGTAACTAGAACATGCTAGGGGTGTAAACTACACAGTACAGATGTCTTACTTTGGCAATGTCCGTAGTAAGCGACCGAGAGCGTGCTGGACTTGCGGCGACAAGCTCGCTTCCTCAGTCGACAGATCGTCCGGTAGGAGCGGCCATCGCTCCCGCAGACCGGACCCTTGTGCTTCGACTTGCCCGACTTCCCCCGGCAGTCCGGGGAACAGACGCACTTGGGCCTGTTGCGCCGCAGCACGCACTTCTTCCCCTCCCCGCACTGCACGCCACTGCACGACTCTGTGGGAGCAATACCACCAATATATTAATTATGTGCAGGTTCTTAAGAGGGTACGCTGAGCTTGGCCTAACTCAAATGAGCACAAACAGGTGCTGATGATTTCTGCTGAACGGTTGGTAATATCATTACCAAATTTTGAATGGATGTTAATAAAGTACTTTTATATTGATATCCGTAATAGGTTGCACAAAATGAACCTTAAAGATCCATTGCGAGACATAAGTCCAAAACGTGAAAAAAATTGGAAATCCAAAACATGGATTACAATTCTGGAAATTCCCACCAAACCGTTTATCTTACGATAAAACCACATTAACCTGCGCGTTCACATTGATTTTAACGTTGATATCCATTATGCAAATTTGAGTTTAAAAAATCTGTACACTTGGAATAAATTCCCAAAGTTGACCAAAATTGAGTAAATTTTGGTGATTTCACTAAATTTTAATTCAAAATCAATAAATTAATTTAGGAATACGCATAATGGATAACATAGATTTATTCTTTATAAACGTTAGTGTGAAATTTGATAATGGTGTTATAAACCGTTTACCCGAAAAATCCAGAAAGCTGAGCGCTTAAACTCGCCTCCGATCTAGCCTCAGCATACCCTCTTAATGTAAAGAAATTATATGTACAATACTAGGTTCTTGGGTAAAACCGCGTCGAAATGATGAACCAGTGCAGAGACTGGGCGTCCACCGACGTTTCGTCTTATCTACGTCAGACATCGTCAGGGTGACTGACTTCACGAAGGTTGAAGTCACAGTGAATGGCACGCGCGCAACCGCGTCCTTATATACCTGAAAAGGTGCGGGGCGGTGAGGTTATATTGAAAATGGTGCGGGGCGGCGAGGTCAAGTCTAACACCATGATCTCGTCCCCACTCTATTTTAGTGAAACCTTTTTATTACGGCTTCTTGTCATTGGCCCTACTGGGGTTTCTTGTGAATTGTTGGATTTTGCATCTGCATCGTTTAGAACAGAAACTGTGGAATGTTCCTCAACTGCTATGCTTATCACCGTAGCAACCACCAATCAGAAGCTTAGAAATTATATTTTTATAAGGCTAACTGGTAGATAACTTTTAACTGGACATTGTAATTCAGGCCCTTAGACGCGTCAGTTAGGTTTCTAGAACGGGTAACCAGAGTGTTAACCACGGAAAACAGCTGAGCAGGGCGGTGGTGCGATGCCGCATTAAGATACCGATTAGTGTGAGTTGGTTTCCTGTAGACAGTGTGTCTCAAACTCCCATCCTTATTCTTAATCACCAAAACATCTAAAAAAGGGAAGACTGTTATTGGATTCCACCTCGTTGGTGAACTAAATATTTGGGTGAAGACCGTTTAGATACTGCAGAAATCCTATGGGCTCTCCACTGTCAACAGCAATTGCCAAACCTTTTCATGGTGGACTTGGCGGCACCCACAAACCTTCAGAATGGATACGCTATTTGGACGATATTTACGCCATATGGCGCTGAGAAGTTGCGCAGTGCGATACAGAGTGCAAGTTCGGTTTTGTTTGTATGCAAGTTCAGTTTTGGTGGAGGTGCCGGGTCTCTGTTACTTTCTTTTACAATCTGATTATACATATTCATAAGAGCAACATATCTAAATAAACATCACAAGCATGTCGTGCCAATTAGTTATTTAATTGTTTATTTAACGTCTATCCAATTCAGTAAAAACAACTGATTTACAAAGTAGGACAACTAAATAAATCTAATTACATAAATGCAGACACTACAATGAATACAGTTCAGTAAAGTTTAAAATAGCAATATTACAACAATATAGGCCTACTAATAAAAAAAATATTTTTGGAACAAATTTAATTTAAATATATAAATCAATAATTTAACCAAATATAAAAAAGTTTTTTTATATTTTTTTATATAGGAATCGAAAAGCAAAGACTGATTTATTAGACGATGTATGTGTGCGTGTGCGTGTGGTCTCACCTTTACAAGCAAAGCAGGGGACTCCCCCGTTCAGGACCCTCCAGAAGAACAGCGTACCGGCGTCCATGTCCTCAGAGCTCCAAGCAGTCGCGACGCTATTCGATGCGCAGCACTCCTCCTTGGACACCTTCTCGCTTAGCAGGTCTGCGCACCGACCATTGCGCACCATCGCCGACCAACACTTGCCTCCTGCAACACCAACAACAACACACAACCGTTAATATATTATTTATTGTTTTATTTAAAGTCTATCCTATTCAGTTAAAAATCTGATTTACAAAGGAGGACAACTTTTGATTTTTAAAAAATTTCTTCGACTTATAACACCTACATGCTTTATCCGATTGTAATGATTTTTTCACAGAATCTTAATTTTATGAATTAAGATATCCGTGTGAAATTTGAGCGTAATCGAAAAATTATTTCTCATGAAAATCGAAATTTTACGGGTTTTTTCTTTTTTAAAACAATTCTTTGACTTATAACACCTACATGCTTTATCCTATTGTAATGATTTTTTCACAGAACCTTAATTTCAGGAATTCATACACTCGTGTTAAATTTGAGCGCAATCGAATAATTATTTCTTACGAAAATTGCAATTTACGATTTTTTCTATTTTAAAAATTACGATGAATTAAAAAAATTAAGCTAATTTTTTATTTAATTTAATTTAATTAAAAAAAATCTTCGACTAAGTATTGATTTTTTCACAGAAAAACAGAAAATCCGCGTAACACATGGCAGCTCAATGCACCAATTACGCTCATCCAACAACGCGGCGGGACTAAAGCGTTTACCTAGTGTGTAAAATATATTGATATGCAGAGTATGCTTAGTACTAACATAATAGTAGTATGACGTTGATCCATCCTGCAGTAAATCATGTCGGGTTGGTTACTGAACAACGAAGGCCTAGATACAAAGTGAAGTGAAAAACGTTTACTCATTTGAAGCGAATCCCCAGCGGCTGTGAGAATATGTAGAGTTTTGGTGGAGGTGCCGGGTCTAAGATGTATTTTCGAATTCGAACGCAACGCGACGCAATTATCTGTTTAGATTTGTTTATTGCATGTATTGTCATTCTCACCGCCCCCCCCATTCCACCTACCATATCAGGGACAAAGACAAGATCGTTTCCGAACAGTCAGTGTAAGTCAAACATTTAATTTACTGGATATTAACAAGTAACAATTTTTCTACAAAAGCCTAAACACGTCTTGTACTATGAGAATACGCTGCACTATGTTCTGGCTATGATTGTATTGTTTTTCGTTGGTATTACCGACGCTATCACACATTGTTTTTAGAAAATATGTTTGTTGAACGTTCACCTATTTGAGTAGAATCTTGTTTGTAACCACGCATCACAAATAAAATAATTATTTCACTTACGCACTTAAAGGGACTATTACCTCCCAATTTTTTTTTTACCACATAAACAATAGCATAATACTACACTAAAACGTCCATTTAAAAATTATATCTCTTAACTGTGATTTTATACTTTTCTTAAAAAGTTTTTTGATCCAGAAATATATGTTAAAAAATAGCGTTTTGGTGAATTTCTTAAATCGGCTTTAACCTGCTTTTTCTTGTTCCACATAAATGAAGAGCATCGTACCAATAAAAAATGGCCCTCAACAACATCGTCCCTTTAATTTAAACTATGCACAAATATACACTCTCACACGCAAAAATATGCAATCCAAAATCACACCTCTTCTTGGTAATCAGCATATTTTGGCCGAACCACTTGCCCAAATTACAAAACAAAATATATCAGATTTACCGAAAATGCTGTTGAGTACGTCAATAATGGCAATTTTTTCAGATCAAGTCCTCCAAGGTCACGGGGCATAAAGATCGTCCCCATTTCTTATGGGAGATTTTTACAGATGGGACCTAGCTTGATTATTACAAAGTTTGACAATTCGGGCCATGCCATAATTTTTTCTGTTACTTTCTAAATTCATAACTAGTTAGCCTGAATGAAATATATTTTTTAGTTTAGCGGGTGAATACCCTTAAGAGAGCACGAGTTTGAAGGATTTAATATTATTTATTAGTTTTAGTGTTTTGGTGGAGGTGCCGGGTTGAAGAGGTATTTTCGTATTTGATCTAAACACGCCGTAGTTTTTAGGGGAAAAAATTGTAATGTGTATTATATCTACTATATTAAATGTGTTTTTAATTATTATCCCCCCCCCCCATTTTAAATTCTCATAATAAAAGCTTTTATAAAAAAATCAAACGATTATCCCAATTCCCAATTAAAGTTAGGCTTACACAGAATCCCTTGTAGGGTGGTGGGGATAAAATACACAAATTCAATTTTTATACATTATAAAAGGAGATATAACCAACATTTGAAAATATTTTTCCAAAAATTACGACGCATTTAGCTCAAACTCGAAAATATTTCCTCAACCCGGCACCTCCACCAAAACAATAAAAAATACGAAATCCTTCAAACTCTCTCTCTCTCTCTCTCTCTCTCTCTCTCTCTCTCTCTCTCTCTCTCTCTCTCTCTCTCTCTGGTTGGATGGAAGAGAAGGCTTAACAGGCCTTAATCCCGCCATCAATAAAGACGACAATCAAATCAAATCAAATCTCTCCGATCTTAATCTTAGCTCTAGTTTGTGTAATGTTTTGTGTTGGTATTACCGACGCACATTGTTGTTAGTATTTCTTTGTTGATGTATTAAAAAAAAGCACAGAAACTGTAGATTCTTATAATAACACAAACAACTTACATTTCAAAATTACATTTTGTGTTCATATAATTTGATGTAAAACAGTGACACGCGACCGAAGTAGCCCGAGCGAATCGCACGAGTCTTTAATTCGGGAGGTCCCGGGTTCGATTTACGCTACCGACAATCTTGACTGAATTTTTAAGAAGTTTTTTCTTTCGTATGGAATGCAAGGGATTCCCAACAGTCCCTGAAAATTCCCTTCACAACTACTAACTCTCAATAATGTATTAAAATTGTAATAATAAGTGTATCACACGCCGCTATTGTTTTCCATTGTGTTTTTGTCGGTTTGTTCTAAGAGTATCGACGATTTTGTGTTTCAACGAGAACAACATATCCAAAACACGCAGACGTTTAGATAACTTAATAAGTTAGTTCTACATTCAGTGCCAAAAGTTTCACTTTTACAAGGCGACGATAACAACAACATACTATGCAGTGAGATTTATCAAGATGATTTAAATGGAAATCTTGTTCAAGTTCTAATATTATACCTTAGTCCGCACCCGTAATGTCGTTTACAATGTTAGTAGCTGGGGGGATATTTACTAACTCGTGTGAGAATAGTCGATAGACAATCGCAACTATAAATCTAGATAAAAGTTCATATTTCACTAATACAAAAGACATACATCAGTCTTCAAGTGAGTGTTCAAAGGAACACGGTATGAACCTCCACATAGGCTAAATTGGACTTAATGCTCCACACCAAGAATCAAGAATCGATCGACAACGTAAGTAAGAAGAGCAAATGAGAACTACCACCTCGAATTTGTATCATAACAAACAAATAGTAACAATTACTAAAATTTGCTGAATGTGGTTGTTGGATGAGCGAAGCGAAGACTTCAATTTCACTGACCCCCCAAAAAATTTAGCTCGGGTGTTTTTTTTTGTTTGTTTTTTTGTTTGTTTGTTTTTTTGTCTGTTTGTTAACTCTCTCCCAGGCAAACGGCATATCCGATCTTGATGAAAATTTGACAGGACCTTCGAAATCTCTGAACTTAGAGGTGTATTGTTTTTGGGTACAATCGAAGAAATATTTCTCATGAATATCGTACTTTTACAATTTTTTTCGATTTTTTGTGCGATATTTTCGTGCCATTTGGGCCAATTCTGACCAAACGGGTGGGGCTACAACGTTCATGTTATACATGGACATTGAGGTTATGATGATGTAGTACATTTTTAAAGAAAAAGTTGAAAAAGTTAGCCAGAATCTATAGAAAAAAAGCTTTTAATATAAGTTTTTTGATTTTTTGTGCGATATTTTCGTGCCATTTGGTCCAATTCTGACCAAACGGGTGGGGCTACAACGTTCATATTATACATGGACATTAAGGTTATGGTGATGTGTTACCTTTTAAAAGAAAAAGTTGAAAAAGTTAGCCAGAATTCATAGAAATAAAGCTTTTAATATAAGTTTTTTACGGTAAATAATAAAAATTGACAATAAACAATAGAAACTTGACAACAATCACTACAATGCGTAGGCAACAAAACAAAGCACTTGCAAAAGTAAAGATATCCCACGCAAACTAAAAACTTTAAAAAGCTCATCCATCAACGCGGCGGGACTTTAGCGTTTTCCTAGTGTATTACATCATTAAAAGTGTAAAAAGTATTCGTATTACCAATAGAAAGCAGACGCTCGCACAGAATATGCCAACGCCTTCTTTCCAGAACTGGGAATGACAGGATTCAAGTTTATAATTTATGTGTTTGGTGGAGGCGCCGGGTCCCTTGTTTTACTTGCAAGCGCTCGCCGAGGGATCGCAGCACTGTCGCCTATACGCACTATCATCTATGGCCACCGAATCGACAAGACATAAATATAACGCTCTCTAAAACTGTTATAAAATTAGGTCTTGTCCAATATGCTCTAGGAATTTAGAATTTACGAAGCGTGAAGAGGTTGGTACTGTGTGGTAAATTTAAAAAAATATAATTACTCACATAAAAGAGTAATTTTATAACCGAAATAAATCAAAGTCTCGTTAAAATACTACCTCGTGTGTTTGTTTGTTCGTCGTCTGTTGTGTGAAGATAGTTGACTTTGGCGCGCGTGCTCTCGCTTGACGTTGACGTCGACGACTGCTAGTCCAAATTATTATTACAAGATACAAGTCAGGTAATATAGTTTTGAATTTACCAAGCTATTTGGTGGAGGTGCCGGGTACTGTTAAACTAAGGATGTAATAACACTAGTTTGGCGCACGGAGCTATGAATGACAGGAAATAACGGAGCATTATACTTGCTTATAATACTAACTACTTATTAATGTTTGGACAAGCGTACATTTTTTAAAGTTAACAAATAACGAGAACCAAGTTACGAATTTAAAAAGTTGAGAGATTTAGTAACACTTATATCATGCCCATAAATGTGCAATTTTCCACATACCTACGCACTAAAACAGCATTTAATCAATAGTTGATGATCGGTTGGAGCTAAAAAATATAAAATAATTTTTAACAGCGTGTCACCAAGCCAGTGTCTACAGCGTGTCACCGAGCCTGTGTCTTCAGCGTGTCACTGAGCCAGTGCCTACAGCGTGTCACCGAGCCTGTGTCTACACTCTACAGCGTGTCACCGAGCCTGTGTCTACACTCTACAGCGTGTCACCGAGCCGTGTCTACACTCTACAGCGTGTCACCGAGCCTGTGTCTACGCTCTACAGCGTGTCACCGAGCCGGTGTCGACGCAGCGCGACCTCTGCCCGCCATGCGACAGCCACGCCTGGACGTGTTTACTATCGCGCAGTTTTTTACTCTCTGCGCCGCGAACCATGAATGAAACTCAATCTCGCTTGACCTTGGGACACGAGATGGCTAGGCCGCAGAAAAACTTACTCCCACGTCCACATGTGACAGCCACGTGCAACCACGTGTTGCTCTTTGCAGACACGGTGACAGCCAAGCTGTGCGGACACTGTCACTGTCACTTACCACGCGATCAGTGAAGACTGTCACTTGAATCCAGTTGCGTTCGTTGTGACAGTCATTTGAACACGCCTTACGGACACTGATAAATTTTCACCGATCATTTTATGCTAGTTTTTGTCAAGAACAATCGATTCCAACACTAGCAAGTCGTCGAAGAGAAACCTACGGAATTTTCCTCTACAAACTTCTCCATAACTTCATTGACACAGACCTACTTCAAGATATAAACTTTCGCATCCCTACAAGGTTTACAAGAAATTACATCCCCCTCAAAATTCAATGTGCTCGTATTGATGTTTTTAAATTTTACGCCATCAACGGAATTCAAGGCCCTACAACAAATTATTAGCCATTAATACATAAATTGACATCAACCACATGAAACTTCATTCATTTAAAGCAGTTGTTTATGCCAGTTTAGCAACATGACTCATTTATCACTCTTGTCACTTTGTCAACTTTTCACCAGTTTTATATTTTAAAACCTCAGTTTTTCCTTCGTTTATCTTGGTCTTTCAGCCGTTTAATATATTTATAGTTTTGTTATACAAGTTTTTCTCGTTGTATATTGTTGTAAATATTTAATTTTTATAGTATTTGTTCATGTATTTAACGTTTTGTTTATCGTATTTGTATGGTTTTAAATTTTATTCCTAATTGTTTAGTTTTAGTTACCTAACACTTGTGGGTTACTACCTGTTGTTAGTGATCAATAAATATAATAATATATCAGTCCCTGCAGTTGCAAATACAGTGGCAGTCACTTGGACATGCTTATCGACACTGTGACTGTAATATTATTTTAATATCTTTTAGGGTACACAAAAGGCCTAGGTCTACTAGTAAAGTGACAAATATTCTCTACTGCATCCAACCATTTAATAGATCATGACCTGATGCTTAAAAATTAAATAATTCCATAAATACTAAATAATATCCATTAGAATGCAAGCAATCTGCTTGCTTACTCGCCTTTGGAATGGCAGCATGATGCAAGATAACTTAAGTAGCTAATTAGTAAGTTATCTAAGTGTCGAGATGGCTGTCAGATGTACATCCGTATCATTACAATGTCCGATGGCTCCACGCTTCGTGATTGTGTTATTGTGATAAGTCAAAATGAACGAATTATACGAATCTTCGTGGTCAGCCGACCACATCTGGGGAAACCAGGATTTTAATGCTAAAGATGTGAGATTAAGTTACAGCTAACACATCCGGGTATGATAATTTATTCGAATTTTGATTTTATTTAGGGCAAATTTGAAGTTTGTTTTTTATGCATATTATTTTCAATACTTGAATGCACCAATATGTATTTTTTTCTACTGTAAATTTCCGGACAAACCAAACTTTTTTGAAGAAATTAAACTTTTTATCAAAATTTCAACAAAAATAAATACATTTTGTCATCATGTGTACATTAGGGTTATTAAAACAGTGGACACGGAATTTAAACTTTTAAAATTTTCCCGCAATAAAATGAAAAAGTTTATGCAAATATTCAAGTACATGAGATCTCATGTGATACGTTTGGTAACCATGCAATCGTCAAGGATTAGATATTAATAATTAATACACGTGCGTTACTATGAACGTAGACTCATTTCCATATAATTATATTAACAGGTATCAGATGGCTTGATTAGATTGGTTTGATTTGATATTGCTTGACGTATCATATTAATGCACTAAGGCTATTCGAGACGATGAGCGGTGATAGATGAGGATGAAATATGAACAGAAGGGAGGAGGAGAAACCCGGTACCGGCACGTAGCCTACTCCTTTCGAAAAGTACCAAGAGGGCCAACGGCTTTAGGTCCCATACAAAAGGACGGTGTAACCTTGACAGTCATTATAGGTTCCTCCACTAACCCGGAATGCCGAGCTGACGTCGAGGAGAACGAAGCCGTTACACTAGCTCGCAAACCCTCCATATGCTCTAACCACAGCGGTTTACATGTGTTTCAGGGCAGAGCTTTCACCCACTCTACCCCTGACTCCACCCGAGGTTGCTTAACTTCAGTGTTCGAGTGGTAACCGGCTAAACGACCTCGGCTAAACCGCTGGTGATATCAGATGGCGACGTTATCTAGACTTTTATTTATATTTGTGTGTGTAATTTGTTTTGCGCAAGTGGATGGAAAATGTGTACTGCACAAGTAGTTTTTACAATAAATAATTTAAAACAGATGTATGAAGAAACATACACATATTCACAACACAAATTTAAATTTTGTTAAGAGGTTCTCATAGCCACGAAATATATGGAAAAATATTTATTTATTTACCAACTTAGGACGGTTGTCAGAAAAGGGCAGTGTGCCCCAAGCACAAGGTGTCTGCACAACAAACTGTGAATCGTCACCTGCCCGTTTATGTTTTGTGTTCGTCGTTCGTTCACCGAAGCTCCGTGTAAACGCACGTTATTATTATTATTATTATTCATCCTGTCCTGTCCGTGACAAGTGCGCAAAAAACCCAACCGTGTTGGTAAGTTCATTAACATGAATTAGGCAATTAAATTACATATCTGCATATCTGTTGCGTGGCCAAGCTTGACGCCGCACAGTAGCGCCTCATTACCTTGGCTGCATGGGAGTGAACTGCGCAAGAGGTAGGTCCGGGTTCATATGCGCGCGGCATCCGGGTAGCTAAGACTTGAGGACTGCTGGACGGGGTAACGTTTTATAAATAAAATATGTAAATAAATTCGTATCAAGAAGATTGCTTCAGCTCGAGACAACTTTTTAACTCTTTTAAATGTCAATTTTAAAATTAGCTTGATCGGCATATCCAGATAATTTCACATGCACTCTGGACCACCAATTTTCATATGTTGTTTTAAAAGGATGAGCGCAATGTGCGATCAGAGCACATTTCAAGATTTAAAATCATTGTGATCGTTGATGGGAAGCTAACACCGTTCACTCATACATACCAAACACAAGTATAGAAATTATTACAGATTACCCGTTTGGTGGCATATATACTGTCGGGTACTGAAAATAGTAAGAACTATTTGGTAAATTAGCTCTGATAGTGCAATTCTTACATTCTTACTCAACATTTTGGTGCAAACCACAACCCGATAGAACAAACGATAGAGCTTCCAAGATATCCAGACTATACTTTAGCATTCTGCGTCAAAGCCTGGTTTACTCGAACTAATCCAACCTCCCATTCAGTCACAATTAAAACTGATCTTATAAATTATTAAGATCAGACTGATTTTATCAGGACAGGGCGTCCTGATAAAATCGACGAATGTAAAATGTCCAACAAGAGATCGGTGTTTGGAGAAGGAAATGGGGACCAATTGATTGGTAATGATTCACTTTAGGTAAAGCAAACATCTACATGAGAACCGTGCGAAAAAGTTTTTTTTAAATATTTGGTTCATTAATTAATTTAATTTAATATCCTTATTGAATTTATTACCAAAACTTCTGTTATTAATACATTGTTGTTTTATTATTACTATTTCAAACTTAACTGATTTTTAGTTCTTTAATGTGTCTTTATTTACGTAATTAGATTGATTTATGGTTATCCGCCTTTGTAAATCATTTTTTTAAACTGAATAGGATAGATGTTAAATAAAAAAAAAAAAATAAGGAGAATCTGATTCGGAAGGAATTATACTGTTTGGTTTCCTAGGTTGTCTCAGTCGTTAAGGTGAGTTCTGAGATTTTGTCCTCTTAAACATCCATCGGACATTCCTTTCATAATGACCTAACACCCTAATCACACCCGGGAAAGCTGATTGAACCCGCAGATGGGCATCCTTACAGGATACATGGGAACAATTCGGAAAAACTAAAGAGTTAATTATGTGCTTCGTTGATAGCATTGATTTGTATTGCTTAACGTCTCATATTAAGGGGAGCAGGAACGGCCTATGTTCCCCATGTTAAATTTGCAGATTTCCGGTACCGTTTAATCGAACACTATTTAACTTAGAGGACACAAATTTTGATTTTTTGGGTAGCTTAAGCCATAGTAAGAAACAGTAGGAAGTTTTTTTTTTTTTTTTTAATTTGTATATTCCAGACATATATATATATATATTATATATATATATATATATATATATAATATATATATATATTGTCAAAAAAAATTGGGCAATTTTTAGACCAAAGCATGCGCTATAATTTTATTCCGATAATTTTTTCAAAATTTCCTTCCTACTATTTGTCAAAAATATCTCAATAAAGAAGTCCTCAAAATTTCAAGGCTCTAGCTTCAAAACTGCCTAACTTATATGTACCGTAGTTTAAAGAAAGTATAGTTTTGAGTAAACGGGTGTTGAAGTTAATATTTTAGGTGTACTTCATGTGCACTTATGACATTTCCGGTACCATTTTTAGGGAGGGTATTCAACTTAGAGATATGATTTTTTTTAAATTCAGCAGTTTAGAGTTTTTGCTAACAATTTTAAAATTCATTTAAAAGAATTTACTCGTTATTTTTATATACATTAATTTATAAGTCGTTAATATACAATGGTTGTCATAGCAACATAAATTTATTAAATTTTTGCAAAAAAAAACAAAAAAAAACAAAAAAAATTATTACATTTTTAAAAATTTAATGGTGATTAACAATATAACAATATTCAACTCAAAAAATCAACTTTGACGATATGTTTCATTCCTGCTCCCCTTAATGCACTAAGGCTATTCGAGACGACAAGTGGTGATACATGAGGATGAAGTATGAATAGAAGGGAGGTGGGGAAACCCGGTACCGGCACGTAGCCTACTCCTTTCGAAAAGTACCAAGGGGACCAACGGCTTTACGTCCCATACGAAAGTACGGTGTTACCTCGACAGTCATATAGGTTCCTCCACTAACCCGGACTGCCGAGCAGACGTCGAGAAGAACGAAGCCGTTACACTAGCTCTCGAACCCTAACCAGCGGTATACGCTTGTTTACACCTCTAACTCTATCCCAACACAAGTAGTAATGTAAATAGTTCCATTCTAGAAATTACAAATGTTATGCCTGCAGCGGAATTTCACTCCCGGAACTTCTCCACTGGAAGCAGATTTTCTAACTACTTAACACAAACTTTTTAAACCAAGATCCACTGTTAATATGCCATAAAAGAGACAATTTGTAGGCCTAGTAATTTCCCAAAGTTATGTAGGATACATTTCTGTTAAATGTGGAATTGTTGTCTGATAGAGCTGTACACACATCCTTCCCAAACAACCTGACAAATATTCAAATATTTGGCCAAACTTCGAGGTCATAAGATGGGTCATAATGTATGTGGAATTCTCTGAATTTGACGATGTAAAGTAAGTTGGCCCCAGCTCATCCAAACGTCTTCCTAACAAGTCACAACCCACACTCACAGCCAAATATGCGTCCATGAAGCGGTGAGAATGTTATACCGGTAGTGCCCACTTCGGTCACTTGGTCACATTCCGCAGTTCTCTTCCGAGAATATCACCCAAGATCAACCGACTCACCCACCATACATGGCACCTGGGACATTATTCGCTACATTAACGACCTCGACTCGTTCTTTATTACCCATGAAGAGGTGGTTTCGTCGTGTTATGATTGAGGTTGGTTGGGTCACAGTTGAACATGTATGTAGGCACGTAGGGTCCACCATAAGGCGATTCTCTGAAGAAAGAGAACTATGTGTTGTGGCAAGAAAGAAAGACAAGAATGGAATTAGAATAAGTGATAAAATTGGAAAGGGTTATATAAAAGAAGGAAAGACAATGATTGGAAGTTGAAATATTATATAGAAAGGATGTTGGGAGGGTTTCTTTTTCTAATAGAAAAGTGTTGTGGAATGGAATCAATTGCCAGCTGCAACTGTTCAGGAATCTACAGTGACAAGGTTTATAAGGTGTTTGGAGGATATTGATTTGGAACTACAATGTTGTGAAATGATGTAAATGATGTGATATTAAGCCTTGATATTGTCGATACTTTGAACATAATTAAAATATTTGCAAGATTAAATAAATATAAATAAATGTGGCAGTGCGGTTAGTGTACAAACCAACCCAACTAGGTAGAGGTAGTTGGTGCGAACTCAATGTACCTTCCAGAGCGTTACCTACCACAGAAACACAAGCAGCTTGCGTTAGTATACGCTAGTCTAGTTCACTGGCTGGCCACTAGAGGTCGGGTAATATCCACGTGAGACTCGATTGCAATATCAGAGACTGGATATAGAACACCACGAAGTTCTTGCATCATTGTTATTGAAAACAAACACAGGTTATAGGAGAGTATCCAATACAGACAACGAAGCTACTTAATCAACAGAGAGACGAAGAATATAATAATAATAATAAAAAAAACGGTGAATTGCTTAGCACAAACTTCGCATCATGTTTCCACATTACAAAATGGTGGAGGCGCCGGGTTATACACTGCCAAATTTTCTGGAGAGCAAGTAAAATTTAAATTAAATGGAAAGCGCGAGATTGCCGAGAAGGATGATGGAATTGGCAATATCAGGTAGGAGACCAAGGGGCAGACCACGACAACTGTGGCAGAATAGTGTGAAAATGATGTGGAACAGCGAGGAGGAGACTGGAATGTGGTGGAAGGAGAGGAGTGGAGGCAGAACAGAAGAAGATGGAGAGGCCTATCTGGCACATGGCAACAGATAATGATGATGGAATTAGTGGGATTCATTAACAGAAATTCGTATCGCAAATTGATAAATGCTTTTCTTAGTCGATTAATATTTTTGTGTTTTGAGCGAAGAGAAATAGAACTAAAGTAACTATATTTCACCATGGGTTACACCCCTATCCCATCTACCATTCAATACCTTTATCGAAACATTGATTTTAAGAAAATATGAGCCTTTTTCTGGTAACAATTTTAGTTTTATAAAATAAACAAGCAGTTTATCTATTCTAAACTATTTAGAAACGGATCATCATAAAAAAAATATTAAATATATCGTAAGGCGTTAACTCTCTTTTCAACAGCTGTATTGGTAGATCTTTCTTAAAATGATTACATTTTTAAACGTAAATAATTGTTATGCGTCCCAGGGTCTTTAATTCGAAGCTGTATTGACAAGTGTAATGTTTATGGATTGGATGTATGAGATCGTAATATAAAAATAAAAATATTTATTATTGATTGGAATGATTTTGGATTTTGTAGAAGAACCTACTCTAAATCTGCACAGTTGGCGACGTGCATTTATCACAGTCTTGATTATATTATGCAACTGACGGGATAGGATATTCCCAAACGTAAAATGAATATTAAACTGGCCAAGCCTTAAGTGGTGGCACAAACGATTAGAGCGCATGTCCGAAGCATACGGTTCTACGAGGACGTGGGTTCGAAACACGCATAAGGCATCGGTTTTTTGTAATCGTTCTTTATTGTCATCTATCACCATTCACCGTCTCGGTAAATTAGAATTTATTAAATTCAAGATTGTCGATTTATACATTCTACATTATATTTCCCGGACAAATAATTTATATGCAGTGGTCTGATTTAATTCTCGTAGCGCAAGTATCGCGCGTCACCACGTGCTGTAGGTATACCCGTCTCGTCTAACTCTAGGTAGGGAGTGTCTGCCCTGTCTGAGATAACATCTAGATGGTTCGGGTCCTACGAATCATTGCATCACCACCAGGTAGACCCCAACAACCTTGGACGACACATACGCGAGCCAGAGAACAAATTAACCAATTAAGTTTTTCTAAGAATAGCTTGCAAAGATATGAGCTACCTCCATTAATAACGTAGCGTTTAATTAATTTCAAGAACTTTGACAAGCCTCACAGAAAACGTTGCCTCGGTCCCGGCTATCTATTGTGCGACTTCGGTATTGGTTTGCTACAAGAAGTGTTGGTATCCCGTGTTGGAGTTGGAGTACTCCTATGCTCATCAACAGCTGAGACGTTGTATCGTTAGGGGTAGTCGCTGCCCGACACTCCTTTAAAAATATCAATGTTGCGGACTACATAAGTATTTATAGACAGTTCAAAGTTGCGTACGACAGAAATATTTAGACAGTTCAAAGTTGCGTACGACAGAAATATTTAGACAGTTCAAAGTTGCGTACGACAGAAGAATTTAGAGTAATGAAAATGTAGTACACAAGTATTTAGACATTTCAAAGTAGAGAACTGCATAATTCAATGTGTAAATATATTTAGACAACTCAAAGCTGAGTAGTGCTAAGCTTGAGTAATTCTAACTGAAGCGGCTGCCAGTATAGGAATTCCTAGACAATACAAAGCGGCCAAGATCACATCTCGCCTCCCGATTGTGCAAGAGCGCGCGCGCTAAGGTAAATCAGAGCAATACGTAATGGCGAGTGCAGGCGAGTGTTGTGAAAGAACGGGAAGCCTCGTCCTTGGAGTCACAAGCGAACAGCTTTCTCAATGAACAGAGCACAAGTTCCATTGCGTTCACTCACCCAGCGGGGCTGAAACTACTTGCCCAAAATACCTGCGAGGGACCACCGATAAATAACAAAAACAATGGCTAGCGGAATTCTTGTCGCTGCTCTTTCTGATCGTAAAGTATTGTTTTAACGGGCACGGGCGCGCAAAAAACTAGTGAATGGCGCCTTGATTTGAAGAGCGGTCGAGGTTGTTCTTGTATTCGTTTTACCTCGAACACGCGTCTCGGTGGAGCTGGCGGGCTACACTCGCCTGTTGTTCACTGCTTGGATCTTATATGGCGGGCTACACTCGCCTGTTGTTCACTGCTTGGATCTTATATGACGGGCTACACTCGCCTGTTGTTCACTGCTTGGATCTTATATGGCGGGCTACACTCGCCTGTTGTTCACTGCTTGGATCTTATATGGCGGGCTACACTCGCCTGTTGTTCACTGCTTGGATCTTATATGGCGGGCTACACTCGCCTGTTGTTCACTGCTTGGATCTTATATGACGGGCTACACTCGCCTGTTGTTCACTGCTTGGATCTTATATGACGGGCTACACTCGCCTGTTGTTCACTGCTTGGATCTTATATGGCGGGCTACACTCGCCTGTTGTTCATTGCTTGGATCTTATAGAAATTTAAAGTTTTACCGAGGGAAAACTGTAATATGTTGAAATATAAGTACCTAATCAGGTGTCTAACTTCGTATGTTGCGAATAGGACAATTGTGAAGGGATGCACGAGGACTCAATCCCTTGCATTCGCATTAACGACTGAGGAAAACCTCGGATTAAACTTCAGTCAGGATTTCCGGTCACGACGGGATTTGAATCAGAGTCAAGCGCTAAGCGCTCTTACGTTTAAACATCTCAGGAGGCCTACATGAATAATACACACAAGCCGGCTACTAAAGTTTTCAAAAGAAGGAGCGAAGCTACTTAATCAACAGATCGTCGAGAAAGAAGACAAAAATAAAATAGTTCGTCATGAGTTGATCATTTTGGTGGAGGCGCCGGGTTTCTAAGACAAAGTTTACCAAACATACCAAAATTTTTCCTCGCTAGTTCTTGTATTAATTAAAGGTGAAGGTGCCTGACGGGTAGATGAAACATAATTTCCAAGATTTTTGTTGGGGTCTGGGCTAGTGACGCCCCCTCGCCACACCATTACCAACCAGGGTCATCAAAAACATTCTGTATCATCGTTTTTGTAGGGCAATGCCAACACTAAAACTCATCTCATTCGGACGTAATGTTCGGTTTTTATCGTGAGTCGTTACATACGCACGTAGACGGATGGAAAACGGGAATAAAAATTATAATTTTGTTTTTATGTTTGGAACGAGAAACTCTTTATTTGGGTGACATTTTCAAGATTTCAATTATTTTAATTGACAATCATGATATTGTCAACAATTAGCGCGTCGTGACGCAGCGAAACATCGGAAACACAGAATGACTTTATTTCATTGATGATAATAATATGAATAAAATAGCTAATTGTCATAGAACTATAAGTAATGTTTTTGAAGGTTTCTAAATCAAAGCCTGCATTCTCTACTCACGTATATATTCGGATATATTTTCCTCGAGATAATTGACATTTAAAATTATTCATTCCTAACAACGTCAACAGAAGTTTCATAACATGTTGAACGCAGTTTTGTGATTGAGTGGACCAAGGAACTGCACCAATTCATAACGTGGAATTGTATAATGTATGAACATCTATAATGCATATCATGATGGTGCAACTTGTAGTCAAAGATGATGGATCATCAATAGTATAATGACATGTTTTTCATAACACTACGTTCTATGTATACAGACAGGGTAAACATTCTATTCACTCTCTGTACCGGGTGGCTGTCATAGTTTTCGGGTGGTTTACGTGGAAACAATGCATGGCTGTTAGTTTAGACAAACTTCAGTCAGGAATGCTGGGACTCAGATCAATTCGTCGACTTCTATCTATCTATATCCATCGGATCGTGATTAAAAAAGGAGTAAATTCACCCGTTAAACTTAAAGCTAACGACAGAAAATTTATTTATCGGGTCCACCATGACCCGAAAAAAAGTCAAACTAAGTAACTATCGAGCTAGGTTCCATCGGCAATCTCCCATAAGAAATAACATGGAGACGATCTTAATGCCCCGTGACCTTGGAGGATTTTGATCCAGAAAATGTTGGCCATGTTGACGCTTTGTTTTGTTTGTGTATTTTTGGCAAGTGGTTCGGTCAAAATGCTGATTACCAAGAAGGGGTGTGATTTCGGAATGTATATTTTTGCGTGTTTGAGTGTATATATTTGTACACAGTTTTAAAACACGATGTTAAAAAAAATTTAGATTTATAAGATGCTCTAGTATCTATGTGGAACAAAAAATAAAGAGGTTAAAGGTAATTTAATAAATTTTTCAAAATGCCAATTTCCGCAAATTTCAGGATCCAAAAACAAAAAAAAATTGTGCAACGTCACAAGGTAAAAGATATAATTTTTTAAGTGAAATTTAATCTTTGGTATTATCCTCTAGATTATGTTGTAAAACATATATTTTGGGGGCCTGTCTATCTCTATCGCTATATGTAATAACACAACGCGACGCAGTAACTTGTGTTGTTTGTTACACTGTATAATACGAAGGTACCATCAAGTCGCTACTACGTCTCGCCTCGGTTTGAGAAATGTGGCCGTCCTTAATATATTCAATCTCCTGCTCAAATGAGATATGTCGATGTTAATTGCGAAAGAAACTCTATCCAGCCACGTGCGTTGTAGTCTCTCAAGGTCACGCGACTTTCATCAACATCTCGCTGCTCCGCCGCGTAATTAGGAAGCTATTACATCAGGTAAACTTAGTGAGTGAGTGCGCTTCTTATTACGACATGGTTGTTGTTGTTTTGTTTTCCGACTGTCTGAGGCCGGGGCCATTGCCCGCTAGGCAGTGAGGGGAGGTGGACCCAGGCGCGCAGAAACGTTTTGAAAGTTGGGGGGGCAAACTTATTAGTGGTACTTTTGGCTGCAACTGGGATCTGGGGCGAAGCCCCAGCCGCCGGAGGCACTTGTCGTCGTAGGCGAATAAAGAATTCACTATAGGGCCTACAGCAGTTATTTCATCATGTTTTATTAACTGCACTCGGACTTTGTAAACGAAGTTTTACAGCAACTATCTGCGATCTAAAAACTCAAAAAATGAACGTGAAGTGGCCAATTTAAGTAAATTTCAACCTAATTTTTTATGTAATGACGAAGCATACAGGCAAACATTTTATTCGTTTTACCAAGGTGAATGTCGAATTGTAAGAAGTGTATGTGCATATTTACTACGGAAACTCTGGGATTAATATTTAACTATCACGTTAGTTTTGCCCCCCTGCCCCTCCCCCCTGGGCCAAAGTTGGGGGGGCATTGAATCCCCTTCCCCCGGTTTCCTACGCCACTGGTAGGACCCATCCAGGGCACCCATCCCTGTTCACTGGGCGCTTCCCGGACAGAATAAGGTACAAACATTGTTGGAGGAAAAATATCTGATAGCCAAACTAATATAGAGCGAGAAGACTTAAAAACTGGATTGTAAAGTGGAATCGTGTCCAGCTTGATTGATCGGTGTTTCATGCCCGATGCCGGTCTCTAGTTGGTTATTGTTCGTTCCTCGATGGTGTCGGCGCTTACAGGGTTGGTTTGGTTGGCTGGCTCACTGAAAATCAGTTCTGTGACTGATTGGGTAGACTCAAAATACGAATTAATTAATTTTACAGGTAGATCTACGCTCCTATGCTATTTAATTATCAGTAGCTTTGATTGTGTTTTCATGCTGAGTTTTACAAAATGGAAGTTTTGGAAATATTTCGCGCATGTTTAGTGGAAAGAATAAACAAATTGTTTATAAATCAACCTCTTACGGCATACAAGCATAGATCTAAGCTTACAACAAACAACCTCGTGTAAAGAATAAAGCATTATCTTTAATCATTCGTCGGCCAGATCTTTTTTAGGAAAGTTTGTTTTGGGACAATACAAATAACACTAGCAAGATAGGGCAAGCGTGCAGCGGGAAGTGTATTAACCCTTGACCTCTCCAGGCAGCAATAGGTAATACTGTTTTTGTTTGTTTGTTCTTTTATAAAAAATTATAAATTAACCTATCTTGGAAGTGGGAATTGTACAGGAATCCAGCCCCAGGTCCCAGAACTCGGACACTTTTATATGAGTCCAAAGTAAAGGATTGATTTTATTACTGAACAAGTGAGGTATTCGACTTTCATCACGATTTTCTTAATCGCATTAATATTAGTCTTATTATCCCTACATCAAATATGCGACATTGATGAGATCCAATTTTGTGTAATTAGAGTCTGTTATCATGCAGTGAAAATTACCCTTTGTTTTGAATGTGCTTAATGTGATGTTTTTTTGGTTGCTTTTGCTGCTCAAATTACCAAACGAGATATCACATGGACTCGAAGTTAGACACAACAACTACGATGAAACGAAGATATAAAAATTATTGTTTTGTTTTCGAACATAAAACGCGAAATTCGCGATAAGAAAGTAAGTAGCATTCATGCACGATTTAAAACTTAAATGCAATCAACGTAGATAAAGTGACACGTTGTTTACAATGTCAGATTACGGAAGGACGTGCAGTCCAGGATACCTGAGCAACATAATAGCGGCGAAACATAGATTCTCCGATGTAGTGACGATTAATAAGCATATCTCGCTCGGAGTGCTACGATGCGACTAGCGAAGGCACTCCTGAGATTTCTGACGCGCGCAGAATACCGCAGCGACACACACTGGGAGCGGGGGGGGGCATGTACATGATACGCTGGAGTAGAGTAAAACACTTCTTGAATTGAACCTTTGTAGTTTTGCGCGAAATACATGTCAACATTTTAAAATTGACATTTGTACATGTATTGGACAAAGTAGAAATTTGAAAAACTATTTTGTAATTTGAAACAAAATTGTTAGTATCTGGTAGAACATCACATTTGTTCGTAATTACTTTTTAAACATGTACATTTTTCTAATGTATATGATTATGTAGCTCATTTGAGAAAGTATGATGCTCATAATAAGTACAATAATTTACAATTTGCCTTAGTCACAACGCACGAGCAAATCACATTGTTATAGACTTGGAATGTACTTTTAATGTCTAACATTGGCTATATTACAAATGTATATTTTGCTATCGGAGGGTAAAACAAATCCTCAAAAATTTGTTTCTAATTTTTTTGCAAAAGTACAAAAGAACGTTAGTTTGAGTTGAGTACCAAGCTCACTTTGGGTGCGGCTAAGAGAAATTAAACATGATATTTACTATTCAGTAGACAATCCCCAGTCTCAAATTATTCGAAAAGGCGACATAAAAATTTGGTAAGCCCAAGTCTGGGCGGATAATTTGTTATAATATTTTAAAACTTTATATTTTCAGTTATAGGCTGAGATTCCATTTCAAATAAGTTGCACTGGTGAGCATTACCAAATTAAGCCAACTGACCATTCAAATAGATTTGGGCGTATCAATTATGTTTTACATTAGTTTAAAGCATGGTTTTTCTGGAAAATTGTTTTGATATGGTTTTTAGCCTGTGCAGCATGGTAATGCACAACAACAGAAAAACAATAAGAAGTTATTGCATAAGAATTTAGTAATCATTTGGTGTTAATGTCTAATTCTCCCTGTTTAACCTGACGGCACGCTTTGAAAAAATATGGGCTACAATCCCTACAACCTACTTTTACATACAAACTGACCTATTCAAGATGGCTTCTAATTGACACGCCAGTGGACCAATGACTGGGGATCTAGTCTAATAGATGTTAAATATCCTTGATTATAACCTACTCCCTCAGCGGGCGCGGCTCAGCTTGCGGGGCGACGGGGTTTTTGACTCAGGACGCCCCAGGGAACGCGGTAATATTTGGAAACTGTTCTTGATGAGGAGGAACATGGTTGATTCATTGATGGGCACAAGTTATGGCCGCACCTTCCGATCTGCACCCAGATAATCATCGTGACGTCACGCTTTTACGGGGGGGAGGGGGGACGACTTGCATACAATAAAATAAATAGATTTTGGTAGGATGCCCGCTGTAGGATATCTTTTCAGGTGTCTAACTAGGTATGTTGCGTATGGACAATTGTGAAGGGATGTCCGAGAGCTGTTTAAGAGGACTCAATCCCTTGCATTCGCATTAATGACTGAGGAAAACCCCGAAAAAAACCTTCAGTCAGGATTGCCGGTCTCGACGGGATTCGAAACCGGGACATCCCGAATCAGAGTCGAGCGCTTAGCGCTCGAGCCAACACTGTAGATTTGCATACCCATATATAGCTACATACGTAGGTTACGTTGATATGATTGGGTTTATTTTGACTTTAGCCACGTACAGATACAATGGTGGTGGCATACAATGGTTAATGTGCGGCTAAAGTAAAAATATACCCAATCATATCAATATAGTATGTAGCCTACGTATGTGGCTATATATGGGGAACAATGTAGTGCGAGTGAGGATAAACATTTACAAAAAATGCGGACTGCGATAACAGGTCAAGTTTTTATTCCGTCGTTGCGGGTTGGCTGCGGATGTTTCCGACCCGCGCTGGCCTATAGGTAATTATACTGACGAGAAAAGCGGGGTAGAAAATTTCAATCCGCAAAGTTCGCTCCTGATTGCATCACCGTCGAGATCAGTCCCAGCTCCCAAACATTTCATTGACCAGTTGTGTAACAAACACGCACACACGTGTATAGGGAGGGTATTCTCCGTCCACCACAAAACATATAAATCATCAAGTGGGGCCAACATTCCAGACGAACGCACCGAAACACGCCTACATCAACACACAAAACAGAAATTGATAATAGGCCAATTTCTACCATACCAGTTTTGCCGAAGATCGGATTCTATTGGGCAAGAACTACCTGGCCAGCGCTAGAAGAACGTGTGCGCGCTATTAGTTTTTTTTATTAATAATTATGGAAAATCGCCTTGGCTGGTCCATTCATCCGAATACCTCCGAGCTGCGGCCGCCGTGGGCAGGTTACTACCAGCATTCCGGCGCGACGCGTGTATTATGGTAATCGCAGACTGTGTGAGTCAGTTGTGTGATACGGAGTGTTGAAACCAAAACATCAGTTGATAAAACTTGACGCGGACATACTTATTCTTATCGTGGCGATGTTTTCTACGAAACAAGAATGAGAGGTGGGGCCTACGTTAAAAGATACAGGACTCAAAAATAACTAAATAATATTGAAGACATGCCAGCAATCCAACAATATTTCGAACCATTCGTGGGCTACTAGCAACTATTCTTAAATAGGTACTTTATTTTATAACTACCAGAATCATTAAAATATTTTTCCGTGATAAAGCGTTTAAACTAATACAATCATACTTTGACAACCTCTTTCAAATCACCGAAACTACCATGCAGCAATGTTGGACTAACAAGTATATTTTTCAGGATTGTATGTGGAGTTCCTCAAGGATCCATTTTATTATTATGATTGTCTTTGTTTTTCTTTTATGTTTTACTGTGTCCTGAAAAATAAATTACTAAATCACTAATTACTTATTTTCACGACTGGCAACTTCTTTTAAATACTTATTAACAACGAAGTTCCAGTAAAACTATTTTGATGGAATACTTTCATAAATGTTTACAATGATGATCGAACGACTTCTTTCATTATCGGTGTTTCATTTCTCGCGACTTACTGTCATATAGCATACATTTGTACCATAGATGGGAAAGCGGTAACTTTTACTTTTATCGTAGGTCTTATTGATCTAGGATAAAATACAAACAAACTTCAGTAGGGATGTGCCAAGCTGTAGGCGCGCATCGCATGCTAACAACGAGCCAAGTGAGTTCTTATTTCCCTCTGTTGGTAGTTGGAAATTGTTCAATCTACGCCACTCGACTTCGGCAAGCCTATTCAATGTTAACATTGAAAATTAAGATGTGCAAACTTTCAAATTTAAATTGTACTCAAACTTTCGTATCTTCTCAATGTATTATGCGGATGCCAAACAAAATATGACGAACCAAACATTTTACGAAAGAGATAACTACAACGCAAACAAACATTACTTCATTTGGCTAGATATTGAGAGTCCGAAAGGTGTCTTGTTAGTATTGATACTGTACAATAATCTATACAATGTATTGATCAAGTGGTTAATAAAGAAATGTGTATATGTAAATATGTAATATTAACTTCACAAATTGTGCCTCAGATAACACGATACATTTTGCGTTCTTCATTATTTATTTAAATTAGATGGACTCCTGTTAAAGTTTAGCTCAAGGCAGTTGGCAAGAGGAAGATTAAAAACTTGAGGTACTGCCTACCGAAAAACAATCGCAAAAAACTGGTTTCGAGCTTCTGAATTTGATTCTACAACACGCAAACCTAGCGTAATCTTAAGCTGGCCATGTGTGCAAAGCAAATACGTCGCATGCCAAAGATGTTAAGCCTCCCTAATCAAATGTTTACAAGCTGAGCCGAACATCTGGTTTCATTATCTGTTCATGTAGTTCAAGATTACAGCTTTAACAAACCTACCACATACATTTTTTACTATTTTTGTGTGTCAATGTATACATATATTTTGAAGCATGTTTCAGATGTAAGATTTTCGATCACGTTGTGAAACAATGCACATTTTACCTATTTACTTTTCTAGAGTAAATTATATTATATACGTTTTATACATTACGTTTATACCGAATAAAAAACATTGTTACCAAAGTTTTCAAACTTTTATTGGTTACAATAAATGTACATATTAACTGTAGACTAGAATTTAGTTGAATAACTTTTTGTTCCAAGTTGTGAGCTCATAGAATGCTCATAGGCTACATGATATCCTCCAGACTCTTTAGCCCAAGCCACTTACTGCTAGCTTAATAATAATGAATACACAAGGGTAATGTGTAGTTAATAAGTTTTTTTTACAGTTTCATGACAGAACAGGTTGGCCAGTGTAGGGTTATGAACATGTGCACACCCTCTTTATCTGGATCGCTTACTAGGTGTTGCAACAAAACCGGGCAGTCATTGCACACACATTGGCTAAACACTGTAAAAGAAAATCATAACAATGTAGCATGTACACAAATTCGAAGAAGACATCTTATAATCTCCGTAATTGCCTAGATTTTCGTGTGATTAGAAATTTATTGCAACTTTAAAGACTTTTATTAAAGCAAATTTTCCACTTTCGATTTTTGAGTTTGAGCTTGTCTCGCAATGATTATTTTGTGAAAAATTATTTGCAAACGAGTATGAATATTGAAATATGATATTGATAAATGATAATGAATCAACCGACAGTGTTGTTTGATTCGGCAGAGATCTCGGACTCAAATCGCGTTGATACACTGGGCAGGTTTCCCACGAAAAAATAATTAAAATATATTAAAAATTATTTAAAAAAATGACGAAGAATGATATTGCTAACCGTACAGCTGCTGTAATTTGAACCCCTAGCGCGTGGATTCCTCGTCAATATTCGACTTTATTCGTGAACGAGTCTATTCTCCCGGTCCTTGTATAATCCGAAGCGAATCAGTGGGCTGCAGTGAAGTGACGCACAATGTCAGATGTGACGCGCCAATCAACCCACATAGAACTGCACGCATAGTTTTCAAAGCCCACACGGCCAAAAATATACGCACCTACAATCTACATTCCTCAACACCTTTCCGTATTCGATACTCTTCTCATCATAACGATCGGATTCCTCAACACCTTTCCGTGTTCGGGAAACAAGATACTCTTCTCATCATAACGATCAGCGATCACAATACATATTGTAGCTAGAGGAGGGGCAAATTCTATCCGCGAATAGTGTCTTAAAGTGGAATTAAACATGATTTTTGCAACGAGTTTTTTTAGGAAAATAATTATTAATCAAAATTACATAAAACACTGTGAAGTAACATAATTTAAAACATGTTTTTGATTCCTCTTACATTTTTTAAATTAGGGTTTTTGCTCGAGTTAAGGCGAAATTCTCAAATTGGCTCAAAACCTGATAACATTCTATATAGTATTATCATATTAATAAAATAAAACACAAACAAAATTATTGATGACATCGACTGTCTTAAAAGTTTTCCCCGACTGGGGATCGAAGGTTCTGGGTTCGTTCCTCAGTCGGCCAACGAATTGCTATCAATCAATAACCATGTTATCATCGTTGTTATTGTTGTTATTATGAACACACATAACAAAAACTTGTAGAAATACAGCCAAACCTTACACACTCAAAAGAAATGAGATCTAAAAAAAGGGCCAAGCTCATCTACCCTTCCACATTTGCGCATTCTTAATTCATAAACGTACAGTGTCCCATAACAGCATCCTCGAAAAGCTTGGCAAAATAGAATTTGCGATTATTAATTTAAACGAAATAGTTCATCCAAGTTCTTTTTTCTAATTAATTAAAACGTAATAACATGCAAATTTATTTTTGCCAAGCTTTTCGAGGATGCTGTTATGGGACACTGTACGTTTATGAATTAAGAATGCGCAAATGTGGAAGGGGAGATGAGCTTGGCCCTTTTTTTAGATCTCATTTCTTTTGAGTGTGTAAGGTTTGGCTGTATTTCTACAAGTTTTTGTTATGTGTGTGATCTCATTACTTTTTCAAGTTCCATTGCAAAATTATATGTTAAATATAATAATTTTATCAAAGTTGATTTAATTTCTATGGTATTAGCAATAACAATATAGGATGTAAAATATCTAGACCCGGATTCATGTACATCCTGGGTATAGGTGGTATAACCATGGTATAACGACGGTATAAGGACTGGACCCCAATTCTTGAGTTCGTGGGAGATGACTGTTGAAACGCAATTTGAAAACGAAGTCGTTTTCGTTTGACACTTTAAAAAGATATGCGTATAGCAAAGAGCTCGAAAAGTTCTATATTTATTCTAGTGCAGTGCCTTCATAAACGCAGGCCAATCGAAGACGAGTTGCGTGAAATGATTTGATTGTTGCAATTTGTAAACAAACAGATGAGCAAGCGCATATATTTGCAGCTTGCTTCGACATTGTGTTTTGTGTAATTGTGTGAAAACTATGTTGTGGCAAGGGTTGGCTAAGCTGCACTGTAATTAATCTAGGTAGATTCTGTCAACTATTTAGCTAAGTGATTTCAGACGCCTTATATAGTTATGGTGAGTGAAATAATTTCAATCGATGTGGCCAAGGTCAAGGGACGTTTTGAATTTAGATAGTTTCAACACGCAAAAATTTTAGCACCTTATCATCTACATAGAACAAATTTAAAATGTCCGCCATTTGTTTACGTATCGACTTTCCCGCCTACTCTCTTTCCGTCCAGTGTCAAGAACTATGGTTACTTGTAGATTGTTAACTATTTGTACTAACCTGATTGGAAACCTTCCCACACGTTTTAACTTTTTTTTCAAAAGAGATAATTATAACTAATTTCCATGTAAAATTTTATGAACATTTATCCCTATCTAATCAGAAACCTGTGGACGAACGTAATTAAATGTTATGAGTTCAGTAGAATTAACTTCCTTAAAGTGATTTTGGCTGTTTCAAGCTATTTTTCACCAAGAAGGAATGGTCAACCCTATAAAATTGGCATTGTTTCAGGTACCTAAAAACCCACGAATTTATTTGCAGTTCACACACAGTTATGTACGGCGTGGGAACCCTCGAAATTACCGCAACTCTCTTGGTGTAAAGGTGCTTGAGTTAGCGAACCATACGGCTTGGCTGCGTCGTCCTAACGGGCACCTAGATACACAGACGCAAGCACAGATGGCATCGAGGAGGCTGTAAGGACCGGATGCAACTAAGAGATATGTTTTTCTCACAGACGAAAACATTGCCAAAAAACAATCTAGAAATGTAAGTGCGTAGAAGATAGTGAACAAGTGGACCACTGCGAGGCAGGCTTTCATGTAGGCCTACAGGAAGTCGATCATAACATTGTCACTTGGCATGGTGAGGTGTGCATCATGATCACAAACATTTTCTGTTGATAAAAATCAAAGCCTTTTGATGAATACTGATTTATTTCTTACCCTGTGTAAGAAAGTATACTCCTTTCCACAATCTCTATCGCTTGACATTTTGATAATAAATTTCGGTCTTTTTTATCGCCAATTCGGCATCTCACAATCATTAATCAGATAGCTAGGTACCCTTAAGTTTGTTTTATTATGTGTTTTTTAATTTTTAATAAGTATCGTTACTTTGCAAATCATCAATTCATCATCACATAAATCACTGTAAAATATAATTATATTAACTAATTATTCACTATTGTTTTATACATTAATTTATTGTTGTCAAGTGTTAACTTTTATTGAATGGTTACCGGAATTTGTATGTTGTACTGATTTTTAAATTATGTCTTATATTTTATGTGAATTTAAATTTACATTATGCCTCAATGTCAGATGGCAGTAATGATGTATATGAGTGTATTAAATAAATATATGATATTATAAAAAAATTTATATTTTATATATATTTATTATAATATATGATATATATATATATATGATATTGCCTGACGATGGAGACGGACGTCTCCGAAAATTCACACATGTAAGTGTTTAAAATATAGACCTCGGTTAGTAGTTTAAAATACACTCGTAGAATAATATATATCTGGGTCAAATATAAGCTTCTGAAAATAATATAAATAAATAAATACATAAATAAAATTAGAACGGTTAACCAACCTGCGGAAGATACGTTTTACTACAAAGATGCACTATAATATTGTAAAGGCTAATAAATTGGAAGCAAATGATGCATCTGAAAGAAATATCAATCCAGTGAATGATGCGAAATGAACATTTGGATGAAACTTATTACATTGTGTTCTTCAGACGAATCCAAATATAAAACATCCACTAATGTAAGTAAAATAATAATTTGGGAATTGATAAGTTGGTTTGTACTGGCAGAATGAGATGACTTGTTTTTTATTATTTGTGATTTTACTATGTTAAAGGTGTTTGAATGTAAGAACAAATTTGTATTATAAAATTAAACTAAGGTAATTTTTATTTTGTGAAACGAATTCAAAGTTTTATCGGTTAAAATTTGTACTTGTTTTGTTGCTAATAATATGTAGAAATTTATTTTAAAATAAGTTATGTGATTCCTGATGACTAGAGATACGTTTTTTTTAGCACTTAATTTAGAAAATTTAGCATTAATTTTGACAATTAGCATTTTGCCGCATCAATTGGTTTATTTTCCACCAAACCCTAATGTAGTGTTTTCTTAAAACTTCTCTGGTATAATATGAATTGTAGAACATTTCAATTCAATTTATATCACATTAAAACGCTGAATACATACTAAACAGTTGCTATTAAAGGCATTAAAAACATTTTTTAGTAAAAATTAAGCATTTTAAAATCGTCAAATTACATTTTTGCCATCAAAAACCTAAAACGCTAAAAAAACTTAATCTCCTACTAATGGCGTATTGATCATCGTAGTCCAAGTATTGTGTCTCGGTTGACTTTGCCCTTGCACTAGATTCACTCTGGTGTACTCCGGTGCACAACGGCCGAGTTGTTCGGACGAACAGAAATAGTCTTTTAGCTGTCGAGAGCGGCAGAAAACATATTTGCACATTCCGTGCATTCGAGATGTACACTGTACAGTAACTGATGTTCGGGTGATGGGAGGTGGGTGGGAGTCTTGCGCGTGGTGCAACCAGTGGCGTAGTGTCGGGGAGAACGCCAGTGGCGTGGGGTGTATCTGTCCAGCCAGGGCACGAGGACGTGTAGTAAACTTATACATACAATTACATTAAGCCGTTCACTACTGAATTAAATTCGTATTTGTTTCTGATAAAACAATAAATAGTTCGTATTTTTCTAAGTTTTTTTTAAATTTTTGGATTTTTCAATTATTATTTTCAAGCAATTTTGAATTTTGAATAAAAGCTAGATTATAAGTTAAAATGCAAACTGCAAAAGCATTCACAAAACAAGACTTTTTTCTCAATATTTTACAAATGTTAGATTTTGTGTATCTCACCTATACCAAAAAATATATTAAATTTCCGGGACAAACCAAACATTTCTCGATTTTAGCTGTCTTTTCTAGTTGTGTATTTTCAATATTTTATAAAAAAAAAGGCATTAATCGTTCTTCTGACATAGGAACAAATATAATTATTTCTTATCCACCTGCGAAAAAAATAAAGAAAATTAGGTCAAATTGATTTACCTTTCTCACAATTCATTTACCGCATTTAAATTAAGAATGTTGCTGCCCATTATGATGAACACCAGTAGCGAAGGATTATTTGTTTCTGAAGTAACATCATCCTATAAGCTCCAATCATTATCAAGATCATCCATTAGTAATTCGTGTGATGATTTCAAAATTAAATATAATAATTATTACCACAACAATCAAAAGAGATACATTTTCCAGAAAAAGGACAACGTAAATGCAAACGATTAAAGAAAATACATTCAAAGAAATATTTAAAATCAGGGATGCACAACGATCAAAATAATAAATATTATGGATCGAAAGGGTGTCTACAATATATTTCGTTCAGAAATAGTGTGAAATCAGTATCACAAACCCTCTGTCATCACGGAATGTAAAATTATCAGTCGATTATTATTCACATAATTTTAAGACACTAGTACAATAGCGCTGGAAATTTGTATTATGACTCGTTTTGGACAAGTTTATCAAGAAAACTTCAATTTTGTAATAATATTTACAATATCGATTATTGAAATGTTATCGATTATCGATCATCGTGTTCATATCGATTTGTAATCGAGATCGCTTGCACTAGAACGCTACTGCGTGCAGTACGTACGCGCCGAAATAGCCGCACTTTCTATGCGCACAGCGGCTAAGACAGGTTGCAGACAGCAGTACATGGAGTGCTCTCCTATTAATACCCGGGCGTTGCTTGCATAGGGAGAACTTGTCAGTTGTTAAACAACACCGAGAACTTTTAGGAGGAGTTCAATGAATGTGGACACTCTGATTCTGATCAGATCCCTGTGAAGAACTTTAGAGATAATGTGCGTCAAGTGGTGGCGAAAACACCTCAGAGATAATATAATATGTGACACAACGATTTTTTTGTGTTTTTATTTACAACAATTCAGAAATTAAAAAAGTCCGCCCCAACCGGGAATCGAACCACGTATCTCCCACATTCCAGGTGGACGTCTTAACCACTAGACCATCAGGACGGGTACATTTTAATCTCTGAATTGTAGTTGCATTATACATCTGAATGGATGGAACAGTACTGCAACGAATATCTGCTGCCTTTGAACTGACCACCAATTATTAATTATAATGTCATTACCTTTAGTTTTAGTTACCTTTGATTAATGTTTCTATTAAGGCTATTCGACCGCCTTTTTCTATTTCCCCAAATATGCTAACAAGTAAAAATATAGTGAATTGCTTTGAAACCCTGCCTCTTTTATAAAATCAAAGCTATTTTTTTCAAACTTTTCTGATCGGTCACACGGCAAATATCGCCTCTTCAAAATAATTTCAAACTTAAACTTCCCAAGCACACCAGTCAACAAAGGTATAGCTGTGTTTACGTGACATTAATTTTCAGCTGGTTTTCTAGAGGCTGGCAATTTTTTCGTTTGGTGGTACAAATCGGTACAAAATACCGCCAAACGATAAAATCGAAGGAAAAACAGTTGTTAAAAAATTTTTTTTCTCTCAGTCAGCCTATAGAAAATCAGTTGAAAATTAATGTCACAAAAACACAACTTACCTACGTTGATTGGTGTGCTTGGGCGAATTGAAGTTTGAAATAATTTTGAAGATACGATATTTGCCGTGTGCCCATCAGAAAAAAAATGAAAAAAATTAGTTTTGATTTTCTAATAAGAGCCAGGTTTCAAAGCCATTCACTATATTTTGACTTGGCAGCATATTTGGGATAATAGAAAAACGCAATCAAATACTAAGGATATTGGAGATGATGAGTGGCGATAGATGACGATGAACCACGATTACAAAAAAACATGCGTTATGCGGGATTCGAGCTCGTGTCCTCGTAGAGCTCCTTCGACCAGCGCCCTTATCGTAACTGCCACAAACAAAATTACAATTAAATAATTACTAAAATAAAAAATATAAAAACAGTGCAAAAAAGATAAATAATACTCAGTAATTTATCAACAATAATGAAACGATAATGTATTCTAAGCAAAACTAAAACGAATTCTTCAATGCGAATGTAAATTGTATTCGCGAAGCCCTAGAAAATAAGCTACCGGTTCTTGCATTTTCCGCCAGAAGTCAGCAACAACCTCCCTTCAAAAAAAACTAAACTTAGTACGTTGGTCCAGCTGAAGCCTGGAGAAGACTTCGTACCCGAACACCAAGAACAAGATGTACAAGGAACTATAGAAGAACTCGGCGTGTTTTCATGAAGCTCCAAGTGCGACGCTCATATCGGTAGCTGAACTTGAAGGAAATTTAAGACATTGGTTTGTTGCGTAAAACCATGGAGTCTCCCCTGTAATAATTAGCTAACTAACTGCACGTGCGTTTACTTCTTCCGGATTACCTCACACGCACTCGTACGCGCAATCCAGGCTTTTGTTGTGGGTCTCACTCCTCGGAGCCGCAAGAGATTAAGTCTTCGGAAGTGGAAATTCTGCATTATGTTAAATCTCCTTCTTGTAGACCAAGGATATTTACGAGTTTTTCTCCTAACAAATTTTGGGTCAATTCTAAGTGCGGCACTGTATAACTTTCTAATTAACTAACTCCCCCCCTCCTATTTAAAAAAAAATCATTTACAAAAAAACTAGTTTTTTACCTGTTGACTTAGGATTTGTTTTAAAACCCGTGTGCACTCGCTTTTTTATACGATTTTCGGTTCATTGACTGGTTCAAAAAATATAAAATACGAATTTACAATATGTTGCCGTCTGGGAGAAAAGTAATACCCAGCAGCACTTAGCCTTGCCCCAAAGTGGTCTACATCCTATAAGAATGGATATTAAGATACCAGTTAACATGGTAGTATCGAGTTCCACATACTGTTTAAACTACCGAAGGTGAAGCTAAGGCCAGTTATGAAGGATAACCTTCAGTCAGGATTTCCGGTCTTGACGGAATACGAACCCGGGACCAACACTGCCGGTAATATATACTTAAATTTGTAAAAAAAAAATTGAGAACTAAATTAAGTTTAAAAAAGTGACTATAGTAAATTAACCGTAAGATAAAAACGACCAATTTTCCAAAGTAATCTTATTTCCAAGGTTTATTTGGAATGGTTCGTCGCCTACACCGCCATGCACGTCAGCTATTGGCGCGACGCTTCAGCGATGCAGCCAGATATGCAGGCAGCTGCCCAAAACCTATACTTCGTTTAAAATTGATCATTGTGCAACTTTGGCAGGTGAACATGTCTGAGAGACTCGTCCGAAATAAGAGTTATGCAACTGGAGAACTCAAGCATAGGCTGTACAGTCGTGTTCAAACCTTGTGCGATCCTATACTATGTTGGGCGTTGAGGATTTTATGATTATTAGTTTTTAGTTCATATGTTAATAACATTTAACGTAATATGGAAATCAATCATCGGCTAAAATTACATCATGATTTTTTTAACGAACATCCGATGTATAGACCTACCAACGAATGGATGTATGCTACTACTAAAGTGAGAAAATTGACTTGAGATTATAGTTCTAGCTCAGGACTGTGTGTTAGCATTACTCTTCCCCCCCCCTTCTTTTTTTCTTTTCATTTTTTAACTTTATAGTTTGTTTTTAATAAAAAAAATACTGAAAACTATTAAGTTCTCCTCTCTGAATTATGATGTTAATAATTAGATACAAATTAACTTTTCCGTTCTTTTATGCAAATATTTTTAAATAATTTTTAATTTAATTTTCAAATATTCATTTGATTTTGACTGATTTGATAGCAATTATATTATTTTATATGTTTGGAAATTGTTTTGCATCTATTCAACCAATCACAATATTTAAAGATACATTTATTATTTCTTAACGAAGATAAAAAAATGAATCTAAGACTGAACCAGAAGACGTCCATTTCCTTGAGGATAGTATATAGTATAGTAACCAGCCTAAAGCCAACCCCCAAAATAAGAAACTTTTAAAACTTAAGTAACTTAATAATTTGCAAGTCCCTCAAAGGGAACTTTACAAGTTTGATACGAACTTTACTAAAACCGCTTAGTACCTTTTGACTGGTTGTGTGATAGAGTTAACGCGTTTCCATTAAGTTCCCTAAAAAGGAACGTATATAGTTGTAAAAAAATTTCAGTTGATGACCGTTTAAAGTTTGGAACCGAATCAACCGATGTGATCAGTTAAACTTTGAACATACACCAATTGGTAGTGCCTGGTATTTATGGTTATTGTCATGGTCAGTTGGCCAGGTGATCAGCTGGTAGGTACAGATTGCACCCAATTGATGGTCAAATACCAACTGATATCATTTGTCATGTTTTTATTTATTTATTTATTTATTTATTTAACGTCTATCCTATTCAGTTATAAAAACTGATTTACAAAGGGGGACAACCATTCAATGTCAATTGTTGACCAGTTGATAACCATTTGACTGCCCGTTGACATTGACCATATTGACGATCCAGTATCAAATGGTCATCAACTTATAATTTTACTAGGAATTCCGCACCAATACCATAGGGTTATGTTTTTCCTTCCTATTCAACTCTAGGCCAACAGCTTACACATTTGACCATTGTAATACATCAAAATATAACACCCACCACCCATAGCACCCCACACCACGTATACACATCTTACCTTCACCACCTACAACATCTTACACAATTAACTTATACATTTCTCGAGAAACACTAAGCAAACAAGGTCACCTGCTGTCCGAAGCGACTTTGCACATAACATACAATCAACAACGCAGTAAACTGACTCATAAAATCAAGTAAGTACTCTGTAAGATACACAATGTATATAAAAGTGACATGTGTGGCCAACCACGTGCGATTGTGCAACACATCCCTCGCACTTAGGGGGCTAAGTGCAGCTATTAAAACGTGCCACTTTATGTCTTCCCACACGATGCACATTTACTGCAGTGTGTGATTTAATTTACAACTTTCACGACATTGTAGCGCAAAAGTAATAAAACCGCGGTTATGTTTTTTCTTGTTGAAATGTAGAGACTGCGAAATTAGCCTTGGCCAGTATCTTAAACATATATAGACGACATGCCGGTGCTAACTACAAGATCAACATCGTTTTATGGCAAGACGGACTTTTCTAGTTCAGTGATGCTTTTAGTTTCACGAGAGTAAAGCTGTGAATGTAGTTTGCGGCTTGTTTGTCAAACACTTTCCGCAGCCTTCTTATCCAAGCATCACACTTTTGTAAGGTGCTTTGACTCGTAAACCTGGTGCAAAGACATCAACAGTAGCACAGAAAACTACTTTGTCACAACATCTCGACTCAAATGCATCTACATTGTAATATTATCCTGGTCCAAACTAAAGTCAAGACAGCCTAAGTCAGTAGCAGGTATTCAGTTGAGTGGATGCCTCTTCGTCAGTCAGTCAAGACTACTTGTCTACCTGCAATCTACATACATGTATATCTGTCTGTGTGCCAACGTGTATGTGTGTTTTTATGTCTACCTGCATGTGTATAAACGTGTCTGTATTTGTGCATTTGTTTGCCTGAATACATGCATATCAGTGAGTTATCTTTCTGCCTGTATGTGTCTGTCTGCATTGTGAATTTTATATGTGTGTCTAAAATCTACGTGTTTAACGGTTTCTCTGCCTGTATGTATCTGTCACTGTCGCATACAAGTTTTTTTGTTTGTCTGTCTATCTATCTGCCCGTCTGTCTGCCTAGTGCCTACATGTCTATATTCTGTGTCTGCATAGGTGTTTGTGTTGTGTGCATGTATTTGTCTATCTAGCTGCATTTCTGCATGCATATCTGTCTTGTCAGCCTACTTGTATGACTGTACGCATGTCTGTCCAATGTCTGCAAGATATCTCCTGTCTGTCTGCCTGCTTGCAAGACTATGCATGTTTGTCTGTTTGTCTGCCTGCTTGCTTGCATGACTGATGCATGTCTGCATGTCTGTCCCAATGTCTGCAAGTATATCTGCCTGCACGTAAGTGTTTGTCTCCTCGTCATCTGACCCAGATGATACGAATGTTTTAGATCACGAGCGACTGAGCTGTTTGGCAGGTGGCCATGTTTATTTGTACAACGAATGCGTTTTGCTGCAGAGTAATTGGGCATCACTAGATCTACCAACATACTTTGTAGGACATTGTTGCAGATAATTATAATTAACGGTCGTCTGCTGTGAAATTGTAAATTGCACTGCTATGTCTGCCATGGCAGCTGTTGTAACGTCTTGTTGGCAAGATGGATACAGATCAGACCCTTGACATCGCAAGATGACCCCCCCTCTACCATCTAGCCATGCAACACTGCATTCTAGACGTAGTGGATGACATTCATTAGATGCGTTGTTGTAATCATTCCATCCACAGCCTACTACGCCTAGCTCTCACGAGATGACATAACCAGAGACTAGACGAATATCCCTGTAATATAATGTTTCCCCCCCTTATTTAATGCATGATTAATGATTTACATATTATCGTATTCATATTTGTTATTAATTATTACATAATTTGGATTTATTTTATATCACCTCTACTTACAAGTCAGTTGAAATTGTATATTATTAT
Source organism: Sweltsa coloradensis (assembly GCA_024449915.1). Lineage (NCBI taxonomy): Eukaryota > Metazoa > Arthropoda > Insecta > Plecoptera > Chloroperlidae > Sweltsa > Sweltsa coloradensis. The sequence continues at coordinate 237,541 of JAMZAV010000392.1, forward strand.
TAATGTGTAACTTACTTGCCAACTACCGGGTCTTTCCGATTTTGTCACCTAATTTAAAATCGGTTCTTTTTTCTTACATCGTTTTCGCTGCTTGGAGATGCTGGGATAGTTGACAATAATAACTAGGAAAACGCTAAAGTCCCGCCGCGTTGATGGATGAGCTTTTTAAAAATTTTAGTTTGCGTGGGATATCTTTACTTTTGCAAGTGCTTTGTTTTGCTGCCTACGCATTGTAGGTGATTGTTGTCAAGTTTCTATTGTTACCTGTCAATTGGTATTATTTACCTTAAACAACTTCTATTAAAAGCTTTATTTCTATGGATTCTGGCTAACTTTTTCAACTTTTTCTTTCAAAAGGTACTACATCACCATAACCTTAATGTCCATGTATAATATGAACGTTGTAGCCCCACCCGTTTGGTCAGAATTGGCCCAAATGGCACAAAAATATCGCACAAAAAATCAAAAAACTTATATTAAAAGCTTTATTTCTATAGATTCTGGCTAACTTTTTCAACTTTTTCTTTCAGAAAGAAATACATCACCATGACCTTAATGTCCATGTAAATATTCAACTTGTAGCTCCCACCCGTGTGGTCAGAATCGGCCCAAATGTCACGAAAATATCGCACTAAAATCGAAAAAATCGTAAAAGTACGATATTCATGAGAAATATTTCTTCGATTGTACCCAAAAACGTAGCAAGTCTAAGTCAGAGATTTCGAAAGTCCCCTACAATTTTCATCAAGATCGGGATATGCCGTTTGCCCGGGTAGAGAGCAAACAAAAACAGAAAAACAAAAAAACAAAAAAAAAAACAAAAAAACAAAAAAAAAACACCCGAGCAAATTTTTTTGGGGGCCGGTAAAATTTGAAGTCCTCGCTTCGCTCATCCAAGTTTTATCAGTTGTCGAAAAACATTTTGCTTTTTCCTGATTTTGGAAAACCTCATATTCGTTTAGGGGGATCTCTTAAATCATTTTTTTATTTCGTTTTCTTTTTTAATGTTTTTTTCTTTTTTACTTTTTTACCTCCCCCCTTTTTCTTTTCTTTTCTTTCCCCCACCCTTTCATTTATAAATTGTTTTAATACCTTTTTATTTTTATCCAATTCTTTTGATTTTTAAGCTTGTTGTAGTATTACAGGAAAACGCTAAAGCCCCCCGCGTTGTGGTTTACTTTTTAAAGTTTTTAGTTTGCGGGGGATATCTTTATTTTTGCAAGTGCTTTTTTTTTTGCCGACGCATGTAGGTGATTGTGTAAATTTTTCTATTTTTTTCTTTTTAATTTTGTTATTTTTTAAAGTAAAATCTACATTTAAAAACTATATTTTATGGATTTGGCTAAATTTTTTACATTTTTTTTTCAAAAGGTCTACATCCCATAAAACCCTTTAAAGTCCCGTATAATATGAACGTTGTAGCCCCACCCTTTGGTCAAATTTCCAAATGGCACGAAAAAATCGCACAAAAAGTCAAAAAACGATATTTTAAACTTTATTTTTTCTCGATTCTGGCAATTTTTTTAACTTTTCTTTTTGAAAGCAAAAACTCACCCTTTCCTAAGTCCAGTTGAAATATGAACGTTGAGCCCCCCCCATTTTGGGCAGAATTTGGCCAAATGGGACGAAATATCGCACTAAAAAAGAAAAAAAACGTAAAAATACGATATTTTGAAAATTTCTTCGATTGTACCCCAAAACGCGGCAAATCTAAATTCAGGAAAACGAAAGGGCGTGTCAAATTTTCATTAAGACGCATTGCCCCTTTGCCCGGGAAGAGAGCAAACAAAAAGACGGAAAAAAAAACAAAAAAAAAAAAAACAGCTAAATTTTTTTGGGGGTCGGGGTGAATTGAAGTCTTCGCTTCGCTCATCCAAATATTTCAAATATTTTCTTAAATGTAGTTTTTTGTTGGTCTGCTCTGTGTAATTGATTATTTACTTGTCCTCCTTTGTAAAACAGTTTTTTTAACTGAATAGGAAGACGTTAAATAAATAAATGAAAAAAAATGAAAAAGGCAAGTGGCGATCCGGTGCGCACTGAATATGCGCAAGAGTGCGGCTAATGGAGTACGCCATTTCACAAATACAACAAACTTGCAAAAGGACAGCCAAGCCTTACGCACTCAAAAACATTGATATAGAAGGTCTATATTTCCGAACATACATAAATTCACTATGCCACGTGACTGCATCATTGCAAAGCTTGGAAAAATGTATTTGCAACAATTGTTTTAAACATGCAAATTAATTTTGCAAATCTTTGCAAGGATTACACAACATTTAATAGAATGTTGAATGCTGAAGAAAATTCAAATGGCTTAAACTAAAAATGACTATATGTTAGCATTTAATGGCAGCAATATTTCCGATATTCGAGTAATGGACTCAAAAAGGTATTTCAAATTTCTTCTTCGTCTGTGAGCATATTTTCAAAAGTTCTCAATTAGTTAATGAAACAGAACTATCAAAGTGCTACGTGTCTCGCAAGCGAAGCCACCAACTGCATCCCGGACCTGCCTCCATGTTCTAATTCAGTTGTCGAACCGGAGCCGAGTTTTGGCAACAACACTGCTAACAGGTAATGCACCGGAGCACGCTGCAGTCCTGCCAACCACACGACCATTTCGACATGTTTTTACAGATATCGAGTTTTGTTTTATTACTTCTCATCTGTATACCTGTTTTCTTGTGCGTGCGTGTGAGAGCTTGGAGTTGCTTTGCACTCATTGTTGAATGGATGATGGATACGAATGAAGGACTGTATAATATGAAGGTCTATTTTGATTATTGAAGCAAGATCCTTTACCAAATGCCTTTACCGTGAAGACTAAATTAATAACTTAACAAGGATTTATGCAAACTGTTAAGTCAAAATCATTATAGCAAATTTGGTTCACATACCAAAAAACAGGGCTTTTGGGATGTCCACTATAATAGCAGTGTGGCCGAATATGACAAATGTATGAAGGATTGATTTCACAACACACCAGTTCCCACATACACTCAATATTGTAGGTATATTCATTTAAAGTGCTCGTGATAATGTCAGGATATTGATGTTGTATATTCCTTTGTACGATATTCGTCGGGAGGTTCAGTACTTTCAATTTCATTTGTTTTCATCAAATATCTCTACAATGTCGATAGAATATTGTTGTTTTAACATTTGAAATCCCAACGGTTTTATTACCTGGCTTTTTCATACAATATCCCTGCAATATCGATAGGATATTATTCTTTAAAAATTTGAAATCTCAACGGCTTTTATGGCGTGGGGTAGCTTGTCCTGTCCTGTCTGTTGTCATTCGACGATCAGTCGTCAGGAGAGGAAGACGTGTACTTGTGGCCGTTGTGTTCAACATGACTTAGCTTGATAAGAAAAATCGGCAGAGGGATTTTATACCGCTCAGATGAGTGAGATAATTGTGTAACTCAAATCTTGGATTACAAAATTGCTTTTTTAAATAGTGAAAAGATCTGGCCACACACGTCGAGATAAACTGGACTCACCTAACCTCACATCGTTTTTTCGCGTTACATTGTGTGACAAGCAAAATTGTATTGTTATATACCATGTATTCTTGCTAAAACTAAGCTACAAACACACATTATGTGATAAGTGCCAGTTAAGCTTTGTGTCGGTAAACACCACATGTGCTTAGTTCACTAATGTAAGTGAAAAGTAACTGGTGTGTATAACTGGCAGGCCACCACACTGGTTTAGCAGAGCAGGTGTTTGAACATGATTCGAATATAACAATTGATATTGTGTGAACCAAAACAGAATATCCAAAAATGTAAAAATGAATATTGCATTATGCTTGGAGCAATATAATACAATATCCCCACAATATTGATCGCGATATTGTGTGAAGCTTATTTATCTTTTAGTTTGACGGACATTTCTATGTTATTACAATATTGTTACAATAATTCTAGATGTTGTATGAATATTTTAAATGTAAAGAGAGTACAGTGTTTAAATATTCATAGTATATTGAGTGTTATGTGGGTTAGGCCTATCAAAAGAAAGAATATTTGTTTTTATTATTATTTTATTAAAATAAATTCATTAATTATTTTTCAATATTAACAGATTAAATATGCTTTTAATGTAATAAAGAAATATGAATGTAAAAGCATCAGAAAGCATGGCAATGTGGTGATGGTTCAGCTGAGGATTGTGTTATGTATTTTGTTTTGTGTAACCCTTTTCTAACTTTTCCGTTACATTTGGTTTATTATCTTCCTACTTCTATTATAGTTAGGCTACCCTTGCTTTAGTTAGACAATTGGGAATATAAACTTATGCATGACATCGAACAAAAAATGATTCCTCGATCAACACCCATTTCTAGCTAAGTCGGACTACAACGCGATAGATGCAAATGAAAACTCTCACAACTGCATTTACAATTACTTCTTTGTGGTGGCATTTGATAGTATGTTAATTCGCCACAACAAGCATCTGGCAATTAAGTCGGCTACTTTATAGCCCTGCTCTGGTGGAATGTGGGTGAAGTGAAGTGAACTGCAGGCCGGGCGATTAGTCGGGTCACCCAACGCATGCAACATGGGAATTGCACAGATTCACAATAGACAGTCACCAAGACGGAGGCAACCGAGTCGTAAACACTGTAAGGTCGTCGGAATTGTTCACTTTTATCACCATCCGCTTTTAATTATTGCTTGCAACGTACGAAAAGACACTCATCGATGGAACAATTTCACTTGGACAATGTCGTAACTTTTTTAAACTTGGTCCGTGCATTTCTTTTATCTTACCTTCAACCTATGTATAGGCTGTGTCACTTTAGGTCGCAGCACGCTACAGATAGAAACACGACGAATTTGAAGATTATATGAAAATCAACACAGGAATTAAAAATCCATGTTTTTGTGAAATTTTATGATAAACATAATATTTCAATGAAACGTCAAGAAGGAGTAAACGATTACAAAAATTTCAAAGGTAGTTTTTGTAATTTTATTGGTTACGCATTTCCGCGCTACCTCAAACAAATATGTGTTATAATGACGTTCAGGCGATCATGCTTTAGTCAAACGTATACATATAAACAGTCGTATGACCCTTGTAGTTCAACTGTCGAGAGATATAGAGCATGATGATCTGGGTTCGAGTCCCGGTCTGGGAAGGTTTATAACGTTTGCTTTACTGACAAAGGAGGACACAACAACACATGTAACATCATTTCCAGAACGATCATGATTATCTCGGTGATCGAAGATATCTTAAACTAGTAGAACTATCATGGCCATATAATGAACACATACGAACACTCACGAACACACACGAACACACACGAACACACTCGACCACAGATGAACGCACTCGAACAAAGATAAAGTGGATGTCTTGAGATAAAAAGATACGCAGCAGAGATCGCGACCCCTAAAACGGTTTACGACAAGTTACGAGAAATTTATTTCTTGCGTAAAACGAGTCGTTAGAAGGTGGATTTGATGTCGATTTCGGTAATAAAAGACGAGTGCTTCGGCCGTCTAGGTTGCCAATTAACAAGAGGTAAGTACACGTACGTCTGTGGACCCACCCTACTTCTCGGTTCACTGCACTTGAGGGTCACGACTCTACGCACAGGGGGCTCATTGCAGACCAGCAAACGTTCCATTTGGACTTTTAGAACGCTTTCCTAGCTTTGGTCGAGGAACTTTTTACTCATTAAAAGAGAGAGTTTCTTTTTTACGATTGAATGTGTAACTTTTAGACTTCCTTAAAATTGTCCTAATTTATCATGAAAGTTTTATATTTTTATAATATTTCTTAGGCATATATTCTTATTATTATATTAATCTTTGTATGCCATGAAGAAAGAAAGAAAGAAAGAAAGAAAGAAAGAAAGAAAGAAAGAAAGAAAGAAGAAAGAATGAAAGAATGAATGAATAAAGAAAGAAAGAAAGAAAGAAAGAAAGAAAGAAAGAAAACAAACAAACAAACAAACAAACAAACAAACAAACAAACAAACAAACAAACAAACAAAAAAAGAAAGAAGAAAGGAATACGTCTCACTTGGTTTGGCCACGTGCGAGTGTGTTTGCAGTGTCGAGGTCTGTGACGCAAACCGAGTTCGCGCCAAACTCAGCTCTCAGATACGCATCTCAACTCAACGCTACAAGTGCAAGTTCAGTATGGTGCATTCCGAAAGTTCGTTTAACCCGACTCTACACCGGGGTTAAAAAACGCTTAATTAAAAACACTTTTACTGACAAATACGAGAACGCTCTGGATTCCAAACACATTAAACAACTTAATTACGTTTTGAAAGGTTCACAGACACATGCAGAGCAGTTGGACTTTAACTCGATTACTACTTAAACAACAACAGTAATTATACGCTTTTGATTTAGGTTATGTTGCATTTCAAATAATCAATCAATATTCGCAACTTTGAAGTCGGGTAAAGGGTGGGGAAGGTCCTACCCTACTACAATCTTAGCCCCCGGGGTTTATCGAGGCCCCCCCACAATTTCTTTTTCTTCCTCGACAACATCTACTTCACTTTCTTCATCTTCTTTTTATAATTCCAGGGACCTCCATTAGTTTTGCCATATTTTTCTTTTAGAAGTAAAAAAATAACTCCGCCCGAATTTCTGGATTGTATGAGGGAATAGGACATATTTGTCAGTTAGCAAAAGCTTTTCGCTCGGCCAAGAAGCGTCCGACGTATACAACTTTGCAAAGTTGTCAATAGAGCATTCATGGACAGACCTACAGTCGTGGATTTTCAAAATTTTGTCTCGATAAGCCACAAGAAATTCACGAATATAGCCAACTTGGTACTTTTTAACAAAATCAAAAATCGTGAAAATCAGATTTTTTTTTTAAAATTTGTTTTGAAACCAATTTAAGAAAAGTGCTATTATTGAGATTCCACTTTCGTGACACTGTTCAAAATTTCAAACACCCGAGGTGTCAGTAAGCCGAGTGACCATGAATGTCTCATATCCTTTTAATATTAACAATTCCACATACTAGAGTGTAAGAATGATATTCACACAAAAATAACAAACAAAAATATAATGTGTTATAGTACCTTGCATGAAATAACCATTCAGACGCAGCTCTTAAACATTGTGAATTATTGTTCATTAAGATTGGTTGCAACTGCCAGATATTTATGCTCTAAGTCGAGAAAGTGTGAAAATATTATTTTATAATTGATAGATACACATATAACAATGCAACAACGCATAGAGTGAATCCCTATTTTGAAAACTACGCGGCACAGAAATCTCGCACGAGACGGACGCCCGCACGAATAATCACAGACAACGGTCGACCTTTCTTTCCGGCCACTCTGTTGACGATCTCCCCACAGAATAGTTCGAATTCTTGAACCCATGTACTGCATAACTCTATTCGCTCTCTTAAAACATGTGCAGGAATGTTGATCTTCTATAAATAAATGTAATATATGTATTTTTATTTCTAAATTTAAGAATACGTGTTAGGAGAAACTCCCGATTTAATCAGCTGAGTATGTTGTTCGAGTCATAATTCTACACTCAATGTGGACCTATTAACGTCGTCATTAAGACAACAGCGTCTCAGTCTGATTTCTGATATCCATAATGGGTTGTTTTTCTGTTGGAATCCGGGTATTATATGTGTGTTGTGAGGAGGCTAAATATTTAACCCACGTTTCAAGACACATCAAGCTTGACGATGAGATCACATAAATACCGACAATTACCTCATAAACCGACGACGTTGTCATTTGGAAGGTTTTTTCAAACAAGACGTGGCATTCAATAAATATCAACTTGTGGGATGTGAGATATAGACAAGCTCCAAATCTAGACCAAACTTATGGAGGGGGGGGGGGGTCTTCGTTTTAGGATGTGGCCTTTGGGCGGCTTCCACGGATGTTTCTAGCTTGAAGAGAGAGAGAAAATACTGGAATGGGTGTTCTCAGCCATTTACATGTCTTTTGTATTTTAACATTTTGATTATACAGTCTTTTATTAAATAAACACTGGAAGCAGTATTCCAGGAATTAACAATGTCGTAGGGTTACAAAACAAGTCTGGAGGTGGCAAGTTTCTCTATTGGCAATTTAAAAAAAATCAAATTCTACCTATTTTGAACTTGAGGTGTAAGACAGATTATATTCAAGTGCCCCTCATCACCGAAGGCGAAACATTTTGTTATTTTCAAAAATCTTTACGTCTACAAACACATTTAAAAATGTTATGTTTTGAGTGATGGTGATAACCAACTATGGAATCAAAATCTGTCTCGTTGGGTTATCCCCCAGACCCCCCTTTATCCCCCCTTTATCTGCCCTCGAGAGCTAAATTTGGCAGGAAACCAAAAAAAACAAAATACATAATATTATACATTACATGAATCAATACAATCAACATTTGTATGACAGTACATAACAACTTTCTATCAAAGTTGGTCTAAAATGGTAGTTATGGAGTAAGAAATTTAGTCTTGAAAATGGCAAACCAATTTTTAATTAATATTTGAGTTGATAAATACTTATATTGCGATATTTATGAACATAGGCCTTTTAAATGATGAATAATTTGTTTATTATTGCTTGCATTGTTTATGTTTGTTTATACGGTAGTAGTATTCATGGGAGGAGTTGCAAGAGGGAGGGGGGTATTATGACTGCCTGTCTCATTACGTAATCATATTATATGAAACAATGATCGCGACATTTTTCTAAATACAATTTCTACGTTAATACAACAAAGTGTATTGCAGACTTTGTCTTCTCTAAGGAAGTGAGCTATGCACATGACCGCCAAGAAATCAATCATCATTATTTCACCACTACTCGCTCGTGAAGTTGGTACAATTTGTTTTAGACGCGAGATTGGCAACGTGCCCGAACAAAACTTAAAAATAATGTTCTATATTTCTATTTTTTAATGGTTGCTCTCAATGCAGTTTAAGTACAGGTTAAGTATGTTGCGAATAGTGTGGAACTCTCACTGTTAAAACGTCTTCTCAACATAAATTATATCTTTAAAGTTGTATTTGCTCGTTTATCCAGAGTGAACATAAAAACCATTATTCGTAAAATATACATTACTAATAGGGAATGTTTCTCAGTTTAATTAATCAGGTGTAATTGTCTATATGGAAATTATATGGAACGACAGCAGCAGCGTTGCAGTGTTTCACTCTATTCAGATTTATAATAAATCAACAATCCAGAAGGTATTAAGTAAGTAAAACACAGGAGAAATGTTGATGATATTAAAAAGCCTATAGGATATAAAATAAACAGCATTCGTCGAAAGAAAACGGTTTATTTTTTTAATAACGTTTGTAATTTTTGTAATTACTGAAAAGCTTGTAATTTTCCCTAAAATATTTTATAACAATACCATAAATAAACCTGAACAAGAATGAGAAAATTTACCTTCTGGCTAGTAGCTCGTAGAAACTAGATAGCAGCTCCGGATATTATTAATATTATTGAATATAAAGTTTTTTTAAAAGCATAAGCCCATTCAGACTTCCCAACTCATGGGAGATGAGAAGTGATTGGATTTTTCCATGTGTTCATTCAGTAATGACAGCCACATTGCGCCTTCTGTTCGATTCATATCATGGATGTCAACAGTCACAACAAATAGCAGTTTAATGAAGGTGTATCGGTAGCTCAATTGGTAGACGGTAGCTCAATTGGTAGAGCTATGGCGCGTTAAGCCAGAGGTTCTGGGTTCGATTCCCAATCGGGGCGTACTTTTATTACAACTGCTATTTACTATTAATATAAGGTTTTTAAGCATAAGCCCGCTTTAAAGACATAGTTATGGGGTCGGGGCAAACTTTTACGACAACTGCTATGAATCAATAATATTATTATGAATAACCGTCTCGGTAGCTTAGGGGTAAAACACCCAACTAGCAATCGAGAGACCGGGGTTTGATACCCCGCTGAGAAGGATTTAGTAATTTCTGGATTGATTTCCTCACAACAAGGGAATGTGCAATCAAAGATTAGGATATCGAGACGCGTGTAATATCACGCAGTTTGCCACACGCCTCGCGATGCACGCTTCCTATCATCCGTCTGGCTGGCTTCGAATACAAACATCGCCACGGAGTTACAGCACAGATAAGACGTTGGGTAATGCAGGCAAATACTGCACTCTTACCTGCATCTGAACGTAATGATAGACACATTTTTATATACTATCCGTGTTGAAAAGATTGGGTTATCTCGAGGATAAACTTCAATCATACAATACACGTTTTGTCGCGTGCTGGAAAGATGTCTGGAATCAAGAAGATTGTAGTGTTCTGTTGATACAGACTATAATCTTTCGTAAGAGCACAACCCTGCATTGTTGGTTGTCATGACCATCAACAACGACCCTACACAAATCTTCTCACATTTCGATAGCTGTTATTGAAATTTACTTGTAATTTTAAGTACAACAACATTATACACATCATTTGTAAGTAAGTGAACTTTATTTGTAAATAATAATAATACATTACATTTACAAAATGGCGAGCTTCGAACAGTGTTCGCTCTTCCACCTTACCAGTGTGAGCTACTCAGGATCTTATTAAAATAAACAAATGTTATTTAACTTAATGTAATGTAGGGTCATGACACATCATGACAGTATTTGTATGCTTTCAGTGAGAGCAAGTGGTTTCAGAATAGAAAAATCCCTCACCCACTCCCCTTTGTGTTTCGTTTTGTATGTATTTGTACTCGATATTTTGTTTTTCTGTTTCATTTGTTTTTTATGTTTTACGTAGTATTAGTATCCTGTATGGGCACCCTGTCAATTGAATGAAATTAAAGTTAAATACAGGAGAAATATGTGTAAAAGCAAATAGTATCAACGTCATCTAAAATGAACGACATACGTTGAAAGAAAACGGTTTATTTTTGACATTATGTTTGTAATTTTTATAATTACTGAAAACTTATAATTTTCCCTCAAATATCTCATAATAAAACCTTAAATAAATTCTAAGAAGAAAGACAAAATGTACCTTCTGGCTAGTAGCTCTCAGAAACTAGATATAGCAGCTCTGGATATTATCTAGCCCGTTTGTTAAACAAAATCAACAATAACACTGTAGCTACTAAGGTACCGCAACCTTGACAGTGAACCACCGGTACGGCAGGTGCGGGCCAGAGTACTTGAGATGTCTAGACGAGCAGACGAGATGGTAAGTAAGTGCAACGAGCGCATGCACTTGCAACAACTCATGTTTCGGCACCGGCTGCACTCCATGCACTGACCTTGTTCGAGACCGAGTGATGTCATTTACCATCGTAATCCGGTTCCAAGTCGTTGCTCAAACATTACCAGCGAGACACTCATTAGGTAGGGACGCGAAATATATTAAATTATTTTATTTAGCATTTCTATTTCTGATTATGAGCAAATATAGCGTTCAATATCAACATCCTAAATGTGTGTGTGTAGAGGGGTTCTTACAATTCACCTAGTCCGTTGAAATAAAGTCATTTCGGTATATTTAAAACCAATACTATTCATTTTTGCTGCAAAAAATGTAAGAAAACAATTTCATACTAATTTTAATGGTCATGAAAAAAAAACTAAAAACAACTAAATAGCATTTCGTAGTGTTTTTTTTATAATATAAGTTCACCGATTTAGCATTGAAACCTCGAAACGATAATTTTATTTTACTTCTTGTATTTAATTTATTTTTCTGCAGTGTTTTACCAATGTAGATTATGATGGTACAATCATGATGAGTGGATGGGGAATAAGTTTGGGCAATTTCTCTCTAAACCAAACAAGAGTTACAGGATGAAGTTTGTGTATGAGAAGAGTGTATGGAAGGATCTAAAGGCTTACATATCTTGGTTAGCCAACATTTACTTTTACTTTTAGGTTTAAAACTGTTTTTTTAAAACCACAATGCTGATATTCATAATTAAATTACACAAGGTAGGCCCGAGAAAAATATATTTTACATCGGAGATACCAATAATGTATCTTGACCTGTGCTTTGTCAGTGTGATTGCCCGATCCATATTCTTAAATTTATAGAGAAATAATAATGATTTAACATTAATACAAATTGTTCTTTCTGTTATAGATGTAGACCAATCTTGAATGAATGTACAATTAATGCAAACAGTTTTTTAGAATGATGAATAATATTTAATAAAATGCAATCTAAATCGTACTGGGGTTATGATGCATGAAACATGGGGTGGACGCTTCCTGCTTCCTTCGCTTTTGTTAAGAAGCGACAGGACTTATTTATTTTACAACTTCCTCAGTCAGAATAAGTAAGAGATCGCTGCAAGCGATGTATAGGGAATCAATAAATTGCATGTTAAATAGAACGTACCATAGAAATGGTCAAATTTGAATTTATAATGTAAATATTATATACGTTTTCTTACTTTATTTTTATTTCACGTGGAAACGTTGAACTCACAATGAGGGGTGATACGAGGAGGAGGAGGAAAACGGCGTGAAAATGAAAATACAAAGAACAACGTGATAGAAACGGTAGAAATAGAGGTAAACGATGGTAGTTGAGAAACGAGGCCAACTAAAAGGGAAACGAGGAAAAGATGTGAGAATTGAAAAGATGAGTTCTAGAAATAAAGCTAAAAGGTATATTGTGAAATGCGACCATCTCGATCACCAGGAAGTGCAATCATCGCGGAGGAAATGTGAACTAGGTGGTAATCTCCGTCTCATATCCTGGCGGCTGCGAGTAATTTACCGTCGTCGGGGAGTTTACTTATGCGACAACCTTACTGCATGGGCTTCAATCATCCATCAGACTAACTATCAGAGAGGTTATGCGACAATCTTACTGGGGCTTCAATCATCCACCAGACACCTGCTTTACCTGAGTCACCAAGACTTTATTTAGTCTTTCCCAACAGTTAAAATACGCATTCGAGAGCATTTTTGTGCTATAATAGTTTTGAGAGTTAGTAAACATAAAATATATAATATTGTTCATATAGGCTTTCACGTATATAAGGTGGCATATAACTATATTTTTCGGGTAACTAAAACTTTTAAAAGGGCAGGGAGACCGGCTCGAGACGCTGAAATTAAGATATACCCGAAAAATATAGTTATGTAAAAAAAAATACATATCGTATACACAGTGAACAGTCGGGATATATGCCAATCAAGGTAAAACATGTAAAACATGAATTTGTTATTCACTCATCTATAAGTTTTATCATCTCCAATATGATGACGTTGAATTAATAGGTTGATAGATATTTGTTGCTTCGTCTCTATTAACGACTATTTATGCTATTCGAAAAGGTAAGTGATAATAGATGTTGATGAAGGACAATAACAGAACCTCATTTGAGCTGGATTCGAACCCACGTCCTCGTCTAGTGGCAAACACTTCGTGGACCAGCACCCTAATCGTATGTGCCAACGTGGAAGGGAACTCCTAGTTCAGTTGCTGTTGACACATCACACACTAAAGATAGACGTTGAATTGTTACCCGTTTTGGACTTTTTCACAAATTACTATATTTATTTATTTTTCTCTAAATTTTTGGAAAAATTTGTAAAATTGATTCTCTTTTTAAAAACTTATTTTAAATATGCGTAAATAAATATATAATACACACAAAAATCACGCATATTTACACAATCTGTAAGTTTCGACCAAAGTGTCAGACGTATAATAGAACTATGAATGCATATTTCAGAGTTATTTTTTTACATTTTCGATGTAAAAGAGACGAATGTATTTCAGGTAGAATAACAAGTACCTATTAGTATAGGAGAAGTGACGACGCAAAATGCAACATGTCCACCGACAAATTAAAAAAAAACTAAATTACAGAAGCGTCACAAAATCAAGATATTACCATTACAAACTTTCTGCTGGTGTAAAACGCAATATCTGCCATGCTATTTGATGAAAAACATGGGTTGTTGTTACAAAACGCAATATGTCCCTAGTAAATGCCGGGTTATTGTTGTAGTTGTGTAATTTTTTTAAAAATTTCGATGGACATAATATTGTGTTTTGCATCTGATACACTTTAAATCGTATGCGCTAACAAGCAGCAAACTCTGACGCTAGGAGATCCCACACAATTGACTGATACCGCCTATAAAAAAGTGTCTAACAGTATTTTTAATTCAGATAACTGATTAGTTTTACCACGGGCAATCACCTGTAAGTTTTTTCGAGGTCTTCCCAAATCAAAGGGGCCTTATACTTAGGAGAGATGATAGTTGCAACAGAGTCTTAATGACGCGTCCAACCTAAGCTGTCTTAGGAGAAAAGTAAACACAAATGATGCACATCGCGTTTCCAAACCGTGTCACAGCGGTGCGATGGAAATAGCTCGAAGACGCCGCGACGCCACGGAGCCGATGTGCGTGCGTGAGTGCGTGAGTGCGTGAGTGCACAAACCAATTACGTGGTAACAAACACATTTCTTGTATGCCCCTACCTGTGTGTTGGATTTGAAGTTGTTGAAGTAGTACTCATTATTAATGCGAGATAAATCGAAACCTATACATTTAAAGTTGGTACTTCGTTGGCAAGGAAGACTCATCACATCCACACTTTGTAAGTATGCCATGGAAACATAAATTAAGAGCATTGTGTTTTGTGTACGAATGGACGAAGCACGAAATCACCAGCAAATTAGCAAGAGAAGTCTATAAATCTAGCTACTAGGAAAACGCTTAAGTCCCACCGCGTTGATGGATGAGCTTCTTTGTAAGTTTTTAGTTTGCGTGGGACCACTTTTCCTTTGCAAGTGCTTTTTGAATGCATTGTAGGTGATTGTTGTCAAGTTCCTATTGTTACTTGTTAATTGTTATTATGTACCTAAAAAAACTCATAATATTTAAACCTTTATTCTATGGATTCTGGCTAGCTTTTTCAAATTTTTCTTTAAAAAAGCAATACATCACTATTACCTTAATGTCCATGTAAAATATGAACGTTGTGGCCCCACCCGTTTGGTCAGAATCGGCCCAAATGTCACCAAAATATCGAACTAAAAATCGAAAAAAAATCGTAAAAGTACGATACTCATGAGAAATATTTCTTCGATTGTACCCAAAAACGTGGCAGGTCTAAGTTTAGAGATTTCAAAGGTCCCCTCCAATTTTCATCAAGATCGCATATGCCGTTTGCCCGGTAGAGTGTGAACAAACATAAAAAAAAAAACAAAAAAACACCCGAGCTAAAGTTTTTTGGGGGTCAGTGAAATTGAAGTCTTCGCTTCGCTCATCCAAAAATGTGCGTTGGTACTGTCTTCTTTTTTCGCCGATCACTATTATTTTCTGTGTGTGAGAGTAAGAAAGGTGATGTCTATGCAAAAATGCGTATCTTCGTGCTCAATTCTTTTTTAAATGTTGGTCTCGTATGGTCATACAAATTAGGAAACATCAAATTCCAATGCTGCAGGCCCTGCTTCAAGGCTAAGACCGAGAATAACTCCAGGACAGGCTCAAATTTCAATTTTTTATAAAGATGTTCCGCCTTTACAGTATCTACTTGGCGTTTTGTATGGGTAGGTAAAATTCAATAAATTAAATTATATACATCGCCATTCTCAATAAATCTTCTTACACAAAAATACGTTGATGATTTCCGCTGACGACATTCAAAATAAAATCCTCCCTATCTGAATTCCTTTATCTAGTTTTCGTTTTTAATATAACTCTGATCTCCAGAAAGTCTGTGAATGTTCCCATGTTATAAGTTAATAACAGCGAAGTAACTGATGCAAATGTGGACCATACGAGCCATCTATCATAGAGAGATATCAAATGAATTTCAATACTACACCTCCTGAAGAGCATTACTTCAGTTCAGTGCTTCAATGGAACGTTCTTACGTTTGAATCTATTGAACTGGAAACTGGAGTGAAACACTGTCGATGTCGAGTAGAAATAAGACGTGGAGCATTTAAAACCGATGCACATGCTGAAAATGATTACCACTGCCTTCTAGATGCTACTCCTGACTCTTCGTTCCAGGAGCATCTAGGAGACGGTGATGGGCTATTAGAAAAAAACCGGTTTGGAACCGGTTCTTAGGGAGTCGCACCTGTTCGTTTAAAACCGGTTCCAGTTATTTACATTGCAATGATTATTGAAATACTTGAACTATGAAAAGAGGTATAGTTTAACAATAGGAAGGTTTAATTTAAAAATGGTTTAGTAGTGCGGTTTTGGTGGCAGAAAAGATGTAGTTTTAGTTGTATCGATTAAGTTGTAACAACAATGTTCTTTCCACTAATTTCCTTAATCTGATGACATATTTGTAATTGTATTCATGTAAGATAGTACTATGTATGCTGATTAGTACGCTGTACCCACGTCCATGTGGTTATCCGGTGTAATCTGGCCAGCTGTCAAATTAAAATTGAATTAACTAGTCGCATACTTTAGCAAGGATTAAGTTGGGTTTACCATTTCAGTTTGATTTAGAAGTGCATTTAATAGCAACTTTACAAGTAAAAATAGTCTCCGAAATATCGAGAATAAAAGTAAGTAACCCAGGTTAAAGTTTAGTTGAGTGGTTTTATAAAAAATACGTTTCCGGTTAATGAGTTGTGTGTAAATTTTTTGAAATGGTCGATTTTTTTATCATTTTAGAATATGATTAATTTTGTGGAATGTTCAGTGTTTCACATGTAGTTTACTCACTGGAAAGGAAAAGGAAACGTTTTAGTAATAAGTATGAGTTCGTATGAGTTGTAGTAAAAGTTTCAATAACAGTAACTGTTACTGTTGTACTTATAGCAAGAAGCAATATGCTTATGAGTTAACTCCATACTCTTTTAGTATTTATATTTCTCAGTATTTTCAGCCTAGGTTACCTGGTTGAAATTGTAAATCAAAAGAAAATCATTAGAAATTATTGAACTTCATTCATTTAATTACATCCAGCTTAAGGTAAACGGTTAAAGTTGATCATAACTCAGTACTATTTAGAAGTTGTACGTCTAACTCTAAATTAAAAGTAGTGAAAATTCGAAATAGCCAATGAGCGCTGAATGTTACCAAACGAACGCGCTCTGCACTGAAAGACTGCCTGGCATTATTGTTGCCCACTAAGAGAGTGGAAACCATTTAATGAGAGTGATCCAACAATGAAAATTATTGGTGTATTTTGGTGAATTGCAAAAATATGTCTTATTGTTTATAGTTTCTTGCTACCTTCTCGCCTTCTAATCAGACAAAACACTCCGACAAGAATGCAACCTCGCATCTCTTCTCACAGCTCAACTCGGCTGGCTACACACTACTCGTTGCTCAGCAAGGATTGTTTCCAAAACAAATTCCTTCCGAGCTACGAGTGAATGTTGTGCATGAAGTATTATTCCACTCGACAGAAGCAGAACTGACCTCCACTCTGGGCTGACGAGGCGGTATAGAGGGCTCGACTATCTACTTCTTGGAACACTGGAAGGCTCGACTTTCAGGAGCTTCCTGACTTTATAGTTTATATCCCACTATGTGCGTATGAATGCAGTGGCGTAAAACTACGGGGAAGGGGGGGGGGGAGGCGAGGGGGGCAGTGAGTACAATTTTTATTTCATCTAAGGAATTTATTGAGATATTATATAGATTGAGATATTTTTCTCATTTTGATATTTTTCTTACATCTTTTATAAGGATTTTGTCAAAAAATAAACGATAAAATACTCCAATCACACTTTAAGAACAGAAAGAGAGAATTCTAATTCGACCAATGCATTAGAGTGTAAACGACTACGGGCTATTAATAAATTACGAATTGTTAATCGGTTCGAATTAATTGGTTGCGCAAAGTGCAATCACCAATCGAAACCGTTATGTTCGTAAAAATAGCTTATTTGCAACAAATAACTCGCGCAATTATATCATATCGTCGTCGAACCGATTACTTAAAAGCCTTAAGAAAGATGGCTTGAAAAATTGTCTGATTGAGCGAGGCACTTGAAATAAATGAAATTTGTTTGGGTTGGCACTGTATTAACATTATTGAACTAAAGTGCAATAATAAGGTTTAGACACAAAAATGCAAATTTATATTGAACTATTTTATTCAAGTTCCCCTTACATCCGCCATTTTTTCAGACAATTTCTTTTACTTATAATAACTCGGTTCGACGACATCCAATAGTAATGGCATTGTGTATTTCCTTCTTCTAATATTCCTATAACAGCATTGTTTCTACTTTCTTTTCTGGTCAAAATTACCTTTATATCTGTAATGTGCATTTAATTTTGTTAGTTCTACATTATAATTTTTACATTGTAATTGTGTATTATACATTGTAATACGGGCTAAAAAGAGTCCCCGTCTACTGGGGCACTCTTTAATGACCGTAAAAAATTAATAAATATAAATAAAAAATTTCTTCTACATAATATATATTAAGGTGAAAAAATATTTTTTAAATATCACCAGTTTGGTATATAGGATAAAGTACGGCCGGAGAGAAAACATTTCGTTCTTGAACGTAAATTAGTTATTAAATAAACAAATAAAGCTAGAGAAAAGTTTCAATTCACGAAACACTTGATTCGTCAAGTCCTGCGAGAAGGCAAAGAATGTGTGTCAGCATAGGAGTGACTGGAGGCTAGCAGACTTGTTGAAAGCCACTTGTGAGCAGCCCTAGGTTCAAGTCCCGGCGAGTGCACTCGGGTTGCGGTCGTTGACGGTCGGCTAGACGAGCCGTAGACAAAACAGCGCGGCCTTGCTGTGACTCATGGCTCGCTGCATTCTTCTCTCGTCTAGCACACAGACATACAGGTGTAGTGCTCACTACACACCTGTATGTCTGACTGCCTGCATGGCGGAGCTTTAATAACAGATATGGTACTATTCTGTTTAAACTAGGAAGCTTCGCAAACGCTTTTTTTAGTCGCGTTTATGGATGAGTTTTTATGGTTGTTTGTCGGCCCAAATATAACGAAAATATCGTATTAAAATCGGAGAAAAAATAATAAAAGTACAAATTCTATGAGAAATATTTCTTGAAATGTCTCTGAAATCATAATATAATATATAATTTCAGTGATTTTAAACGTTCCCATAAAGTTTCATCAAGATCGGAGTAGCCGTTTGCCCGGTCGCGGGCCAAATATCACGAAAATATATAATTAAAAATCGAAAAAATCGTAAAAGTACGATAATCATAAAAAATATTTGATCGATTGAACAGTAAAATGTGGCACCGCATATGCCGTTTGCCCGGTAGAGCGCGAACAAATAGAGAAAAACACAAACAAAAAACAAAACAAAAAAATACCCGAGCTAATTTTTTGGGGGAGTCAGTGAAATTGAAGTCTTCACTTCGCTCATCCAATTATTTGTATTGTAATATTCTGCTTAATTTCTAAAATTATTTGTATGTACTATTCTGCAAATTATTTCTCTGATTATTTGTATTGTACTATTTTGCTTAAATTATTTCTTAAATTATTTGTAGACTGAAAGCTTATGGGAAGCGAATCAAACGTTGGATATGGAGAAAAATGTGTAAATAGTAGAAAACCTATTTCTTTTATAACTATTTTATATAGAAATAACAGATTTTATAAGATTAATTCAGATTTCATTGAAATGTTTAATTAACTCTATAAAATTGTTAGTGAATAAAAGATGTTCAACTTTGAATCGCATACTGAGGCTGATTTAATTTATGGAAAAATCGTATCGCTTTCGATTTTTAATTCGTTAAATTCGTATTTTAAATCGCATGGTCAGTGAAACTCAAACGAAAGTATGTTTACTAACTTGAAATATACAGCTATGCTACTGCGTTTTACAGATCGCAAAGAATATTATTTTAAATTTCTTATAATTACGTGGAAAATAATAATTATCTTTATTCCCGGTTTTTACGATTTATTATATTTCAGTAGTTTAAATTTCGTATCTAACTTTCGACTAGTGCCACACATGAAATTCTTCAAAACATGGTCAGAGCAGTTTAGGAGCTGAGAAAATAAAAACAGAAAAATAAATGTGACGTTTTGCGTCTTTTCGATCAGCAAGACAGCAAAGAAAAAACAAAACCTGTAGGAGGTTGATGACAGGGGGGGATAAAAAACAAATCAAGTGCGAACAAAATAAATGTTAGGCAGGCTTGTATCGTCTAAATTTAGCTTTTAAGAATGTTTAAGAAGGCGTCGTGGCTGTATTAGAACAATGTCTTTGATCTTAGTTGTTAGGGTAGGCTCGTGTCTACGCCAAGTGTGACTTTTCTGATGGTGCGAAATGATTCGACAACGCTGACAAAGATGCAAAACAACTTTCTACTTCAACCACCCACCCACTACAGTATATACAATTATTATTGTGATTTATATGATCTACCTTAGAAATATTTATTTTTAGATATAACTTTAAAGTAATATTTATTAAAAATTATTTGTCTAGACGTAATAATATTTGAATACATGCATATTATTTGCATGCCTTATAAAACAGGTTTCACTCAGTACCGTGTTATGTGTTAAATTTGTCTCAATTGCGCTAGTAAAGATAAATATATAATCACGTAAGGGCAGCTTTTGCACCCTATGAATATTGTGTTTACAGCCTATACCAGTTATAAGAAGTGAAGGTGATAATATTAGTAACGTGTGTAATGTATGAGCTTAGTCTTATCAGTTAATCATTATTATGTTACCGCGAAGCAGTTGCTTAATGAGAGATAGCTGTTGAATGGAGTGGAGTGAGGTGTGGAGATTGGAGAGTGGAGAGTGGAGAGTGGAGAGTGGAGAGTGGAGAGTGGAGAGTGGAGAGTGGAGAGTGGAGAGTGGAGAGTGGAGAGTGAAGAGTGAAGAGTGAAGAGTGAAGAGTGAAGAGTGAAGAGTGTGGAGAGGAGTGGAGTGGAATCAAACGTACATAATTACAAAATCAATTATACTGAATGAGACAATCAAATCATAATCAAACTACACTTAGCTTCCTTATTATGCATGTTGTTCAGAGCACTATAACGTCGCCTGTCGCAATGTGTTGGAGGCAATGAGCCTTCAAGTCTATGACCTACACTCTGATCTGCGTCTAATCAACAGGACAGAAAAACCAGCGCCGAGACGGAAAAAACCGCGTAGTTGGCGCCTTTTCATCGTCGCGTCGTGAATGATGATGCGAACTGGTTCAGAAACCCCACATGTTTCCCTTGTAAAGTGTCAACAACAACACTAAGGTAGCGATCATGTGGGAGTGGGAGAACTTGGCAATACGTTCTCGGCCTCAAGTTAGACGTAGGTACGAGGAAGTTGACTTTAGGACAGACAACAGATGACGCAAGACGCACCTTAGCAACCAATCTCGGCTAGGTACCGCCAGGGTTGGACCAGTTCCCACCATCTTTCACGTTCCTTTTAAAATAACTGATTTAAATCATAATAAAATGTGATAGGAGCCAATTGATAATTTTTTCTAAGAAAAGTGACAAATAAAAATAAAATAGAAAATCCCAATGTATCCGTCCGCTTCCACCACTCGGAATCTGACAAGAGGGTGGAGATATTTTCGAAAACACGGGAAGTGTCAGATTTTTTTATACCGTAGTTTTGATATCAGGTACTGGAATTCGACGTTATTACGAAAACGAAAGAAATTTATAAAGAAACGTAAAATTCGTTCCAAGTCCCCACGAAATAGTAACTACCCGATACAATATTGTCCAATGAAAAAATATACAAATATCATTCACGTTTTAACAACATTGTTCACAATGTGGGTTTAATACACAATTCTCGGAAAAAATAATACCCACAAAGGTGATTGAAATCGAAGGCAAAAGTCACAGAAATTTAAGGATTGAACTATACAAATACAAACAAAAAGTAAAATACTGTACTTATTAGCCAATTCTCAGGCATTAATTCTTTTCTTACAGTAGGTATCTTCATACAACGACGAAACAAACAAAATTCTAAATTCTAAATTCAGTCAAAAACAGTTTATGAGTGAAAAAAACTCTAACGGCAATACCACCTTCATAATCTGCATTACACAATGGCAAGATTATCAAGCAAAATAGAAATATAGCATCATTTTTTATGCGTATCACACATAGCGATGTGTCATGTATCGTATCGAAGACATTGAGTTCGAGGTGCGAGGACCTAATAAACCTTGCTATAGTTTCTCCGAAGCCCGTGCGACCACGCACATTTCACGAGAGAGAATGACAATGAACTGGATCCCGGCTGAACCAAACCACGACGCATATTTCACAGAACCGATTGGACACCGACATCGGAATCTGAGGTAGTCCTCGCCAAACACGGACGACTCGATGGTTCCTCCCCAATCTCGCGGTTTTTACGACTGGAGCGAGAGTTGGCGCAAACCTGCTGGCTGCGTCCTCTGTGCAGCGCTCAGGTCTTTGCTCTGCTCGACTCCTGATCCAGCCGGGTACCCTGATACCTGGTACCAGATACATGGTACCCTGATACCCGGTACCAGATACCATGTACAAGATACAAAACTGTGCCCGGTACAAGAATACCTTGTATTAGATACCCGGTACCAGATACTACCAGACCAGGTATTCAGATACCGGTACTAGATACCCAGTACCTTGATACCCGGTGTACCCTGATACCGGTACCTGATACCCGTACAAGAATACCAGACCAGGTCTCAGATACACAGTACATAGATACTCCGGTACACTCTGATCCCGGTACCCTGACGATCCGGTACCCTGATACTCGTACCAGGTACCGGTACGAAGCATACAGGTACCCTGATACCCATTCCGGTACAATCACGAGTACAAGATATCAGGAGCCTGATACCCGGTAACACAGTACAGATAATACCACTGTACCATATGCAGGTACCAGTAACCAGTACTAGAAATTACCAGGACCGATACGCGGTACATCAGAATACCAGGTACCAGATACACAGTATCAAGGAATACCAAGTACTCACTACATAGAATCCAAGTACCAGATACGCGGTACAAGAATACCGGTGGGTACCCGGCGCTAGGTACACGGTACAAGAATAAATACCAGGTACTAGAAATCCGGTACCAAATACCTAATACCAGGTACCCCAAACAAGATAACTACTAACAAACACCTAGTACCAAATACCCGCTACCAGATACCCATTACAGATGCCCAGTATCAGTATAGTATTGGATTCATAGTACCAAGATACTTGGAACTCGATACCCGGTACACCTGGTACTACTAACATGCGGACACGAGCACCGTCTGTATAGTCACCGTTTAAGTGTAGCACAAGTGTTTATACTTTCATGCATTCATCATGAAATTGTTTGTCTATTACGTTAAATTCGGAACGATTAAATAGCCTATTTCAGTTTATTATCAATTTGTAAACTGTTATTCTGAACCAGACTTCTGCTATTCACTTCTGCACAAGATTATTAATCCGCCGGCCCAAGAGTCCAAACCAAGCATCAGGCTACAAATATTGCTCAGCTTTAATTACGCCTGCTAATACTTTTGGAATGTATTTCTAAGATTCTTATGATATTAATTACTAGAGATTTATGTAAGTTAGTTAGAGCACGACTGCGGGGTTATTATGATAATATAATAAGTATAGGTATAGTGTTACCACTTCACTATGATTTATATATTGCTCCAAATCTTTGCGCCACCAGCATAATTATATTTTACTCTTTTGTGTCACTATTTTTTTTTTGGTGTTGGTTGACTTGGGTGAATGATTACACAACCAGAAGGGCAAAAAGAAAGCAGACTCTGGATTCCGATCTGGCGCCTTCGTCGATCCTGACGAAGTATCAAACAGTTTGCTGCAGGGGGGGGGGGGGCTTTCACATTTGTGGGGGAAGGTGAACATTATTCCATAACTTGTCCTTTGCATCAAATAATATAATTCAAAATTTTGTACCAACATTGTACATGATGTCACATGTATATTATGTGTATGGGAAGCTTCTGTCCGTCATGTGCGTGTGTCACGCCTTACGATAAAAAAACGTACGCGACCTTCCGATTGGTATGCGTTGTTGGATGAGCAAAGCGAAGACTTCAATTTCACTGACCCCCACCCCCCCCCAAAAAAGTAGCTTTTTTCTGTCTGTTTGTTCGCGCTCTATCGGGCAAACGGCATATGCGATCTTGATGAAAATTCGAAAATCTCGAAATCTCTGAACTTAAGACTTGCCACGTTTGTGCTGTGGGTACAATCGATCAAATATTTTTTATGAATATTGTATTTTTACGACTTTCTCGATTTTTAATGCGATATTTTCGTGACATTTGGGCCGATTCTGATCAAACGGGTGGGGCTACAACGTTCATATTTTACATGGACATTAAGGTTATGGTGATGTAGTACCTTTTGAAAGAAAAAGTTGAAAAAGTTAGCCAGAATCCATAGAAATAAAGGTTTTAATATAAGTTTTTTGAGGTGTATAATAATTAACAAGTTACTATAGAAACTTGACAACAATCACCTACAATGCGTACAAAAAGCAAGTCTTCGGGCCTCCAGATATTTTACATTCTATTAATTGGTATTACCATAGCAATTAGTACTACTTTTTAAAATTATCCTAATTTAACAAAAATGATTTTGCAATGAAACTTGAAGAAGTAAAGAGATCCCACGCATACTAAAAACTTAAAAAAAAGCTCATCCATCAACGCGACTAAAAAAGCGTTCGCGTAGCGGCCTAGTTTTAGTTGCCATTGCCTCTTTTCAACAAGCATGATATAAAATGTTTTGCGTGACCCTAGGGGTTAGAGGGGTGGTACTAGGCCCCCAGAAAGTTCGTATACCCTGGGGTATATTTCAATACACGGCACCTCCACCATATAAGAATTGAACGCGGAGGAAGCGTGATATAATTGGATGAGAGAAGCGAAGACTGCAATTTCACTGACCCCCCAAAAAAATTAGCTCTGGTGTTTCTTTTTTTTTTTTTGTATTTTTGTCTGTTTGTTCGCGCTCTACCGGGCAAACGGCATAATATGCGATCATGATGAAAATTTGAGGGGACCTTCGAAATATCTGAACTTAGACTTGCCACCGTTTTGGGTTCAATCGATCAAATATTTCTTTTGATTATCGTATTCTTACGATTTTTTTCAATTTTTTATGAGATATTTTCGTGATATTTGGCAAACGGCTACTCCAATTTTGATAAAACTTTATGGGAAAAAACACATAAAATTACAGAAATTATATATGCTATGATTTAAGAGACATTTTAAGAAATATGTCTCATAGAAATCGTACTTTTACGATTTTTCCCCGTTTTTTAATACGATATTTTCGTGATATTTGGGCCGATTCAGACCAAACGGGTGGGGCTACAACGTTCATATTTTACAATGACATAAAGATTATGGTGATGTATTGCCTTTTAAAAGAAAAAGTTGAAAAAGTTGGTCAAAATTCAGAGAAATAATGGTTTTAATATAAGACTTTTACATGAGTATAATTAACAAGTAATATCAAGTAACTATAGAAAAAGTAATAAGATCCCACCGTAATCATTGGACAGAAATATTCAAAAAAAAGCTCATCCATCAACGCGACTGGAAAAAGTGTTCGCGAAGCGGCCTAGTAATAACATAGACTTCGCTCCCTATTTTGGGCATACCCGTACCATTGGTGTTTAAATAACCTGTCTATAGGATACAGGCTTCCGGGAATGTATTATATGGTGTATACATTATGGTGTACGTATGTTCTAAAGTTATTATCTAAATTTAAATTTATTGTAAAACTTTACGATTATTCTGTGCCTTTTGGCAACCACTTTGGTTGCAGAGAATTAAACCAAGTGAATTTAAGTGAAATAATGAAAATTAAGATAATATTATACATAATCTAATTTTAACACAATTGCAATTATTTGAACTTCTCAGACATGCTGGTTTTGGGGTATCAGAATTAAGCTTAGAGCTAGGTGGCTGCGCGTTTTGTCGTGGTTTACATGGGGCATAGCTAGTTATTTGTTGCATATTTACACTTAGCTTGATCCAAGATTTCCATCGAGCCCCTTATGAGAATCTATGACAGATAACTAGAAGTTGCGCTACGGGCTCTACCCTTGGCCTCTCAAGTTAATGAATACGCAAGGTTAAAGCCGACAAGATGTTAATCAAGCTCCCATAAGCATTACTTCTCTGTCTTTCTGTGAGTGTACGATCATATAGAAACAGAAAACGGCGTCCGATTGAACATGCGTTTTTGTTGCCATAACCAATCAACAAGGAAAATACAGAAAAATTTGGGACCCCCCCCCCCCCTCCACGAAAGTTACAAAATTAATTATCCGGCACCTCCACCAAAAATAAATGCGAGACCAAGCGATGACCGTTCGGGCATGTATGTTAATATATATTATTTACTAGGAAACGCTCAGTTGTAGCGTTTATGTTGATGCGAGACACCGGTACGTGCAACATTACCCTAGTACGACATTCCCATAAGGTCCGTGACCTTCAACACTTGTTGAGGATAACATGAATTTAAATGTAATGAACTATTCAACATATTTGCATTAACTAATTTAACACATTGAATTAGTTAATTTCAATGTGTTTTGGCTCCAGATTTAATTAGCATCATTGCTGCGTTTTGTCGTGGTTACATGGCATAGCAAAGTTTTAGTTTGCATATTTAAGCTGAATATTGAAAATTAGGAAGAATGGTGTATCTATGACCTAACAAATTTCATAAACGCGACTTTTCTTTTTTTTATTTTTATTATTATTTATGTTAAACAAGATGTTTAATTCAAACTATACAGTATTCCTGCCTTGGTGTGAGTGTAGCTTAAAATTTCGAAAACGCGTCAGAAAGCGTTTGTTGCCATAACCAATCACAAGGAAATACAAACAGAAATTAGAGGCACCCCCACCCCCCACTCACGAATTCGACAATTATTACGGATCACAAAGAATCGAACCTGCGATACGCTCGGATGTATTGAATGGAGAATTTTGTAAAATAAATAAAAACTAAATACTAAATTACACCTTAAAATCTAATACCACTTTGAAAGTGGTATTATATTCACACGTAAAAGTGTCTTTATATAATTTCCTATTAGTTCTTGAAATAAAACTGGCCTTTTTGTGTGTGAATTGGCTTATTAATTCGTATCATATCATAAAGAATTGTAAAATATTATTCTAGAACAACATTTCTGTATGTTGTGTATCTGTGGGAACTATATTACACTCGTTATCTGACCAGGGGAATTTAGGCCTCAACACTTATGTGTTACCTGTTTTTTTTTAACAACGATCTTGAGTAGCATATCTGTTAGGGTGCATTTATTTATCTCTATAGGCCGCTTCGCTAACGCTTTTTCCAGTCGCGTTGATGGATGAGCTTTTATGATTGATTATCATTGAAAGTACGATTTCTATGAAAAATATTTCTTCGATTGTCCCCAAAATCATAACATCATTATGTTCAGTGATTTCAAACGTACCCATCAAGTTTGCCGTTTGCCCGGTCGCGGGCCAAATTTCACGAAAATATCGCATTAAAAATATAAAAATCGTTGAAGTAAGATATTCATGAGAAATATTTCTATGATTTTATCGAAAAACGTGGCAGATCTAAGTTTAGAGATTTCGAAAGTCAGCCTTAATTTTCATCAAGATAGCATGTGCCGTTTGCCCGGTAGAGAGGAGAGCAAACAAAGAGACAAAAGAACAAAAAACAAATTAAAAAACATGTCTGAGCTATTTTTCTAATGGTATTAAGTGAAATTGAAGTCTTCGCTTCACTCATCAAAAAAAAGGTTCGTTGGGAAAATTTTGGTGATCTCTGTCTCGAAATCGTAAGCACTAGCAAAATATATGATTATTTTCTTATTTTCCATTAATTTTACTATTTTTGGTAACTTGTGTTGCTTCTCAAGTAGCACGCAAACCCGTAATATGAACCTGCGGCCCAGAGTTCGACTCCCAGACTGGGGCGTACTTTGTTACTAGAAGCTACTGTCATCATATTATTTACGATCATGCATTTCATACATACAACTTTTAAATAACTGCGGTAAAATATACCTCTGTTTCTAAATGGGAAACGCGCTTTTCCAACGCGTGTCCCTTTAAAAAACAATCCATTTTCATCACTTTAGCACCCTTGCTGTTCGCGGAGTACAATGTAGCTTGTATTGTACTTCTTTGTAAATAATTTAACTGAATAAGATAGAAGTTACAAAAAATAAAAATAAAATAAAGCATCAAGTTATTCTTTGAAAAATCAATTTAAAAAAATTGTATCAGTCAATAATTCGTCTATTCTTTCATTTGTTAAACATTTCACAATGTCATTCACAAAGCCATCAAATGCGATGCCGTCGCCGGGGAGCGGGGGTCTCATTTCCCCCGGCAAAATAAGGGGGAGGGGGCAATGCTATAGTTTTACCCCCCTCTCAATATCAAACAGTATGAGCAACGTTGAATTTTGAAGTGGCAAGATTATGTAAACTTTCAATATGTGGGTATTCACAATTTTATAAATATTTTGTCGACGAAAGGGCACTAAACTCTAGTAAAATGTTAAAAATCAAAACTTTTCGGGGGCCATGCGCACCAGACCCACACTAGCTGCACATAGTGACATGATACATACTTTTCCAAAAGCAATTGTTTAATAGGAAGTTGGAGAAATTTCTTATTGCCCCCCCCCCCTTATTACCAAAATTCACTTCCGGCGCCACTGGCCGTCAACACAGTTCACCTGTCACCTTGTCAATCAGATAACCACGAGACTTAAAGTCAATTGGGAACTTTAAACATAGACTTCAAATGGAAAATGCATAATCAATTAATCCATTATACGAACTTTAAAATATATTTTTCCAAACAAGTTATTTGTGCCGCAAAGAAAACGAAACCAAAACGAGATGAGTCGCACACAGTTTCCGCGAGTGGAGTATCAAGATGACGGCACGGTCGTCTCGGCGCGGCTCGACACGGCACGGTCTCGAGATGCGAGCGAGGTAGGTCCACTGAACTCGAAGACCAAGACGAAGACGACCCCGGTACGGTAGAAGCGATGACTTTCCAATAAACTAGACGCTTACACCCTCCCGTATTCCATACATGGCACTTGAGGACGCCGACGTCGACACAACCGGTCGGTCGGTCGGCTGAATCAGTTTCGAGGTTTGCTCACTCAACGCAACAATTCGGCGAACAGCGAGCCGGAAGAGATTCGAAGATTCATCAAAGAATGAAGTTTTGCAAATCAATATATTTCAAGAATCGAACCCGTGGGCAAAGAGTCACTTTTATGAGTTCGCCGAAAATTAAAATTAAATTTCTAAAATGGTGTACGGAAACCGGCTTGAAATAGTGATGAAAAAAATATTTGGAATTCCGTACACAATTTTTATGGGACGAGTAGGAATTTTAAATTCTTTTTAAACAATGTTATTCTTTAGGGATGTATAAACATTTCAAAACACCATTCAAGTTTTGGATCACGAAGTAATTCGTTCGGTTTGTCACTCAAAATTTTTAATTTTTCAATTTTTTAGTGGGGTGATTAATTAAAAAGTATAATGCTTTAATTATTGTTTATTTTAGTAGGGTATAGAAGAATAAGAATAAATTTTCTGCAGAAGTTTTGCCGGTGTGTGATTTGAGGAAAAGTAGGAGAACGCAATTCCAATTCAGAACAATGTCTAAATTTGCAAATATCATATAGGTACACCAAATTTTTAAAATTTAATATGGTAGCTAAAACGGACACCATTTTTCAAAACCAGAATTGAAATGTTACTAAAACCAAGTTTCGCGTTTGGTTTAAAAAGATGGTACTATAAGCAAGAAATCAAAGTTCGTTCTTCGAAACCAAATTTTTTGAAAAATAAAAAATTTCGAAAACGTTTAGAATAAATTTTTATAAATTTTCAGTATTCTCACGAATATCCCACAGGTATAAAAATCGTAACAATCCCAGATTTACTAAACATCAGGATTTGAAAACATCTCAGGTTTAAACATATTATCGTATACCGGTAGTAGTGAAGTAATCGTAAAAAGTTTTTAAAGAATATCAAAATCACAAGGTCGTTCAAGTTTGAAATATTGTCATACCTACTACAAAACATTAACGGTTTTAAATTTGATAACCAAATAAATTTCTTAAAGTTTATAACGACAAATATTTCTCAGCGATAATAAACAAAATTCTCATTTTAGCAAGGAATTTAAAAACATAATCTTTACAGCATATAATCAAAAGTGGGTGGGTTCGAAATAATATATTGATATGTTGGTTTTCATGCCAATTAAATTAAATAATCTCGGAAAGTTGGTAGAAAATCAAAAGAGTGAAAGTCACTAAATTTTGAAATCTTGTAAAATAATTTGAAAAATTTCGTAAGTTTTTGTGGAAAACTTGAAATTGAAAAACGAAATAATTTTCAAAAATGTGAAGACGTAGGAAAATAATGTAACATTTTAAAAACTTAGCAACAGTACGCCAACTTCGTACTAACTTCATTCAAAATCAGTAAAATGTAAAAATCTTAAAACGAAACAATATTCAAATCGAAATCAAAGTTTGAACAAAATACGTAAATGTCAAAAGTCCTACCTTGCACCGGTGAGAGTAGAAATATCGCCGCAACAATGAGAACTGCCGCGAGAGTCATCTCTCTGCCGTGGGGTGGAAGTGTCGAGTGTTGAGCTGTGCTCCACGTGGTTGGTATACAACCCTAGGTTACCATGTGCGCGCAACGCCTCCCCCCGTTAGCACCGTCGCAGACATGGTGCGCGCGGCTGGAAGCAACACTACAGACTGAGCCGCGCTCCTCGAGCCGGCCGCGCCGAGCTGCCTGCCTGCCTGCCGGCCGGCCGGTGCCGGGGGAGGGGGAGGGGGCCGGACCGTCCCGCGCCAGGCGCTCTCGCTCGCTCCTTCTAGTCTGGTGGGCTTACCAGATTCTAACATGGCTTACCACCTTATAGTGGCAAGAAATATGTATTTCCACCTTTTGGTAGCAAGAAAAATCTCTTTCCACCTTCAAGTGGCAAAAAATATATCTTTCCATCTTCTAGTGGCAAAAAATACGTCTCCACCTTCAGTGCAAAAATATGTCTCTCCACCTTCTAGTAACAAGAATTACGTCATTCCACCTTCTAGTGACAAAAATATGTCTTTCCACCTTCTAGTGGCAAGAAATATGTCTCTCCACCTTCTAGTAGCAAGAAATATGCTTTCCACTTTCTACTGGCAGGAAATATGTCTTTCTACCTTCTACTGGCAAGAATATGTCTTTCCACCTTCTAGTAGCAAGAAATATGTCTTTCCACCTTTTAGTGGCAAGAAATATGTCTCTCCACCTTCTAGTAGCAAGAAATATGTATTTCCACCTTCTAGTGGCAAGAAGTATGTCTTTTCACCTCCTAGTAGCAAGAAATATGTATTTCCATCTTCTTATGGCAAGAAAAATGTCTTTCCACTTTCTAGTTTCAAGAAACAAGTCTTTTTACCTTTTAGTGGCAATAAAAATGTACTTATACCTTCTAGTGGCAAGATTTTTAAACTCATTACCTTTTAGTGGAAAGAAATGTCTAACCACCTTCTAGTAATGAGAAATATGTCTTTACTCCACCCTCTCAAGTTGAAAGAAATGTCTTACCACCTTCTAGTGGCAAGAAATATGTTCACCTTATCTAGTTGAAAAAATAGCTTACCACCTTCTCGTGGTAAGAAATACGTCTGCATTCCTTCTAGTGGCAAGACAAATGTCTTTCCACCTTTTTATGATAAGAAATTTGTCTTTACTCCACTCTCTCTAGTTGCAAGAAATGTCTTACACCTTCTAGTGGCAAGAAACATTTGCACCTTATCTAGTTGAAGAAAATGTCTTACCACCTTCTATTGACAAGAAACATGTCTTAGCACCTTCGAGTGGCAAGCAATATATCTGATCACCTTCTAGTGACAAGACACACGTCTTACCACCGTCTAGTGGCAAGAAATATGCCTTTCTACCATCTCTAGTTGCAAAAATATCATCCCACCTTCTACTGGCAGATAAATGAAACTGTCCACCTTCTAGTGGTAAGCTTTATAACTTATTACCTTCTAGTGCAAGAAAATATATTTCCAATTAATAATAAGAAATATGACTAGTGGTAAAAAATACGTCTTCCTAACTTCTAATGGAAAGAAATATGTCTTCCTACCATCTAGTGGCAAAAGAGATGGCACATTTACTCACCTTCTTCCATTGTGATACTGACAAGAAATGGCTTCCGTAATTTACGTGGCAAGAAATGTATCTAACCACACTCACTAAAAAACTTCCTGATATTTATATTCTAGATAGATTGGTCATCTGATAATATATATTCCAACTGATTTCTGATCTATATCAATTCTCATATTCATTGATTGGGGGTTCGTCTTCTTACTAATCACATTCGTATTTTATTTCTGAAGTTTACTTTTAAACGCTGCAAATAACTTAAATAGCTTGTGTAAGATGTTTTCTAGTGCCACGTGTAGTTCGTAACGTGCGAAAAACTGATGGGCGAGGTCCCTGTAAACACGCGCTACCGGTAATGCTGACTAAGTTTTCCGAGGTTGTTCGTTAGTCGTTTAGTCCGGTCAAACTTAAATCAAAACACCCACGAATAAACATAGACAGCAATCATGTGATTGTATGCAGGTTGGGTAGGTTTCCCACGAGAAATAAAATTATTTACAAACTAAAAATGAACAAATTGAAAATATATGCTTAGTGTCGCCCTATCACGGCCAAAACATACGCCACGGTACACATTATTTGTTTCTGGTTATTTATCAATTGTTACACACTTATAAGATATGCCATTACCTCGACAATTTTCTGCTCTTTCTCGTGAACTATGTATTTTTTGCTTACACCTATAGTTTTGTTTTAAAACTGCAAAAACTTTGTTCTTTATTAAACAAAACGCGTCCCCAGTTTTTGCAGTTTTAAAACAAAATTATACGTTGTACCAAAAAATAAATAGTTCACGAACAATTTGATAAATATCCAGAAACAAATAATATATGTGCGCGTGTTTTGGTCGTGAACGGGTGGGTGACATTCAATGAGAAAATTAAGTAGAATAAAATCAAAATAGAATTGGAGAAACCAAGATTTAATATAAAAAGTCCTTTGTGGTCTTTTCAAAGATTTATTTAACTGACTAGTATTTACGACACGAAACCACATTTTCTGTACTTTCTTCTACTTTGTACCGGTTACTACGGAAGCCCTAGGTCGCCACAGTAAGGCAATGCAGTCCAGGGTACTAGATGCAGGAAACACAGTTTTCTGGGACTTATCTACATTGTCACTTTGCGGCCTAGGTCGCCAAGTAGGCAATATCCGGTTTAGATGAAAAATGTATTTCTCACGTACCGGTACACGGAAGTATCGCCACGTAGGCTTGCGTGGGACTAGTGAATTTTCTACTTTCGTTCTCTGTCTTTGTGAATCTATATTCTATACATGGTGTTCTACCATTTGGCCAATGTGAGCACAAACTCTTGCCATGTAGTACGTTAAAATCATTATTTGCAGTGTGACATAAAAGGAACCATAGATTCTTTCGATTTTCGTCTCTGTCAAACAGCGTTATATATTTATTGTTTTCTATGTCCATAATTAATTGACAACAACTTTGAGTGGCAGGTTTTATCAGAAATTTACCATCGTGTTCCATATACAAGCGATCCAGGGAAAGTGTTAACCTTCCGACCTGCCGAAATTGCTACATTTTCCATGCAGAAAAGTGAATAGTGGCTAAAGACTACCACAATACTAAAACCACTCGAAATTACAGTTTTTTCGGGTCGACGACGGTGCATAATATCTTAAAACTGATTGCAGACAGCTATATATGGTTTTGTTAAATAAATAAAAAAAAAATTGTATTTAGAGTCTACCCACTCAGTTATATAACTGATTTTCAGTGGGGGACAGTAAATCAAAGCGACCAAGCCTACTCTGTAGGCAAAAAAAACAAAAAAAAAAACAATATAATACAAAAAAACACTCAAATATAATAATCCGTGCGGTTTGTATTTCAAATATGCATTTGATTAATTAAAAGTAAAATAAAAACTTAATAACCATCACATTACAATATTTTTTCTTAGTGCAGGCTATAGTCCCACAAGCCAATAGCTGTCGCAAACGTTTCGCGAATTACAGGTTCGCGAGATAACATATTTCGCGTGGTTTAATATTGGTGGTAGTCTTTACCCTTAAGGTGAATCAATCACAAGTTTCTTTTTTCTCAAATATGCAACTAAGTAAAAATATAGGGAATAGTTTTGAAACCTGGCTGTATTAGAACATGAAAACTTTTTTAAAATTTTCTGATCGGGCACACGGCTAAATCGCCTCTTCAAAATAGCTTCAAACTTCAGTTCCACCATTCAACGTAGATAGTTGTGTTTTAGTGACACTATTATTTTCAAATGGTTTTCAAGAATGTGTCTGAGAGATAAAAGAGGTTTTTTTAACAATTGTCTTTCCAGCGATTTTTTTCGTTTGGCGGTAAAAATCGGTACAAAATACAGGTAAACTAAAAAATTCGTAGCAAAGACAAATTGTAACAAATCAATGTTTTTATCAGACACCTTTGACAAATAGTAAAAATTAATCTCACATAAACCTTTGGGTTTAACCCAAAGGTGGAACTGAAGCTTTTTTGAAAACTATCAATATTTACGGTATTTCCAATCAGAAAAATGAAAAAAAAAATATTTCGGCGAGCCAGGATTCAATTCCATTTACTAAATTTTGACTTAAGTGCACATTTTAAAACAAAGAAAAACGCCAAAAAATTTTATCTTATACCTGCACCTATACCTTACGTTATCTGTATCTGTGTTATAACCGGTAGTTCATATGTTTCCCGAACCTCGCTGCCGTCATCAACTCATCACGAAGAAGACTCGTCGAGGATTTAATCCCCCCGCGGAGTGAGCCACAATGCAATATGCCGCGATCAAACAGAGCGAGCGCGCGATCCCAGGAATCAGCGCTCAAGTGGCGGAATATTGAGGGGACCCCCACTTGTTACCCCTCCGGTGTTTGAGCAGTTCCGCGAAATTAGTTTGTTTTGCGATTAGAAACGGAAAGTGAATAGATGAGGGTTGTTTTCTAAGAAATACGAGTCTTCAACGAACAACCCCACCCCCACCCCCACCTAGCCTCACTAAGGAAGTTAATTTTGATTTCCGGTTTTGTGTCTTGCAAGACGGATTTTTTCTATGAAGATTTCAGGAAATTCTCTCTCACTTTCCATGTTGAGTATTGATAAAGAGCTCATTACGGATTAGTCTAATCGATGTTGTGAGGGGGGAGAGGGGGGGGGGAGGATGTTGTATACTTTCTCGCGTGCCAGCCGAAACTCACGGAAAATACGTCATGATCCACCATGATATAACAGTTCCTCTTCATACAATCATTTAAACAAGATCCAAGAACTAGTGGTGATTTTTACGACTTACGCTCACACTCATCTTGTACCTAGAATGAGGTATTTTGAAATGTATATCTTTCATATCTTAAGATCTTCCTTTTTTCCTAATGACGGTACAAATACCACAAAAGTACCGGAAAATATAAAACATTGTAAAATGTAAGGTATTTTAAAAAACATTTCAAATAATATTTATTTTGAAGATGAGTGTAAGCTACAATAAAAATACTAGGAAGCTTCGCAAACGCTTTTTCAGGTGTAATATATTTTCATGTTAGATTATGACGTGGTCGAGTTACCTACAGATGTAGACTGTAGAACACGGGACTCTGATTTAGGAGACCCGGGTTCGATTTCCGCCACCAACACAACAACAATATTGTGGAGAAAGACGGAATGTTAATAGGTTACAATTTTGTATTAGTTTAATATGACACTGTATAATATTTCGAGTTTTGGTCTAGTTTAAACCCTTTGTAAACCTGAAAAGTTACATGGTTAAAAATAACTAAATAACCTTTTTACCGGCAATATGGACTGAATGTTTTCCCAAACAACTCAATACTACAACAATGAATAAAATTATTACTAATGTTTTGTGGGAAAATTCCTAGAAATTGATTTAGATAATTGTGGAAATGCCGAAGTGCTTAAATAGTGTCTCAATCTCTTGCATTAGCATTAACAACTGAGGAAAACGTCGGAGAAAACCTTCAGACAGGATTGCCGGTCTCGATGGGATTTGAACCCGGGACCTCCCGAAACAAGAGTCGCGCGTTCAACGCTCGAGCCAACACTGTCTATACTACAACCATGGACGTATAATAGTAACTGGCAAATCCATGCTACAACAATGAACCACATGAATTGAACTGAATGAAACACAAACAAAGTCACACGTTTTCTGTAGGACTAAACCATTGCAAATGTATATATTGAAAAGTCGTGGCTCTGGAAACTACAATACTTTAAAAATTTGTGACGTTTTCCTAAAATGACATCAACAAACTTAATAAAACATTTTACATTGGAGCCCTTGAACAGTAATGTGGTACAAATTGAAAAAACTAAAAATTTAAGTCAAATTCAAAATAATGGTTCAAATCATGAATGTATGTTACGAGACCACAATTTCTGATAACATTGTAATAGTTTATAATAATATTACAATTAATGTGAAATGAAATGATCTTTGATGAATCAAATATAGTTTAAAAAGAAAATTGTTTTCCAGGAAAACTATCCATGCTACGTTTCACACAAGGAGACTCCATCCAAAGGGTACCTAGATAGATTTACTAAATGTTTATTTCGAGTGGCTTCTTCACATAGGCCTACTTTCCATTTTTCTACAAATCCTTTCAATGAAATATGAAGAATTAACATGTCAGTTGTAGATTCGCCGACTTCATCAAAAAATTTACTTTGTGTAAAATATGATTTATTTATTTTCATCAAATCCAAAATATAGAAACATGATAGAGCAAGACTGACTTTCTGTTTCGTAAGGCGAGCGACACCGATGCCCAATACACAATCACACGTTGAAAGTGATGCAGATAAATCACGCGCCTTGAAACCGATCAGTGGCCACGCCCCTTTACGGAATCTCATTGGGATACAATTTATGGCCGAGCCCGTCGGCAATCTCTACATTTTACGCACTTTTTATGATGTATCGCAGAAGTAATCTAGTTTATTTTATTCTGGCCTACCTCTGAGAATGTAATACAATACATAACAGAATCAAGAAAACTGACAGGAGTTCTTTCAGAGCTTATCATGTGTTTCATCTATAATGATTTTTTTATTTTAAATGTGTTTTATTTCGGTTGGTGTGAAGTAGGCCTACTGATTAAAAAAATCATGATTACAAATATCAGAAATCTACTGTCCATACTTTGATACCTTCTGTACTTCTGTATAAGTTAAATATATTGTTTTTCGAAATTTTAAAGTTGCATTTTGAAGTAGCTAAGGACAAAGTTACGCAAGAACGAATTGTAGTTAGTTATGTCACGCTAGTTGTTTTTCACCTTTCAAAACGTCATCGCTGTTGCTGTGGATAGATTTATCGATTGAAATTAATTGATTGATTTATGTTGTAAACACACTCAATGTAATGCGGCTATTTTGTTCATGTTCATGTTCTTTATTATAGCCATAGATTTATACATGGAAACAAATATTAAATTAGACTGCTTTTAAACCATACTTAATGGGCAAAACTACACATACTACATTCTATACTACAAACGATACATGATAAAGCCTAATATTGAAAAATAAATAATAGGCTTTATAATAATAATAATAATAATAATAATAATAATTATTATTATTATAATACAAAATTACACATTTTAAATACAATAAATACAGTCCTATTATCTTTATACATTGTTTGTACATTAATAAATTTGGAAATTTTTATGATTGAACATTCAGAATTTGATATTTTGTTCTATTTGATATTATCAATTAAATAATCATTTAAAGAATAATAAGCTTTTTCTAATAAGAAATTTTTTACTTTAAGTTTAAAATTATCAATAGATGTAATTAATTTTATTTCTTTTGGTAGATTATTAAATAACTTAATTTTCATAGAGTTTCGAATTAAGTTGGGCTAGTTTACTACTGTGCTGTTGTAAACTACTACTATAGGTAATGTACTGTGTCAAGCAAGCATGCTCCACACGCATACACCTTTTGAGATTTTCATGAAGTTGATTAGGTAGTAGTTTTGTCAAAGATACTTTTAAGTCGAAGAAGGGTATAGAAAATATATAAATCAATGTAAGTCACGTTTATCTTACTCTTAAATTCGTTTTTTTTTTGAAAATGACTATATAATATCTATTATTCTAGATATATTCGGCACTGGGGCCTTTTCCACATCTCCTCACCCCGACTCCATAACACTTTAAACTAACTCTCGTCTTCAGCCTTCCTACTACTTTTAATTATCTGCCTTAATCTTTTCTATATGACATTTTTGCAAAGAACTTTAGGTGATTTCTTGGACACACACAGCCATAGTGAATTGGCCAGTGGATAATACGATAATCAGCCATAGTGAATTGGCCAGTGGATATACGATAATCATGTACGGTAGTGTATAGTGTGAATTGTTTATGTA
This sequence comes from Sweltsa coloradensis, assembly GCA_024449915.1. Lineage (NCBI taxonomy): Eukaryota > Metazoa > Arthropoda > Insecta > Plecoptera > Chloroperlidae > Sweltsa > Sweltsa coloradensis. The sequence goes on from JAMZAV010000392.1 coordinate 276,142, forward strand.
AGGTACGTTTAAAAAAAAAAAATTAATGTAACATGGCAGCTTAGTTCTATTGTAATCTTAACAAACTGATAAATAAATTAATATAACATTTTAAGGGAGCGAAGGCCACCACTTTCATTTCCGTTCGTCCGCCACGTCACGATAAAAACCGAACATGACCTTTACATGCGTTTTTTTTGTTGGCATCGTCTTCCATAAGTATTATGCAGAATGCTTTTGTTGACACTTTGGGGTCGGGAAGCGAGACCATTGCCCAAATAATAGTGACATTTATATAAACTCGGCACCTCCACCAACGAGATTTGAACGATTAAACAAACGTGGTGTACTAGCGGCAAGCTTCGCTCCCTGTTTTGGGAACTCCCCTACCCGTGCTTGTTTTCGTATCGCATCTTATTATAAAGTATTTTAAAAGTATTGAACATTAATAATAAATTATTGTATTAACTTCCCTTCGGCACATTATGCATGTCTTGTTGCTAACGAAGCACACGGGCTATTATAATTCAGCCGCGTGTGCGTGTGCGTGTGCGTGTGCGTGTGCGTGTGCGTGTGCGTGTGCGTGTGCGTGTGCGTGTGCGTGTAGTCGTGTACGCATGAACGACCAGTGTGTCTCGCACGCTCCAGACAGCTTGTTAGCCACACCAGCCACCAGCCGTTCAATGAACGAAACTCGCCATAAATGGCGACTACGCGTTGTTAAAAGGAGTAAAAATCTCTTTCCATGAATGTGTTTTATATGGAATTAGCTACTTGTCGTGCATTCCACTCAAATACCGACTAGATCTTCAGCTAGGAAACAGGGATACACGGAAGACTGTCGTCAGAAACCAGCACTTGCTAGACGGACATCCTTAACCTTACTTCTCACACTCAATCGGAAGTTTCATGTATTTTTAACACCCGTACGGTAATAAACTAAAAATGTCATGAAAGATCAACAATGATTAAGCGAGCGAAGCGAGCGTTTCCATTTGACTCTGCCGGAAAAATTAGTCACTGTTTTTTTTTTTTTTTTTTTTTTTTGTTTGTATGTCTCGCCATAACGTTCGAACGGAGGCTCGGATCGAGTTGAAATTTTGACCATCCGCAAGCTTCGTTCTCGATTGAATGCCATTAGTTTTGTGGCAAAGTCGTTCAAAAAGTTAAAAAGTTACATTAAAGTTAATCGAAAGTTTTTCTTCAAACTAAACGGCGACAAAATCTGAGATAGCCAAATCATTTAGAATGTCCGTCCGGTCACGAATATGTTAATTTTATTTTGATCCGATAAGGGAGTGTAGATGGAAATTACATTATAACAAAAGTAACGTTGCCATGGCAACGAAAAGACGCGCGAAGTTTCTAATGCACTGCCACCTAGAAGTAATCAAAATACTTTCGAGGAAGCAGTCTATTATTTGTCAACAAGAGTATAAATAGTTTTCCCAAGGAGTCAAGGTCCTCTAGATGGCGGTGGATTTTAAAGTAAAGATTTACACACGGTTGTTACAAATACTGCAATAATAATTAAGCGAGCGAAGCGAGCGTTTTCATTTGACTCTGCCGGAACTGGTCACTGGTTTTGTTTTTGTTTTTGTTTTTGTTTGTTTGTATGTCTCGCGATAACGTTCGAACGGAGGCTCGGATCGAGTTGAAATTTTGACCATCCGCAAGCTTCGTTCTCGATTGAATGTCATTAGTTTTGTGGCAAAAGTCGTTCAAAAAGTTAAAAAGTTACATTAAAGTTAACCGAAAGTTTTTTTTCAAACTAACGGCGACAAAATCTGAGATGGCCAAATCATTTAGAATGTCCGTCCGGTCACGAATATGTTAATTTTATTTTGATCCGATAAGTAGTGTAGATGGAAATTACATTATAACAAAAGTAACGTTGCCATGGCAACGAAAAGACGCGCCAAGTTTCTAATGCACTGCCACCTAGAAGTAATCAAAATACTTTCGAGGAAGCAGTCTATTATTTGTCAACAAGATTAATAGTTCCCAAGGAGTCAGGTCCTCTAGATGCGTGGATTTTCCCAAGTAAGATCACACAGGTTTACCCAAATACCTGGCAATATAATATTTGACATGGCCCTGTGACAGCGAAGTCAAATGTTAAATTTAAAAAAACTGTGCTGGTGGTCTAGCCAAATAGCACGTGCTCGCTTATCAACGCGTCCAACTGAGCGTTTCCTAGTTTAATAAATATTAGTTAATAATAATATACCTACCTACAAATACAAGTAGTTAAAATTTATAACCAAGTTTGAGCTGAATAAGCTACAGCCCAAGTTGTAAAATAGTAGTAACAATGAGGCTTTGATTTTGGTGTGGGCAATATCAATGGTATATGTATGGGGCAGGCATTATACACAAATCTCACTGAATTTCCTAGACACTAAGAAAATCGCGTGTAGAGTTTCACATGAGGGTATTCAAACAGTGGCATCGACGACGTGGACACTTCAGACACATTGTCCGGCGACCAATGTTTCAAAACACAAGCTTAGAACTTCGACATCTTTCGATCTTTGTGAAGTTAGATAATATACTAATAATGCCTATATGTTCTTTGAATGTCATCTGAAAGTAAAACTGAAATAGGTATCGAAAAAGAATCTAAACGGGCTTGTTTAAGAAAAGCGTTTGCCTTTTGGAATTAGCTGTGCACCAACAGCGTCTAAACATGTTAACGTTTTGTGTATCCTTCACTCTGTGGCAGTAAGTCTTGCGTGTATACTCTCCACTTGTGCCATCAAGTCCTACGTGTATCCTCCCCTCTAGTAGCAACAAGGTCTCCTGTATCCCCTGCTCAAGATGATGGCGTGGCAGCAGCCAAGTACACACGTGCCCCTCAAACAAGCATAGGCCTACTCTACCGCCAAATGAAGCTGCATCGCAGCCTCTCAGATCTATGAATGGTCAGTTGGGAGATGGATGTGTGTCAATCGCTCAGTCATGGGATGAATACGTAACAGTTGTCTTAAAACTAGTCTGTCTTAAAGTACAGGCGAGACCGGTCACAGACGCACGACCATAAAACAAACAGCATTGTGCTCGGTCTAAGAATCGGTACTTAGATCAACCGAGTTCGAAATTCATTTTTTTAAATCTTACTTTTTCTAAATAGAATATTCCTTTGCCGTTATGTGCGCGCTCCTCTGGTCCAAGTTATTAGGGGAGGTAGGCTCAGTTCTCGTCGGCAGCCGTGAGGAACATATCTCCCACTAAAGCTGACGGCAGCGGGACGATAAAACTTTGCCGCCCCGCACCACCAACCTCACGTGGTACACGTGTACTGTATATGCTCAATCATCGGCATTCGAGTCAAGTTGGAATCGTCCGTTTTGGCTTTTCTGGTGTTAGTAGCCCAAATCCGTTTTCACTAGCCCATACATTAAAGACTGTTTGCCAAGCTCGTGCCAACTTTTTTTTACAATGTTGAATACCCATTTAAAAAAACGCTCAATCGTCAAATCCAGCTACATTCACATGCAGAACGTACCGCTTTTTGAACTTTAATTTTTATCAAAAAAATCAGCATTTTTGGGAGGCTGTTCACAAAGGATGAGCGCGTGTCTCTATCAAAGTCCATTTTGAAATTTCAAATAATTGTCTCTTACACAAAACTGGGAAATTACTACAAATTAACTGTTTGGTATCATATTTACCGTATGAGCAGTATTAGGAAAATGTGCCTTGATACCAACTATTTCACATTCTTACTTAACATTTTGGTGCAAACCACAACCCGATAGGACAAAATAGAGTTTCCAAGTGATCCTGACTTTATTTTGTATAATTGCTTTTTAGGGATATATGTTCGTCCATGTAATATAAGATATTCGATATTATCATAAGAACGTAAGAAAATGCAGTGTCATTTGCGTGTTTTTAAACATATCGACAGTTAAGAAAATACTAGATAGTAGTTTATGTTAATTTTAAATTATATTTTATACTCAATATATGGAAAAGTGCTACGATAGGTGCCTTTATATTTCATTTTTACCCAATTATGTTAAATTTTATACTTATGTGACTAAATTTGTAACCTGGTAAAATGATCATGCCTGAAAACTTCAGTCCGGATTGCCAGTGGTTCACGCATCACGCACGATCTACGTCGACCATTCCACCCAAACATTGAACACCCAACACACATTGCTATCTTGCCCACACCCTAACCTTCCTTCTGACTTGATAAACTTTATCAGCGCCTAACACTAACAAGGCAGGCATTCAACTCTAGCCTTGGCGAGGTTGAGCAGGTTAGGACTCAACTGCGACATTTTATTTTCATGAACGACATTGAAAGAGAAAGATTTATTAGCGATATCTTTGCCTTTCTCATACGATACTAGAAGCTACTGGATCGTCTCAGCTGTGGGTGGGGAAATTTCTTAGACTGTACACTTACACACTTCTGTTATCATTCAATAGGTATTCTTTCGATTACTTTAACCCACACACGAGAGGCATACGCACATATAACTCAAGATTTCATAGTGGGGTATAGTAGGTTGTTAACTAAGTGGCAAGAAATCATGTAGACGCAAGCTACGTTTTTCTTTTTAGATGTTTTTTCTTATTCTAATTTCGTTTTCTACTACTTTTAGGGAGGGAGTTTTATGTGCGTATGCCTCTCGTGTGTGTTTTAAAGTAATCGAAAGAATGCCTATTGAATGATAACAGAAGTGTGTAAGTGTAAAGTCTAAGAAATTTCCCCACCCACAGCTCAGACGATCCAGTATAGCTTTAGTATCGTATGAGAAAGGTAAAGATATCGCTAAAGTTGCATTTTTCGGTGTGCAAATTTTGTGTGCAAAAAATTAAAGTTAATGTTTTTTTGTTTTTTAAATCATCAATTCTGTTGATTGAAATTTTAAAGATTGTTAAGAACGAAAAAGAGAAATTTCACGAGTCCTCGTTATTTCGGAATAAGCGAACATGTTCGATTTTGAAACCACCTCTTTTGTTATTTTTTTCACTTACTGATTCCTCCCTCGTCTGTCCAATAACATAGAATGTTAACAAAAAAGACTATAAATACAAGTGAGATTAAAGAAGAAAAATAGGCAAGCGTTGTATTTAAAATTTCACTTGTCAATAAGAAAGTAAAATAAGATATCATACTGCAGATGTGTCTTCTTCTGCAATTTTTTTTGCATCTTTGCATGTTTTCTATGTTGTTATCCCGATTTGCTGTTCTTATAATTTTTGGCAAACCTCGAAATTCGTTGAGACTTGACTGCAACAGTTTTTTGAGCGATCGTGAATTGATTTCTCATGAATCTGCCATTTGTTTACGATTTTTTTTGTTTTTTAAAATTACGATTTATAAAAAAATTAAAAAATAAGTCAATTTTTTATTTAATTTAATTTAATTTAAAAAAATTATTCGCTTTGTAATAATTTTTCAGAACAACAGAAAATCCTCATACACATGGCAGCTCAATGCACCAATTACGCTCATCCAACAACGCGGCGGGACTTAAGCGTTTTCCTAGTATTTAAAATTTCACTTGTCTATTAGAAAGTAAAATAAGATATCATACTGCAGATGTGTCTTCTTCTGCAATTTTTTTTTTCATCTTTGCATGTTTTCTAATGTTGATATCTGAAGCTGTGCTTTTTTGCAACTCAAATGTTGAGTTGATCGTCTGCGAATCAGTTTTTTGTTTTCGTTGTTCATGTTTTTTCTTTTTCTAATTTCGTATTTCTTTTGTTCTCTTTGTTTCCTAATCTTTTGTATTTTTTAAAGTGTTCGTTCATTGATATGTTCGTATACATTGAATTATAAATTGTTTTCATATTATACATTATTGTAATATTACTATTTCAAACTTTGTACAATTACATTAATTATTTTGCGTTCATTTATGAACTTAATTTTATTTAGTAGTCTATGACTAAATGAATGATGACAATAATGACTAAAACACAACATCTTGATAAACCTTTTTTGCACCTTCTCAATACTCTCAAACTTTGTTATATGGTATGGACTCCACACAACGCTTGCGTACTCCACGTGTGGGCGTACAAGAGCCACATACAATGCCCTTGTGGTTGACGCTTTAAAATGTTTAAGACAGTTGCGTCTTAATAGAGCAAGCATTTTATAAGCTTTAGGTGTAATAAAGTCTACGTGAGTATTGAAAGACAAGTCAGAATTTACAATAACCCCAAGATCACGAATTGATTGAACTCTTTCCAAGGCCTTGCCATCAATCATATAATTAAAAAATATAACATGTTTCCTTTTGTTAGTGAATATTATTACATTACATTTCGCAACATTCAAGTCGAGTCTCAAATCAGTGCACCAGGCAGAGAGCAGCTGTCAACATCCTTCTGCAGTTTCACACAGTCTCGCACGCAGCCAACCGGACGGTATATCTTTAAGTCGTCTGCGTACATGAGACATATAGACGACTTAAAGCATGTCGTGATATAGTTAACATACAAAATGAAAAGGAGTGGACCCAGGATCGAGCCCTGGGGAACTCCAGATGAGATAGATTCTGCCCTAGATGACCCACCATCAATAACAACTGATTGTGTGCGCCCGCACAAATAACTTGCCAAACCGTCAAAAAGAGGACCACACACACCATACCCCTCGATCTTATGAAGCAGGAGAGCGTGGTCAACACTATCGAATGTCTTTTTTAAAATCTGTATAAATAGAGTCAACTTGCAATTTGTTACTGATGTTAAACGCTAAATCATTAGTGAACTCTTTTAAGTTCGTCACTGTAGATCATCGCTTACAAAACCATGCTGCTCCAATGCTAAGTTTTGAAAAGTGACTATACAAGGCCTGATGTATGAGCTTCTCGTATATTTTAGACATCACAGATAACAACGAAATAGGGCGATAGTTGCAGACCTTGTACCGACTACCTTTTTTCTAGACCGGTGTAATTGGGACATGTTTCCAACGATTTGGGAAAACTCCCGACTCTACGACTCATCTACGAGTTTTGAGTCTGAATGAATGGCCTGAAAGTGAAGCCGGTTTGTCCTGGTCTGAATGATGCCTGAGTGAAGCCTGGGTTCGTCCTGAGTCTGAATGAATGGGCTGAAAGTGAAGCCTGGATCTCGTCCTGAGTCTGAATGAATGGCCTGAAAGTGAAGCCTGGATCTCGTCCTGAGTCTGAATGAATGGCCTGAAAGTGAAGCCTGGGTTTCGTCCTGAGTCTGAATGAATGGCCTGAAAGTGAAGCCTGGGTTTTGTCCTGAGTCTGAATGAATGGCCTGAAAGTGAAGCCTGGATCTCGTCCTGAGTCTGAATGAATGGCCTGAAAGTGAAGCCTGGGTTTCGTCCTGAGTCTGAATGAATGGGCTGAAAGTGAAGCCTGGGTTTCGTCCTGAGTCTGAATGAATGGGCTGAAAGTGAAGCCTGGGTTTTGTCCTGAGTCTGAATGAATGGGCTGAAAGTGAAGCCTGGGTCTCGTCCGCACTCCACACGTCAGTTTATAAATCATCGGCAATGGGCGTCGTCGCTCACGCTCAAACTTGTTATTCTTTTTCGATTATTTCGCGGTACGTGTCGGTCGAATTGCTCGCGGGGCAACCACAGTGGGGGGCGGGGGGGGGGGGGGGGGGCAAGGTCTCAATCCGTCTCACCTGTTGCATGCTTGCTCCCACCTAACAGACAACATCACGAGAGCGTTTGCAACTATTAATTAGATCGAAACGAAGATATTCGATGGGAAGAGTGTTTAGTACACACATACAAAGCCACAAGAAATACCACAACAAGGTTGCAACAAATAAATATGATTGAGTGTTGAAAGAGGATTTTCCCGATCCAAGAAAGAAATTCGTATTTAGCATCAACCCACTAAGTCACAGAACTGATTTTCAGTGGGGGAATTTCATTGAAAGCAGACCGAGCAAACCCTGTCGACACCGACACCATCGACGAGTGAACAATGACCGACTAGAGACCGGTACATTTTAATTAAAGGAAAGCACGTCTCTGGGTTTGGTTTAGTTTCTGCTGCTTGCAAACAGTACTAGTGTAGTTTGGCGCCATCTAGTTGATTTGATATCCACTATTTTAAGAAGATGAAGAAGAAGAAGAAGAAGAAGAAGAAGAAGAAGAAGAAGAAGAAGAAGAAGAAGAAGAAGAAGAAGAAGAAGAAGAAGAAGAAGAAGAAGAAGAAGAAGAAGAAGAAGAAGAAGAAGAAGAAGACGACGACGACGACGACGACGACGACGACGACGAAACGAAGACGAAGACATTTTCTATTATGTATGCAATGCGTGTCCAGTTTCTTCCATATCAATTGATCCTTATACTCCCTAAGAGCCGCAGATTATTATTCTCAGTTGCGCGCAACAAAGTATTAATTGCATATTATTGGGGGGCACTTATTGCAGATTATCGCCCATAAATTACGCAATTACACCAATAATTAATGCAAATTCAATGCATATTGGAAAAAATGTGAGAAATAATTAATAACGACCTGGCGTTAATTAGCACGTTCTTGCGACCGTGAGTAATCACGATAAATTATTATGTCAGGCGTGGGAAACCTGGAGTGTCTCAAGATCCTACGATCACGGTGATTATTACAGATTCTGTTGGGAGAGTATGACATGTTGAGAGATGGGTGAGTGCGGTTGTAAGTGAAGGCTTGGGGCAAGAAAGTCCACGGGCTTCATCCCTTTAGTCTTCAGATGCGGCACAAGAGGGAAATAGAGTAGGAGAAAGGTTTTAGGATGTTCTGTTTTTTGTTTGTTTTATTTCTATTTTACTTATTAAAAAAAAATTATAAGTCTTGCAAACAAAAAAGTGTAAGTTTTCGATATTAGGCCAACCTGCGTTAATAAAATAACAATAACGATGAAAAATAAGAAGAAGTTACTTAAAGCACATGTTGCATAATATTCCTATAAAAGTAGGTTGATATTTTGTAAAATGTAATAACCAAGTAACTTTTATAAGTTTATGATGCATGGCACGCACTTTAGTGATACCTTGGATATCTGTTCTAAGATTGAACGACATTGCCATCTTGGTCTAACCTTGCATCACCACAGACATTCATAAAATGTTTTCTATGTAATGTTTTTTAAGAAGTTGAATAAAGTTGACTTGTGCGCTACTCACATCAATTTTTCGAAAAGACCAACGCAGTTGAAAAGGACAGGGTGAAGTTGCAATGATTCACAACATAACGTGTAAGAGGCAACTTTCCTTGATCGCGCTCATTTCGAGTTTTAATCGTGTAAATCTTCTAGTCTATAATCAAACCCAATCTCGATCCACTTTCTTAAAGTAGGAGCATTTCCCAACGATTCCATGCAAATGTTATAATATGGTTTATTGAAGTCATTAATTTTCGTAATGTTAATTTTATAAATTGAAGAATTTGTATTTTCCTCATTCATATATGAAATAAAATTAACCTTAAACTAATATTAATTATTGTACACGAAGCAACTCTGAATTGCAGAAATCAAAACAAAATAGTAGGGTAATGACACAAAATATTGTTTGTAAGTGTCCTTTTTCCTAACTTTTCTGTAACTTTTTTGCATATTTAAAAATGAAAAAATACAGAATGTTACATGGAAAAAGTACAAACTGTTTGCTTAACGTTCGTGCGAGTGTCTGACGTCACGAGAGTGTCCCGGCTGCGACTCGCCGTGTACTTAGGTCAGAAACCTGACAAGCCCCAGAGAAATGTACAGTTTTTCAGAAAACCAAACCAATTACATTTATTATTGGTTTCACGTTACTGCACGCCACATCATGTCAATGGCGGTACTGCAATATTCACGAGTAATGACAGATCATTACACTCGGCTAATTGCTACAGAAAGACTTTGCGAAACTCTGCCCTATTTGCCGATGAGTTTACTGTAAAAATGAGAATTTTTAATGTGGAAACTATGGGAAAGGCATTTACTGGCTGACTTGTTATACAGTTAACTGGTCGCTGATGCGACCTTGGCTCGCGGCTGCGTTGATGTATTCATTTAATTTAATTTATTTACTTTATGCAGCTATATTGCTAATATAGGCCTATATTGCCACGTAATAATTTACAACTTTGTCTTTTCACACAGCCTCACACACATAATATTACAAATTATATTATTCTCCATTTTTAATTATTCATTCTCGACATTTTAATTTATAACTATGTACATATCTGGACCTCTTTACATCTGCTGTCATTTTGTTGTATTCTTTGATTCCGGCATAAAAAACTGATCTTTTTTTAAATTTCATCCACTAACATTTAGCTAATTTTTAGTAGTTTGTCTGGTCTCTCTTCCATGAATTTCCTCCACACTCTTTAATTTTTCTTCTAAATAACTTGGCAAATGATTATTTTCAATCTTGTATACAAAAGTTAAATATGTAATTTAATATTAGTTATATAATTGATATATAATATATATTTATTATAGTTGGCTCAGGGTGCCCGATGAGGTTCGAGTTTGAGGGGGGGGGGTGGAGTTGGGAAGTTATGAAATCAAAAGATCATTCATGGGTATATACGCTCTTGACGTGGTAAAGTACATGATATTTTACAATGTGGGATCTGGGGGGAGGCACTTATCTTATGCTATATGCTATGTTATAATATGTGTACTATTTATGCATCAATGGATTGAAAGAAAGAAAATGCGGGTCCGGAGCGCATAGCCCTGGAACATTAGGTTATGTATACTGATAACTTGATAAGAGTACATGTTTGGTTTTAGGTGTGACACCACATGACACTAGTGAAATCTTTTATTTTCATCAGCAAGAATTGATTGGAACACGGAATTAATTTTTCCAACTCATACATCGCATTTTTGTAAATAGTGACGCTGCGTGGGTGGACGCGGTTGCCCTCAATGGCCACTGATGAAAGGCACGTGGGTGATTGTCAGTACGATATAAAAGACGTCATCCTCTTATTGCTGACGTCGAAATATCAAAGTATCTAGGAAAAATATTATTTTACTCGTGAATTGAATGTTTTTCACAAACAGGACTTGAAATTGCGCTCGTGTTGTTTGTTATGGTCTCAGCTACCCCAATAACCAGCTCGAATGACATTGAAGGACATTTTTTTCTCAAACCAAATTGCTAATGAGCATCTCCGTCATAATGATAAATAAAAAGAGAAAAAAATAACTCTTTCATAAAGATCTGAGAGGATTTTATTCTCCTCTCGAATGCAAAAAGTTCCAGTTTTCATGTTTGTTGTGTTTGTACAATGAAACCAGAGGCGCGCGTGTAGTTTCACAAAAGACAGAAACAAATTGTTTTGTAACTTTGAGCGTGAGGAATGAAATTTATGCTTTAATTCACAGAAAGCCAAACGAAATTCGTAATAATTGAAGAATCGTAAAAGTAGAAATACATAGGTTATAAAACAATGCTCGAGCTATTTGTTCGTTACCATAACATGATGTTTCCAGTTAATTGTGTATAAAGTAAGCGCTAATTACTAATGTACTTATGATCATTAATGCATATTCGTGCACGAATACCAGACTGCATTTAGTCCTAAAAACAAAAGACTCAACTGCCAATTTATTTTCACCTGGTGACAAGTACCTTTTTTCGATTGTTTGTAATCGTCGCATGATAAAAAAACTTCCTCTGAAGACTACAACGACCTTTTTAAGATACGTTTGAAATTATTAACCAAAACTTACGCCAAACATCTTTTTTGACCTGTTGTATTCTATTACCGAGAAACGAATATTTAACAATTGTATTTTTCTTCGGATTTCCAGAGAAGATTAAAAAAATATTCCAGACAAAAACCTTTAAATGGTCCAGAAAAAGTTCCACATAAGCTAGAAATATACCAGAGACTGTTTTTAAGAACATTATTATCAAGTCGTTAGAAAGGGTTCTAATTGAGCTAAGAAATATAGCGTCATTCAGAAGAACTCTGTTTAAAAGATTTAAATCGTATGAAAAGAACAATGTTGAAGATATGACCACGCCACAAACAAGGTCGCTGACCCGACCTTGGATCGCGCCTTCGTCGCCGCGATTGTGAGTACTCATGTAATTTATAATAATAATTGTGGGGTGTACATAACTTAAGAGAGCAAGCATTTTACCTCTGTAGCAAAACAGAATTTGAACTGTCAGTGAGCTGAGAAATAGTACTGGGTCTTTATCCAATTTTCTAAAGAGCATATCAAGATTAAAGAAAATTTCTCATACCTGTAATGAAGGCTGTTATTTTCATTCAGCACGACGTACAACGATGATTTGGGTGCAGAATCTGGGGGCAAGAAAAATCACGTTATTTACTAATAATTGAAGAAAAATAGAAAACAAGAAAACAAGAAATAAAGCCCTAGGCTGTGACTGCAAAGCAAGGATGCAGTAACGGAGACAAATTAATGTTTATGATTATTACGCAAATGAAGAAGAGCCACAAGATTGGCCCTTCATTTAGATATCAGTGCTTAGATCAGTGATCAGTGCTGAACGATTGGCAGCGTTTTTACAAGATTTTGTTTGTGTTAGTCTACATACCGTACCCAATATGAACATTTAATTAAAATTACGAAATAAATCTTGATATTTCTACACCAAGAACCAAAAAATTAAAATTATTATAAAAAAATATAAATAATTATAATTACGACAGCATGATCGTTTAGTAAGTTGGAGGAAGCAAATGCTATGAGCAGTGAAGAGATGGCGTTTCTACGTATTTTGCAACTCTCCGCAACAGAAAGTATGGTAAAACTCATATTTGGATTGTTTTGGATTGGACGTTTTGTTTAATTGAATAAATTTTAGTTCGTAGTGCGGCCTTAGGTTAGAACAATTAACTATTATCTTTTAATATATTATATTTGAAGAAAATAATTATTCCTAGTTCATGATTTGGGAGACCTCGTTTTGAGACAATATAATAAAGCAAGGTCCACGTACTTTAAGTCACAGTAAAAATTGATCACTTTTTGGCGGCTTCGGACCATCGAGACAAAGCAATGTAGTGCACAACATTACGAAGAAATATAACAATAAAAACCAGCTAGTTTTAAGCACGGAATTTAATTTTTAATTTTTTCTCAAAATTATTCATTTGATGAAATTCCTGTTTCTTTTTAAAATAGTTTTAATAGGCTATCTTTTTTCGTGTTTTGTCTAAATTTTGAAAATTTTTGGTAAATTTCGGAATAGTTGTAAATTCGAAATTAGCAGTGGCAAAGTCTTGGAGTAGATTTTTTTCTTCTTTTAGTTAAATTTTGTTTTTCAATTCTCTATCTCTATAGTTATGAATGAACCATAGTTCCGGGACATTTAAAAAAAACTGCCCGATTTTATCATCTTTTACACTTTTCTATTTTGTATTGTCCATAAAATCTCCGTCAGGCACTGAATAAGTTTAAGGACAAAACTGTAGTATCAAGGGAAGTCTGTCAGTATTTTCCGTAGAAAGGGTGTTATTGATGCAACCACACAAAATCAGCAAGTTGGTGGTCAACATCTGTAACCACTGTGCTGGAAGAGTTAACAAATGGACAGCGAAAGAAGTGAACCCGAAATAAATGCCACGTACTAACACACACGCACCTTTACTTACCTAGCTAAAAAAAAGCAAGTACGACTTCATGAAGATGTAAAAGAAAAGGTTAAGTATTATTATTATTATTAAGTATCCACACCTTTCAAACGTTTACTAATCATCGTTAATAGGCCACTATGTATTCCATACATAATAATTATTTACGAGGCATTTTAAGCATAAAGCAAAACTCTAATAGACATCTCAAAGAGTATATTCTCTTCTGTGATAGCCAAGATGTTCAAGTCTTGAATTAAACTTATAGACGGTCAGTTTCTCTCACTAACTAAATAGTACGTCCTAAAAATATGAGGCAGTTTTAATGTAAATTTATCCGTGCAGGAATATTATCAATTGAATAAATTGATGAAGCAATTTTTATTAAGATTAAAAACGGTTAATTATAATTTAAAAAATAACGAGGCAAGTAAACCAGCGAACAGTAGAAAATAGTCGAACAAAAAACGTCTTATTATTATTATTATTATTATTATTATTATTATTATTATTATTATTATTATTATTATTATTATTATTATTATTATTATTATTATTATTATTTATTATTTCTAGTGCACTTAATAATTGTTAATTTCTAGTTTATTTCCAAGCAATAGCACAATTATTTAGTTTTTAAAGTAACGACAATCGGAAGCCATGTTAGATAACACGCGCAGAAGAGTTTTTATACGAGTGAGCGAAGCGAACGTAGTCTTCAAGGCAAGTCGAACGAGCCTTCGTCGTGATTAATTTGTATGTTTGTAAAATGTCTGTAAAATGTTTGTTCGGTCCCATACGGCCGAACGACCAAACAGATTGAACTGAAATTTTAAACAGACATCCGTGACCAGGTAACTGAGAACTGCTAACAAAATGAGCAAAATCCGTTGTGATTTAAATCCACAAGAAATAATAAATTGAAAAATATACTGGAAATGTGTAGGATTTAATTAACGACAATGCTTTTGTACTTGAAGAATTATTTTTAACGAATCAAGTATTGAATGTCAGGCGGTGCACTGCACTAACCAAGGTGTACCGAATCTTGTACGCTCAAGGTTACCCACTAGGAAAACGCGCCTATCAAGGCTAGAGTGGCGCATTATGGCCTAGTTGACGCGCCCTTACAACAAAGAAACTCAAAACCCTTTCATTTATCTATATATCAATCAACTTGTACGCAAATGTTCCCGGGTATTCAACACATGACTCGCTCACTCGTCTAACAACGACTTTGGCGTTTCCCTAGTTTGAGATAATCTCTCGTCTTTCCCTTGTCCCTGACTGTACATAAATGTTCCAAGGTTCTACTACTACTCGTTGTTAACTATTTATTGTACGCCCGATGCGTCCACAGAGTCTAACGAGGCTCGTTACACTAGAGATTAATAGAGCCGTACTCTGCTCATCCAGTCACCTATCTGTCTTCTCTTTTACTCTCCCATCACAATATTATTATGCTAATCCCCGTCTGGTCTGTCTGTCTGTCTGCAACGTCTACCCCTCGCCAGGGAATTACGTATGCATTCGTTGCACCTCGGGCACCCGAGTGGGATATATCGTTTGATTAGTTTATGAACACCGTTTCAATGCCAGAATTCTTCCACATCTGCATAATGTCATTTTATCCCAGACACTCTCCGCCCTAGGCTATAGACAGCGTGGAATGGGTGGTTATCACTATCTAGGTGTTGGGTCATCCACATCTACCACCAAGCCGAGTGTGTGCTGTCAAGGAATGGTGCTAAGGAAATTCAGTCCAATTTTATTCCAATTTGCCATTTCTCCTGTATGCTGTAAATAGTTTTGGCTAAACAGGCAAGAAATGGTTCAAAGGAAATTCATTCGAATTTCATTCCAATTTGCCATTTCTCCTGTAAGCTGTTCATAGTTTTGGCCTTTAAATTACCTAAACAGACCAAAAAACATAATTTAATTTAAAAAAAAAATCACGGCGGAAACAACATAATTAATCGATATTAATACAAAATTTCATATAATATTTCCAATTTCGCGACAGATTCCCCTTAAGACACGTACGTAGCCCACCGTAAGTATAAAAAGTGGTAGAAAATGACTCGTGCACATGTTTAGAATTTTTCATGGTCGAGTAGACTAATTATTGTTGTTTTAAGACACAAAGTTTTCGTTTCAATTCCGTTTTGGGAGCAGGAAAGAGAAAATCAACTCAAGCAAATCGGTTGATGACTTCTACCATTTGACATTTTAAAAGTGCTTTCTTTCATCCAAACACTTCACATTTTACATAATTTCTAATGGTATATTTATCACATCCACAAATTTGTAGTTTCAATTCTGTTTCGAGAGAAGAATCTAGAAAAGCAATGACCGGCGGGTGTCTCGTCTAGAAGCGATCGTCAGCATGACCAACGTCACCACGGTCACTCTCAATGGTGTTCGCCGTTGCATTGTGTCCGAGACCGACCAAGTAATGCAGTTTTCTATGGTTGCATCTGCTTTCCACCCAAGTGCAACATTCTGTTTGTTTTGGTGCTCCGAGCAGGTGGTGTAACTTACTCCCGTGTATGTGTTGCACCAGTGGCGTGCAGGTGGTGGTACCCTAGTGTACACTCCATCGTGTTGACCATGACGAGATCTTTGGGTCAGGCTTTGCTGTACAGTTGTTACGAAGCAAGTAAGCAGATGCTGACGTCACTGGCGGGTGGATTGTAGCCAGTCAGCGGTTGACAATTTAAAATACTGGCCGCTCATTGGCCCGCTGAGGCCGCGCGCATCGGCATATTTGCTGTGGAACAACTTTAGCAGTATCCGGCAATTTGCCCCTCTTCAAGAATAGGATTCCTGTACAATTTAGACAAGTGCCATACGTATCCATTTTTAATACATATCATCTTCTCTCGATTGCCAGGACACTATTAATTTTTACTTTTTTGTGATTCGCGTAAGTTAAAAACGATGTTGAAACTTACACCTCGGGTAAGAAATGATAAAAACATTGGGCAGAAATCCGGCCCTAGGTGACAATTGCTATAGATTATGTGTGAGTACAGCTGAGGAGAATTGTCCAATAGCTATTCAAATTGATTTTATATCCATGTAGCATTCGTCTTTCACAAAGGAAAATTTAGATAACCTTCAGGCAGGATTGCTGGTGGGAGGTCAAGAAACGAGGACCTCCCGAATAACGTCTACTTTTATCGACGAGATGAAGGTTGCAAAAGGGTTACTTCCTGGAGTGCCAAAGAATTTAATGCCAAAAATAAAAAATATACTGGCCCAAAAATGCTTTGGCATTAAATGTTAAAACAAGGTTTTGGCATTAAATTCTTTAGCATTCGAGGATGTAACTTGCAAAAGGTAGGAAAGTTTATTGGAATTGTAAACATTTCGAAATGACCATCACCACCGATAAACAATGGTAGGTTTTATTTAAAATTTGGGTGACAAAAACGCTGATAAAACTATAAACTCTTCCGTCAATATTATTATTGCAATCAGTGACTACGTGCAATCGTCGTCGTCGCCGTCGTCATGGTAATCGTCGTCGTTGTGATTATTCCGCCTGTTGCAAACACTTTGCGCTGCAGGTCAAATCATCTTCCCTCAAACAACTATTGAACGCAAGTAGTCAAGGAATGCCTGAAATTTTAGACTCGTTTGGGTGACTGACTGGGAGAAAAGACCCCAGTCAAGATTGTTGCTTACGGGAATCATAGCCGGGATCCCCGAATCAGAGTTCAGAGCCTCGCGTAATGAACCACCTGTCGTTGTGATCGAAACAAAGCTGACGTGTCGTGTTCAGCGACATCTAGTGGCATCGCGCTCAACTGCGCGGTCTGGCGCCACTTTCAAATCAATAAACACACGATCTAGAAATAACAGGCTGTGTGTTCACCAAAAACCAAAATCCAAATTATGCATAAAACAGTAGTTATAGAGTGATCATTAATCACAGTCTTTTGAAAAGATCAAAATATTTCTTTGGATTTTTTTGGTTGATGCATTTTTCCTCTATTGCTACTTTTGAACGATTGTTGGTGCTAAGTTTTTCCAAAAGAAAACCATTTGGATGGCTGATATTTTTATTAGTGTAAGGGTGGGTCTTTATTTTCAGACGGCTAAACAATGTATATTCTCGGCACCTCCGTCAATGTGGAACTCAGGAACTGGGTAGTATTGAGACGGTGCCTGCGCTCCGCCACTGGTAGAGCGAAGCCAGGTGAGAAGTGACAATCAGGCGGAAGTTATTGAGGTGCTGGGTTGATCGAGTCAGCCCTGACAATGGGGTGGCACAATGCAGAGATCGCGGGCGGTCAGCGGATAAATGCAGCGTCTAGACACAATAAAAGTCGAAGACTGAACGCGTGTCGGCGCGGGTGCATGTATGGGTGACACGGTAGAAATCAGGGTGAGGTGGTTGTCTGAGTTGGACCTCGGCCCGGGGGTTGGGTGCTAGAGGGTGCCTTGCAAGAATAATACAAGAAAAACTCAGCTTGGCTGGAAATAGCAATATTGATGAAAATAAAAATACATTTGTATTTAGAGTCTGCTCACTCAGTCACATACTGAATTTCAGTAGGGGGCATGAAATTTAAAGCACTGTAGGCGCCGACACCATCGACGAGCGAATAATGACCAACTATAGAAACTTGCATAATTTATTTAAATATGAAATACCGATCAATCAAGCTGGACACGATTGCACCTGTGGTCAGCACCAGGATCAACAAGCCTAATGCGGAACAACCTTAGAATTTATTATATATCGGACTGCTCCAAAGTCACCGTTTACAGATCAGCTATATTGTTTTAGGAAGTTAGCAGAATAAATATTTATTGCATTGGATATAGATATTACAATGTTTCAGGAAATAAGACGTTCCTACCGTCTTCAGGTTATGAAAGATATCGATACAGTTAGAGGTGTGCACATAATAAGCCGGTTTCGTTTTTTTAGTCTGAGCAACTCCAATCGAGACATTCTCTTCAAGTTCTCCTTGGCCAACGCATAATGTGTATAATTTTTCAAATATTTTATATAACGGGTAGTCACTTATTTCCAGGGACGTCGCTAAAAGACTCTATGAGTGGGCGTTATTATAATAATTATGGACCACACGTTTCTTTACGGAAAAAAGTTTTTTCATTCTCTAAGAGATTTTGAGGGGTGGGGTGGGGGTGGGGTAAAATCAAATTTGTATGAAAACCAAAATATTTTTACGACGCTTGTAATATTGTACATTAACTTTCAAACTGTAAAAACTGCAAAATCCAAATTTTGCAATGATTTTTACTTCGGGATAAAAACTCAAATTTGGAATAAAAAATTTTGCTGTCACTTGTCACAGTTTTTAAATGAAATGTTATTGAAAACAAACTAAACTTTGTTAGAATATAAATTGGACATTTAAAATTTTGGATCCTATGCTCTATAGAGGGCATATGAAAGATGGGCTGTCAGTGGCGTAACTAGTTCTTGTATTTATTTTTTTTTTGTGGGGGGGGGGGGGGAATATTGTTCATGAAACAATCGTTTCGGGCAAAGTTTGCATCCTTGTACAATGGGGGTCTGTGGAGATGCCCCCAGCTATAGCGCGTGTTTGGGGCGCACAGCACCAGAAAATTTTACAATTTAAACATTGCAAATTATGATTTTTTACAAGGTTTCAGCATGATTTTGTCGATTTTTATAACATTGTCAAGATTGTCAGTTTTATTGTCAGTTAACAAAATCTTGCCACAAATTTTGCCCCCCTCGCCCTCCTTTGACCAAATTTGTTTAGGACGGTCGCCCCCCGTCTCCACCTCCTATTATAGTTACGCCACTGAGGGCTGATATATTCTACACTAGGAAAACGCTTAGTCCCGCCGCGTTGTTGATGAGCGTAATTGGTGCATTGAGTGCATGTGTTATGCGGATTTACTGTTGTTCTGTGAAAAAATCATTACTAAGTGAAGATATTTTTAAAATTAAATTAATTTAATAAAAAATTAAATTTTATTTAATAAAAAATTAACTTAAATTTAATTTTTTTAATGATTCGTAATTTTAAAAAGGAATAAATCGTAATATTGAAATTTTCATGAAGAAATAATTATTCGATTGCGCACAAATTTTACACGAATATATTAATTCATAATATTAAGGTTCTGTAAAAAAATCATTACAATCGGATAAAGCATGTAGGTTTTTATAAGCTGGAGAAATTTCAAAATTTAAGAAAAAGTCGTAAAATTGCGATTTTCGTAAAAAAAAATTTTTGATAAAGCTCAAATTTTACACGAATATATCAATTCATAAAATAAAGGTTCTGTGAAAAAATCATTACAATCGGACAAAGCATGTAGGTGTGTAAGTCGAAGAAATTGTTAAAAAAATCGAAAAATCGTAAATTGCGATTTTCATGAGAAATTTTTTTTTCGATTGTGCTCAAAAACGTGGCAGTTCTAAGTTCAGAGATTTCGAAGACCTCCATAAAATTTCATCGCGATCGGAGTATCGGTTTAGCCGGAATCGTGCTAACAAACAGACAAAAATACAAAAAAAAAAAGAAAAAAAAAAAAAAAAAAAACATTCCGGATTTTTTTCTCCAGTGTAGTGAAATGGAATCTTCGCTTCGCTCGCTACGCTCGCTACGCTCATCCAAAAACACTTTCTGGGGTGAAAGTGCTAGACGAATCACCTCATAGAAAAGCACTTTGGAACGCGTCCCGATGATAGCAGATTTTATTATAATATGGAATAGATTGTTGGGGGCGTTCAGCAGACTAGACTTGCATGTGCACGTCTACACTTTAGAGGTTATCACATCACGAGCTCTCAATACAGACGAGACAAGGGTTATATTACATTAGTTACAAGCGAGCACACAAACTGTCATCTATTTTCAATTTCTATACGCGCACATCACTTTCTAAAGGCTAAGAGAAATGGTAGGTACGTATACATCATACTGTCATGCTTGACTATTTTCAATCCCCGCTTCAAGCTCAGGGATGCAGTTTTTTTTTTATTATAAATAAACCATCCCCCGAAGCAACATCCATCTATAAAGTCTAGTGCAGCAGACGAGTTTTTATATACGTCGCGATGTGCATCCTTTCATCTGTGTATACGCGCGCGGGGGATTTATAGGCGAGCACTTTCGCGATGGTCGTTTTCTCAAAATGAAACGGAAAGTGGCAACAAATCGATGAACCCAGACGGTTTTTTCAAGCTTTCGTTTTCTGAAACAAATTTTCAGTTTCACGTGTACGTTCACTAGTCTGAGATGACGTGCGCGTCTGCACTTTGTGTTGTGGGGTAGGAAGGAACTGCGAGGCGCTGAGACGAGGGAGGGAAGGAATTACATTTGTCTAGACTCTCTTTCTCTCTCTCTCTCTCTCTCTCTCTCTCTATAGGGACACCACGACCAATTATTGTTATTGTGGCTTAGAGTTTCGAAATTATTGTTTATTTTGTTCATTTAATCAACGTCTATCCGAAAAAGTTAAAAACTGATTTACAAAAGAGGATATTTGAAAAAATAAGCTTACAATGAGCGAATTGCGTAATAGCGAAAAATACAATTTTGAACCCGCTGAGATGGATTTTTTAATTTCTGGATTAATTTCTATAAAACGCAATTAAAAATATTTTTTTGTTTATTTCCTTTCGGGTCCTGTTTTTTTTTTCAGTAGGCGTTGGAACTATTAGAAAAATTTCATCGGGGTGTTATAGTGTGCAAAACACCTCCCTTGTCGGATCTAGTCCAACATAGGACCAATAAGGGTTAACGTTTTTGTTTATTTATTTGCTCTCTAGCGAAAGACGGTCATTCAAAGCCATCAAAAGTTCTGGACAGTATCTAAAAAAAATGATATATTATAACGTAACATAATGATTTATCAAAACTATTGTAGCAATGATTTTTTTTGGAATTGGGCGGTTTGGGGAAAGGGCGGGGGGAGGGGGCGTCATATTAACCCTTTACAGTACAAAAGACCGGGACCCAAAATTTTGCTTTCTACCTTAACAATTTGAAATTTGTGATTTTTTAAATGAATTTTATGTTTTTTAAAATATCTTTTCCCCCGATCTTTTAGGAAAAATATGCAGATTTTGGATTCCAAATTGACATCAAAGTAAGGGGGAATATCAAAATTTGAATTTATGTTCAAAAATTAGATTTATTTTGCAATTTTACATGTTTTTCCTTTTTTAACATGTTCAAATTGAATCTTCTACTGGCAAACAAAATATCCGGGACATCTTGGAAATTAGTGTATTTTTGTGTTTTCATACACAATTTGATTTTTTAATCATTACATTAATCGTTCTTATCATTAGAATTTAGAGGGGAAAAAATTCTACCAATCCCAAACAAAACAAAGCAGCTTTTTCCCCGGGCTAGAAGTATGAAAAACTGGCAGATATAAATGTGTAGCTTTTGAAAAGTGGTGGGAAATTGTGTATCCCACTGTCCTATAATAAAGGATTAAACAGTTAATTGGATGAGCGTAGCGAGCGTAGCGAGCGGAGCGAAGACTTCAATTCACTGACCCCCAAAATTTTAGCTCTGGTGTTTTTTTTTTTTTTTTTTTTTGTTTTTCCGGCTGTTTGTTCGCTCCATTCCGGGCAAACGGCATATGCGATCTTGATGAAAATTGTAAGGACCTTCGTTTCTCTGAACTTAGAGGTGTATTGTTTTTGGGTACAATCGAAAAATATTTTCAGAATATCGTACTTTTACGATTTTTTTCGATTTTAGTGCCATATTTCGTGACATTTGGTCCGATTCTGACCAAACGGTGGGGCTACAACGTTCATATTTCACATGTACATTAAGGTTATGGTAATGTAGTACCTTTTGAAAGAAAAAGTTGAGAAAGTTAGCAGAATCCACAGAAATAAAGGTTTTAATATGAGTTTATGAGGTTTATATACCAATTACACGTAAACAATAGAAACTCTGTTCAACATCACCTAAATGCATTCAAAAAGCAATTGCAAAGGAAAAGTGCAAAAAAACGCAAAAAACGCAAACAAAAAATTACAAAACGCTCATCATCAACGCGGCGGGACTTTAGCGTTTCCTAGTATAAAAGCCATGAACGATCAGATCACCATTTCTAAAGCTTGTTGTATTCTTTTAGGTATGATAAAGATTTACAAAATAAGTGGTTTTTGTTCATATTTCCACACGTCGTCTTGTCATCAACAAAATAATAACATTAAGTTTTACTGCCGCGTGTAGTGAATTGGTTTTATCTTATTAACGATGGTATGTATTTTATTGCGTTGTATAGATTTCAGCACATACTTGTTGTAGCACTCACTTTACACTTAACTGAGCTCACATTAATAAAATCGTAATTTATACTACTAATAAGTTTTTGAAACACATTATAAAGATGATGTATAAAGGTATAGTGTCTCACGCGGGTAGTGAAACATGGAAGGTAGGTGTGGGATTAAAGGGAGATTGCCAGGAATCGAAGTAAAAAACGGAATGTCAGATGGAAGACGTTTAGTAATAAGTTAACTCATTGTAAACATGAAGTTCAATTAGCTTATGCAATACGTGCGCCTTCCCTGTTTTGTTGGCAACCATGAGATAATTCAATGCTAGCAATTAACTTGTCAACTTTATTGCATCTCTGTCTTGTTTCATACTCGTGTGTGTGGGACATACTTGTTGATCACGCTATATAACGCTGCCTTGACTCGTCCGTCTGTCTGTCTGTCTGTGGCACTGTCTGTCTGTCTGTCTGTCTGTCTGTCTGTCTGTCTGTCTGTCTGTCTGTCCATTTGTCTCACTGTCTGTCTCACTGTCTGTTTGTCTCACTGTCTGTCTGTCTGTCCGACTGTCTGTCTCGTGTCTGTATGCGGGTCTGTCTGTTTCTCACTGTCTCAGCTAGTCTGAACTGTCTGTCTCAGACTTGTTAGGGGGTCTCATGTTCTCCACTGTCGCTGTCCACTGTGTTGATGTCCGATCGCATTGACCATGTCGTCTGACTGTTGTCCTCAAGTGGGTTGTGAACTAGCCGCTTGCAAATTCTTCCAGTCCTGATGGGACTTTTTTTTTCTGTCTGTTATGTTTTTACTCATTCTTGTCTATAGTTACTTGATATGACTGTTCATTGTTACACATAAAAGGCTTGTATTAACAGTTTATTCTCTGAATTGTGACGAACCGTTCACTTCTTTTTTCAAAGGGCATTTACATCACCATGGTCTTTACTAGGAAAACGCCGAAAGTCGTTGTTGGATGAGCGTAATTCGGGCATTGAGCGCCCTTGTCTTATGTTAATTAACGATTAAAAAAAGAAATTGAATTTTTGCAGAATAATTCTTCGATTACCTAAATTCGGCATGAATCTATTGATTAATAAAATGAGGTCTATTAATTAAATTACGATCGGATACGATGTAGGTGGTCAGAATGCTGAACGTCTTAAATTAATAAAAAAACTTCGAAATTGCCAATTTTTATGAGAAATATCTTGGATGTGCTTAAATTTGACACTGTTTTAGAGTTTTCCATATAAAAAAAGGTCCCAATATAACTTCCATACGATCGGATTTAGCATGTTAGGTGTGTTAAGGAGCGAAGACATTTTCCCAAAAAATCGAAAAAAACGTATAATTGCGATTTTCATGAGAAATAATTTTTCGATTGCGCCATCAAACGTGGCAGTTCTAAGTTCGAGGATTTCGAAGGCTCCAAAAAATTTCATCCAATTGGAGTTAGCGGTTTTAGCCGGATCGTATTTTAACAACACACAAAAATACAACAGAAACAAAAGAAAAAGGAAAAACATCCGGATTTTTGTTCATGTAGTTAAAATGGAATCTTCGCTTCGCTCGCTTCGCTCATCAATTAGGTCAATGTAAAATATGAACGTTGTAGCCCCACCCGTTTGGTCAGAATCGGCCCAAATATCACGAAAATACCGTATTAAAAATCAGGAAAAAATCGTCAAAGTATGATTTCTATGAGAAATATTTCATCAAAGTCTCTAAAATCATACCATATATAATTTCAGTGATTTTAAACGTCCCCATAAAGTTTCATTAAGATCGGAGTAGCCGTTTGCCCAATATCACGAAAATATCTAATTAAAAATAAAAAAAAATCGTAAAAGTACGATAATCATAAGAAGTATTTGATTGATTGTACCAAAAAACGTGGCAAGTCTAAGTTCAGAGATTTCAAGGTCCTCTCAAATTTTCATCAAGATCGCATATGCCATTTGCTCGGTAGAGCGCGAACAAACAAGACAAAAATACAAAAAAACGAGCTAATTTTTTGGGGGGGTCAGTGAAATTGAAGTCTTCGCTTCGCTCATCCAGTCATTGTGAATAACAGTGACTTGTGCACAACTGTCACTGTCAGTAGTTTTCTCAAGTTTCTGCCGCCCTAGCTCTAGAATCGAGTCGTTGAATATGACAGTGTGCCGCATGATTTATATGACCCAACGGATCGCTAGCTTATTCTCGTTGGTTGCATTTGACTTGCTGATACTGAGATTTGTGTTGGTGATTTGTTAACAGCAATGTGTGCGACTGGACGAAATTCGGAATCACAATTAAATTAGAAAGAGAAAGCCACCATCCGGTCGAAAAAGTGCGTTCGTGGTTTGTACTTTGCGCTTGCGCGCTAAGTCTGCAATTTTCTTTCGATCCAGATTATTTATTTTGTGATGCCTATCTTCGTACATGGTTTGTTTTTAACAATTTGATTTCACGAAATATGATAATATTTTGTTTGCTTGTTGTTCGTTGGTTGTTAATTTGTAACTTTGGGTATTTTGTTAATTTTTATTTTGGTATTTTATAGTGTGTTGTATGTTTTGAAATAGCTATGTTTGCTAAATAAAAAAGAATAACAGTAAACGTCGATCAAAAATGAAAAATTGTGAACTCGCAGTAAACGAGCGCTGCCTTAATGACAAAACGGCCTTGTTCGAGAAATGTTTATTTAATTATCTGTCGCAGTTTTAAATACAGATCCTAAATACTATGTTGATTTTCCTGCACGTAATGATAAATATACAAAGTACAACTCATAAAATTCTACGGTTGTTCAGACGTCAAGGAAAACTTGCTAATTCTGCTTAGTTACAGTCCTCGACAACTGAAGACTAGTCCCAGGTAAACTGTAACTTGTATCCCCACCTAGTCCACTGATCCAAGATGGACGCGCTAGGTCTGCTCCTTAAAGGTAGAAAAGTAAAATTACCTTTTGCTGAGGAAATGCTGATGGCAATAGGAAATATTTGAATCGCATTCAATAGAGATTATCAAATCCGATTACGGATTCTACGTGACAAGTATAGCACGTGGAAACCTAAAGGTGTGCCTTTGGTCTGAGTGGAGAAGAGTGGGGGCCCAGGGGAGGGGAGGGGAGGGGGGAATTATCCGGACTATTCTCAACTTGACCACGAGTTTAGCCACGTAGAAGTACTAGGAGAAAAACGCGTTCCTCAGCCATGATACCACCTCGCCTTCCCGTCTGGTGTGTCAGAATCGTTCAGTGAGCACGTATGACCTCGGGCGCTGATCGACGGACAAGTGTCTGATATTCCAAACTAACTAATACTGTACGGTAACAGTTACGATGCATGGCATAATAACAAGGTACGTAGCCATAATTAGACTTCATAATATTATACATAGAGCAACATTGTATGCGCGGAGACGCCCCTGTATGATGTACGGCCTGATAGAAACAATTATTGACTTGTTCCAGGAGGGCAATCAGGCACTCCGGCTGCACTTTTCTACACCGAGTGCAGGGCTAGGGCTTGGGCTGGGGCAGCCTTGGTAGCAGGAGGGCATCAGGACCGGCTGCACTTTCAACCGATGCAGGTAGCTTGGGTGGTCAGCCTCGAGGCAGGAGGGCAATAGATACCTGTACACTTTACACACCGAGTCGGAAGGGTACCATTGCTAAGGGGGCAGAGCCATCTTTATGAATTAAATAATTAAATAGACCGAAACGAATTTTCTTTAAAAGTTTATATTTGAAAGTTCAAACCACGCAACGCAAATTAGCTCGCAATTAAATAATACTAGGCCGCTTCACTAACGCTTTTTCCAGGCGCGTTGATGGATGAGCTTTTGAAAAAAATCGTAAAAGTACGATTTCTGTGAGAAATATTTCTTCAAATGTCTCAAAAATCATAACATATAAAATATCAGTGATTTTCAACGTTCCCATAAAGTTTCACGAACTGAAGATCGGAGTAGCCGTTTGCCAAATATCACAAAAATATCTCATTAAAAATCGAAAAAAATCGTAAAAGTACGATTATCATAAGAAATATTTAATCGATTGTACCCAAAAACGTGGCAAATATAAGTTCAGAGATTTCTAAGGACCCCTCAAATTTTCATCAAGATCGCATAAGCCGTTTGCCCGATAGAGCGCAAACAAACAGACAAAAAAAACACGAGCCAAATATTTTGAGGGGTGAGTGAAATTGACGTCTTCACTTCGCTTATCCAATAAAATGATTTTAAGTACTAATTGCCAAATGAAAAATGTATCGGGGCGCAAATAGTAAACACGATCTCAAATTACCACCCCAAAAAAACAGAAAAATATGTAGCTAGAAATAATTAATTTCGTTTCATTGCTTGGCTAAAAGTCTTAATCTGAATGGCTGGGCTATGACACACCATTCAATCGTCGATATCACACGAATATTTCGTTGTATCAAAATTTTCTTATCTATGTCAAAAAAATCTTAATTCCACTAAAAACACAAATTCAAAACATTACGCCAAAAGAGTATCGTACTAGTAAAAATAATATGTGGCTAAAAGGTTTGATAAGGTATCGCCAAAAGTGAGTAACGAGTTTTACATTCTCACACACGAGTATTGACCCGGCACCTCCACCATCCTATCGTCGTTTTCGATTTTATTTTTTAATTTGATATTGGGAAAAGGGTATTATAGACCAATATTTTAAATAGGTGACAACAAATAATGTGGTAATTATAGAGGTGTCATTTTGTCTTCTATTAATTTAATTAAATAACGATATCGAAAAAATTTCAATATATAGATATCATATCGATTATCAACATCTTAGCCCCGACCTAAAACTACGTGGCTAAAGCAAGACCCGAGCACGTGCCGCCTATCTCCATATGAAGGTCGTGTCGCCTCCCGCTACTTGTGACCAATCAGGCCGGTCCAACCAACCAACTTCTCTGGCCAGACACAAATAATAAAACAAAAACCTTGCCAGGTGTGGCTGTGACGTGTAGACATTGCATACGTCCAACAGCGCTTGATGACAGCTAAATGAGTAGCATTATCTGCCATTATAAGTATATGGGTGTACGGTGTTCCGGGAACTATCACAGACTTTGTGGAATACTCCATTGAGCAGACGGATTTCCGGGAATGTTTGGATTCCGAGTAGGATACTCCGAAGTTGGTACCAGTCGAAACATAACACGGAGTTTTATTGTTGTTTGGTTTTACGATTTACTAGGGTTTAGTCGATTCCGTTGTTCATTTTACCGTTTGAGACCACGTGATAAAAACTTGTGGTTTTACACATTGTCGACCATATCGTTGAATATTTCCAATTCTGCCACATGGCGTGAAAGCGTTCACGTATTTGGATTTATAAACTATAATTTTAAAGGTAAATTTACCCGGTAATGTATAACTTATAACAAAGAGCAAAGTTGAAGTGAGCTTCGCGCGTTTGGAATCGGGTCAGAAATGGCTGAAACTGTGTTGTATAACAATGAGAAATGTTAAAACTGTTTTACAGTTGGGGACATCGGGGAGATTTTTGGGCAACACAAGCACTTTTGGCCCTATTAGATACAAATAAGTATTATGAAGAAGGTGAGAAATTAGCATATTAGATTAGTGGCTGCAGGCCTAGGTTGGAAGTTGGAACTTGGAATACGACATAGGCTCGAGGAAATAGCAATCACAAATCAAAGGATAGTAAACCTGAAAAAGATGAATACACTTTGGCTCGAGTGATTCAGGAGGTCCCGGGTTCGAATCCCGTCGAGACCGGCAATCCTGATTGAAGGTTTTCCGAGGTTTTCCACAGTCCTTAATGCGAATGAAAGGGATTGAGTCCTCTTAAATAGCTTTCGGACATCCCTTCACAATTGTCCTATCCGAGATATATACCTAGTTAGACAGCTGAAGAGGGGTATACATTGCACTCTATTACAGGTTCCCTCGAAAAATAAATGTAATGCCCTAACTGGGTTTCAATCTTCTGAAGTATCGTCCTCACCTTTAGCGAGGGGTGTTGAGGCACCGATGACCTTCAATACCAAGGTCATAGGGAAATCAACACATTTGTCATCTTTATAAGATTGTTTCCTGCAATATATAATGCATACAAAAGATGTTAATAATAATGTTCTTTAATTGTTTTCAAGATTAAAATCCTAATTTATTTCGACAAATAAACGTTCTCGCCGCATCTCATATCCAGCACGTTGAGATAGGTTCTGTTGGGTCCATCATCACGCAATATAGGGTGCAACACTTGCCCCCACCCACCCACACACGCAATTACACCCAGCACTGTCCGATCACCGTCACGCTCCGACGATATTGACGAGGCGAGCCAGCTATCATTATCTCTCATAATGGATGCAGTTTTCCGCCAGACATGGCCCGCGGGCCGCAATGCAATCTGCGGTGGATAATACGTACTACAATGTAAGAATGTAGGTCGTAACACGCAAGGTTGGGTGGACGGTACCAGACAGGGTACATGAACCCATAACTCCAGCAGTACATGACCGCTAGTGTAGCCTCCCCCTCTAGAAATGGTAGGGTACATGGACCCATTAACACCTACTAAACAACAGTAGGGTGTATGACCCGTAGCATCCTCCCCTCTAGACAGTATATATGAACCCGGCCATAACATTCAGCTAGAAAAAAGGTAAAGCACTCTACCAATGGAACATTCCCCCTCTAGACATGATTGGGTATATGAACTCATAAAATTCAGCTACTAACAACGGTAAAGCACTCTATAAATATACCAATGGAATCTTCCCCCTCTAGAAATGGTAGGGTATATGAACCCATTAAATTCAGCTACAAACGGTAAAGCACATAACCAATGGAACATTCTCCCTCTAGAAATAATAGGATATGCAGTATGCACCATAAATTCAGCTACAAGCAACGGAAAAGCACTCTATAAATATACCAATGGAATCTTCCCCCTCTAGAAATGGTAGGGTATATGAACCCATTAAATTCAGCTACAAACGGTAAAGCACATAACCAATGGAACATTCTCCCTCTAGAAATAATAGGATATGCAGTATGCACCCATAAAATTCAGCTACAAGCAACGGAAAAGCACTCTATAAATATACCAATGGAATCTTCCCCCTCTAGAAATGATAGGGTGCATGCATCAATAAACTTGCCAACATACACCCCTCAGATACGGTAGGGTATAAGACCCCTGGTTCTACCTCCCATCAGACATTGTAGGGTACACCGTACATGAACCACAGATTTAGGGTATCATAGCTAAGTGAGAGCTTTATATGTGGCTTCCAAGGAAGCTCTTCAGAAGCCCATTATTAAACCTAAGGTAGTAGTAGTAGTAGTAGTATGATTTATTTAGCTTTCGCTCTTTAGTAACATGTTACAATCATAAACATTCAATATTAACATACAATGTAGAAATACAAATCATACGCCTTAAAATACATATTTCACATTTAAAAAACAGAGTTAATATAATGCATCATAAAACTATTCCATCCATTACAACAATAACAATTTAAATCACATTCCTACATATGATGGAAATAAAGATTTAAAATGTATCAATAGTCAGTTCTATAATTGTTATTGAATCTTACTTTCTTTGATGCTGTTTGGTAGGTTATTATACAGTTTAATTCCATTTATACAAATTTAATTTTGGTTATCAGTCTTATTTTGTGATTTTAAATGAAATTGATTGACCTGCCTAGTTTGTTGATGGTGCACTTTATTATTTTTGTTAATAAACTCATCGAAGTTATTGAATTTTCCATCCCCGACGTTGCGGATGAAAAGTAATACCTTCAGGCCCAATCGTTGCTAAACTGTCATCCATTCAAGAACATCCAGTATATCTCTAACATGTGTTCTTTTGTGAACCCCCTCAATATAATTAATCCTCATTCTTTTATTTTACAATATTTGTAACCTTCTTTTGTTACCAGTACCAGATTTCCAGAGTAAAGAAGTGCAGTATTCGAAATGAGGCCTGATTTTTGTTTAATATATCATTAGTCTTGCTCATTGGCATAAGTGTTTGCTAATTATGTACACATAACCAATTTTCTTGCTCATCATTTTTGATATGTTGAACATGTTTATGAAAATTTAGAAGATGGTCGATTAAAACCCCCAAATACTTAGTGAATTTGAAATAAGAATGCATTGAGTTTTGGTTACATTAACCAATCACATAATAATTTTAGATCCCTATTTATTACATCACACACTTATTTTAAAAAAATTACCCGGATACCAAATGAGTGTGTCATATGCGAAAATGTTTACAAATGTTTTTTAAGAGCGATTCAGGCATGTTATTTATTTATGTAAACAATAAACAACAGAGGTCCAAGAACAGACCCCTGGGGAACCCCTATGTTAGTTTTAAATTACTTACATGTATTTTCTAGTATTCTTGTTTGTTGTGTTCTGTTTTCAAGATTAAATTTAAATTTAAATTTTATTTTTTAGGGTAATTTTTGAAGGCTTTGGCATTTGCAATTTTCTTTTAAACTCTAGCATCAACAACATTATTATTCCAGCCTATTCTGCAGTCACAAAGGGACCGTGCCCTCAAAAGCGATAGCATACTTTTTATGATTTCTTCTTTCGTATTTTCTTGTGAATAAGAGTTAGCGCGAGTAGTAGTGGGGATTTTGCTACTTTTACTCTTTTTTGGACCAGCTGACGAACGAATTCTTTTGCGAAAATTATATTTACACAGATTTTGGTAACTGGAGAGGGTACGTTTCAGAACATTGGACAAAACGCTGTGCTAAACTTCCCATCTCATTAAGAAAAAACTTTAATCTCTGAATTGTAGAATTTAAACTAGTGCACAACAATAACAAAAATGACAAAATACATTTTTTTTATATGTTCATTGTGTACATCAAGGAAACGGACTTATATTCGTTACACATGAAAGTTATCAGAAATAAAAGTGCACCATGAAATTCTAACGTGGAAATTTAATGTCTACGATCTGAGATGCTTTCATGTTACACATGACTAGATTTACATGGATACTTTTGTAACAACTTGTTGCCTTTTTTGCTCCACTTGATTCTCCGCCTATTGTTTGCATCGGCTTCAAAGGGCCCCGTCTTGCAGCTGGCGACAAGTGCATTCGAGTGCATCGGCCAGCCAATCAGAGCCCGACTTGTATGCAACTCACTGATCACAGGGTGGAACAGCCGGGGGCAAGATATGTGCGACGTTGTACGGTGGAATAGGGGAACATTACAGTAATTTCCAGTCACTCGGCAACATACGCTATATTATAGCCCTATAGTCTGGTTAGCGCAAATTCGCAATTTCTATACGTTAATTTATTCACATTTAAAATTCAAATGCATGAAACAACTGCCTTTAACATTTAATGTAAAAACAGAAAATCAATTTCAATGTTTTCAAGCTACCATAATAATCGTAATTAAAATTATATCTTTCTGTAGTGCCCCGGGAAAATAGTTTGATAATTATTTATGACATTCGGATTTGAAATTCTTTAATGTGGTTTACTTCAGTAAATGTTGCATTTTAAACTTATTTTTATATCTTAACGTAATATTTGTGGTTGTGGACGTATTTGTGGACATTTTTGTTTAGAGATATAATTTTTTTAATTTAAAAATCTAAAATTATAAGATTTTTATCTTAACTGCGAATGAAAAATTGCACAAATTGTAAATTAAATCGTGGTATATTAGTTTGGACAAGATGTTACCATGTGTTTGCATTCTAGGCTTGCATTACAGTCGTCAAAATTAATTGTCGATTATCGAAATATCAAATAATTGATCAATATTGGCACGAACTAAAATAAAGACTGAGATTATCTCACGTTGTGCCATGCAATGGCTGGGCTGATGGTGTCACACTCGAGATTTATGTTTGGAAATGAGCTATCAGTCGATAACGGAAGCCAAACACATGACATCGAAGACAGCCAGACAGTAAACGGAACGCGATTGTTTTGTTTTGACTACACTTGCCACACTTGAGGATCCACTTATAGGTCGGCACATGCTTTGTTGGTGATATTATCGATAATATCGATTCGATAATGACAACAATTTTGATAATCGATAATGAAAAAAGTATCGATGTGCATCCCTAACTGAAATTCTATTTTGTGTTCGCCATTGTGCAAGTTGTGGCACGTAGTGTTTATTACTCTCGTTCAAAGAAACTGTAGATCTACAAGTATTTTAAGAGACATTGTCAAATGTCATTAACCTAGTCACAAACTTTCAGTCAGGATTGCAGTTGGCGGGGGTCGAACCCGTGTCTCGAATCAGAGTCTCAGGCGTTATGCACATGAGCTCGGAATAGTGGATCACAACCCGGTTTAATTTTATTTTTCTGTGGAAATCATTTCAAAATTGATTTAACTGATTGATTGATTGATATTTTAATAATTATATTAAGAGGGGTCGCTGAGGCTGGCGCGGAGACGAGTTTAGGCGCTCATCTTCCTGTTTTTTCCCTTGGTAAACGGTTTATAACACCGTTATAAAATTTCCCACTATCGTTAATAAAGAACAAATTTATGCTATCCAGTACGCGTATTTCTAAATTAATTCAATTAATTGATTTTGAATAAAAAATTAGTGAAATCACCGAAATTTACGCCATTTTTTATCAACTTCGGAAATTTATTCCAAGTGTACAGAATTTTTAACTCAAATTTGCATACTGGATATCAACGTTTAAATCAATGCGAGCGCGCAGGTTAATATGGTTTCATTTTCATCGTAAGATAAACGGTTTGGTGAAAATTTTCAGAATTTGAAATCCATGTTTTGGATTTCCCATGTTTTCACGTTTTGGACTTATGTCTCGCAATGGATCTTTAAGCACTTTTTTGCAACCAATTAAAGATATCAATATAAAAGTACTTTATTATCATCCTTGCTAAATTCGGTAATGATATTATCAACCGTTCAGCAGAAATCATCAACACCTAAGTTCGAGCATTTGAGTTGGGCCAAGCTCAGCGTCCCCTCTTATCAGAGAACACAAATACCGCACACCACATTCTGTTTTGTCTGGACAACAGGAACCAGATAATAATCTATTGAATGTTTTAAAATGAAACATGAATTATCTTCTGCTTACTCATTGTTTAATGTTTAATCAGTGCCAAATCTAAATGTAGCTAGACGCTTGTTTAATCAGTGGTATTTTAGAGGACCTGAAATATTTTGTCAGGTGTACGTGTGTTGCTGTTTTTTGATAAAGGAATGTTACTTTTGATCAAAAACATTGCTATCCTTATCGCGAGCAAGGCGAAGTGAGTATATTATGAGTTTTCTTGCGAGATTGTGAAGAATTCTAAACAACGAACGCCAAGTTGCAGAACGGTCTAGGAACGGAAGTCTTCAGTATAAACACGAGGCTCAGAATCATTACGTCGCCAGTAAAAGTAAGCATTCAAGGATAAGACTAAATAAATGAGTGAAATCACAATTGCCAGAAATTGTACTAAAGTTGAAATGAGTCCAATTTTTATAATTTGTTTTGTTAAACAGTTAAGTTTATTAATTGAATTTGCGATTTTTGGGTCTTGTCAAAAAGTTGTAATGAACTACATTTGTGGAGCTTTCTTTCAAAACGTATTTAGTCCAAGTAAGTAAATTCGGAGTAAAACGAAGAAAACTGATTAACTGCAAATAATTTAAATGTGTTTTTGGCTAAGTCGGTGACTCCGAGGGATTAAAACTATTGTCTTAAATAAAAAATAAATGTGTCCGTTAGTTTTCTTTAAAACAAATTAAAATGTTTGGGCTCATTGCGTTAAAAAAAAACATCAACAATGAAACATGATTTAATTTCATTATAATTATTATTAACAATTAATCAAGAAAAAGTTGTTTCAGATCACATGTCCCAAATTAATATTCAAGACCTATTTGCAGCTTAAATGTTTATTTATTAATAAAAAAGGGAAATCTACGCCCACTCAATCACCGACAGTCCTCCTTTGTAAAAAAAAAAAAAAAATGTAAAAATTTGTAGTTTTTTAACTGAATAGGATAGACGTTGAATAAATTATAAATAATAAAGATTAAATGAATAAATATCACTTCTTCAGTTCAACCAGCAACAGACTTTCAGAAGACAACTCACACATCATTTGATACAATAAAACGCGTGGATCGTTATGATACATAGCAAAATTACTGATTTTTAGTGATATCTCGAGAACGCTGCAAAATATCGCAAAACTGTTTGCAGACAGCTATGTGGTATAGCTAGAACTACAGCCTGCACGAAAAAAGATTGAAATGTTATGGTAAATTAGTGTTTCATTTGATATTTCATTAAATGCTTATTTGAAATACAAACCGCACCGATTATTATATTTGAATATTTTTTTCTTGAATTATTTTGTTCTAGCAAAACCACCTAGCTGTCTGCAATAAGTTTTTAGATATTTCGTACCATTCTTGAGATATCACTAAAAAACTGTTATTTGGCGTAATTTTAGTATTGGTGGTAGTCTTTAACCTTAACTCTTACACGGAAAGAAAAGAGTAGGTTTTAGAGCAGGTTAATGAAGAGAGTTTTAGTTTCAAGACTAAATGTTTGGATGATTTGACGTTTGAGACCACGTGAATAACATCTACAACAATAAATCCGACTCAACGGAGTATTTATCAATACATGGATGTGATAGTCAGTCTGACCCCTGCACCATTCCAACGTCTCTCAAACTTTGAATCTAGAACTCGGTAAAAACGATTCTAAAATTGCGCCAAGAAAAATAGTTCGGCGTTCTGTCGACAGATGGCAATACCCTCCCCACTTGGCTAGCCACTTACCTAATATTATTGACGGTCCGGAGCCGGCTAAGTGCTAGCACGCTCTGATTTGAACTAGAACGAAAATTAAAAAGTCCTAGCGATGTTTTTGTTAACAAATATTTTTTTCGGACACTTAAGCCGGGTTTGTCTGCATAAACGTATGTTTAAGGCAATGAAATAATATAATGTATGTACTAAAAGGTTGTAATTAGTTACATAATGCAATAATATTGTGTTTTAGGAACCTAAAATATGTCCCAAAATTAAAAATATTTAGAAATTTGTAGAAAAGTGTAGGAAGGGTGATAAAGTGACAATGGTGATATAAAGATACAATGAGTCTATTTTGGAGGGACACATTTAACTATAATGGAACAAGTAAATATATTTCATGTTTAGTACGTAAGACCTAACCATTTACTTTTCTGTAAATAAAAATTATTATAAAAGCAATATTTCGGAATGTTATAGCCTTCCTTTAACTGTAAAATGATTTATAAAAATGGGGACATTCCATATAAAAAAAATATCGACAGTTTAAGTGGATGAATAGGTACTTTCAAAATACTAAGTTGTGTTGCTGCAAAATGCTATTTTTAACTTTACAGAAGGCTTATTCATTATTACTGATGGTGAATACTGGTGTATTAACTTATGGGTTAAACTCAACTTGTCATTGACCATTTCGAATGCAAAAAAACACTCATCACCCGGTTTTTAAAGAGGGAAACCAAGAACTTTATTAATTTGCTACAAAGTGCTAAATTAAAGATTCAAACACTCCAAAATGCGAAATTTGATAATCAAACTGCTAAACACGTAGTTTGACGATGCTCCCAACACCGAACTCCAGCTATTAACGATTGACTATACTTAGAGGTAGGTGTATATAGCATTTTCAAGTGTCACTTTATAGCGTTTTGTAGCATCTATTTTTTGGCCAGTTTAAAAAAACTTGTGGATTAAGTTTTTTCAAGTTTTTATTTTGAAATCATGTCATCAAGGTTGAACTAATATAAACTGAATAAAAATGTGTATAATCAAATTAAAGATACAATGTAAAATAAAATAGGACTGGAAAACGGTACTTTTTATTGAAAAAATAGCGCTTTGTAGCATCTATTCACAAAGAGCTATTTTCACGTACCACTAATTATAATTCGTTTGTTTTTGTTATCAATGTCTTATTTAATATATAAAATCAAATCAATTCGTATTTAGAGTCTATACCTACTCAGGCACATTAATGATTTTTAGTGGGGTACTTTAATTTAAAGCAGACCAAACCAACCATGTAGACGCCGACACCATCGACGAGCGAACAATGAGTGATCAACTACTAGAGACTGCATGTCATATTTAACTAGAAAACACAGATGTAATGTTGTTTTTAATTTATAAATACTGAACTCTATCAAATAAAAACACTTAATGCATAAAGTTAACTCTTCCTAGTCATAATAATATAGAATTCATTATTCCCAGCATCACAAGCTATGTTGAACGATTTGTTATTATGTCTCCCGGCTAGACTACTCAGTTCAAGCCTTGGTCTCGGCATGATATGAATCTAACGACTATTGCTATGATAATCTCCATCTTCATCCACATTAACATTACCCTTCAGACCAAAGCAGTAGATTCATTTTATTACATTTGTTACGTCGCGTATGTTATGACACTTGTACTGTTTATTTATTACTGTTTCTATGTACGTTCACAATATGTATGTAATCAACTTGTAATAAGCGTCCAAGTACAGAAATGCTCATAGATCATAGTATTATTATATCCGAACAGCGGGGAAACTTTAGCATGACCGTAGCTACGAGATTTAAAAACGTATATAATAAGTAGATGATGTCGCCAAATCGTCTGGACGCAGATATATAATGAATTGATTACTTGCATAAGACATACAAGAGCCCAGTAAATTCTATACATTTTTATGAGACTGATATTATTGAAATACAAAACATTGCGTGTAAGTTAAAATCATCCCACTCTGCAGGAATCGATGGCATATCCGTTATTGTTTTAAGAAATGTATAAATATGTTAGCTGCACCTCTATGTGACATTTTCAATACCTGTCTTCAGGATGGGGTCTTTTTACAAGCATTAAAAATATCCAAAATTGTTCCCATACATAAAAAAGAAAGTAAACTCCTTGCAAGTAATTATCGACCAATATCTATTCTACCTGTTGTTTAAAAAATATTGGACAAAATTATTTATAACAGGTTGATAAGCTTTTTAGAAGAGCACAACATTCTAACAGAAAGACAAAATGGGTTCAGAAAGGGAAAATCTACTAGTGATACAATTAGAAGATTTCTATTGAACGTAACTATAGTGAAATGGATTTAAATATTGATACTCTGGGTATATTCTGTGATCTCACCAAAGCTTTTGACTGTGTTGATCACAATATACTCCTCACTAAAGTAGAATATTATGGAGTACGTGGTGATGCGCTAAAATTATTAAAACCATACCTAACAAACAGAGTACAATGTGTAGAAATAACTAGCTTTGAAAATAGTAAAATTTCACATACAATTTCGGACTCTGAGGAAAGCATATGTGGTGTACCACAAGGGTCAATTCTTGGCCCTTGTAATATTCATGATGCTGAACTTTTTGCTGACGATTTTTCCACAGTCATAAAGGCTGATGGATAAATCAGCAGAAAAATTAAAAGATTCAAATGGGTGGTATTACAGCTAACAAACTTATTTTAAACTCCAAAAAAACAAACTATATCCAATTCCACTCAATTCAGAAGATTAAATCTTTAAATAAAATACCATACCTCTAATTTTTCAGATAATTCTAAAATAACACAAGTTTCATCAAATGTATTTCTAGGCTTAACAATAGACCAACACCTAAAATGGCACGATCATATTACTACATTAATAACAAAACTTAATTCGTCATGTTATGCTATAAGGACCATCAGGCAGATAAGTAACATCCCCACAGCCAAAATATGCTACTATTCATTACTTGAGTCATATATAAGCTATGGAATTGACCCACAGAATACTGTAAACCTTTTTTTATACGCCACAAAATCCTTACAATTTCATGTTTATACATTCTCAAATCAATATTAGTAATTAAAAAAAATATACATACCTACTCAATAAACGCAAATGTCCATGATCATGACACACGTAAAAAAATCACCTACAGCTAAACTCATATCACACAAAACTTGGCCAAGTAAACTCAGACTACTTACATAAATCTCTTTATAACCATCTTCCAGACTCCATTAAAAACATTTCAAGCTATGACCGTTTCAAACATAAATTAAAACAAACTTTAATTCTAAAAGCCTACTATTGTCTTATTGATTACTTTAATGATACACTCACAGAAATTCCTGTTATTACTTGATATTATTGACTGTATAATGTAATTAACCTTATTTTATTAATTTTCAAAAATTGTTATTCACAATATATTATAACAATTTTTCATTATCTTAGTATTAGTAACCTTGATTTTATTTAGCTAAAGGACACATACACTAAAAATTGTGTTGTTGTTATATAATATGTACAATATGTCCTAATACAATTGAAAATTGAAATTGAAGCCGGGTTTCTTACATAGGTGTTAGCTATCATCCAGAACGGTAGGAAATATGTGACATGAATTCCCTATCACCCTGTATGACCTGCAGGTTGATTGCAGCGGTGCATCGCTCATTGCACACACAATGCATCTTCGTCGGTGTGGTCTTTTTCTCTGGCTACCATCGTCAATGGCAAATTGCAGAGCGCTTTCTACCTTGCATAGTAGAGTCTGTGACCTGGCAATGTACCCTACCCTACCCTGTCTGTCTGTCTGGCTGTCTGTCTGGCTGATTATTGCCTTGTTCTATTCATTTCTGCTCGACGAGGAACTGTTATTTTATACAAATAGTGAGGTAATAAGTACAGTCGGGGGAAAATATTACACGCTTTGATAGAGTCTAGGACAATTTAGTTAGTATATACTTTTTATTATTTAATTATATAAATTTTAAGCATTGGGGTTTGGGAAAAGGTCTAAAGCAAAGAGAAACACAAATTTATTGTTAATGCATAAAAACATTAAATTTAACAGTAGTAAATTTTTTACACGAATCGATAAAAAACGGGAATACCCTCAAACAAGGCCAAATAGCTTCTCGTTTGTACTATGTTCCTACTATTTAGTATTTCTATGGTTTTATTTTTTACGTGGTACCATTTTACGTTTCATAGCAAAAACTACATTGCTAAACCAGTGGACTATAAAAAGTAAAAATGTGTTCCATAATTAATAAAGTGTATTGTCTCGTATTAATACATTGTTGATGTATGTTACAATTTCAAACATTACTTAACTATAGTTCATTGTTTTGTTTGAATTTATGTAATTTGATTTATTTAGTGGTCCTCCTTTGTTTTTTAACTGAATATGATAGACGTTGAATAAATGAAAATATTAATAAATAAAATACGCCACTTTCCAGTAGATCACACTATACTCATTTATAAATTAAATTTAAATTTTAAAATGCAATGCATTATTAATTAATTATTTAGAATAGAAAGTTGAGAACTGAAATACGAACAACAGTTAAAATATTTGCGGCAAGCCAGCATAAAAATATATAAACACATTTTAAAATCTAATATTTTCTTCCTAAATATATATATATTGATTCATAGCAGTTGTCGAAAAAGTTTGCCCCGACTGGGGTTCGAACCCAGAATCTCCGGCTTAACGTGCCATAGCTCTACCAATTGAGCTACCGCGACCACAGAATTCAATCAAGAATCAATTGGTAGAGCTATGGCACGTTAAGCCGGAGGTTCTGGGTTCGAACCCCAGTCGGGGCAAACTTTTTCGACAACTGCTATGAATCAATAACTATGTCCTTAAAGCGGGCTTATGCTTAAAAATCTTATATTCATATATATATATATATATATATATATATATATATTAGATTTGAGGCTTTCGCAGTACATGATATGAAAATATATTATGTTTTGAGGTAAAACTGCGTGTGATTTATAGTAAAATAATATTTTATTACCGACGTTTCACTAGGGTTTCACCTAGCTTTATCAAGGTTATAAAACAAAAAAAACAAAATGGAATAACAAAGTACAAGATGACAATAATTAAAAAACCACCATCTGAGAATGAAACTCGTCCATTAGATTAGACCAACTCCGGGAAGGTCCCGTGACAAGAAGTAGGAGATATCATACACCGCTAACATCTGGAGGCTCTCTCTCAACTCTCTGTCTAGTCATCTAGATCTGTTTTCCAAGATGGCTGTGTTTTAATTATTGTCATCTTGTACTTTGTTATTCCATTTTGTTTTG
Source organism: Sweltsa coloradensis (assembly GCA_024449915.1). NCBI lineage: Eukaryota > Metazoa > Arthropoda > Insecta > Plecoptera > Chloroperlidae > Sweltsa > Sweltsa coloradensis. Next base: position 317,140 of record JAMZAV010000392.1, read on the forward strand.
TTTTATAACCTTGATAAAGCTAGGTGAAACCCTAGTGAAACGTCGGTAATAAAATATTATTTTATTATAAATCATCACATGCAGTTTTACCTCAAAACATATATTTTCATATATATATTATGGATATATTCATGGAAGTCAACATTCACAACAACTAACAGTGTAGTAAAGATTTGTTCTGTTGTCCCGTTGGCTCAATTGGTAGAGCTATGGCACGTTAAGCCGGAGGTTCTGGGTTCGTACCCCAGTCGGGGCAAACTTTTACGACAACTGCTATGAATCAATATATATATATATAAATATTTACGTTATATATATATTTATGTATATTTTTTATATTTAAATATATTGTGGTAAACCGGCGTAGGGTGCAATGCATGTCTCTCTTCAGCAGGTGTCTAACTAGGTACATTGGCGTTAGAGAACATTGTGAAGGCATGTCCGAGAGCTGTTTAAGATAACTCAATCCTTTCGTCACCTCAGAACTTATTTGTGCCATATCCACTTTTCGCTCTTTTGGAGTTAGATGTTTTAGAGTTATTGTTAGTGCTTATTGTTGCTAATAAAAAAAATATAGTCAAATATGTAAGCTTTGTGTTTTAGCAATGTCAGTTTGTTCCATATCCATCAGATAACACCATATCTTAGTGCTTATTTGTGCCATATCCAATTTACATATACTAACAAGTGGATATGGCACAATTAAGTACTGAACCACTTATCTAGTTTGATGAAATTTTGTTCTATATCAATAGGAAGTGCTAATTTACGCATGCCCTACAATTAAACAATATGAAATATCTTTGATCTAACCATTTGAAGATAATTGCAGCAAAAATTGCTTAAATTCAAGCATAAAAAATAAAATGTTTTATTTTGTCTATTTGAGTCTTCATTGAAGTAATTATTCATTTAAACCCCACAATAATTTAATAATTATAGTTGAGAACATTAATGGTTGGTGTTATTCTCTGTTCCACAAACTTATCTCCACTTAAAATGAAAATTAGTGGATATGGCACACAAATTTTAATCAAGTTATCCATTAAGTTGAAAATCGTTGTGCCATATCCAAATGGAAGTGCTTATATTTCGTATACCCTGCGGGTAAAAATAATGTTAAACATTTTAAATCAATAATATTTATTATTGTAAGAATATTGCAACAAAAATTTCTCAAATTCAACTATAAATCACGGTTTGGCGGTGAATCAAACATTCAAACCTCATTTTCTCCACTTTAGTAAAAGCGGATATGGCACAAATAAGTTCTGAGGTGACGCTTTGCATTCGCATTAACGACTGAGGAAAACCTCGGGGAAAACTTCAATCAGGATCTGCCGAATCAGAGTCGCTCGAACCAACTCTGTCAGTGTATTACTTGTTAGCTATAGGCCAGCAAAGTCACTACATTTTTTAAGTCCAATATAAAGTAGTAAAGAATTTAATAAGGATATCAGTTGAAGAAACAAATTTGAAATGGTGGATGTAGCATAAGATATTTGCAAACATAAAATGTAATTGTTGAGAACGAATAATAAATTTCAATATGAAAAAATGAAATCAAAATATGAATTGACAAGTGCTAGGATAGTAATAATTTGTATAAGTTGCTCTTAGTTCTCACTTAGTGCAATTAAAAGTTAGTTTTGTGGATGGTCGTACAAACAACACACGTTTGTCTAAAAGTCGTGTTCTGATAAAATGCTATTGTCACCTAACAAATCCTATGTGAATTGTTACGCCATGAATTTTAAATAGGTTTCTTTAACCAGATCAGAGTCGTTAAAATGCCCATCAACAACAAACTTAACTTATATTATTGTGTTGCTTACTGCTCTAGCCTTACTGTAACTGGGTTACATTTTTGTTTATAATACTTTATATTCACAATGTTTATATAGGTGTTATATTATTGTTTAAGGTATGTACATTCTGTATAAAACTAAAACTTAAGCTGAAATGAAACATTATTCCCTCAGTTTCTAGCAGGCGACGATTGGAAAATATGTCAAGCCACACATAAAGAGTAAACCGGGTTCGTGAAATGGTACCGAGGGCCGAGCACGTTCACGGGCGCTGCTGCTCCACAAAACATGAGCGAACACGTTATGTTTCAATACCAGCCACAGCAAGATTAGTTTTACATTTACGTGGGTTTCAGAACACGTAAAACGACGGCACGGTTGTGCTATGATTTCATAGTATAGTTTTACTTTTATTTCAAACTCATGTCTTTTATAGCACTTAAAATTCATTTACATTAACATTTCCATGTGTTGAATTTTATCAAAAACTAAATAATTATAAATAAGTAATGATGAAAATGAAACTTTGTTACTATACTCTAAACATTTAGCATCTAATCCCTGACAATATTATTGGATGAGCGAAGCGAAGACTTCAATTTCACCGACCCCCCAAAAAATTTAGCTCGGGTGTTTTTTTGTTTTGTTTTTTTTTGTTTTTTTTTTGTTTTTTTTTGTCTGTTTGTTAACTCTCTACCAGACAAACGGCTTATCCGATCTTGATTAAATTTGACAGGACCTTCGAAATCTCTGAACTTAGAGGTGTATTGTTTTTGGTACAATCGAAGAAATATTTCTCATGAATATCGTACTTTACGATTTTTTTCGATTTTAGTGCGATATTTTCGTGACATTTGGGCCAATTCTGACCAAACGGGTGGGCTACAACTTTCATATTATACATGGACATTAAGGTTATGGTGATGTAGTACCTTTTGAAAGAAAAGTTGAAAAAGTTAGCCAGAATCCATAGAAATAAAGCTTTTAATATAAGTTTTTACGGTAAATAATACCAATTGACAAAAACAAAAGAACTTGACAACATCACCTACAATGGTAGGCAGCAAAACAAAGCACTTGCAAAGTAAAGATATCCCAAGCAAACTTTAAACTTTAAAAAGCTCATCCTCAACGCGGCGGGACTTAGCGTTTTCTAGTGTAAAATAAACAGGATCGATACATGCAAGTGGGGTTGGTGGATGTGGGGTGGGGGTGGGTGAGGGAAATGGTAAAATATGTCACTTAAACAAAAACTCATTCAATAACTGGAACCACAGCCCCGATATTGCGTCGTTTCTTCACTATTGACATACTGCATCAAGACCATCATTAAAAAAGGCTGTTCACCCTTGAAATTGAACCTTCAAATTATAAAAGCGGTTTAATATTTTTGTGAATTTTAAATATACATATTCTTTATTTTGTATCCTCCCCACACACGAAGTCCAAGTATGTGAACAACTGTTGCAATGCGATGTCAGACAGACTTGTTGTACTCGACATGCAAATCAACGAGTGTCGAGATTTCAACTCTCTAGGTGTGGATATTAGTGTCACGTACGAAACATGACTTGCAATTATTATTCACATGTGATTGATTGATTCTCAATGCACAGGACTTGCAGCGTGGAAAGTTACCGTCTATAGTCTATCCATCCTTGAGGTACAAAGTGACCATCGGCGGACGAGACCGGGATCGGTCGTCCCGTCTATTGTCTGCATTTTTCCAAATCCATCTTTTATGGCATGATCGAACTTGGGAGCGAACATGTTTTTTTTCTACCTGCCTTCGCCCATTTCAAATCTATTGTAATGAAAATAATTTATTCAGCGAAATATTTTTTTTATAATTGCCAATATTTAATAACGTGGTTCAAATGTGTAGCTTGAGTTTGGAAATGTCTGTTTTTCCCTACTGTCCACGACCAAAACTCACTGAAATATATAAATATTAATATATTATTATGAAATATTTGAAAATATATTGTAGATGAATTATCCGTAACTCAGTCAGTTTTTATCGTAGAATTTCGTCCAAAAAAATGAAATTCAAGACGCACGCTTAATATTTTAACAACGTTATTAGATATTTGCAATTAAACAAAAAAATATCAACAAATAAATAGAACAATAGGACAGGAAGAGAATACAGCAGGTAGAAAACCCTCAGCTTCTAGGATGGTCTATTTGGTGTCTTCCCACAGTGCCGCTTCCCGTAAGGCCATCAACCTTTTTTTTCCCCCTATGCCATCATTTCTACCTGTCAATAAAGACCATGTTACAGGAAGCGTTGATGGCCTAAGGGGAATTGATTTATTCCCCTTTGGCCAACACCCTGCATTTCATTATGGAAAATACAAAGAAGGTTTGTTGGCCTTAGGGTAATTGATTTATTCCCGTTAGGCCAACAGCGTATATGCATCGTTTACGGTAAGGAGCGGGGCGTTGTTGGCGTTGGGGTAATTGATTTATTCCAGTTAGGCCAACAGCGTATATGCACCCCGCTCCTTACCGTAAACGATGCATATACGCTGTTGGCCTAACGGGAATAAATCTATTACCCCAACGCCAACAAACCTTCGTTGTATTTCGATAATGAAATGCAGGGTGTTGGCCTAAGGGGAATAAATCAATTCCCCTTAGGCCAACAAGTGTAACATGGTCTTTATCGACAGGTAGTAATGATGGCATAGGGGGAAAAAAAAGGTTGATGGCCTTACGGGAAGCGGCACTGTGGGACGGCTCCGTCTATTTTACGACTTCACGCGACAACCCTTAGCAGCTGCCTCATACCCATACCCGACGCGTCCGTCGATGGTCACTTTGTACTTCAAGGATTGATAGACTTGGTGGACTGTGTATGGTGGAGCGCGTGCGGTATTATTGAATGCACGGATGACCTGCGAGACGACTAGGACACGAGTTTAGCAAATTCTGTTCGTTCGGTTGATTGGCATCAGAGTTGTTTAAAATGTTGCATAAATGTTAAGGAAGTAGAACTATAGTGCTCTTCAGTGGCACTCTTTGTAAAATGGTTGAAGGTGAACGCTACAAAATAAATTGATTTTTACATTTTTTTTACATAATAATAAAAAAAGTCCGAAATTGACAATTTCCGTGAATTGTTTCTTGACAAACAAACAAAGAAATAAAACATTAAATTTCAGTTTAAATTACGTATTCATCGTCCAATCTACAACAGAACATATAGAGGGTTGGGTGCGAACACCCATCGTCTAGAGTGCAGTACTTTCCTCTCTTTTCGGATTACAAGAAGGGAAATCAACATTGTTCTGTTTTCACCCTCAGATAGATAACTTAATAGTTATTTCTCATTTATAGCCCTTTTATTCATTGAAGTCACATATTTTTTCGTGCAAGTAGTATAAAGTATGAGGACAAAAACATTATCTTGATCGATGGAAAAATGTAGATGACGTTCAAGAATTACGCAGGCACATTTTCGTCTCGAATCGTTGCGTTCCCTTCCTAATTTGATTGAGATTTCGAACACAATGCTGATAAGTGGATGACCATGGCATACATGGTAATGTATACACTAATCAATAATACATACGTGGGTATAGGAGCAAAGATTACCGTTTTCATACCTGTCTAAACCAGTGTTGTGACCAAGGAACATCAGAGGACAAATAGTGCATTGTAATGATGTGAGGGTTGTACTGAGAGTGTCGACACTTACTTGGTGTTGCCGGCAAGGTGATGAGATGGCAGCTAGAGGGGTGACGTGTTGCATCTCGGCACGTGTGTAGAATGTAGATAGCACGAAGGTAAATCTGACGCTGCCGGGAGTCGAACCCTCAGTGTAGATGTGTAGAGGCTGCCACGTGGCCAAGAGAAGAGACGCACTACGCACTACAGTATACACGCGTGCACTTCGCACTGTTGTCACAGACTAACTGAATGTGAAGTACTTGTAGCAGGCGGACTCACCGACAACTATCACTATATGAGTAGAAGGGTGCGAGGGGGTAGTGTAGCTGATAACAACTGGAGTTGGACTCACTGATGATCCGAAGGAAATTATCAACGAGTAAGTACACATGGAAACAATGTCCGTTGTAATGTGAGCGTAGTCATTGATCATGGTGTTATTTCGATAATTACATTGTATTAATTCTAGTAGGTCCCTCTAAATTTTGTAGCAGTGGAGATTTTGTTTTGTTGAGGCAAACTTTGCAATTTATTGAACAAAATGTGTTGTAATACTGTTTTGGTTGTATATTTTAATTATTTATAGACTAATTATTGTAATAATATGAAGTGTAAACTTTTGCTTCGTGTAATGTTGAATTGGTTGCATATTACTGACAATTTACTACTTACCTTTTTAATTTAATACTGCGTATATGTCGAATACACAATACAATATTTATTTAATACTATTTATTTTGGTATGATACAAAGTCGAGGTTGCAGTTCTCTCTTATTGTTACAAGTTCGACAGCGTTAACTTTAAGCAAATTAAATATACCCTTATATTATGAACTTCAACACTACCACGAGAGAAAAACTTCAATCAGAAACGTGTTTGCCTAAGTAATACCGCCTGACCCTGAGAGTGGATACTGCCGACTCATGGGTCGAGCCTCGCCATGAATGGATGGATGCACTGCACGCGCTTCAAACTGCACGGGTCCCGGTCGGCTAGCCCACTTTCGCCTTCTTGCAGTTGCAGTCCATTGTGTAGATACCAGAGTGATTGTCTCGTCTCGTCTAGTCTGATAGCCACCTTCAACCGAGCACAGATTAATCAATATCATAGTTTCTCATTGTCTCGGGATTTATTTAAAAGTCTCGACTTGCAAAACGAGCATCACAACGAACGACGGCCAGACAGATCGGGATAGTAGTGCATTGCTTCGAAACTATGCAGCTCGAGGGCTGCCAACTGATGAAAAGAACTTGCATTGTGTCGCGTATACATTATTGTTGTTGGCACAACTGCTGAAAAAGTTAACAATTATTCTTGACAGGACAATTTTGCATCCTCTCAATAAACATTTACCTGCAGTGGCGTACCTAGCGCTTGTTTTTTTTTTTTTGGGGGGGGGGGGGGCAAACATTGACCATGAAACAATTGTTTCGAGAAAATATGTATCCTGGCACAATGGAGAGTCTTTAAAAAATGCCCCAAAATTTTGTACTTTTAACATGGTAAAAGGTGGCATTTTTCTAAGTTTTAGTGTGATTTCCTCGATAATTTATAAAATAAAATTGTGAAGATTGTCAGTTTTATTATCAGTTAATAACAAAATTTTATCCCCTTCCCCGTCGTTACGCCACTGTTGATGATTGATTGGATATTGCTTAACGTCTCATATTTATGCAACTTGGCTAATCGAGACGAAGGGAGGGACGTAAGGGGAGACGCGGGGGGACAAGGGGTGGACAGGCCTGTGCTGGTCAGAACCAGCCACAAGCGTATGGGGAGGGCAGGGGTTCCCCCACGTCGTGGTCGTCTCCGTCTGGTGTCATCATCCGTCCGTGATGTCATTGTCGTCGCCGTCGGGGAGGTAGTCAAAGGGAAGGGGTTCCCCGACGACGCCACTGTTATCTGTATGGAAGTTCCCAAAACAAGAAGCTAGCAACTTTTTCAAACGTCTGTAAAAAAACAAAAACATTTATATTATAATAACGCGTTTCTTCCACGGTTCCCATCTCGAGTTCGGTGGAGGGGCAGGTTATTTCAATATAAACTTTGGGTGGCGCTAGCTCCACCCCCTTAACCGCTAGGGTCACCAAAATTACTTTGTATCATCCTAGTTGAAGGAAACTGTCAACAAAAAACGCATGTCAGTATGAGGTCGTGTTCGATTTCGTCCTTAAAAATAGAAAGTAAATAACACCTATTAAATAAATAATAAATAAATAAATTCGTACTTAGGAGTTTAACCACTTCGATACAGAACTGTTTTACATTGGGGTACATTAAATTTAAAGCAGACCAAGCCAACCCTGTAGGCGACACCATCGACGAGCGAACAATGACCAACTACCGGCATATTTAAGTAGGAAACACCGATCAATCAAGCTGGACACGATTACACCCACAGACAGTGCCAACAAGTTCAATCAGGAACAAACTTTGAATTTATTATTTGCCTCGTTACAAGGACGGCTCCAAAGTCACTGGATTCAAGTTACCCATGTGTAAAATGCACACACATTATAGCATTATGGCATAAGTAACGATTCAATAGGGCCGTATTTATTTCATTTCTCATATAATATAGACTCATCCCCAATTGAATGCACGCACATACGTACCAATAATTTGATAATACATTCTCTATGCATACTCTGAAGAATCCCAAATTCGTAATAACAAACATTTGATTGATAAAATAGTTACTGTCGATATTTATGTATTTGTATAAATTTGTATAAAATATATAAAACATGGTTCGACTAGTCAAGTTGTCGACGAAATTTCAAACTTGGTTTATTATTTGGCATCAAAGTCCAACTCGCAACCTTCTCGTGGTTTAGCCCGTGAGTAGGGGAGTTTCACTCCCTGAAACTAATGGCGAGCTCTGGGTCGTCGTCGGGGAACTTTCCCCTTCCCTTTGACTACCTCCCTGACGACGACAATGACAACACGGGCGGATGATGACACAGACGAAGACGACCACGACGTGGGGGACCCCTGCCCTCCCCATACGCTTGTGGCTGGTTCTGACCAGCACATGCCTGTCCATCCCTTGTCCCCCCCGCGTTTCTCCTTACGTTCCTCCCCTTGGAAAGAAGTATACATGGAGGTAACTCACACTTATAGAAATTGTTTTATCTTGGAGCCGCGAATAATCTTGGCTGTTAACGCGCCCTAAAACTACTAATACTAATATTAATGCAAGCTTATTTAACGCATGTCTAAAGATACCTTCATCTCTAAGCTTTAAACAGGAGATCAAAAGCTAATTACAATGTCAAGTAAGTATGACGAAAATGTTTCTCGACTCATAAACCTCCAGATATTGCACATTTTCCAGGAAAACCCATCAAATAGATGGTTAGTACAGCGATAACTTCCTGTTTATGTACTGGGAAGGAGGTGAGGGTCTCAGGGTCACTCGTCGTTACTTAAGAGCATAATTACCTCAGTCAGGTTTCACGTCAGGCCTGATGATTGTACGCGGAAATATTGTGGCCGCCCGCTCCGTTAGCAAGCCCGCGTACGAGAATGACACAACAGGCTATAATATATTGATTTATTATATTGCTTCTTATTCGTATAGTTAGCATCGTAACGGTAAATATACAGGACATATAAACATTTTATAAAATCAAAAATAAATATTAAAATTATAGGTAATATAATAATAGAATCATTGCTTGCCAAGCCTATACAATGCTAAGAAAAATTGGACAATCTTAATTTTATGAAAATACAAATTTAATTAAATTTAGTAGCTAAAGCGATTTGTAATTTTATGCGGGCCTTCATCTTTGAAAAAAAAAAAAATAATGCAAAAAAATTTGGAATTGAGTAATTGTAATCGTGAAGTTTACTTTTTTGAAATTATTTTAAATTAATACAAAATGTTGGTATGCTCTTAAATAAGTTACTTTTTTTACCAAATATTCAAATTTGCAAATTTTCCTGTTTCTCAGATTTTTTGGTTAAACATTTAAACAACAAATTTTACTCGTTTAAGATGTATTTTGACATAATTTCCCATAACGAAGTCGCGTATATCAATATGAAAGTTTTCTTAAGGATGTAAGTGTTTATTATTAGTTTTAGCGACTAATTAATCTTTTACCTAAAACAATTCTTTCTTAGATAGTGATGCTGAAGTTTAGATTGAAATTTACTCGATGAATTCTAGACTATCATTTAAAATATTAATTCCAGATTGTGTAGGCAGAAATATTGCAAAACTGCAAAACCTTGTGGGTTGCGAAGCTAAGCCTGCGAGAAGTGGAGGCAGACATGATGGATGACCAAGCTTAAGTACTTGTAATACATGCAACTATGTATGCACCATCATACATAACATTATATCTAGATGCATGGAGTTAATTATAAAGAGTTGGCTTGACAACTAATAAACACAACATACATTTTACATTCAATGTAAGAATCAATAATTTACTAGAGTTCTGGTTTGCGTCTAGGCTCGGTAAAACTTGTATTTGGGTGTTTTGTATTATCATTAAATTGGCACCAAAGTTCACAAGTTTGGTAATATTTATTAAAGATTTTTTTGTTAATTTGGATTAAGGGCGCGTCAACCGTTAGGTCATAATGGGCTACTCTAGCCCAGGAGATGGGGAGGAGGGACCCACGCTGGTCAGAACCATCCACGGGTAGGGGTAGGAAAGGGGGGTGGGAGTTCTCACGACGCGGTCGTCACCGTCTTTGCCATCGTCAATTCACGGTATTTTTAGAAGATTGAAGCAACATAAAATAAAAATGTATTCCCGTATTAACACATATTGTCACGTTAGCTTGTAAAGCTAGAGCGCTACAAGTCAAATGTCCAGTAACTCCATATATTACATTTACAACATGTTATATATGTGTCTTGAAACATGTGTAAATATAAACAACATCCAGTCACATGATAAAAAAAGTATCAAAGACTGGATCGACCATGGATAATCGAGCACGTTTGATTTACATCCCAGCCGTTTCAATCTTTACATATTTACAACATTAAATGTTCACTTTTTCGTAAAAAGATGTATTAATTTACGACCGTAGATAGTACATGATTGATCTATTATTATAGCCACAATAAAACAACATCATGATATAATTATTTAATTTTGATTGTTGTTAGCCATGATGGAAAAATACATATACACAACGTCAATTTTGTGTAAATTGAAATTAAAAGTATACAATTTAAATATTTCACTTGTGTTATTTATCATGCTCAGGAGCGGAATTTACATTGCAGAGCTCTCACTGTTCAAAGTGAAAATATGTATTCATTTCTTCATTGAGATTTCGAATGAGATTGTAATTTTGGATTTTGTTTCATATCAAATAAAATGGGAAAACAAGAGAAGATATTATAATGAAAACTGTCACGTTTTTATAATGATATAAGCAACTTTTTATATTTTATTTTTAGAATTAACATAGGAATGATAATACGATCATAATAATTCACCTCGTTACAACCGTGTTTTTATTACAATTAATCACGTCACGCTTGCGGAGTTTGCTCTGTTGTCGATTGTTAAATACATTAAATAAATCAGTGAAATGAAACGTTATTCCCACTGCCTATAAATCATATGATGACCAGACCGCTCTTAAAAGCGATGCTTTGCCATAAAAGTTGCGATACCAGTTCTACTTTTATTATTTCCGACTCTCTCTTGACATCAGTGCAAGTTCTTGCCCCCGTAGTCGAGTCGACGTAATAAATCAAAACAAAACCTCACCCTGAGGTAAATTTATTGGCCGATGTAAAGCGATAGCACACGAGCTACATACATACACAACTCCACAAATAAACCGATTCGACTCCAGACGAAGAGAATATGTTTAATTAATTTAAAATTAATTGCCGTCTGGATGTAGTTGACAGCGGGGTGGGTTCAAGCGGACGACCGTATTCCACACTATGCAGATAAATCATAAAGATCGCGATGAGATAAAGAAGTAGATTTATCTTTCGGATCGAGAGAATTAACTTTATAGTTCCGATTAAAAAATGATACGTGTAGGTGTGGGATTGAGGCGCCCTTGTGGGTGGATGCAATATATTCAGCTTCCATTCGGCATAACATTGACGCCTCCAGTCTTCACTGACGCAAGCGGCGTATGAGGCGTGTGAAGTTAGCGTTTGGTTTGACGTATTGATGCGAAGAGATATTCTTGATGAACATGATGATAGTCGGTAGGTTTAGCTCTAAAGTTGTGATTTACTGACGTTGTTCAGACACATCTGAGCGCGTGTATGAACAGCGCGAGGCTAGTAAAGTGTTCAGAGTGCCCGGGACCGTGTTCTCGCAGTCGTAGAATAATGATCATATCATGTTGTTTTACTGTATTATTACCTAACGTATCATAATGTCTGGGATATTTTGAACAAAATATTTTCAGATTGTACCTTCTTTGTGAGCTGTATGTTACATGAATTTTAAGGTCCTTCAAATTCCAACTCGACGCCTTCTCGCGGTTTGGCCCGTGAATAGGGGAGTTTCACTCCCTGAAACTAATGGCGAGCTCTGGGTCGTCGTCGGGGAACCCCTTCCCTTTGACTACTTCCCCGACGGCGACGACAATGACAACACGGACGGATGACACAGACGGAGACGACCACGACGTGGGGTAACCTTTACCCTCCCCATATGCTTGTGGCTGGTTCTGACCAGCACAGGCCTGTCCACCCCTTGTCCCCCCGCGTCATCCCTTACATCCCTCCCTTCGTCTCGATTAGCCTAGTTGCAGAAATATGAGACGTTAAGCAATATCCAATCAATCAATCAATGAATTTTAAACAAATATATTATTATCTTTCATTTCTTTACATTCTATCATTTGCAAACTCTTGTATGTTTTAAGGCTTGTTAGCTTGTGTTATCAAATGGGCGTTAAACAATAATTTTTGTTAGGGCTAATACACAAATTATGAAGCAATGCTCTCATATATGTATCACTTTTCCGTACGTTCGTCTAGGCGTGAGCGTGTGTCACGTCTCACGATAAAAACCGAACACGACGTCCAGTTGACAGTGCGGTTTTTTGTTAGTATTGTCTTGGCACAGAATGGTTTTGACGGTCATGGGAATAAGGGAGGTGTGGGTGAAAATCCACGACCCGGCACCTCCACCATGCATTACTGTGAACCTTGTTTTGGTGCAAGGACGTGGCGAGATAAGCAGCCCGGCTGGCGTGAGGAGGATAATTGGTACTAATGTTCACATGTGGAAGGTTATCCCTCATAAACCAAGCTAGCGAGTCCAGTTGTAATTGCAACGTGTCGGTGTAACTTACAAACATACAGAGATTCATAAATAAGTAACTGTTGCACTTGTAACAAGAAATTATAGAATAAATGTATTGCCTCCCTCTCAATGCTAGCACGCAGGCTACATATTAGTCTGTGTAGCCTGTACGAGAGGTGTCAGTTAGTTTGTAAGACGGGGAAAACATGTATCTTGCGATAACATTATTCATTATGAATACTACTACTATTCCGAATAATTTTAAAAGGTGCCAATATTCCAGACTTGGCTTACGCCACTATGACATCCGCGCACACTATCGTCGTTTCATACAACGATACGTCTAGTTACCACCATGTTAATTTAAGGCATGCTGCATGAATACATTATTCGAATTTTCAATTTCTTTCGTCCTCAACATTTTAAAATCTATTTCCGACCATCTGATTAAACGAGTGAGCGCAGCGAACAGGAAAAAAAGGAATGTTACCGGGTACTCAACACATGGCTCACTCACTCGTCTAACAACGACTTTGGCGTTTCCCTAGTAGTAGTTCTGGGGAGGGTTTCCCAGTTATAACTCAGATGGATTTTGTAATTTCTGGATTTATTTCCATTAAGTACATAACAATGTTGTAGTATAACGTTATAAAATATAAATATATTATATAAAATATTTATAAAACTGTATAAAATGTAGCTAAAAACTTAATCACATTTCGAAAAAAAAACTAACAAAATTTTTAACTGACAAAGCTTAGCCAAGGAGGAGTTCCTTCGAGATAAGGGTTTTAAATGAAAGACTATGGGGTCATTTCTAATTTAAGTTCAGTTTCTATTAAGTCTTGCACACTTAATATCATCAATGTGTGTTATATGTATTGTTTTGTTTAGGTATGTAGGGCCTACGTAATTATATTTTGTTGATTGTATGTACAGGTATTGATTGTATTACTATTGTTTTCTATTACTGTGTAAATGCATTCTTTAATTTATTTAATTCTTATATAATTGTTATTATGTTTAGTGGGTCGCTAGACACTAAATGTGAATGAGGGTATGCCCATTCTAGTAACCCAATGCAATCATGTGTTAATAAATAAATGCCATGTACTTAAATCAGGCTACAATATTCTTGATTCTCTTCGTCATACCTGTATGTATTACTGGGTACAGAAAATAAATCGAAATTAAATTGAAACTATTTCATAACGTTGGCTTCGAATCCTATCTTCCCTGAGCTCTGAGAAGAAAAACATCTCTATTATTGTGAGTAGATAATGTACAACCTTTAACTTCTATCTAGCAGTATTTTGTTTTGTTGATATTACAGCCAGACCCCATGAACGTCTCCTCCTAGTATTTACTTTTCTTTCTGCATGGAACACTTTTAAAATATTAATATGGCTCTAGCGTCGATGCATCTAGACACAATATTATATTATATAACAATATATAGTAAAGCTCCGCTGTCGAGGGGCAGCATCAGACAATGACTAGACTCTTCATTTTATTTCTACTGTGCATTGATGAGCGCAGCCAGAGGTATAGATAAGCAGTTATGAGCTCTGCATCTATTGTAATAGAATGCAAGCAGCTTTGCGAGTCGTCCCACTTTTCGAGAGCATTGTCGTAAACAAGTCTGCAGAACACAAAAGACTAGAAAAACTATTGATATAACGAACCCCATTGCACTTGATCAATATCCGAGTGAAGTGAACTGATTCCATTCCACTGTTCCCTGTGTTAATTGAAGTTCCATACACTAGACTGCATGGAGGTGATTGGAGGTAGGTGCTTCCTAGGTAGAATCTAGTTCACGTATAACAACCATACGGTTTGAACAAGGATTTTATGTTCCAATTATTGAAGGCTGCTCCACCCTGTTTTTCTATTTTCCTAAACATTTAACCAAGTAAAAATATAGTGATTGACATAGTTAGATATTAAAGAAGGAAAAAAACAGGTGGAACAGCCTGGTCTAGGCTTATGTATGTATGTAAATTACTAAAACATGGGTTCAACAGTTAAAACTTGTAAGTTACACTTTGTAAAGTAGATTGTTTTTGGTTTTCTGTTGTTATTTGTTTGTTTACATGTACATGCATGTATGTATGTATGTATGATTATGTAATGTATTAAGTGTATAGTATTTGTATGTAAGTTATGATGTATGTATGTATGTATGTATGTATGTATGTATGTATGTATGTATGTATGTATGTATGTATGTATGTATGTATGTATGTATGCATGTATGTATGTATGTATGTATGTATGTATGTATGTATGTATGTATGTACATGCTAACGTGTGAAATATTATAATTATTTAACCAATTTGTAGCAATTGTTATACCAATAGAGAATTGTTCACGATCTTTAAATACCATATTTGCATTGTTATCACATTCCTGGGCCCCGATTCATGTACATTTTTATCCCGGTATAAGCAGAGTTAGGTGGTATAAGTGCGGTATAACTCCGAATCCAATTCATGAAGACTTATCCCGCCTCGCACGGGGATAAGAAAATACGTAAACAGATGGCGGACATTTTAAATTTTGCGTCTATGTGTAAAACGAGAAAAGTTATCATTACTCTCATAAAACAAATCAGAAACCGTCTCGGGCCTAGGCCCAGATGTAGAAAATTATTCATAATACAACAGTGTAGGCCTAAAGTTCGATTAGGCTATAGGACTAGATACAATTAATACTAACATAACACGTTTGACAAGCCCTTGGCCTCTCCTAGGCAACCCTAGGCCTGCACGACCATGTTTTGACACACATCCCGCACAAATAACTAGTTTTGATTACTAAAAGCCTTATGCAGATGAACAATAGTATGATAGTCCTAGGCTATTCCAAAATTTACGGCAATAATACGCCTTTTCTTTTCTTTTAATGATCTCACGCAATCTTCTGTCAATAAATAAAAATGTAAAACAAAAGATGGAGCAAATTTTTAGTGTTCTTTTGCAAATCTGCTGATTTACATGGCTGTGGAATGCAGTGGAAAAAACATTTGTTGTACTTGTTGTTGGATTGAAAATTTCTGATTGGATGAGAGTTGCTCAGACTTAACCAGGCCTTATCCTGCCATGTCCTGCATTATACCGTCCTTATACCACTTATACCCGGGATAAATGTACATGAATCGGGGCCCTGATAGTTTAAGCCACAGTATAATATGTGCATTCTCTTTATTTCTTCGAGCAGGGCCTATGCCTACAGATGTAATAGTAAATTACTTTGAAGGGGCCAATTTGTTTCGCTAAATGAATTCATTTAAATAGCCTTATTTAAAACTTTAAAATTTCTCGTTGAAAACCTGCCCAGGTTGCAATACATGACCCTCTTCAAGTGTCTAACCAGGAATTATGGAATTTTGTTTAAGAGCCCTTACACTAGAGTGAACGACAAAGATTAGTTGAAACAACATTTAAAAACATCGACACTCGAAATTAAGTCTAATAATTAGATCAGTGTCCCCAAATTTACAGTTAATGGCTGACAGGGACGTTTTGTCCTGCCCCCAAATTTGTTTCACCACAATATTACTGATATATTCAAGTCCCTCTTTTATTATGCAACATTTTCATTCTTCTTCCTTTGACTTTTAAAATATCGGATGGAATCACCCAGGAAGGGTAGAGTCTACGGGACACACTATATCTTCCCGATATTCTATTGTTTGTTCTTGGCTATAGAAATTATTACAATAATGAAATAATGATGGTGAATTTGTGTCATAGTCGCTTCGGAACGTAATAACTTGAAGCTAACGATGGAGAAGGGGGAGGGAGCAGACAATCAGGGTTGTTATGTTATTGAGGGCGGAGCAACGTACCAGCTACACGTGGCTTTTTATTCGCCCCAGGAAGGTTTAACCCCGTTTAACCCGTTTATTTTATGCAGCGATCATTATTGAAGAGATAAACAAATATCAACGATCCTGATAATATAATATGAAACTAGTAGAACAAGTAAATTGATTATAAATGGTAATTATTTGGACATTCACTGTTCTTAGATAATAAATACTTTATTTAGTGACAGTTCAACACTAATCGAGTGTCTTTCTTAAACTGTGGTTGCATAAAGTAATGGTCCTGATAATGTTTCATTATTTAAAACAGTAATGTCATATTCTGTTTGGTGCAACATTGTAAAATTATGTCAAAATTGTAAATCCTGTATACATTTAAAATTAATCGTTGACAGTGTACAATTGTTTTATTGGATGAGCGTAGCGAGCGTAGCGAGCGAAGCGAAGATTCCATTTCACTACACTGGAGAAAAAAATCCGGAATGTTTTTTTTTTTTTTTCTTTTTTGTTTTTTTGTTTTGTATTTTTGTGTGTTTTTAACACGATTCCGGCTAAACCGATACTCCGATTACGATGAAATTTTATGGAGGCCTTCGAAATCTCTGAACTTAGAACTGCCACGTTTTGAGCGCAATCGGGAAATTGTTTCTTATAAAAAACGCAATTTTACGATTTTTTTCGATTTTTTAAAAATTTCTTCGACTTATAACACCTACACGCTTTATCCGATTGTAATTATTTTTTCACAGAACCTTAATTTTATGAATTAAGATATTCGTGTGAAATTTGAGCGTAATCGAAAATTATTTTCTCATGAAAATCGAAATTTTACGGGTTTTTTCTTTTTTAAAACAATTCGTTGACTTATAACACCTACATGCTTTATCCTATTGTAATGATTTTTTCACAGAACCTTAATTTCATGAAAATATATACTCGTGTAAAATTTGAGCGCAATCGAATAATTATTTCTTATGAAAATTGCAATTTTACGATTTTTTATTTTATTTAAATTACAATTTACTAAAAAAATTAACTTAATTTTTTGGATGAGCGTAGCGAGCGTAGCGAGCGAAGCGAGATTCCATTTCCTTCACTGGAGAAAAAAAATCCGGATTTTTTTTTTTTTTTTTTTTTTTTTTTTTCTTTCTGTATTTGTCTGTCTGTTAACACGATTCCGCTAAACCGATATCCGATTGCGATGAAATTTTATGGAGGCCTTCGAAATCTCTGAACTAAGAACTGCCACGTTTTTCAGCGCAATTGAAAAATTATTTCTCATGAAAATCGCAATTTTACGATTTTTTCGATTTTTAGAAAATTTCTTCGGCTTATAACTCTACATGCTTTATCCGATTGAAATGATTTTTTCACAGAACCTTAATTTTATGAATTGATATATTCGTGTGAAATTTGAGCGTAATCAAATAATTATTTCTCATGAAAATTTCAATATAACGATTTTTTCCTTTTTAAAATTACGATTAATTTTAAAAAAAGTTAATTTTTTATTTAATTTAATTTAATTTTAAAAAAAATCTTCAACAAAGTTCTGATTTTTTCACAGAACAACATAAAATCCGCAAAAAACATGCAGCTCAATTCACCAATTACGCTCATCCAACAACGCGGCGGACTTAAGCGTTTTCCTAGTTATTTTATTTAATTTAATTTAAAAAAATCTTCGACTAAGCAATAATTTTTTCACAGAACAACAGAAAATCCGCGTTACACATGGCAGCTCAATGCACCAATTACGCTCATCCAACAACGCGGCGGGACTTAAGCGTTTCTAGTGCATAGATCCGTGGTAAAAAACTTTTTTTGGGTTTTTAGCCCCTTTAACGAAACGCTTCCCCTGGCGCGCTCTGTTAGGTAACCTGACTAGCTAACATAAGCGACGGTACGCGTGACGTCTTCATTATCGATTATGAAATTTCAAAAATCCTTATTTTGATTGATCAGATATTATGGATATTTATTAGACTAACATAACTCGTGAAACAAAATTTTCTCCAACTCTTAGGTAAATTGTTAAACTCTATTTAGTTACTGCCTGCAAGGTCTCACAGATAAACAGCTCACTTCCTATTTAAGGCCGATCTCTTAGTCTTCATTATCGATACCTAAAATCATTAAATTTCTTATTTTGATTGATCAGATATTATGGACATTAATACGTCCAACATAACTTGTGCAATAAAGTTTTATCTCCAACTCTTAGGTAAATTGTTAAAATCTGTTTAGTTACTGCCTCCAAGGTCTCTCACAGATAAACAGCTCACTTTCCTATATAAGGCCGTCTTTATTATCGATATCTAAAATTATTAAATTTCTTATTTTGATTGATCAGATATTAGAACATTAATACGTCCAACATAACTTGTGAAATAAAGTTTTATCTCCAACACTTAGGTAAATTGTTAAAATCTGTTTAGTTACTGCCTGCAAGGTCTCTCACAGATAAACAGCTCACTTCCCATATAAGGCCGATCTCTAAGTCTCATAACGATATCTAAATCATTAAATTTCTTATTTGATTGATCAGATATTATGGACATTATACGTCCAACATAACTTGTGAAATAAAGTTTGTCTCCAACTTAGGTAAATTGTTAAACTCTGTTTTGTTACTGCCTGCAAGGTCTCTCACAGATAAACAGCTCACTTCCTATATAAGGCCGATCTCTAAATCTTCATTAACGATATCTTAAATCATTAAATTTCTTATTTTGATTGATCAGATATTATGGACATTGATACGTCCAACATAACTTGTGAAATAAAGTTTTGTCTCCAACTCTTAGGTAAATTGTTACAACTCTGTTTTGTTACTGCCTGCAAGGTCTCTCACAGATAAAACGCTCACTACCTATTTAAGGCCGATCTCTTAAGTCTTCATCATCGATACCTAAAATCATAAATTTCTTATTTTGATTGATCAGATATTATGGACACTAATACGTCCAACATAACTTGTGCAATAAAGTTTTATCTCCAACTCTTAGGTAAAATTTTTAAAATCTGTTTAGTTACTGCCTGCAAGGTCTCTCACAGATAAACAGCTCACTTCCTTTATAAGGCCGTCTTTACTATCGATATCTAAAATCATTAAATTTCTTATTTTGATTGATCAGATATTATGGACATTAATACGTCCAACATAACTTGTGAAATAAAGTTTTATCTCCAACTCTTATTAAAATCTGTTTAGTTACTGCTGCAAGGTCTCTCACAAGATAAACAGCTCACTTCCTATATAAGGCCGTCTTTATTATCGATATCTAAAATCGTTAAATTTCTTATTTTGATTGAGCAGATATTATGGACATTAATACGTCCAACATAACTTGTGAAATAAAGTTTATTCTCCAACTCTTAGGTAAATTGTTAAAAACTGTTTAGTAACTGCCTGCAAGGTCTCTCACAGATAAACAGCTCACTTCCTATATGTATCTAAAATCATTAAATTTCTTATTTTGATTGACCAGATATTATGGACATTAATACGTCCAACATAACTTGTGAAATAAAGTTTTATCTCCAACACTAAAGGGAAATTGTTAAAATCTGTTACTGCCTGCAAGGTCTCTCGCAGATAAACAGCTCACTTCCTATATAAGGCCATCTTTACTTTTCGATATCTAAAATCATTAAATTTTTTTATTTTGATTGATCAGATATTATGGACATTAATACGTCCAACATAACTTGTGAATAAAGTTTTGTCTCCAACTCTTAGGTAAATTGTTAAAAACTGTTTGTTACTGCCTGCAAGGTCTCTCACAGATGAACAGCTCACTTCCTATATAAGGCCATCTTTATTATCGATATCTAAAATCATTAAATTTCTTATTTTGATTGATTAGATATTATGGACATTAATACGTCCAACATTACTTGTTGCAATAAAGTTTTATCTCCAACTCTTAGGTAAATTGTTAAAAACTGTTTAGTTACTGCCTGCAAGGTCTCTCACAGATAAACAGCTCACTTCCTTTATAAGGCCGTGGCATTATTATCGAGATCGAAAATCATTAAATTTCTTATTTTGATTGATTAGATATTATGGACATTATACGTCCAACATACTTGTGCAATAAAGTTTTATCTCCAACTCTTAGGTAAATTGTTAAAAACTGTTTTAGTTACTGCCTGCAAGGTCTCTCACGGATAAACAGCTCACTTCCTATTAAGGCCGATCTATAAGTCTTCATATCGATATCTTAAATCATTAAATTTCTTATTTTGATTGATCAGATATTATGGACATTATGATGAGCGTAGCAGCGAAGCGAAGATTCCATTCACTACCTGGAGAAAAAAATCCGGAATGTTTTTTTTTTTTTTTCTTTCTTCTGTATTTTTGTCTGTTGTTAACACGATTCCGGCTAAACGATACCCGATTACGATGAAATTTATGAGGCCTTCGAAATCTCTGATAAGAACTGCCACGTTTTGAGCGCAATCGAAAAATTATTTCTCATGAAAATCGCAATTTAGATTTTTCGATTTAAAAAATTTCTTGACTTATATATCGATTGTAATGATTTTTTCACAGAACCTTAATTTTATGATTAATATATCGGTGAAATTTGAGCGTTATCAAATAATTATTTCTCATGAAAATCGCAATTTTACGATTTTTAAATTTCTTCTGTTTATAAAAACCTACATGCTTTATCGATTATAATGATTTTTCACAGAACCTTAATTTTAAGAATTAATATATTCGTGTAAAATTTGTGCGTAATCGAATAATTATTTCTTATGAAAATTTCAATATTACGATTTTTTCCTTTTTAAAATTACGATAATTAAAAAAAAATAAGTTAATTTTTTATTTTTTATTTATTTAAAATTCAAATTTGATTTTTTCACAGACACTAAACAAACAGCAATTCCCAATAGCCATCCCACGACTTAGCGCAGTATTTATTAATTTCAATCTCTAATTGATGCCGGAGTTTTGACGCATAAAATTTTCTAAAAAAGCTACGAAATTTTTTTATTTTTTAAAAAAATTTTCTTGATTAATAAATTTTTTTCCCTTGAATTATCACAGACCTTAATTTTATCTATTTAAAAAATTTTGTGATTTAACTTTTCGAAAAATATTCATGAAATCGAATTTTTTGTTTTTTTTTTAAAAACAACTTTAAATAACCCTACCTGTTATCCTAGGAATGATTTTTTACAACCTTAATTTTTTTTCTGAATTAATTTTCTGTTAAAGGGCGCTTTTTTTTTTTTTCTTTGAATTGCAAATTTTTAAAATTTTTTTTTTTAAAAAGATAATTTAAAAATTAAAATTTAATTTATTTAAAAAAAATCTTCGACTAGTAAATTTGCGAACAGAATCCGCGTAACACATGCAGCTCATGCACCAATTACGCTCATCCAACAACGCGGCGGACTTAAGCGTTTCCTAGTTAGATATTATGGACATTAATACGTCCAACATAACTTGTGCAATAAAGTTTTATCTCCAACTCTTAGGTAAATTGTTAAAAACTGTTTAGTTACTGCCTGCAAGGTCTCTCACGGATAAACAGCTCACTTCCTATATAAGGCCGATCTATAAGTCTTCATTATCGATATCTCAAATCATTAAATTTCTTATTTTGATTGATCAGATATTATGGACATTTATTGGATGAGCGTAGCGAGCGAAGCGAAGATTCCTTTCTACTACACCGGAGAAAAAAATCCGGAATGTTTTTTTTTTTTTTTTTTCTTTTCTTTCTGTATTTTTGTCTGTCTGTTAACACGATTCCGGCTAAACTGATACTCCGATTACGATGAAATTTTATGGAGGCCTTCGAAATCTCTGAACTAAGAACTGCCACGTTTTTGAGCGCAATCTAAAAATTATTTCTCATGAAAATCGCAATTTTACGATTTTTTTCGATTTTTAAAAAATTTCTTCGACTTATAACACCTATGCTTTATCCGATTGCAATGATTTTTTCACAGAACCTTAATTTTATGAATTAATATATTCGTGTGAAATTTGAGCGTAATCAAAAAATTATTTCTCATGAAAATCGCAATTTTACGATTTTTTCCTTTTTTAAAATTACGATTAATTAAAAAAAAAAGTTAATTTTTTATTTAATTTGATTTAATTTAAAAAAATTTCAACAAAGTTCTGATTTTTTCACAGAACAACAGAAAATCCGCAAAACACATGGCAGCTCAATTCACCAATTACGCTCATCCAACAACGCGGCGGGACTTAAGCGTTTTCCTAGTATTTATTAAATTAATCTTATTCCTGATTGTGCTGTAGTTTGTCGACAATATTTACGAGATATTATCTCATCGTTAATGGGTGACATGAAAATCGCGTACGCATACTTAACACTTTTAAAAACACATAACGTATGGATTGGCAAATTGAATTTTATCCGTTAGAATTCATGAGACTACAGGAATAATTTCAAATTCAATGCGTTAAGTTTAGCACACAACTCTGTGAGTTTTAACTTCTTCTGGATTAAATAGATTCATAAGTCGACTTTTGTTGGGGACAAATTCCTTGAATAAAACAACACACATTTAAAGATAATCGTTACCTTGTAGCTCTAGCGACAGAGTATCGACAGGCACACATATTTCTATCATTATCGTTCGGAATGCAACTCATCTGTCCAAGGGGCGTTTCCTGTTTCGCCTAGTATTTTCTTTCGTATTGCATGGTAAATCATTTCCCTGACCTTGTCAAGAAGACTCAAGTATTATCACACGTGTAGGCGGCACCCACAAATAGACACCTTTACAATGTAAGATGGAACTAACCTTTGCCAATCTACGTCACGGCCAGTTCAGAACCACGTTCCCAGCTGTCAAGGTCCAGAGCCAGATTACATCAGATAAGGATCTATTGGACGGGATCCATTGACTGTCAGTCTAAACATTCACAGCAGTCTGCATAGCTATTGGGTGTAGGCAAAGGTTACATTTTTTAAATAAAATCTTTACACATTTTACTGTTAATAGTCGGAAGATTAATACCTCGATTGAAAGAAGAACAGTGGCGTATCCAGGGGGTGAGGGGGGACAACCCCCCCCTTTCGCCAAAGAAAAGTGTGAAAGTGGACTTAAACGTCGCAATGGAGAATAAAGAATAAACTGTTTTATCGCAAAACTAAAGGCAAATTACCATCTGACCAAAAGACGATTTTAGTAGATAAAAAGTTGGTGATGCTTTAAAACGCACAGATTTTTGAGCTTGAAGGAGAAAACTTTTGGATTAAAAAAGGGGATTTTAGTAGATAAAAAGTTGCTCAATGTGATGATTTAAAACGTACAGATTTTCACCAAAATGACCTTGAAGGAGAAAATGTTTACCCCCCGGACCCCCCACTTAGCCTTTGGTACATCTACGAATTGAATGGTTGAACCCCCCCCCCCCCCATGATGAATTCCTGGATACGCCACTGAAGAAGAATGTTAATTTGATTATTTTGAAATCTCTCATATGGGATATTGAACTACAACTTGAGCCTGTGTGTTCTGGGTCGTTAATTTCGACTCTTGATATTATATCAATCGCCAACAAAGTACTATGTTGCATGCGGTAAGGTATTGCACATACATGCAGGCAATATTAAAACCACTAGAATTTATAGTTTTTGTCAACATGGGAAGAAAACTTAAGACACCGCAGAAGTGCAACATAAGCTATATGCGGTTGCACTTGCAGTGAAGAAGTTTACAATATATACGTCGACAAGTAGGCAGACACCATACCCGGCATTACAATGTAATTCTCTGTTATTAATCCAACCTTTATTTATAACGAAACCGCATCAAGCTATTGAGTGTTTTTAAATATTACTAAAAAGTAGAGACTATTTGTGCGGTTTTAGCATTGCCAATCAAAGACTTTTTACTCAAAGAAAATAATAAAATTATATGGTTACTTATTTAAAATACTTTACACTAGAAAACAATTTAATGTTTATTTCATTCATTCGTGCGTTACAATTATTTTTCTACAATATTCATTTGCGTCAATGAAAATCATAATTCTAACTTTATTCATTCGTGCGTTACAAACATTTTTCTACAATGTAAATTGGCGGCCATGTTTTCCAAGATGGCGGATGAAAAAATTGTAGAGAGTGGCGTTTTCCATTGGCATGCATGCAGTGAGTGCTGGCATTGTCGTCATCTGTAATAGGAAAATATGCCTAGTTTTAAAATGTGAGTAGAAATTCCGTTAACAACACCGAGAGCACAAATTAAAAGTTTCAAGACTATATTACACACCGAATTTGTATAAACATTTTGTTTTGTTCACATTTGAACAGTATAAGTTACAAAGGGTCTTTGTTCCTTTTTTGTGAAACGTGAGAAAACGAAAAAATAACAGTAGCACGCGCAGGTATATCTAGCGCCATCTTTCAGATTTATTTTGAACCATTTGGAAAGTTATTTTGCACATAGACCCTTTTTCATATCATTACACTTGGCACATAGACCTGAATTCTACATCTAACTCATTTTGACCGAAAATGGAACATGATCCTTTGTAACTTATACTCTTCATTTATTGTAAAACTAATTTTGACGTCATAGACTCAGAGGTGAACATTGTTGCGCATGAATAACTTCACTTCTACCTTCTAGATCGCGGTGTGAATTGTTAACATATCTCAAAAACAAAGGCTAGTTGTAGATTTCATCCAGCATGTACATTCAAATACTAAATGTTTAGTTTTTATATTAAATAGTGTATAAAGAATAATTCAGAATAATACTCTGAATATGCTTTTGTATGTAATTTAATAGAGAGCTACTAAAACACTCATCCCAAAATTAAATATGTATATATATTTTAATTTAAGGTTGCATTTATTGTTTCATTATTGGATGTAAGACAATATGGGTGTAATGTACTAGTTTTGTAAAATTTAATTAAATTAAATACATTACATACCTGTGATTTCCTGATTAGCAACACCTCCCCGCCAAAATGATCCAAGTAAAAAAAAAAAAAAAATAAAAACCTACTCGAAAACAAAGATAGAAAGAATTTTTGACGTCATAATGTAGTCTTTAAAAAAATTAACGATAGAAAACAAAAATGTAGGACAGTTCCCTGTTGAATTAAAATATTACACCAACAAATGAAAATACAAGTGGCCATCCAGTTCGCACCACAAAACGTCATAACTGTGACGAAACCTACATCGTAAAAATAAAAATAAATTTAGGCTCGCAAATTGAGCCAGTCTAATTTCTGACGATCAAACCCGTTCTATTACAGGTCTTTCCCCCACTAAGATTTATTGATAAATACAACCTTGGAAATGTTCTAAGAAAATCTTTTAAGTCAATTTCGGGTTTCTTAAAACTCGAGAAAGTTGCTCACAATCTCCAGGCCCGAGATTACCTGAAAATAAATAGGAAGGAAGGTCAGGTTTTGTGAAGGATCGAAAGCTGCTGGCCAAGATTAAAATCAAATGGAAATATTATACTATAGCAAGTTGGACATTTCTGTGATAGCTGATGCTGCAAATAAAATACAAATTCAAACAAACATTTATTTATTATGTTCATGGAAGAATAAATAAAATACCAGCTACAAAAGCAATTAACAAAATAAGTAATAAACCCTATGTAGAAATAAGTGAAACTAGCAATTTGACTCATGATTTCTATTTTAGAAGCAATCTTCAAAATGTTATGTGTGGCTTTTTTACGCTTTTATTTTAAAATTATGTCACAAAAATTAAATGAAAATACAAGAAGTAACAATGATATTGTTACTTAGTAAAAATAGATATAGACAATTCCTTGGTCCAAGTAAAAATGTAGCCCTTGGGCCTTTGTAGCATTTTGAAAAATATATTTAACGGAACTGCAGACCAAAACGCTATTTTCACGTATCTCAAAGTATAATTCATCGCAACATTACGATCGACTCAATTGTCAAATATATTATTAATTACAAGTATCACAGACTAATCTAAATGACTTTGAACAATGTTCTGAAAAGAAAGTTAGAACTAATCAATTTATCTTCTTTAAAAGAATGTCACATTATGAATGTTGAAGACTTAAATTTTATAAATAAAATCATGGTTTGACAAAACCATGGATTATTAAAAAAATATAGCACGTCGCATTGTTTGGTGACCTTCATCCCCGCTGCACAACAGTAAACGAGGGAGCTCAGCATGCAAAGACGTGTATAGTGGTTCCAACGAAAGAAT
Source organism: Sweltsa coloradensis (assembly GCA_024449915.1). Taxonomy (NCBI): domain Eukaryota; kingdom Metazoa; phylum Arthropoda; class Insecta; order Plecoptera; family Chloroperlidae; genus Sweltsa; species Sweltsa coloradensis. The sequence goes on from JAMZAV010000392.1 coordinate 343,939, forward strand.
GCAGATGGCTCGAAAATGTTTTCCCCAACATAACAACTGTTTTGACTCTATTCTCGCTAGCTCAGCGTGGATCTAGCACACGGAGGAACTCCGTGATCTAGCACAGATATTATTGCTTGTGTTGGCTACACATTATTATCTTTCATACACAGAGGGGACAATCCATTTCGCATTCATACTACCCTCACCACTAGTGACGAAAGCATCTGCATTCTTTTGTTGGAATCACTATACAAAGCTTTACTCATTGGCCAAACTGACGGGCTTTCTATAGTCAACCCCAACATAGATTGTCAACAGTACCTGAACGAATTCCTGTCAAAATCCCTTACATTTTATTTAATTATGTGGGCTCTTCATTGACTTTGGTCCGCGAATGAAAGGAATTCTTTCAGGTAGCGTAGACAACTGAGGGTGGGAACGACTTTTATCAGTAGGTCAGTATCAGCAAGAAATTTAATTTACAATACCTTTCAATGCGTTTTAATATGCATTTTTCTCTTCGTTTAAGCATGTTTGCAACATTTTCATTGTTGTTTTAATAGGTAATTTTAATACTAAATCGACCATTAAATGCTATATACAGATTAATACAAGAAGTTGATGTCAGTAAGCAATTTAATTTGCAATATACCTTTAAATGCGTTTTAATGTGCATTTTTCCCCCTATAAAGGCATTTTAGCATTTTGTTGAAATAAAAGGTTTAACAAAGACATTCTTAAATAGACCATTAAATGCTACAATACTATTCATAATATATACATATGTATATATATAGCCTTTATAAACTCCAATATGTAGTACAACACCTCAGCTCAGCTGTTATTTGTTAGAAAGAACAGAAGTGTGTTTTAACTTTTCTGTTTTGTAGGATGTCCGCTGCAGGAAACATATCGGTGCGACCCACAAAGGTGACTTAACTAGTAACTAGGTAATTGCAGTGCTAAGGTAATTAGGAAGGAATGTCCTAGGGCTGTTAGTTGGATCAATCCCAGCATTCGCCTATGACTGAGGGATACTTTGGAAGAAAACACCTTGCAACAAGTGATCTTCCAAATCAGAATCCGACTTGCTATAGTAGCCTCCAACATGATATGGTTTGGGCCGGGGTAGAATAGGCCCAGAACATTCCTCTTCGGCTCATCGTAAGGCGATAAAAGAGAGAGTAGGTGTGGATCCCTCGAATAACATCTTGAGGTGACTGGAGACTACTAAGGGGGCTCTCATGCAAATATTTTCATTATTTACATATACATTTTTATTCGGCAATCATCTAAATAGTTTACTCTTTCATATTCTCTACTCTTCACCATCAATGCTGGCCCCCTTTGTGCTCTAAGTGTCCACAGCTGTGATTGCTGTACATAATATGTCGACCATAGCAATGATTCACTTGATAATGACCTTGTGGTTTAAGTTAATTTTTCATATTTTAAATGGACTTTTAAGGCGCCCTGAAACTACTACTACAGGACAGGCAAACACATTCAGAAGGGTTCAAAGTAAATGCCCACACTACGATGCTGGAGGTTACTATACCTATGTCGATGATATTCTTAAGTACAAGAGTCGGTTTATGCTCAACACACAGGGATTCCTGTATAACGTGAGGCGGGAGGACATAACAGACTTGAACCTAATGAGATCAACTGGGGTCGATATATACAAAATATATGGTTTCTTAATATCGATCTGGATTACGAAACTGCTAAGATAATTATTTATTAAACATACACCACTTGCCTAGACCGGATAGGTATAAACAACACGGGTAATTTTTGTGACGTGAATTATTAAGTAAGTTATTGTCTTTTCTAACTTTCGATGAAGTTGTAATCTTAATTTTTCCTGTAATGTACAACTCCAGCAACAATAATAATAAACATAATAATTTTTGCAACAGTAGTTGAAATTCCAACTCGCACAAGAACTCCGGGTTATACCTACTCGAATCTTTTGACAATGGACACCACTACTACAACACAGTTACCATCTGATTTGAAATTGCGTTAACGAGCTATATAACCTTAGTATAACGTTTGTCGACTCAAAATAAGGTATTGCTAAAAAGATTAACATTAATTTGTAGGGCCTAGGTCCTATTTACACAATAAATGCCCACAAATTGACAACACTAATCTTTGGTATAGGTTATATGTTGTAGTTTCGTTGTAGAGCGGTGTGGTTGAAAGCACTTACATTACAACGGTAATGGAAGTTCACATTCAACCATATAGTTGATTTAACACAAGACAAAAACCAGGACTTAAGGCTCGGGCCAACTTTTTTTACAATGTTAAATGTCCTCATATTCGCATGATCGGCAAATCCAGCTAATTTCACTTCACATGCAGTCTGGACCACTATTCCACTTAATTTTCACTTCAAATAATTGAATTTGCAGGACGATGGTAACAAGATTGTCGCTTGTCGCTATTCAAGCACATTTTACCATTTCAAATATTGTTCCCAAAATTACCTGTTTGGTGGCATATTTACGTCTGTTAATAACAAAAGTGAGCAATTTTTGGAAAATGTGCTCTGATAGCGACAATCACATTTTTACTTAGCATTTTGATGCCAACCACAACCCGATAGGACAAACGATAGAACTTCCAAATGATCCAGACTTAACCTTTATAGGTCTGCGTAAAAACCACCTGTTTTCTCGAGCTCTGCCAACAATCTTAAGGCCCCGTAGTTATGTTCATGTGGCGTCGACACATACTCTTGCCAGCACCGTCTAGCGGAAGCCGCGTGAAGCAGGCATCACAGCTCTACGGCAGCACAACTAGATAATGTTAGCGTGGAAGAGTTAACAATCGAGCTAGAGTATAGTATCATCTACCTAGTTGGCGCCAACACCATACATTATCTGGAGGACCGTACTCTGGTCATCTGAGATCTTTGCCGACGATCGATACCGACCCAACAGCCGGCTCCATTCATCTGCTTGAAAACAGTATTGCATTGCTACCTTTAACTAGCGTGTTGGTATTATTGGAAACAGCGCCGTCTGAGTGAGCCTGGCTGATGAGGGTTGTCCACGTTATAAAGTTGTATCGAAAAACATCGATTTGAGATACATTGACAAAGCGAAAATTAAAATATCGGCGACCGAACATTCCAGAAGAGTACTCAACATAACACACATGGGCCGTAGTCTATTTGCTTCTTCAAGGCTACAACCTATCACTGACGATGGAGGGTCCCCCCAGCCATGATAATGAAAGCTTCTTCAGAATTACCATAGATAATAGACCCAATCTGTTATCTGTGGTATTGCTAACCGAAAAAAGAGTAATTCATGTAATTTCATACACATTAAACAGTTAGTATGCATTTATTGGAATATTTCACTCATTGGGCACATAATCTCACATTTACGACTCTGTTCATTACATCGTCAATAAAGAAAGATACTCGTGGATTGTGGATACTTGCCTATCTGAAGTTCTGCCAACTTTGGCACTCCCGCTGCATTTAACTGCATTATGCGGTAACTGTCGAGAATCGCCAGATAAATCCATTGAGTACATAGTGTAATGTAGAGAGCCAGCCCCAGAAGATAACGCGTCCTTCCACCATATAATTGCTGATGGCATAAGGAAAGACACAACTCTGTGAGTACATCGGATTACTGGGGTATAAATGTCATGCTGTGACTAAATTATTACACTAACCGACAAGCATATTTTCAGCGGCAGGACCGAGGCCATGGCGTTACATGACCATGACTAACACTAGGAAGATGCAAGGGGACCCTACGGCAGCCACCTAGGACTAATGTGACGTCATTCCCGGGAGTAGACCAGAGGCGGTGTCGTGATATTGCAGGCGTTGGCTCAACCAAAGAGCATAAACTCAATGATAGAAGACAGAGTCCTCCCGTTTTCCCTCCCGTGTTCAAGTCAGGGGGGAGTGGGGAGGTTCAAGCTCGTCTTGAAGTCACAGCTCCGGCGGAGAGGTCGGAGGGGTGAACGTCTCCACCATCGTCATCTTCTTCTTCTTTAGCCTCTGCTGACGCGCTTTCTTCCACACGAGGTTCTTGCGCTCATCGACAGAGCTCGCCTCGGGCGGCGACGAGGGGGGAGAGGCGATTGCTTTCCTCTTGGCCTTAGTGACGTCACGTAAACGTGTCTCCTCCTCCTCGAACATAGGGAGCGTAGCTTTCTCCTTCCTCTTGCCTTTGGAGGAGTCACGCACTCGCCGCTCCTCCCCCTCGAACATAGCGAGCGTGGCTTTCTCCTTCCTCTTGCCTTTGGAGGAGTCACGCACTCGCTGCTCCTCCCCCTCGAACATAGCGAGCGTGGCTTTCTCCTTCCTCTTGCCTTTGGAGGAGTCACGCACTCGCCGCTCCTCCTCCTCGGACGAAGGGAGCGTGGCTTTCTCCTTCCTCTTGCCTTTGGAGGAGTCACGCACTCGCGCTCCTCCCCTCCTCGAACGTAGGGAGCGTGGCTTTCTCCTTCCTCTTGACCTTGGTGACGTCGCGCACCTGTGGCTCCACCTCCTCAAACATGTCTGTAAACGAGAGCTTGGACAGCTCCTTGTATCTATCCTGGGTCTTCCTCCACACCACCGTCTTGAGCTCGTCCTTGCTGACGTCACGCACTTGTGGCTTTTCTTCTTCGAACGTAGGGGGCGTGGATATCTCCTTCATCTTGACCTTGGTGACGTCACGCACCTGTGACTCCTCCTCGGACGAAGAGGGCGTGGCTGTCTCCTTCCTCTTGACCTTGGTGACGTCGCGCACCTGTGACTCCTCCTCTTCAAACGTAGGGGGCGTGGCTGTCTCCTTCCTCTTGACCATGGTGACGTCACGCACCTGTGGCCCCTCCTCTTCGAACGTAGGGGGCGTGGCTATCTCCTTCTTGACCTTGGTGACGTCGCGCACCTGTGACTCCTCCTCGGACGGAGAGGGCGTGGCTGTCTCCTTCCTCTTGACCTTGGTGACGTCGCGCACCTGTGGCGCCTCCCCCTCCTCCTCCTCGAACATGTCTGTATACGTCACCTTGGACAGCTCCTTGTATCTATCCTGGGTCTTCCTCCACACCGCCGACTTGAGCTCGTCCTTGCGACCCGGACGCACTCTCAAGGGCCGTGACTTGGTCCCCAGACCGGCCTTGCCATCGCGCTGCTCCTGCAACACCTTTACACACACTAGGCATTAGTACGTAGGTCGTGGAACACACTCCGACAAGTAACTTAAATCATCTGCACATTGACGACCCTGAAAATGATCATTTATTATTTATAATCATCGTCCAAGTGATTGATTGATGTTGGAAGGAGGGGAGAAAGAGAAACATTTCGTTCTAACAGTAAACCTACAATAGAACAATATAATTATCCAATCTACCCCATTCGCTCAGTTTATAGCGCACACATAGTACAAGTATATCCGTTCATTTTAAGTCTACGTTCAGTCAGATAAATTGAAGTAGCGTCATCATACTTTAAGAAAATTGGCTGAATGAAGTCAAGACGTCAGTTATTGTCATTATTCGGTAATAGGGGTTGAAAGCATGAATAATATTATGTCAAGATGCTTGTATAGATCCACCAACACCACTGTGGCCCGCGTCATTACGTGCTCGCGCCTCCGGGCCAAGTTCACTATCTGTTTTATGGGACGTAGGGCTTATAAGAACGCACGTAAATTCAGAGCCGTATGCTTCACTTGTCGACGGTAGACGTAATAGACACATCTCCAAAATAAGCTTACGGCTGGGGAGCGATAAGACCTCGCCGCCCCGTACCATCCTTTTATCTCTGCTGATACGATCATCCTCTGCATTCAAGTCAACTTTGAATCGTCTGTTTTGGCCAGGGCTTTTGTGGAGTTGGTAAGTTGTTTTGAAGGAACTAAGCTGATGCTGACGTCACCGGCGGATGGATTGCAGCCAATAAGCGGTCTCCAATTAAAATATTGATTGCTCATTGTCCCGCCGAGGCCGGGCACATCGGCATACTTGCTGTAGAACAACTAGATCTTTATAGGTAGATCTTTAACAGTATAAAGGAATCCGGAACGATAGCAAGAACAAAATCTCTGCCCCGAGTGATATCCCCCTGGCTTTCACCGTGATCCACCATCAATCAAGACGAGGTTCGAACCCCGACCTACCGCACTGGGGGACTAGACACCCCCGGGCAAGGAATTTACAAGGAAGGAAACCCTGGATCACGAGGCTAGGTATCGAGGCTTCACCGCTGCTGCCTAGGGCTACACTGACCATGACAGAACTTCAGGAAATCTTACCAATGTATGGACAATTATCGCAGAGCTTTTACGTAAAATTCTTGGAAATATGAAAGTGATTTCATTATGTGGATGCACATTAGCAATTATGAAAGAGTACTCAAGGTTGCAAGGCTAAAACGTGATTCATTATTATGTAGATGACTTATTTAAACCACAAGACAGATTAAGCAGAAAAGTTAAACGGTTCTGCTGCATCGACCTTGCGTCATGTCTGATGTCTTACAAAGGTCAAGAATGAAGTGCTTACAACAGGTAGGCTGAACTCTCGACAAGGTTGCGATTTTGTGCACAGATTAATAATTGAAGAACACAAATCATGATTTGGGCAAAAATGTCTAGTCCCTGGTAAAGGAGTGTTTATAATGAGGAGGAAATCTTCCAGGTATATCGATTTATAGCCACAACATACAATTTGTGTTCCTGTTATTTTAAAAGCTGTTATTTTGTTGGAATAAGTCTTCAAACCATGCAAATAAGAACTGAATATGGGAATAAGGGGGGAGGGGGGCGAAGAAATACATCGGAAGAATATTGCAGAGATGACTTTCAAAGTAAGATGTTAAGTATAGGTAGAAGTGAATAGAATGAATGGATTTCGATGACAAACGCAAAACCGCATCTGTGGTCAAGTGTTTAAGAGAATCAAACTAACATCTACTCGACCACGGCTGGCCCAGAATCCGGAGTGAACAATTTGAGATGAAACTGAGATGGACATTATGTTGAAGTGTTCGAGATGTGATGATTGGTGAGACCAGATGCAGGCGAGTGTGCAGGAGAGGGTTGGAGGAAGATCTGGTTGGAGATATCAGGAGAATTCACTGGTGCTGATGACATACACGAGTGACGGAATATAGGCCTACCAACATATTTCCTAACTGCTGCTTGTTTCTAGAATCTTGCTGGAAATAGAAGAGTGTAGTGAAACTTTCGTCTTGTGTGTTGGCTTTGGATATAAGACAAATAATTAACGTGGCTTAGAAGGATTATTCACTGCTATAGTTGTTCCAAAGCAACTAAGCAGATGCTGACGTCATCGGCGGATGGATTGCAGCCAATCAGCGGTCCCCAGATTAAAATACTGATCGCTCATTGGCCGGCCGAGGTCGCGCGCATCGGCATACTTGCTGCGGAACAACTATAAGCGGTAAGTTGAGCTACAGTAACAATATGAACAATAGTAAAACTTAAATTATGGCCAAATCTAAAGCTCAAATACCTCAGATGTACTGACATACTGCCAGTGCCAGTACCGGTAAAGTACCGACATTGAGGCAGTCATGTGTATGTGAGATAGCCATTTACTGTCCTGCGTTCATTCAACATACTCATGTCAAACACGAGCTACATTATCATGAAGCACCCTTTACCAATCAAACGTAAACATGACTTTTGTTTTTCAATCGTGCTTGGGTTTGAAATGTTTGAAGCCGAGTTATTTTTTTATCAAATCAAATATTGGGTACTTTCTAAGAATTTCCAAGGAGATGCTCTACTTAAAAAACTATTTTATAGTTTATAATGTGGGTAAGTGACTCTACGCCAGTGGCTGCACGCCGTGAGTGCAAGCAACTTAGCAACGCACGATATTTTATACAATTCAAGTGATATCCAGGATACAAACATTAGTTCATACAATAATAGTCGTCACAAGAGGCTACTTCTAGCACAGAGAGGCAAGTCAAACGGAAAAATAAATAATTTGCCGCCATTTAAGGTCGGCTCAAGCAATATTTGATTGTTCTAGCAAGAAAACGAGAACTTCTACAGAAGCTTAATTGATTTCTTAGAAAATATAACCTCTTGAAAATATTCCTTGGTTTAAAGAATGCCCTACATCTGAAACAATCGAAATCGCTGCAAGGCAATGCACAGTTACACAATAATAGTGCAGATTTAGCATTAGGTAACTAGTGAACTTCCAAGAACTGTTCGTGATGTTGCAAAACCTTGAAGAACAATCGTAGTCCGTAAAAACACGCGAAAGAAATGTATATAAATGCATCCAATATGTTTTCAGGACAAAATTGATAAAACATAGTCAGGAAACTTTTCCAAGGAAATCCAACAGCTTTGCCTTGTCATTTGATGAATACCCGATCATGAGGTTAATATTTGATCTGTATACTGAGGGTCATTAATTATCATAATCATAACAGAACATACAATGAGAAATTGTCAGTCTGAGAAATTCTTCCTGGATGTGTCATAATAATACGGTTTGATAGAAGATATTGTTTAGTTTGAGGTTAGACAAAATACTTCTATGTAGAGACACGACACTCAGTGCTTTCGAAACGTACACAAAGATATTCCTCGTTTGACAAAACACTGGAGCAAATCGGCCATCTTGCAGAGACCGGGTCTTCGTTTTGTGTAGAATCAAGGCGATTCTATCACACTCCAGCTTTCACAAGATCTTTGAATAGAAGAGAGCACATACATCGGTTGAGCTGCAGAGCGACTCTCTAAAAACTGCGTTAAATTTGAATTCAAATCAATGAAATTCACCCTGCGGTCAGTCTCTAGCTGGCAGTAGATTGAATACAAAAATTAACTCGTTTAAATGACAATTCACTTATTTATCTTTTTAGTCTAGATAATACACAAATGCTTGTAACACTGTAGCAGTGTTGCTTAATAATATTACAAACTATCTTCTCGCCTTTTTATGTATACCTACAGTTAGTATACTGTGTTTAAATGGTAAAATTTATGGTTAGGGCTATACATATCTCTCCGCACATCGCCTTAGAGATAAACGACTGAATTTGTAAAAATTGTCTTCAAATGAAGAATATCAATTATTATCTTATCTTAGAATACTCTGCACAATGGCTGGCGCTAATCATAATCGCCTGTTCGACAACTGGTGTGCTCATTATGTCCTCGGTTGTGCTCTGAGTTACGAAGTAGTATTTTTGTTTACAATTTGAGGAAAAAAGTAGAGTTTGCTAGTGACGACTAAGATCCACTGAATTTCCTAGCGGACTTTAAGACTGTGAGTTCAACGAAAAAAATATCCAAAATATGCATAAAACGGTACTTAGTTCATAAAGAGTATAAGATCATTAATCACAGTCTTTTGAAAATTACAAATTAATTTTGGTATTATTTTTTGGTTGATACATCTTTTCACTATCGCTAGTACTTTCTAAGAACGATTTTGGGTGCCAAGTTTTGCAAAAAGTATATGATTTGGATGGCTGATATTTTTACTATAGCTTACACTTGCCTTTGACTATGCAATGAGGTGTATAGCTTTCGTATCATTTTTCTTTTGGCGTTACAAATACCATAAACGTACCGGAAAGTGCAAAACACTATAAAATAGAGGTTTTAATTTTTAAATGTATTAAGAAGCGACTGTCACGTGGATATTTAGAGGACCTTGGCGGAGACCAACAAGCTTCGATCAAATACAAACAAGATGCAATACGGCAAATACCAATGTCAGGTTATAATAATACACATCTTATCACCATTATCTTGAAATAGTTTTCAAGTTAACAAAAGTATAGTATATTCCTAACAACAAGCCGAGGTGGCACATGCGATTAGGGCGCAGGTCCGAAGCATGTGTCACTACGAGGACGTGGGTTCGAGTCCTGCATAAGGCTTAGGATTTAGTAACTGTCCTTCACCCCAATGTATCACCACTCTCCACTCGTCCACTGTATCACCACTACACATAAATGTAATAATAGAGACGTCAAGCAACTAAATCAATCAATCAATCGTTATGTTTGTGGAGCATACCAATTGGCGTAATCTGCTGTATGTGTTATGGTGTTAAATCAATAAATTAATAGACTAATAAATCAATAAATCAATAAATACAGAAATAAATAAATAAACAAATAAATAAATAAGTAAATAAATAAATAAATAAATAAAAATACATAGATAAAGTAACATCGCGTCCAGGTAGACTACGAGCCCAGGTACGCTCCGAGCTTGAGTACGCTAAATGCGTCCGCGTGATCTATCTACGCATCAAGATAACCTGTTGAGCAGACGCATCCACACGACCGACTCGTTGCTATACCACGGTGACATCGGTGACCCCTGTCCGACTCTTTCCCACACTCATTCGTCATGCACTTTGTTTTTACAAAGTTAATAACGTGGTAAATACCTCCGTAGAAACGATATTTTAATCTCGCAACGAACGGTTTACGCAATCACGTGGTAATGTATCGACAACACGTTCTCTACGCGACATTCAACAACCTGTCACAGATAGGTAAGATAATATATACTCGGCGTATCTTCTCACAACTATGTATGTGAGCTCGCTGAGGCTGTTTTACACCTTATAACCTTATCATACATTATAATTATAAATATTATGCTTCTTTTAACGCGTTTTTTTACGCGCCATACCTATTGAGAACCAGTTTAGCAATGAATTCTAACGTTTTATGTGACCACATTGAATTGAAATGTTCCTATGATTCAACATTCACCGCTAGAAATGCAAACACCCTCTATTTGGGGGGTTTGATGGGAAGAAAAAATAAACGCTACAGCACGCTAATAAAAAAAATGCTAAATATTCCAAATATAAATATCAAAAATAATTTTATAATACTAATAATGAATAATATGTTTATGTTTGCTCGTCGTTGGTGTCAACGCATAGGGTTGGCTTGGTCGGTTTTAAATGTAATGTTCCCCACTGAAAATCAGTATGTGACTAAGTGGGTCGACTCTAATTACGAAATTAATTATTTTTTTAATTATTAATTTAATCTTTCCTTTTGAAAGCTCTTAAAGAAATATAGATCATGGGAATAAAGACGCGTGGAAATATTATTTCAATTTTTGAACATATAGCACTTCATTCAAACTGTGGGTTGTCCAATAATAATTATAAACTTATAAATTATACATGCCGGTACAAAGAGTATCTCATAATTGAGTATCAGTACTATATTTTTGGACATATCAAACTAGGCGAAAGGAACGAGACTCTCAAAGAGTAACCAAAAACTTAGAACTCGTACAATTTTATCTAGGGGCAATAGTTTAAAGAAGCAATGTACTAAAACAATTAATTAAGTGGAATTTTAAAGTAAAAACATAAACCAACGACTGAAGGTCGCATAAAGCCAGATAACACCATATTAAATTAGACTCTTTCCTGATTAAACCGACTGACCCCAGCCATAACAATACCCGAGTAGTAGCTCGTTTCAGGTGGCACCATCTTCATAATAGACCCAAATACTTTTGAGTAGTGATTTAACTTTGGAGTAGAACCATTAAGACCTATTAACGGCAATAAACAGAATGAAGTTATCTGACATTAAGATAAGTAAACTATTTAACTCTAGCGAGCAATCACGTTGGTTAGGTCAACAGCATCCACGACAAAAAAGCTACTGTGGTATAATGAATGTACTTCATACGGTACGTACTCAATACTGCGACTGTGGTGTCGATTATCTCCGTCTAGCGCTAGCAGCAGCACGCAGCTTCCCAGAGGTGATTAGCTGGTGACCACGTAAGTGTCAAATAATGTCATTGATTAGGAGTTTCGGACAAGTTCACTGGACTTGTTCAGGTAAAAGTGTTTTTCTCAGTTAGAGTGATAACTAATTGACTTTCGGCCACGCGAAGACAGATGTGCGAACTTAAAAGTGCATTACACCACACGCATGCACACCCGACGAGGAGGGGGGAGTGGGGGGGGGGGGAGAGGAGAGGGACCTTTAGTACTCAAACATCTCTTCTACAAGGATCGCATTATTATCTATATAGCCTATGTTCTTTAAATCAATACATTCGTATTTATAGTCTACCCATCCCCCAGTCACAAAACTGATTTTCAGTGCATATGAGATTAACTTTTCTTTAATTTTAAGATTGCATAACTCATTCACGTAAACTAGGAAAAGAAGGGGACCAAGTACAGTACCCTGTGGGACCCCACAGTTTATTGTTGTATAGGAACTTGTGACATCATTAAATTTAGAGCCGACCAAGCCAACCCTGTACTCGCCGACACCATCGACGAGCGAACAATGACTAACAAGAGACCGGAATATTTAAGTAAGAAAATCAAGCTGGACACGATTCCACCCGCGGACAGCGCCAGAATCAACAAGACTAATTCGGAACAACCTTAGAATTTATTATGTCTCGTTGCTAGGACGGCTCCAAAGTCACCGTTTACACATTCCTAAGTCAAGAACTGAAGGATATAAGGCCACATCAGAGTTGAAAAACTTCTACCTATAGCGGGAATCAAACCCTGGACCGTCTGCGTTGGAAGCAGAGACGCTAACCACAAGACCAACGAAACGTCATTCTTGAAGAAAATACTAATACATCAGACATTTTAACTCAGTTTTTTTGCTGTATTTATATTTTTTTTATATTAATTTGCACACTGCTCATCACCATCCATTTATTTATTTAACTGTGTGTGTGAATAAAATCACTATCTCCTTGTCATTAATTTAGATATGTTGAGGATATTTGTAGAATGGCATTCGTGTTGTACAAGTCTTGTAATAATACATAGGCCTACATAAATTAGCAGTACACATTAATATTTTATATAGTACTTTCATATTATCAATAAATTCTGTTCTATTCCAAGGTCCACATTTGTGTTGAGATTTTCCTCAAGTCATACAAGCACTTCCTCTTTTGTAAATCTGTCTCCTTTGATCACTTCAAATTATTCATTTGTATTACTATATTTTTTTAAAATGCCTTATAGCTTGTTAGAAAAGGGCATAGCTACAATCCTAATGCACAAACAATATATTTGTTATCTTAAAGTTTCAACTTTTGGTAATTGATAACAAGTGCTCAAAAGAGACTTCAAACAACAACAAGATACCTACAATTGAAAACAATTGTTTGACTTTCATTATGTGTTTATCTTTGTTTTTAAATGGATGCAATCATCCGAGCAAACGAATGAAAACTTCAATGATATCGTAAATACTAAGTGTTAGGTAATGTGACAATAATCGATCGGTCCTCGATTAATGATATGTAACATTAGGCTTAGTGATGAATCTCGCGTAAAACGTTCACTTTACTACATGATAAGCCTTATTCTACGAATGCGTTGCCAGTTTCACTTTCTTATTAGAATTACTGTAAAATACTTAGTGTCATTGCCAATGGTGGCTCGTGTGATTATTGTGGAGGTGCACACACGTAAAAAACAATAATGTGGGCACCAAAAGGGGTCTGGATTCGTCTATAGTACCCTTGAAACGACTTGAGTATATTTCTCGAATGTAATGGTCGGAAAATAACTCTTTAATGTGTAATTGATAATGGAAAACAATCCAGAAATTAAATTATTATAATGCTTGAATAAGATATTACATACCCGAATAATGCCCCTTCATCTTCTCCGACACGCGCCTCGATCACTTATTAGTTACTGAAGTTATTATTTATAAATATAATTGGATGAGCGAAGCGAAGACTTCAATTTCACCGACCCCCCAAAAAATTTAGCTCGGTTGTTTTTTTTTTTGTTTTTTTTTTGTTTTTCCGTCTGTTTGTTCGCTCTCTACCGGGCAAACGGCATATGCGATCTTGATGAAAATTTGACACGACCTTCGTTTTCTCTGAACTTAGACTTGCCACGTTTTTGGGTACAATCGAAGAAATATTTCTCATGAATATCGTACTTTTACGATTTTTTTCGATTTTTAGTGCGATATTTTCGTGACATTTGGGCCGATTCTGACCACACGGGTGGGGCTACAACGTTAATATTTCACATGGACATTAAGGTCATGGTGATGTATTGCTTTCCGAAAGAAAAAGTTGAAAAAGTTAGCCAGAATCTATAGAAATAAAGCTTTTAATATAATTTTTTTTGATTTTTTGTGCGATATTTTCGTGCCATTTGGGCCAATTCTGACCAAACGGGTGGGGCTACAACGTTCATATTATACATGGACATTAAGGTTATGGTGATGTAGTACCTTTTGAAAGAAAATGTTGAAAAGGTTAGCCAGAATCCATAGAAATATAGCTTTTAATGTAAGATTTTTACGTTAAATAATAACAAATTAACAAGAAACAATAGAAACTTGACAACAATCACCTACAATGCGTCGGCAGAAAAACAAAGCACTTGCAAAAGTAAAGATATCCCACGCAAACTAAAAACTTTAAAAAAGCTCATCCATCAACGCGGCGCGACTTTAGCGTTTTCCTAGTACGTTGTAATAGAAAAGATGACCTGAGGCCTAGTTCTGCCGGCCGACAGTAGAAAACCATGTAAAAACTGTGCGCACATTCGGAGAGTGCACCTCCAGTGGCAGCACTTACCGCAGAATGACTCCTGCCGAATATGCCTTGCTCTGTGCCGGCCAAAATCAATTCAACGATTTATTGAGACTATAACGATTGGCTTTGAACATAAATTTGGAATTTAGTTCGCGCAGATATTTGGGGGTGCGCGTGCACCTGTGCATCTATACACGAGCCGCCCCTGGACTCATGGCTACCATGCCCGACAAAACTAGTTCATTAATCTTGAACTAGTTCGATATAGATGCAATCAATCAATCAAATGCACGGATGATTGACGTTATCACAATCAATAAGATAAGCTGAAAACAATGCAAAAACCCAGGACTCTCTCGTACGATTTATTGATAAGGAAACAGCCTTGAAAGCGATGTTCACAACATGTCGGGTATAAAATGCGTCTTGCTCTAGTTTTGAATGATAGTTATCCTCTAGTGGTTGACTACAAAGGTAAGTCTTGTGTCTTGACTAGGGAAGTAGCAACAAATAGACTTGAATAGTTGCAAGGAATAGCACTGTTGATCGTCAAGACTGTAGCGCGTCACCTGAAACTATTTTAACTCCCCGGGGTTAAGAGTTAAAATAGCTACAGGAATACAGCCCCTGGATTGGTTGAATGTTATTATTCGTTGTTTGAAAACCAATTTACTTGGCTGCTGACCACAATGTGAAATAAAATCCAATACACTTTAAACTTGGAACTAATTTAAGTTCTTCAGGGGGAAGGATCACCACCAATATTAAAACCATGCGAAATAACCTTATTTTAGTAATATCTCTCAAATCGTAACGTAAAATCAAAAAAGGGCTACTAGGTCTCACGTAGTTTCGTTAGAACTACACCCTGCATGAAAAATGATTCAAATAATATTGTAATCAGTAGCGTTTTTAATTACGGAATACGTAAATTAAATTTAAACCTTGATTAACATCATTACTGGTTACAATATTTGAAAAAGGTTTTATGCCAGATATAGTTCTAACTAAACCACATGGGACCTATTCACTTTTTCGTTTTTGTGTAGCGTTACGTGAGTTTTTACTCAAATAAGGTTATTTTGCGTGGTTTTAATATTGGCGGTAGTCCTCCCTTTTTTATAATATAATGGCCACATTCTGTCGAGTTCAAAGAGTTGTACGGGTAAAATAAATCCTTGAAGAAAGTCCTGGAAGAATTGAGGTACTGCTGCTCAAGCTTCCCCAAACACACATACACATCCCAATAAGGAAATAACTTTGATGGATTGGTAAGGTAATTATTTGCAAGGTCCCATACGCAGGGAGAATAATCGGTTCCCATTTTTAAATTCAACTCTGCAACTTGATTGGCAACAGTTGCAATGAAAATTGTAGGGTCCAAAATCATGACCTTCTTATCTTTCCTGACAGCAATGCCACCCTTTTTGTTGATCCATTTACATATAACCAACCTCCTCATGAACTTCCCACTATTTTTGACGAGGTACATCAGCGATCAGTTTCCTAACTCTGAACTTGAGTGAACGTTTCAGAAACGAAATATTATCTGCTTCATCATTCAGAGGAAAAGCACTTGAGGCAGATGTTATAGCTGCTCCATCGGAAGAATACAGACGCTAGCGGCATCGGCGGGCCAATGAGCGATCAGTATTTTATATTAGGGGCTGCTGATTGGCTAGAACCAGCCTTACGGTGACGTCACCATCTGTACCACGGTGAATATCTACACATATCCTTACAATTCCTCTCTGATTCCAGCTAAGAGATGAAGACTGTGCAACTTCTCCTGCTGCTGGTGGCTCTGTGTGCAGTCGCTCAAGCGAAGCGACTGGTGTTCCAGAACCGGCTCGGTTACACCATCTGGGTTGGTTC
Source organism: Sweltsa coloradensis (assembly GCA_024449915.1). Lineage (NCBI taxonomy): Eukaryota > Metazoa > Arthropoda > Insecta > Plecoptera > Chloroperlidae > Sweltsa > Sweltsa coloradensis. The sequence continues at coordinate 360,354 of JAMZAV010000392.1, forward strand.
TCAGGGCAACTCTGGCAAGCCACCGATCAGGAATGGTGGTTGGCAGATGGGAGCCGGTAGCCAGGTAAGCGCAAAACTATCTTGCTTTGGAGATCAATATACCTCTTTGCAGAAGTAAAACAATCATCGATTTCCTTTTTCCTCAAAGTTAATGCAAACATCAATGTAATACGGATTAAGTTGAATATTTGTTCAAGGAAGTTGCTTCAATGTTCAATCATCAACCAATAAGATCCTCCTTTGATTTTCTCCCACAATATATTATCACCTCCAGTTGGAATTGTTGAAGACAGCAAATGAAAACAAATGCAGCATTGTGTTAGAAAATATCATTGATCATGGTGAATGATTTGAGGTATCATTAATTAACGAATGGCTAAAAAAACTGTATCTTCTGTTCAATTGTTGAGCGTCCACCATGAAACAAAATTAAGAAATTGAGTGAACCAATAAATGGTACTCATATATGAACATTGATCAGAAATGCCAGTCAAATTTTAGTTGCAATTTCCCCAGAGGGACATTTTCTCATCATCAAATACTACAATGGACTATAACTGTGTGCATGCTTCGCAGGAAACAATCGACATCCCCGACGACTGGGCCGGCCGCTTCTGGGGTAGAACCGGTTGCAACTTCGACGGCTCCGGCAACGGCCACTGCGAGACCGGCGACTGTGGTAACCGGCTAGAGTGCCGTGGTAACGGCGGAGCTCCACCGGTGACTCTCGCAGAGTTCACCTTCTCCGGGTGGCAAGGACAGGACTTCTACGACATCAGCCTCGTAGACGGTTTCAACATCCCCTCTACCGTAAGTGTGACACTCGCAATGTGAGACTTGTGGGGAACTAAAACCATCGACATTCTACAAACTGCTAGCTTCTGGTCATTTAAATAACTTTTGATTGACTGTTTGACTTTGATATGTCTCATTGTGTATCATATTTGTTTGATCGAGATGATATTATGAAGTGGTGATATGTGAATAATGATAAAATTAAAACCAACACAACATGGAGGACGGACAGACCTTTGGTGGCCACCCCAACCACAGCGACTCGAGATAGCCAACACCCAGGTTCTGAAATGTGGCACCCACGTTGTATGTCAAAGAATTAGGAAAAGGGTGATGGTGTGGTAAAGGTTACGAATTGGGGTTTGATGACCCTCCCGTAAAACAAGGTTAATACTTTGATCTGCGAGTTGGGAAACCGCATAAATATCCTTTTCACCAATTGATCTCCATTCATTTCAACTCATTCATCTTAGCAAGGAACATAAAAACTTCCACTCAATGAGGGTCCAAGTGTTGCACCAAGATGAAGAAGGAGTGCGCAACAACCACCTCCCTGAGGCGAAAACACCCCCCTTACCCACGACAGCCACAAGAGCGAAGACGAAGACGTCGTCAGTAGGCCTCTGCTTGAGGAAGAGCCAGGAAGTTTCTAGTATGTCTGTGACCCGGTATTTGTTTTACGTGTGTCTACAATGTTACTTCCGAGCCGATAGGAAGGAAGAACAAGAAAAGGAATCGAAGGCCTTGGAAATACTCAAAAGTAGTGGATGGTTTTGGACGACACAAATTGGTCACGCCAAAGACAAATCTTGTAAAATTTATGACTTGCACTCGCTCAAAAATGGTGAATGGATGACAGATGTAACTCAACTTTTTGAATAAAACATACCTCTTGTTAGGAATATAATTTTGATTGGTATCACTGTCAGTTTGATTTTGCTCCTGAATCCCATTGTGTTTTGAGGCAACCCTCATTGAGTCTCGTGTACTGCACGGCATGTTTTGGAACGGACACCTTAGATACGTGGTTTATTTCGTTTGATTTCAACTGAACAAAACAAAGGTAAACGTGCTTTAAGTGGATTCTCCCAGGACACACCGAGCAGTAAGGCGAGTAGTGTGGCTAAGATCCTAGGTCCAAGAGTCCTTGAAATCGACTGCATGGGCTATATTGCTACCATGCTGGTACTGGATAGCAGAGTTGCTAGATATACATATTTCACAGATAACTGGATATTAAAGTCTAGATTAAAGTTGGTGGAACACCTTATCTACTTTTACTGGCAGATAAGTTCAAGAACGGAAGCTTATAATTTGGTATAACCGGCCTTTAATTACCTCAAGTTATCCACAAGAAACAATTTCACTTGTCAAACACGTACAAGAAGATGGCAGATGTACAACATGCATACTGCTCTTTCGTATCGGAAACTATCAATACTCTACAACGACAGCAATAAAACAAATTAATGAAATGAAGGACATGCCACAGTTTTTCTAGGTCTAGGACATCAACAAATTAAACATTTCACATTCATAAAAGTTTAAGTCGAATAGTTAAAATTTGAGACTTGCTAATTTGAACTGTCAGGTGAATGCAAATTTTTTGTCCATCAATTTTTACACCTTTTGCACTTTTGAAGAAATAAGCGTTCTTTTGTCCAGGTGTAATTACAGTATTTCTTCCAAAGACGTGTTCTTTTGTCCAGGGGGTAATTACAACTTTTACACTTTTTGCACCTGCCTCTTGAGGAGGTGTAAAAGGTGTATCTATGGAAATTCGCACCAATTTCAAAAGTAACCCTTGTATAATGTGCGATTGTTTAATAAATAGAAGATAAAACTGGTAATAATAAAATAATATGGAATAGAATTGTAGAAAATGCACAAAGTTGTGTTATTGAGTGAGATATCTTATGAAAGTGTTTGAATTGAATGACAGCTGGCAACATAACCTCGAAATTTGCTGTCAAATTACAACAAAATCGTTCTTTTGTCCACCCGTGAAATATTACACCTTTTAACCCAATTTCTGATTCTGTATTTTACACCTAGGTGTAATTACCACAATTTGAGGTGGACAAAAGAACAAACCTAATGCCCTTGACTGATAATGTCCTAAACATTGATGACTTCATTTTAATTCACTTGTTTCATTGTCGTAGAAGAGTTTTGCTATACATACTTAGCGTTTTCCGATAACCCTGGTGGTAGAAATATAGACCGTAGTTTTGGAGTTCATTGCTCAGACCACAACGTTTAAAGTATGAATGCTTTTCTAGTGACGCATGTTATGGAAATAGATCAATGTTATTTCAATTATAGACAAATATGGGTTCTTACTCAATATGAAAAGTATATACATTTAAAATAATTCTAGAGATAGAAGGATGGTATAAACCACAAGCGAAAGAAGAACCGAAATCATGGTCTCAAGTGGTAGTTACAGTTAGTGGTGAACCTCTGACACACTGGACTACCTTGCACGCTTTACATTGGGGATATGTTTATACAAAACCGGAAGAGACATGTTGTATGTTGTCATGTTGATGAAGACACCTACATAATCTAAAATATGGTAACAAATAACTTTAGTGCCTCTGCAAAAAATGCACTTGGAATGTATCTTTGAGAAAATTAATGATGATGGGTTAAGAATGTTCATAGTAAGGCTAACAACTCTATTTATGAAGCAAATGACAGCAAACTTTATGGATTGACATCACGAACATGGATTAAGATGTTCGGAAGCAGCAGCAACAGACAACTAAAAGCATAAATAACATGTCATGTGTGCTAAAAGTGAAGACCTGTCAATGAAGTAAATAATTGACTAACTTCACAATTTTTTTTTAAATTGTAAAAAAATCTTAAAATTTCGTAATTTCGGGTACCCGGGTACCAATATTGCTCCTCAATAATGTGTGTTTATTGTGCATGCTTGTTATTAGAAGGATCTCTGTGAGGCCACGCTCAGCCTTTTTGTTTTTCGAATAAACGGTAAATAACATCGGTACACTTCACGCTTACGTTGACAAGAAGATCCAGTATACGCGTATTCTTAATAATATGTACGTAATTGACTAAATTTAAGTGACTACGGGAATTGATTCCAGAGTACAACTACGATTTATTTACGCAGATTTGTATTCTGGATCTTAACTTTGAAATCAGTATTGGCGCGTAGGTGAATTGTGTTGATTGTAAGAAAAACGGTTTAGTAGAAATTTTCTGAATTGTCATCCAAGTTTTGGATTTTTCATTTGTTTACTTTATGGACTGATGTCTCGCAATGATCTTTAAAGGCTTATTCCAAGACACTTTTTATTTAATTTTAAATATGGATTTAAACATAAGTTGATCGCCACATCCAGCTGCGCTCGTTCGGGATCAAGTCTTATCAACATCGATTTTCCACTCAATAATACTATTTACTAGGTTATTTAAAAATTAACGTTATTAGAACAGGTAAAAAATCAATGAACTAAACACTGCTCTTAGGTACGAAACATTATTTGTATTATGTAGCGATAATTCGAAAAGTTTCATTTTTCAGTCAGCAAGTCGAAAAAGTGAAACTTTTCGAAATACCGCTACACAACAAATATATTTTTCCTACCTAAGAGCAGTGTTAATTTCAGTTAATTTTTTAAATAAAGATTAGAATGTTATCGACAAAAAGTGAAATGGAAGTAGTATTTGAAGGAGCCACGCCACAGAACTATTTAAACTTGAGTCTGCCTAAATGGGCTATGTCGAAAGTTCACACGGTAGTAGTTAAAACGGTCGGAGTCACAGAACGGCGTGAACTTGACACCGAGCTGAGCCCTTGACCTCGTGCCGATATGTCATCCATCCATGCACGTTGCAGCGGTGATGATCAATATCGTCTGTCTAGACCCATCGATCTGCTGGGTGCAAGACAACACAACAGATGCATCTGCTGGGTGCAAGACAACACAACAGATGCATCTGCTGGGTGCAAGACAACACAACAGATGCATCTGCTGGGTGCAAGACAACACAACAGATGCATCTGCTCGGTGCAAGACAACACAACAGATGCATCCCCATCAACTTTAATGATATTCAACTAAAGAAAACACGAAAACGAGCAACGAGCACTCTCACCGATATTTTGAAACTCAAAGGAAAATGGCTGAAAGTTGGTTGAATGAAAGAGAAACTTGAATAAAAATGGGGGAAATGTTTTTTTTTACGGGACAATAGTGGTAATTTTGGCCAACACATGTAAATTTTGGGTCAATAAGAAAACGATAGTTCTAGGTGCAATACTTGATAAGGGAAAATAATTTTCTGAAATACATAACGTTTGATGTAAGATATTTTTCGTCCACCGGTTCAAAACTCTAATTTGACAAAAAAAAATCGCACATAATTTCAAACAATTATTTGCCCTTATACTCGTAGCGAAGACAAAGGTGTGTTTAAAAAAAATCTAAGCTCAAAATTAAGTATTGAACCTACAACTTTACTTTTCTTATTGAAAAAAACTTTTTTATTCAAGTTTTCCCATGCATTCAATTAACTTTCATACATTTTCCTTTGACTTTAAAAATATCGGTAAAAGTACTCTGGAATGGCCTATAGTAACCAAGTTTGTATCCCAATTTCTTCTTTGGAAAACTACTTGAAGACTGCCGTCTTTATTGTGAACATCATTATGAACTTAACTCTTGTTAAGCCAGGACAAATGTGAATGATATAGGTCTACATGTTTATACTAAATCACAGGAAACAATTTAATTTACTTATTGTATTCTAAGTTTGAGTCGTGACACGAAGGGTATTGTACAGACAAAATTAAAAAAAAACGTGCTATAACATAAGTACAACAAATTAATGGCTTTACAAAACACTCAGAGGAAGATGTTGTACAAGTAATTTTTTACTATTTTTTCCAACATAAGTCGGTTCAGGGGGTTGCTCACCACCTGTTTTCTTGGGCACACAGAGTTTATCAACATCGGATTGCCAGGCCTGTCATGTCCTCTTCTCCTTCAATTTCTGATGATAGTTTTTTATAACTTCTGATTTGGACTTAAGTCCATCAGTTCTTGGCTTAAGAATTTTTAAACGGTGACTTTGGAGCCGTCCTAGCAACGAGGCACATAACAACTTTTAATCTTGTTACGAATGTGCCAATTGTTAATTCTGGCGCTGCCCGCGGGTGGAATCGTGTCCAGCTTGATTTGAACTTATATTTGTGATTTTTTCCTGGCTGATTAAGACAAAATTTTGAAAATCTATGACCACAGGGCTGTCCATGTATGCTTTATTGCCAACTTTGCAAAGTTTCATATACGTCGGATGCTTCTTGGCCGAGCGAATAGCTATTTGCTAACTGCCAAATGTGTCACATTCCCTCCTAAGTGTCACTGAACACGCAGTGTATCTTGATACAACACCCAAGGTTGTAAATCTTACGCGTCAAAGTTCTGATCAAGCCACACACACAGCGCGCGTGATAAAACCCCCCGCGGCCTCAATTTTGACCAAACTAAATTCCCTAATATTTTCTTCCTCAATTAGGCTATGGGCGATCCACACTATCATTATGACGGGCTGAGTATTGAAAACGTGTGAGTTACGGCCCGTACGTGTTATGGTTTCGCGCCTTATAAGGCTGCGTTCACGATCAGGAATGCGATATTAGGTTGACTTGTGGCCACTTTCGCCATTAAAATATACTACTTTGTAACAACTTATCTGTTCGTAAATCATTTTAAAGAAGAGATGAAAGCATTTTCATAGTTCATTCAAGTGTATCGGACGGCTACAGTGTGGTAAAAAACTGTTGACACGAGTATACGAGGTATGCATTGTTTTCAGGCTAATACTTAGACATCTCCAGCTATAAATCACTGCATAAACTGTCAATAATCAAAACACCGCACATACTAACACATATTTGAATATTTAAAAATAAACTCAAAGAGGGATAGTCGCCAATATTAAAACCGCGCGAAATTACATTATTTTCATAATGTCTCACATAAAGTTACGCAAAATCGAAAAAGTGGATAATAGGCCCCATGTAGTTTCGTTAGAACTATACACGACAAAAAATGTTTATCAAATATTTTGATCAGTAGTGTTTTTAATCACGGATTAAATTAAATAAAATTATTCTTTTAATTAAAAACGCCAATGATTATAATATATATAAAAAAAATCTTGCAGGGTATAATTCTAACAAAAGTACATGGGGCTTATTATCCTAGACCTACAACTCGTAGGCCAAGACATGTATTAGTAAGTAGTAGGTAACTAGCCTATTAATTTGTAAATATAGGTCCTACCCTTTCCATATACTCTAACTGCAAGATAGGGGTGAACTTTGTTATGTAAACATTAAACTATGTGTGCAACACAATGGAAATAAAGCAACATTTCATTCTATGAAGCAACATTCACTATTTGGATTTTGCGTGGCTTTTTGTGAGATATTACTAAAATAAGGTAATTAAGCGTGGTTTTAATGTTGGCGGTGGTCCTTACTCATAATAGAATAGGTAAATAATATTTAATAGTTTAATGAACTTTTACGCTTTAATGTAGCAATATTTCGGAAAGTTTCACTTCTTTCGATTCGCTGACATTATATGATATAAAGATCATAAAACTATTAAATATAGATATTCGAATGTTTATACATTAGTGGTTTTATTAATATAACTCAATTTAAAAATTTGCACTTAAGACTTATAATAAGCACAAAAATTTAAACGATTTATTTTTGAAGAAAGTTTACTCGATGTTTTGTTCTACTTTTGGTGTTTGCAGGCGGAATTACACAAAGGTGTTTGAAGCAACGGTTAATGGTAACCGAACTCGGTGTTAGTGTTTATCGAGCACTGTGTAATTAATTCGTTCCAATAAAAAACATTATTATCTAAATTTAAATCCTGATTTAAAAAAATATATTACATAATAATTAGAACAAGATATTGACTATAATAATGTTTTGGGCAGCTAATATAAGAATACATAAGCGTTTTATGATATTTAAAATTTTCAAAATATGAGTATGTGTATGTAATAATGTGTGAATTCGTGGTGTCCTTTTGTAACCTCAATTTAAAATAAGGGTATTATTTTATACACTCTTTCATCCAATGCACTTATCTCCTGATAAATGATCAAAAATGGTGCTAAGATTATAGTCAAATCCCTCTGTAATCCAACATCCATTCATTTCTCAAATTAGAGATATCGAACATGCTAATAAATGCATAATTTCATATATTGGAGAATGTGTGACGGACGACTTTCCAACTCATATGAAACGAACGCTTCCGAAGCTGGATGAATAATGCAGAATGCTGGGATGCTGGGATGTTCACAGCTCCCGGTTGGCAATTTAGGCGCGTTAGGGGTAGGAGGGGAGTGAACGCAGCAGAACTACGGAAAGGTGCTGTTTGGAGCGGCAGCACCTCAAGCTAGACCTCGCGGAATCGGCGGTGAAATCTCAGAGACAAATTAACAGCGAAATTAAATAATATGTATGAAAACTAGAAAAAACATAACTAATATTGAAGAGAAATTAAACATTGACGGGATGTTTCGTCGCGTCGTAGTGGTAAATATATAATTGTTAATTTTCTTTAGTTCCCAATGTATCCAAGGTAGTCACAGTGGATGACAGTTTCAAGGGACTGACATCGGGAATTAAAGAATAATGGCAATTATTCACCACTACGACGCAATGAAACATCCCGTCAATGTTGTAATTTCTCTGAAAATATTTCGGGTCGTGACAGTATAACGTGTGGAATAACTATTATTGTTCAAATTGATGCAGAGATCTTTAATTTACCCATAAATAAAATAAATACATGAATTCCTAAAATAAATAGTCTACCCACTCAGTCACATGATTTTCAGTGGGGGACAGAAATTTAGCCAAAAAAGCCAACCCTGCACGCGCCGACACCATCGACGAGCGAACAATGACCAACTAGACACCAACTACTCTAGACTATATGAAAAGTAGAACTTCTAGGCGTAGCCACCAGGAGCCGATTCCTGTGTGCTCCAACTATATGTACGGGGTTCGCCCCCAGACATGTCTACGAGTTCGCCAAGCTGTCTACCTCACCTCCAAGCAGACGAACTGTACAAGAGTATCGGTCACACACTACACAGATCGCGTGCTACGGCCAGACAGTAATTGCGTTCATTTAGGTGTACTTAACTGCACTTACCTGCGATGCTGATGAGGTTAGTGACACTCGAGTGTCGACTGGAGCAGGGCGGTGCAGAATGTTAAAAAGGTCAAACAAGTGCTCTATGGATGGATAAAGATATGTGAGCAAATTTCGAAATTAAAAATTTATAGTATATTTCGGCGTTATTCAGGAATTACCAAATATTTGATTCCTTTACACATGAATAATGCGACTGAATGAAAATATGCGGTGCTAATATATATATATTAAAAAAAAACAATCAATTTTGATTACCCAATATTGTTTTTAATATCAAATTGACGAAACCTATACGTATTATGTATTATGTGCACATCAGCGGTGAAAAGGTTATTATAATTTTTTACCGTGCGAATTAAACTTGTTATAGGGTGCAGTGTATGCCCCTCTTCAGGTGAACTAGGTATGTTGCGGATAGAACAATTGTGAAGGGATGTTTGAGGGCTGTTTAAGAGGAATCAATCCCTTACATCGCATTAAAGACTGAGGAAAACCTCGGAAAAATCTTCAGTCAGGATTGCCGGTCACGACGGGTTTCGAAACCGGGACTCCCGAATCAGAGCCAACGCTGTCGGTCTAGGCCCAATGTAGCCTGACCAGCCACCCCCTGCCCAGAGCACCGCCGGTAGAAAGCATGCTGCAAGGCGATGAGTTACACGTAAGAGCGGTGACAGTTTGACAGGCGCAGATTAACCTCGCCTAACTGCACACAACGACAGACAGACAGACAGACAGTAGGAAGTATTGCAGCAAGCTATACTTACGCCATCATACTTGCATGCAAGTGCGTCGACCCTCGTGGTGCAACTTACAGGGTCATCAGGACTAGAGATGCAAGTGAAAATAACGTTTCGTCTTTTTCATGCTACAGCAGGAAGATGGAGTTTTGAAAACGCTAAAAATCGTTATTTAAATTAATTAAATAAAATGCTCGTGCCGAGTTTCACGTAGGCCTATATCACATTTTACATTTTAAAACAACTTTCCACAGTCTTCGAAGTGTTAGCAATTAGTGGGGGAGCATAGGGTATGAAAACATGCTTCCGTGGCAGCTTAGGTGAAAGAGCTATGTATCTGGTATCAATCGATTCGTATTGATCCATAGATAAACAATTTCGATGGTTGAGAGTCTTGATATTTGGCTGAAAACCGGCCATATCTAAAACAAGATGGCCGCCGTTTTCGAATTTCAAACTAGCGTATCTTCGTAAGTATTTGACTGATTTCAATTTCAAAGGTCCCATTCAAAAGTAAATGATAGAAATTGAAATTAATGAAAACAAATTTTCACAAAAATCCCATATGTTTGAGGTTATGTTACAAAAACTCTTAACTGTTTACTTTACACTTTCTCGTTATGGAACGATATTTATTTGGGTTAAAAAGGTTTTACTTTTTCTTAAGTTGCATTTTTGGTAGATTTTTTCTATGTGTTTATAATGAATCCATGCTTTTTAATTTTCTGACAATTATAGCCTGAGTTTATGTAATTGAAGCGATGGCATGTGTAGATGAATATATGCTACTACTGTGTGATCTTAATGTTTCAAATACATTTTGTCGAGGCAAAATTGGTGAAACAATTAGATATTTGGTATAAATCGATTCGTTATGAACCGAACTTAAACAATTTTGAATGGTAAATTTCCATTTTTTTACTGAGACCTCCCTGGCAAAAACAAGATGGCCGCCGTCATTGAACATTTTAACTAAAAATCTTTAAAAGTATTTCGCCGATTTCAATTCTAAAGGTACCATTGAAAAGGTAATAAAAGAGCTACAAATGATATATCAACAATTTTCCAGAAAGTTTTTTTTTTAAGGTTATGTTTGTTTTGAGATTTTGTATTTTTAACGATTTTTTCAGAGCACAATAGGTGAAACAACTATGTATGGGTATCAATCGATTCGTTTTGGAACCGTGATTAACAATTTTGATGAGAAAAATTTCGATTTTTTTACTGAGGCCTTCCCATGGCCAAAAAAAAAGAGGGCCGCGTCAATGAACCTTTTTTGGGACTCGCATATCATTTAAAGTATATATCCGTTTTTTAATTTACGTATACCGTTAAAAAGGGTAATTAAAAAAGAAATAAACTATATATTATCATTTTGTTGAAACATTAATTTTTACTGAGGTTATGTTACAAAAAACTTAAATTATTCACCACACTCGTCATCGGTATGGACTTATGGCGCATATATTTCATGACAAAAACGGTTTTTAAATATGTTTGGCTTGTTTATCCGTAGCATATCTCTCTATGTATTCAATGAGTCCTTACTTTTTATGTTCCCGACAAATATATCCCGAGATAAGTATTTGAAGCGACGGCATGTGTAAATGAATAATATATTCATCGAGTATTTTGATCTTGATGTTTTAAAACACTTTTCGTAGAGGCACAATAATTTGATGAAAGGTTTAAATGTCTGGTATCAATCGATTCGTTATGAAAGTACTTTAACAATTATGAGGTTACCCGTCGCAAAAAAAAAAAAGATGGCCGCCGAAAAAACTTTGAAGCTTACATTTTTTCTAAGATAATTGACAGATTCATTTAAAAAGGTACCGTTGGAAAGGTAATTAAAGGGGAGCAAAAAAGTATAAATTTGCAATTTTTACGATACTTTTATATTTACTGAGGGTTATCTTGTTACTACACTCGATTGTTACAGTTAGGGAACAAATATAACATATATATGTATATATTTTGTTTAAACCTTAGTTTTATAGAAAGGGCGACTTTGACGCTGTTTTTTTGGGTCCCAATAGACAGAAAAAATAAAAGTTCTCCCACGGGATTAAACCCCGGGGACCAGATGAAAGAGTATGACAGTATACATACATTTCGGCCACGAAAATCTCTAAAAACAAAAAAATTAACATTAGACAGAAATTTAAAAAAAATAACCTCACCGGGGTTTGAAATCGGACCCTATACTGTCAATGTCATACTTTTTCCAACTGGTCCCGGGTTCAATCCCCGGGGAAAAAACCTTTTATTAATTTCTGTCTGTGGTACCAAAATAACAGCGTAAAAGTCGCTTACTATAAAACAAAGGTTAACCCAAATATATAAGTATATACGTTATATTGTTCCATAAACTGTAACAATTGAGTGTAGTAAACAAGATAACCTCAGTAAATTATAAAATTTTTTCGTAAAAATTTAAAATTCATACTTTTTTGCTCCTTTAATTACCTTTCCAAACCTACCTTTGAAATGAATCTGTCAATTATCTTAGAAAATATGCAAGCTTTCAAAGTTTTTTTCGGCAGCCATCTTGTTTTTTTTTGCGACGGGTACCTCATCAAAATTGTTAAAGTTCGTTTCATAACGAATCGATTGATACCCGATACATAATTTCCTTTCATCAAATTTTTGTGCCTCTACGAAATGTGTTTAAAACATCAAGATCAAAATACTCGATGCATACATTTACACATGCCGTCGCTTCAAAAACATTATCTCGGGATATATTTGTCGGAACATAAAAAGTAAGGACTCATTGAATACATAGAGAGATATGCTAAAGGATAAACACCAAACATATTCAAAAACCGTTTTTGTCATGTAAATATATGCGCCCATAAGTTCCATACCGATGACGAGTGTGGTAAATAATTTAAGTTTTTGTAACATAACCTCAGTAAATATTAATGTTTCAACAAAAAAGATAATATATAGTTTTTTTTCTTTTTTAATTACCTTTTCAACGGTATACGTAAATTAAAAATCGGATATATACTTTTAAAAGATATGCGAGTCAAAAGGTTCATTGGCGCGGCCATCTTGTTTTTTTTCCATGGGAAGGCCTCAGTAAAAAAATCGAAATTTCCCATCAAAAAATTTTTAAATCACGGTTCAAAACGAATCGATTGATACCCCATACATAGTTGTTTCACCCATTGTGCTCTGAAAATCGTTAAAAAAAAACAAAAATCTCAAAACAAACATAAACCTTTAAAAAAAAATTTAAAATCTGGAAAATTGTTGATATATCATTTGTAGCTCTTTTTATTACCTTCAATGGTAAACCTTTAGAATTGAAATCGGCGAAATACTTTTAAAGATTTTTAGTTAAAATGTTCAATGACGGCGGCCACTTGTTTTTGCCCAGGGAAGGTCTCAGTAAAAAAAAGGAAATTTACCCATTCAAATTGTTTAAGTTCGGTTCATAACGAATCGATTTATACCAAATATCTAATTGTTTCACCAATTGTGCCTCGACAAAATGTATTTGAAACATAAAGATCACACAGTTTGTAGCATATATTCGTCCCACACATGCCATCGCTTCAATTACATAACTCAGGCTATAATTGTCAGAAAATTAATGCAAAGGATTCATTATAAACAGATAGAAATAAATCTACCAAAAATGCAACTTAAGAAATGTAAAACCTTTTTACCTAGTAAATATCGTTCCATAACGAGAAAGTGTAAAGTAAACAGTTTAGAGTTTTTGTAACATAACCTCAAACATATGGGATTTTTGTGAAAATTTGTTACATTAATTTAAATTTCTATCATTTACCTTTCGAATGGTACCTTTTAAATTGAAATCGGTCAAATACTTACGAAGATACGCTAGTTTAAAATTCGAAAGCGGCGGCCATCTTGTTTTAGATATGGCCAATCTCAGCCAAAAAATCAAGACTCTCACCATCGAAATTGTTTATCTATGGATCAATACGAATCGATTGATACCAGATACATAGCTCTTTCACCTTTTCGGCCACGGAATTACCTATGCTCCCCTACTAAATAATAATAATAATAAATAATAATAATAATAATAAAATATAAAATAATAATAATAATAATAATAATAGTAATAATAATAATAATAATAATAATAATCATCATATCCTACCCTATATCCAACAGTGGAAAAATCCCACTAAAAATAAAGCAAAATTAAGAAAATTCAATCGTATGCTTTTTGCAGATCCTTGCTTGTTTATTTTCATAGACATTAAAAAAGTGTGTGAAGTCTGAGTAGGCCTCCCTATGCATAAAATAAAAATATAACATTTTGGGTCTTCCCAGAAAACTAAATTGCTTTACTAGAACTATTGACGTCCATATACTCCTATAACATTTATGTTTTCTGCACATTTCGGAAGCAATATTTTTGTAGCTCCTTAGAGATTTGGAAGAAGGGTAATTGCCAGATTAGCAACATTCTTTCAAAAATATAATCAAAATTAACTAATTTGTTTAAAACATACCGAAAATCGCAGTATTCAAATACAATTTGCATCTAGATAGTAATGTAGGTCTACTATTTTTTATTTCTCCAAGGTTTGTTAAATTACTTGAATCGTTATGAACTGTTAAATTTTGCACTACCCTAACCATGCGAGTGAGACAATCTTCAGCCTCGGCAGAGCTACAGACTCGAATAAAAGAAGGAAGGAAGACGAAGACGAAGACGAAGACGAAGACAAAGACAAAGAAGAAGTAGAAGAAGAAGAAGAAGAAGAAGACGCAGACGCAGACGCAGACGCAGACGCAGACGCAGACGCAGACGCAGACGCAGACGCAGACGCAGACCAAGACGAAGAAGAAGAAGAAGACGAAGACGAAGACGAAGACGAAGACGAAAGAACTTCCTATCTATTCCATGAGGTATCGGATTGGACCCCGCCAGCCGGTGTTTGAATCGCACTAATCGGTCGAGTGCTAAATTGTTCTAATTGACGCCGCAAGTCTCAATTTCCGAGCTGATTAGCAGTCACGAAGCGCGGAAACAACTACACGAGTGTGACCTGCAGTGGCGTATCCAGGGGGGAAGGGAGAGGGGGACAACCCCCCCACCACCCCTTTAAAAAAAAAACATGTGAAAGTGCACTTTAACGTTTCAATGAAGAATATAGAATAACTGTTTTATCGCAATACTAAAGGCAAATTCCCATTTGGCCAATGGAGGATAAGTTGGTTATAGTGATGCTTTAAAACGCACAGATTTTCACCAAAATGACCTTGAAGAAGAAAACTTTTTCGGGGGGTTTGCCCTCACTTAGCCATTGGTACATCTAGGAATTAATTGGTTGAACCAGGGTCCCCTTTATGAATTCCTGGATACGCCACTGCTAACCTCCTAGAGTGCGTACTTGCGTGCGTGCGTGCGGTGAAAACTGTGTCTATTTACGTCCAAGTCCGGTTATCACTATGGCAACCACCAATCAGAATTCAGAAGCCCTGTAAATATTTACTTGAAGACGAACTAGCGGATAACTTTTAACTAGACATTGAAATTCTCTCTCTAAGGACCAGGAACCGGAAACAACTCGTAGAGATCCGCAAGTGCCGAATTCCAACGCATATCTGCAAATGCCGTCAGGTTTCTAGTTCCGGTCTTCGGGGAACCGTGTCCGTCAAACTTCGGCAGGATATGATTCAACCAAATATCTTATTCGTTGTACTAGTACTGCACTGGCCAAGAACGTGCGTGATGATGATTTTGATTGTTTATCGCATTGGCTGAGGGTCTGCATGTACACCAAATTAACTAGGAAAACGCCAAAGTCGTTGTTAGACGAGTGAGAGAGTCATGTGTTGAGTACCCGGTAACATTCCCTTTCTTCCCCCTACATCAGGCTGGATGGGTCTTTCCTCCCTGGCTAGGCTAGAGTGACGCATTATGGCTTAACAGTTCACGCGAACTAATACCAAACAAACTCAAAATCCCATCATTAATACATTATAAATTAATCAACTTAAATGCAACACATGACTCGCTCACTCGTCTAACAACGACTTTGGAGTTTTCCTAGTCTAGTTGGCTAAGGCGCCTTTATACCCGGAATGATGGAGCCCCTCGGGTTCAAACAACGGTCGGGATAGATTTTTTTATTCCTGGATTATTTTTTATTTATGGAAAATTGTAGAACACGTTTTGAAATGCATACAATACTATGGACAACATAGCCAGTACGAAATACGATTAATTATTGCAAGGTTTACTCAATCTCCGAGCGGAATTCTAGGTAACCTTGAGCGTCCAACATTCGATACACCTTTGGTCACTGCATGCAAACATGATTTGATAAAAACGATTTTTTCATAAACAAAAAACATTGTCGTTAAATTGTATGTGACATTCCCGGCCTATTTCCAAATTTAATATTTATTGTGAGTTTAAATCGTAACGGATTTCGCTCAGAATGTTAACGCATGCTAAATACTTGTGATGTCTGTTTAAAATTTCAGCTCAATCTGTTTAGCTGTTCACCTGTTCTGCAGCAAAGTGAATCACTCACAGAAAAAAAGATCTAGTGCCGTATAAGTTGCGTTAGTCGCTTCGCTCCCTCGTCTAATAAACAACGTCACAGTCATGGAGTAAGAATATCGGGTAAAGTCATCTCTGCTGACCAAAACTGGTTTCTATTTTCTTTGCTCAGCCTGCTCGTAATTGCGATTTTGATAACGCAAACGCATTACTTGAAATATTGCGTTCTTCGATTATTGCGTATTTTTTCACGTATTTTTTAAAAATGTTTTTGGAAAGGGCAACCACGGTATCAACAATTAAATTCAAATGTATTCTCGCAAGTCGTCGAGTTCATTATTGAATTTTGAGAAGAGATTTTTTTTTAATTGTTGCTACTCATCTTCATCTACAAAATGATTATAAGGAAAAATGGTTTACTGTAATAACTTGCTTTGAAGGTTTTTACTTAACGACGGAAAAAATGTTGAAATTGTGCCAGAAGGTGAAAAAATCGTGCACGCAAGTAATTGCAGGTATGTAGAAACAAAAAATTAAAATGAGCAGGGAATATTCCACTTCCGCCAAATACTGAACGAATAGATTTTTAGAAGAAGTATTTCGTCCCGATTACAAATATGTACTTTGTTTTTCGTGAAATAATAATCCAGTGATTTATAGCCGTTTTAAAAGCAGCACTTTTTTAAAGCGGCAAAAACGACTGTGACGTCAGAACTGTGTTGATCCAACGCCGTCTGGATAAACATACATCCAGACCAAAGATGTTGGAATAGTATTATAGTAGGATCGAGATATACATCAAGACGGCGGTGTTTTAAACAAAGCAGCGCCTCCTAGCGTAGCCTACAGTAATGTAAACAGATGGCGGACATTTTACATTTAACGCCTTGCCAGAAAACGAGAAAAGTTGACATTGCAATCAAAAAACAAAACTGAAACAGTCCTAGGTCTAGGCCTAGACGTAGAAAATTATTTATAATACAACGGTCTAGGCCAATCGTTCCTGTAGGATATAGGCATTGGTATGTGAATACTAAAATTACTCACTTGACAAGCCCTAGGCTTAACTTGCCAACCCTAGGCCTGCACGTTCATGTTCTGACACACATCCCGCACAAAAACCTTACTTTGATGACTAATCAAAGCCTATTGTAGATAAAGAATACATGATAGTCCTAGGCTATGCAAAAACTTAAGGAAAAATGCTCGTTATTCTTTATCACAATGATCTCGCGAAATCTCCTGTCACATACGAAAAAAGAAAAACAAAAGACGGTGAAAATGTACATCCCTGTGGAGTTGTTTGTGTTGAGCGGATGGGCGAGCACCGCCGTCTGTATGTAAATATGTACAAATATACGTACATTTATTTTCCAATTGGCCTTGACTCAACACAGTTATGACGTAGTACCGTCCAAAGATGGCGCACGCTCGTTTTTGGCGCGCAAACTGGGGGACCCATTTAATTCTTGTTTAAATTACACAAAAACATTTTTTTTAAATAAAAAAAAGTGCAGTGACTATTAAGACATGAATAAGAATTAAAATAAAATATAAAATATTAAGTGGAATATTCCCTATTCTGAGGTTATGTAATGACAAAAAAAATCGTAGTGTGCCCTTTTTACTTTCCCTCTGCCAACTTTTCAGACATCTTTACTGCATTCTTTTTAAATACACATTTTGGTTGAGGGATTCATTTAGGAACTAGTGGCAAAATAACGTTTTGAGCTCTAGATGCTTAACAGGCAAATAAACACGATATATATAGCGCTTTTTTTAAAGTTAAATCATCAATTTTTCTTCATTCTCTTTGAATTAAATGTAGTGTACTTACCTTTGCATATAAATTAAAATATTATGGTTGATATTGATGGCATAATATTTCAATTACAATCTAAGGAATCATCATACATAGGTTATTAGTGAGGACAAAATTAATAATATACTATATAATGCAACAAAGTATCATTGAAAGCGCTAAAAAATGGAAATTGAAAATACTACATATATCTCCAATAATAACCGTAGTAGCTAAATTCCTTGCACTAGTGTCAATAATTATCGCACATCCCACAGGTTTGAAGAATGCAATGCAAATCTGGCATGAGGCCTACATACCTGCAGAAATAGTATAATTTGATTTGATTTGACGGTAACCGAGATTACGTTTTTATTTTATTCCCTAGCATTATAATGGAGATGGCGCTATTTAAATCAATCGTACGGTGCATGTCTGAGCCCTCGGTCGTCTTGTGATTAAACAGCCGAGCTCTTACCAGCTGAATGAATAGTCGATCCAATAAATCGATTAGGACCGTGTACGAGATACACTGGCGGCGAAATGCAAGTCAAGCTACTAATTATTTCCCGTAAAAAACAAGTTGCATGAGCGCGGTCGCTGCACGGCACGACACGTTACGCCCTGCTGTATGCATGGTGGCTGCATTGTGCAGGACAGACAGGCAGACGGCAGGCAGACAGAGACAGACAGACAGACAGACAGACAGACAGACAGACAGACAGACAGACAGACAGACAGACAGACAGACAGACAGACAGACAGACAGACAGACAGCATTTGCAGAAATACATTCAATCGTCCAGGGAGACACAATTCAAAATTTATTCTAATTAACCCCTAAAGTTATGTTCAACCACCAATAATTCAATAATTATAATTTACGTTTTATTGCTATATAATTGTTAAAAGGTAAATTAGAGTATCGCATACCTAATGTTTTTGGACTTCTCGCAAATTATTATTCAATGAGTTCTGAGTTTTATCGTAAACTATTATTTTAGCAAAGCAGTATACTATAAGAAGCTACACTTTTGGAATTCTCAACCACGCAATACTTTTAACCAAAGTGCACACGACAAATATTAATCACGGAATGTACAACATGCTTGTACACATAACACTCGTTTAATCACCAGCTGGCCTTGTCCCTTGAAAAGTACACGACAAGTTTCCTTGGCATTGCGGCTACACTTTCCTCCCACAACAACGTATAACTCACAGACACATCTCATTGGGCGCCAGTATAATTAGGTGCATATAAATGATGTTATAGCAATGAATTGTCTGTACGTGCATGGCAGGATTCCATATAGGCTTACTGTACCCGACTTGCAACTTGCACTCCCAGCCAGGATCCCAGGCTATAGCTAGTCTGAAATCTGAATGTCAGGGGCGACTGTCTGCAGAACTAAAATAAGCTCATGTACTAAAAAGGGAGCGAAGCTACTTAATCAACAGCTCGTCGAAGAAGAACACTAAAAGAAAATAATTAACTGTGGGTTGATCTTTTTGTTGGCGGTGCCGGGTCAACTTACCACAAAGAATGTTCTTCACTTGTTTTGGCATAGATAATGGTGGAGGTGCCGGGTCATGGATATCAGAACTGTGTTATGGGTCAGTTACTACCATTGATATTTAACTACTGTAGGCTAGATTAGCAGTCGGTGGTCCACTTCAGTAACAATTAGAAGCCATCTTGAAATCCCAGTTTGCATGTTAATTAAATGGGAGCGATTTGTAGATCGAAGATTTTTTAAAGATGGCCGCCAGTTTGACAGGTGAGCATACTAGCCTTTAACATTAAATGATTACTAAATTCCCTTATGCAATAACGTCTTATTGTTTCTGTTTGTGCATTCCCATGCTGCACAAGCTAAAACCATATCAAACAATCCAGTAAAATACTTTATTGCTTTAAAAAAGCATTAATTAAAACGCCAAATCGCCATCTTGAATTGGATTTTCGACACTTCAATTTGCTACGCTCGCACCTGTGCGGAAGTATTGGACAATGCTAATCTAGCCTTCAATAGGAGTTTAATATCAATGATGGTTACTATCTCTTTACCTCCAGAGTTGCCAAAAAGATTGTCGATGACAAAAAAGGCAAATCAATCGGAGATCGGGTTCTGTTTGTATAGTGCTAAAATTTCCTTACTAATGACAAAATCAGAAGAAAAAGGATTTTTTTCAAAATCGTGTTGGTCATTTCTATGTAAAATAAAGTATTATGGAAAAGCTGTTAAAGGAAACACATTGAAATGAGTTTAAATCAATAAATAAATGTGTTTACCGATTCATCGAACATTAATGTTGGTTGCACCCCCCTTCTTGGCAAACTCACACTCATTAAATTTAACGTAAAAAGTACATTTGCAAATCGTTTGGAATGCGATAAGTTCGTTATATAACCGTACCGATCACTTCCATGCCAGACGTGGTCTCTCCAAGTGTTATTTACAACCCTTTACAAACACATTTACTCGTTAATAGACTATTTGAATGCGCATTCCCATCCCGACCACGAAGCAGCCAACAGCTCTAGCCTGATGTGGGCATACAGCGATGCACTCGACGGTGGGTTATATAGGTAAGTGCGCTCTGTGGCTAGACGCTGGGAAACCATGCCAGAGATGCGACTGCACACGAGACAGTGATGAGATCGTGGTATATATACGTGGGGATAAAAACTGTAATATTTTATATTGGGAATTAATCCTGTTGTAGGGTGCAATATGCCCCTATATGTCCTATAGGTATATGTTGCGGATAGTGCAATTGTGAAGTGATGTCCGTGGGCTATTTTAGTAGACTCAATCTCTTGCATTCGCATTAATGACTGAGGAAAACCTCGGGAAAACTTCAATCAGGGTTGCTGGTCTCGATGGGATTCAAAAACCGGGCCCTCCCGAATTCCACATAATTTTATTTCGGTTGGGGACTCTAATGTAAAGTGGATAAAGCCAGCCCTAAAGGAAATCAATCCAGAAATAGCAAAATCCATCTCTACTGGGTATCGAGCCCCGGTCGGAGCCCGCATAGATTGATTTTTAATTTCTGGATTGATCGCCATATTATCAATAATTACCATCTACGAGAGTTTTTCCTGATTGATTAATTGAGAAAGGAAAGCCAAACCTGTCGGAACAGACTTTATCGCTGAGCAACTATTGGTCAACCAGACTGGGATTGGAAAGAGGAAACAGCGACCAAATGGTTGGGCACGACTCATGCACCCACGGACGTCACCAGCAACGAGGGTAATATAAAACAACTATAATATACAATTTATTATGTGCTTCATATAATACAGACAGACAATCAATCGTTGACGCATCCCCAAGCTAAGTATTGATAGACGTAAGTCCATAAAATAAGTTTTAACTATTCTGCCTGAAGCGGGGCTCGAACCCGATACCTTCTGTTTTGGAAGTATAGGGTCTCTAAACACTGGATCGACAAAACTCATGTATATAATAATGTAATGTGTATTATACTTGGTGGAGTTGCTAATTGAATAAACAAATAAATTCGTATTTAGAGTTTACCCACTCAGCCATATAACTTTTCAGTGGGGGACAATGGCATTAAACCAAAGCGACCAAGCTAACCCGAGAGCAACTGGCCCCGACACAATCGACGAGTGAGCGATAACCAACCAAAGATCGATATTTTTAATAGGAAATATAGCAATCAGTGGTATGGACAGTGCGAACACCCGCGGATCAACGCCAGAATCAACAAGGCCGATTCAGAACAACTCTGAATTTACTATGTGCTTCGTTGCTAGGACGGCTCCGTCACCGTTTACAAACTCCTAAGACAAGAACTGATGGACTTAACGTCCAAATCAGAAGTTAAAAAATTCTGGCTTTGGCAAGAATCGAACCCTGGACCTTCAGCATTGGAAGCAGACGAGGAAGCAAATATGCTAACCACAAGACCAACGAGCCACACTATTTGTTAAGAGTCTAATGCATAGACAGGTTTCAGGCGCGGCTGCAGAGTGTTAGAAATAAAATAACAAGCTCTACAGTTATGATCAAATAATTATGAAAAAATTCAACCATACTCAAAAATAAATTTTGAACACATCGGATTTGTCTATTTTTTTCTTTGGTCGGTTATTGCTTCGGAAAAAAATGATAACTTTGGAACTTGATGATGAACTTTACTGCATTGAAATAATTAATATCCATTTTTCAAGACAGCGCGGTATTAATTTTACTATTCTGAACACTGTGGTGAAATTTGATATTGTTTTGAACCATAATTATGGTCATAATCGTTAAATTACATCAGTAAAAGTTACACAAAACGGCTCAGAAGTAGGCCCAAAATGGATTTGATGGCTGCACAGAGTTCCGCGTCTGTGCGTTAGGATCGCATGTACGAAGCGATAACGGCAGCTTTGAAGTCATCACAGTCTGATATTGCCATCGTGAGGTAGGGCCTACCCCGTCAAACGCAAATGTCGAGCCCTACCAGTGACCCTTACCAGTGAAACTTACTTTTTTTTTATGTTCATATAATTTTCGTACATGACGACAGTAACCATAGCAATTTAATAAAAAGCATTGTATCTTGGGACTAGGTACAGATTGTAAACAAATAAACAAAAGAAGGTAGCTTTTGTTTCTAGGAAATCTGTTTTGAAAAGCACTGCATCCACCGCTTGCTTGAGTATCATGAAAAATTAACTATAAGTAATTATGTTGACATTATTTTATTATCGCATGATATTATGTAGTGAAGAATAAATCAGGTGACCACCGGTTTGACCGGTACAGTACCGTTTTCATAACACTTGTACCGGTGTCCCAAGAAACTAATAAAAAATTACGTTTGTACCGGTTTGCAATTTTAGTGAGAAAGTGACCTGGTATTTTCTTAACTATACCGTGCATGGAAAGAAATGTTTTATAAAAATATGCTCCTCTGATAATACTTATAGTAAAAACAATGAAAAAGTTCTTCCACTTCCAAGAAGATAATTCATTTTCTCTAGGGGTTTGCGAGTATTATTAATGATTTTGGTGGAGGTGCCGGGTCGCGCTCGTGTGTGAAAACGTTAAAAATCGTTAGGCCTAAACTTTTTTGACGCTACCTTACAAATGCTGATAACTTACCATAATAGAAATAATATAAGTCTTATGATACAAATTTATATTCATTTAGGAAGTTTTGAACTTTTTCGGGGAAACAAATATAATAAAAATATGTCACTATAGTGTTTGTGCACAAACGCAAAAATGTGACTTTTTATCAATTTTACTTTGATATTCAATGCCAATTTACGAGAACGTTTGAAAACATATTTTTGGGTTTTATCAGTCTTAAAAACATGCTGTCACATGTGTTATAATACTTCAATGCACAGATAATTATACGAAGTCGCCGAGATAGTGCAGGACATGCGTTTGTTCGGCTGCGCGTCTTATTTACTTCCGCTGTCGCGACGAGCACATTGTGAGATATATAAGCGCCAAACCGCTCATACTTTACCATTCGGCCATGTAGGTATCAACAAATGTCTTGGTGATTTAGCTGTGTAAGTTTTTATAAATGCTATGTTATATTTCAGGTCAATTGAACATTTCGTTACTGCTTTTGTCAATCGACAGCAAATAAATGCAGGAACAAAGCTGCATCGCAGTCTTGCATCACAAATATAATAATTTCTTTAAAACAGAGCGGCTTCATTGATGGAATTTTTAAAACTGAATAGTGTGGCCAACACTGTATTATACAATTTGGAAATTTAAAGTCCGTCTGGTTGTATGCTACTGTAGCAGTACACAACGTTTATAGTTGTTTGTTCCGTGCTTAGAGATAATTTGCGTGTTTGTTATCCCACACATAACAAATCTTGTAAAAATACAGCCAAACCTTACACACTCAAAAGAAATGAGATCTAAAAAAATCACCTCAATCTGCTGCTGTATAAGGTGCCTGAGTGTATAGCGCACCGCGGCTTTGGGTGCGGCGCCCTAAAATGGCACCTAGATATAAATCAAGATAATATTCTTTTTATAGCACTATGACTGGAGTAAACAGGGTCGAGTTAGCCATCGCCTAGCTTGGCTGCGGGCGAACGACCGTCGCCCTAGATTACGTTCCAGTAGAAGCCATACAAGAATGTCATGCACACTTTAACATGCTACGTGCTACATAATAAATTAATATTTGACGTGACATGTGTCAGAAAATTTAAATAATTTATCCAAATTATTACATATTTAAATTATGTTAGAAGTTTATTGCCAATTTGTCTGTTACATGTGTTCGGTTTGGCCCCCGGACCTCACAGTGAATAGTAGTACTCTGCGCGACAGCGGAAGTAAATAAGACGCGCGGCCGAACAAACGCATGTCATGCACTATCTCAGCGACTTCGTATAACTATCTGTGCATTGAAGTATTATAACACATGTGACAGCATAATATGTTTTCAAACGTTTTCGTAAATTGGCATTGAATATCAAAGTAAAATTGATAATAAGTCACATTTTTGCGTTTTAGACCAATTTAAATACTCTAAACTATTTTTAATGGGTAAATGTGGGTATTCACTGGAACGGTCGATTCGTCTTCTAAATAATCGTACAAAGTTATTGATTTAGAACAAGGATCAAAAGGGGTGAAACGTCATGCGGAAGCGTCGCGGCGCGCTCAAAACGGCATGTAGAACAAGGCGGATTCTTTTCGTATACGGTTTATGGTATGTATTTTGAATTAGGCTTTCTAAAAAGTATAATGTCATCTTGTTCTACCCCCGGTAGGGGTCCAACTTTCATAACTTGCCGATTGCCGCTGCACGGATGCGAGAAAGCCTTCGCCATTAGAGTAATTTGCACTGGAAAGTTATAAAAATTGTTTCCGTCACAAATTATAAGTGAACAACAATAATGGAATGAGTAAAAAAAAGTAAAAAGTTTTCCTAGACGGGGCTCGAACCGACGTCCTCTCGCATGCAAAACAAGAGCTCTAACCACTCGGCCAACAATGACCACGGTAAACGTGCGGTCTAGAGTGATATTTATACAGATGCACGATAACTTGCGATAAGCGTAAACATTTGTCATGACTATTAGGACACTTTTAATAGTTATAAAACGTTCTGTCGATATTTCTAGAGTGTAATTTACGTCTCTTTTCACAAGATGTACATTATAATTATTTATTTTGTCATTAAAAACTTCGGATGTGGCAGTCAGTCGCATGAAATCATCCAACTCGCCACCAAATAATATCTCGTGGTTTGAAACGTGGCTGGTAATGCGGGTAGCCCAGGACCCAAGGGGAGAAGACGCAACTGTATTGGCAGAGCTACCGATAGCGGACGATTTAGTTTAGGTAGTCACCGCAATATTTGAAAGCGCTCGGCCCTGCTTCCGACTCTTAATGGAATAAATTTACACATCTTGCCTCACACTTTGACAAGTTTGCAACAAACAGAGCCAGTTAAATCCTCGAAAGTTTGCGAGTTAGATTCGATGCAGGAGAAAACTAAGCATACACGATTGATGTCTGCACTCTGGACATAACGAGCCAGTAGATTAAACGACGGTGCATGGCTGCAACTTGTTGCAAGACAGTTCCAACCGAAAAAAACTAGTTGCAATGATGCAGTCACGTAGACATAATCCACACAGTTTGGAAGAGATTGATAAAACTAATAGGCGTCCAAAACGTCGGTACATCCACAAAGAGATTGAGATTCTCTTGAGCCATAGCGACCTTGCTAGGCTTACACCTGTTGGGTTCGTATGTCAAGTGTGTCGAAAGTAATTGGATGAGCGAAGCGAAGACTTCAATTTCACCGACCCCCCAAAAAATTTAGCTCCGTTGTTTTTTGTTTTTTTTGTTTTTCCGTCTGTTTGTTCGCTCTCTACCGGGCAAACGGCATATGCGATCTTGATGAAAATTTGACACGACCTTCGTTTTCTCTGAACTTAGACTTGCCACGTTTTTGGGTACAATCGAAGAAATATTTCTCATGAATATCGTACTTTTACGATTTTTTTCGATTTTTAGTGCGATATTTTCGTGACATTTGGGCCAATTCTGACCAAACGGGTGGGGCTACAACTTTCATATTATACATGGACATTAAGGTTATGGTGATGTAGTACCTTTTGAAAGAAAAAGTTAAAAAGTTAGACAGAATCTATAGAAATAAAGCTTTTAATGTAAGTTTTTTGATTTTTTGTGCTATATTTTCGTGCCATTTGGGCCAATTCTGACCAAACGGGTGGGGCCACAACGTTCATATTATACATGGACACCAAGGCTGTGGTGATGTAGTACCTTTTGAAAGAAAAAGTTGAAAAATTTAGCCAGAATCCATAGAAATAAAGCTTTTAATACAAGTTTTTACGGTAAATAATACCAATTGACAAGAAACAAAAGAAACTTGACAACATTCACCTACAATGCGTAGGCAGCAAAACAAAGCACTTGCAAAAGTAAAGATATCCCACGCAAACTAAAACCTTTAAAAAGCTCATCCATCAACGCGGCGGGACTTTAGCGTTTTCCTAGTAATTACATCACGATTGGCGTCAACCACATGATCAAATGTGAGTTCCCTTAGTGAGCAAGATATGCTATAATAAAAGTATGATATTGGATAACATCCAGTCAAAAAAAAACTTAGAATATTAAGAAAATATTAAATTGCGGTCTAGAAGAAAATACGTTTGAAAGTGTAATAGCACCTCATAATAAATTGTAGTATATTAGATGTGAAAGACACCATAAACGTCTTTACCACGAACAAAATTAAATAACTGCGATAAAGGATTAGCAATGATTGGTATAGTTACGTGGGGAAACTGAACAAAAAACTTTTGTGATTGGAAAAGGAATTGATTCTGGCTATTTTTTAACCGTGTGAATTAAACCTGTTATAGGATGCAATGCATGCCCTCTTCAGGTGAACTAGGCATGTTGCGGCTAGGACAAATGTGAAAGGATGTCCGAGGGCTATAAAAAAAGAGCATTTGCATTCGCATACACGACTAAGGGGTAAACCTTCAGTCAGGATTGCTGGTCACGGCGGGATTTGAACCCGAGACCTCACAAATCAGAGTCAAGCGCTTTAGCTCTTGAGCCAACACTGTCGGTATCTGGCAGTCCCTACAACTGTTCGTGTACAATATTATTGCACTGTTCTGTTCTGTTGCGAAATCTAATCAACCAGTTTCCCTCGTTACCTATGTCACATCGTAAATAAACTTTATACACCCGCTTTACCTACATTTTTTTCACTCAAAGCAACAAACTAATTGTGCTATTTAAGAATTTTTATTTTGAAAAACACTTCACACAAGAGCGCAAAATTCACAAACCCCGCCCTATTTTATGTACAAGCATTGTATAAACTATTTATAATTCAAACATGAATAAAATACATCTACAGACACACTCTTGGCAACCTTTATAACATATTTCCCCGGTAAAACGTATAAAAATACATCATCGTTATACAACAACACGAAGCTAATCAATTCCCTGTTATCATTGTAATTGTTTCCTATAGTTTAAGTCTCGCCAGTGTGACGTGTTAATGGGAAAGTATGGACACTCCTAACCTCACATTCCTCAGTACGAGCCGTGAGTTATGTACATGTGAGCATGCAAGGCAGGTAGAAGTAAGTTAGACCTGCGTATCACGTGAATTGATCTGTATCCAGTAGCTTGTAGCAGACGATACCAATTCGTCGTGCAGATTATTAAGATCGTAAAGTAGTGAGTTTTATCGGCCGGTGACGTCCAGTCACTGATCTCTTTACACCACGTGGATTGCGTATGCTATACTGTAATCTTGAAGCCAACTAGGGGGCCGACATCTTGGGTGTCAATGTTATTTCTTATGGGGCGGCCATGTTGGAGGTCAAAACTTTACACATTTAGTGTAAACATGCCTTTGTGCGATGCGTTGAAGTACACAGAACGATTTGTCAATGCGGAAACCCTAATCGTGTTGTTTATATTAGTTCTACAATAAGAAAACCCGCTAAATTAGTCTGACTTCACTTCTCAACATCTGGCAGGTAAGCATCCTCTATCCACGCAAGTATATAGGACTAGGAGATCAGAGCGTCCAGTAACAAGTGGGAGGCTGGGTAGCCGCTCACCAGGTGATATTCGTGCATTGAGAGGGCTTTTATTTATTTATATTATTATTTATTGGATGAGCGAAGCGAAAACTTCAATTTCACCGACCCCCCAAAAATTTAGCTCGGGTGTTTTTTTTTCTCGTTTTTTTGTCTGTTCGCTCTCTTCCGGGCAAACGGCATATGCGATCTTGATGAAAATTGGATGGGACCTTCGAAATTTCTGAACTTAGACTTGCTACGTTTTTGGGTACAATCGAATAAATATTTCTCACGAATATCGTACTATTACGATTTTTTTCGATTTTCAGTGCGATATTTTCATCACGACTTTTGGGCCGATTCTGACCAAACGGGTGGAGCTAAAACGTTCATATTTCACATGGACATTAAGGTAATGGTGATGTATTGCTTTCTGAAAGAAAATGTGAAAAGTTAGCCAGAATCTATAGAAATAAAGCTTTTAATATAAGTTTTTCGATTTTGTGTGTGATATTTTCGTGCCATTTGGGTCAATTCTGACCAAACGGGTGGGCCTACAACGTTCATATTATACATGGACATTACGGTTATGGTGATGTACTACCTTTTGAAAGAAAAGTTGAAAAAGTTAGCCAGAATCCATAGAAATAAAGCTTTTAATATAAGTTTTTTACGGTAAATAATACCAATTGACAGGTAACAAAAGAAATTTGACAACAATCACTTACAATGCATAGGTAGAAAACAAAGCAGTTGCAAAAGTAAAGATATCACACGCAAACTAAAAACTTTAAAAAGCTCATCCATCAACGCGGCGGGACTTTAGCGTTTTCCTAGTTTATTTATTAAACGTCTATCATATTCAGTTAAAAAACTGATTTACAAAGGAGGACAACTAAATAAATATAATTACATAGATACAGACACAACAATGAACTACAGTTAAGAAAATATTTGAAATAATCATATTACAACAACAATGCATTAATTAAAACAATACAATTTTGGTAACAAATTCAAAAAGGATATTAAATACAATTAATTAAAAGGGATGGGGAAAAAAAAAGAAAAAAGAAAAGTATGGGAAAAAATCATCAAAAAAGAAAAACGAAAAGAAAAAACTGATTTATTAGACGATCGCACTCAAACGAATATGACAAAATAAGGAATAGCAAATCAGAGAGTAATCAAACTTTCCTACTTTTAACTTGGGGTGTGTGATGTGGTTCAACATTCATACTTGTATTCATGAAGGTAACGTTAATAATATTACCGACAGTGTTGGCTAACACTAAACGCGTTTTACTCTGATTCGGGAGGTCCCAGGTTCAAAGCCCGTCGAGACCGGCAATCCTGACTGTTAAAGTTTTTTTCCGAGGTTTTCCTCAGTCGATAATGGGAATACAAGGGATTGATTCCTCTTAAACAACCCTCGGACATCCCTTCACAATTGCATAGTTTATTTGAAGAGGGGTATACAATACATTGCATCCTATAACGTGTATCCCCCGGTAAAAATTTAAAATTTAATGTTAATATTTTCGTTCTCACTTATAGCACCAGGTGCAAAGATAGGCCTCGTGATTTAAAGTACATGGAAATAAATGTAAGAGTCTTGGATGTCTAGGCTACAAGTAAGAAAGTCTAGAAGTGAAAAAAGCAATTTATATTTTGGTCACACCTAACTTGGTTCGTGACTTCCTTGCTTGCTTCTTCACTTGTTCGACCTTGACCTTGATTCTATGTTTACTGAATAACCAAAATACAAACTGTGTGTTGACTACATTAAACGATCGCAAAATGTGCTACGCAAAATTTGTTACTAGAGAGGTTAAATATTTTATTAAAATACGAATTGATTAAAAAAATGTTAGAAATACAAATTGAAATCGAAAGTTAAATTAAATCCCGGAGACTCCCAATGACATAGGCCTACATCGGTGTACAATGTTTTTACCGTGGGAATGAACCTCGTATAGGGTGCAATGTATGCCCCTCGTCAGGTGAACTAGGTATGTTGGAGTTACGACAATTGTGAAGGAATTTCCGAGGGCTGTTTAAGAGGACTCATCCCTTGCATTTTAATAAACGACTGAGGAAAACCTAGGAATCAACCTTCAGTCAGGATTGCCGGTCACTACGGGATTCGAACCCGGGACCTCCCGAATCAGAGTCTCGTGGTTGGCGCTCGAGCCAACACTGTCGTTCCTCGCGCGCTCAGACTTTCAATCCATTCACAGTCGATTGTTGATTGATTGATTGATCGATTAGTATTGCTGAACGTCTCATATTAATGCACTCGAGACGATAAGTGGTGATAGATGAGGATGAACAGAAGGGAGTAGGGAAAACCCGGTACCGGCACGTAGCCTACTCCTTTCGAAAAGTACCAAGGGGACCAACGGCTTTACGTCCCATCCGAAAGGACGGTGTAACCTTAACCGTCATATAGGTTCCTCCACTAACCCGGACTGCCGAGCAGACGTCGAGGAGAACGAAGCCGTTACACTAGCTCTCGAACCCTCCGTCTGCTCTAACCAGTGGTATACGTGAGTTTCAGGGCAGGGCGTTGAGAGTACAGGACATGCGTTTTAGGCAAATTGCTGTTCGCTCGGCCAACTGACACCACAGGTGTCTGAAATTTTGAACATATGTCACAAATGTGGAATTATAGGGCTCTACAGTAACACATTTTTAAATTTTGTTTTAAAATAAAAAAAAAAAAAGTTTTCACGAATTTTGATTTTGTTAAAAACTCCAAAATTGACCATATTCGTGATTTTTTCTGACTGATTAAGTCAAAATTTGGAAAATCTATGACCACAGGGCTGTCTATGTATGCTTTATTGACAACTTTGCAAAGTTTCATATACGTCGGATGCATCTTGGCCGAGCGAATAGCTATTTGCTAACAGCCAAATGTGTCCCATTCCCTCTTAACTTAGGTGTTCGAGTGGGAACCGGCTATAAACGACCTCGCGGTCAGGTCACACCACTGGCGTGTTACGTATCGGTAGTTATTTAAAACTCGGCTAAAAATAGCACCAGAAATGGACTTATCTTAAGGTTTTCCCACGAAAGACTGGTTCGATTCCTAATGAGACCATTAAAAAACCGATCTCCACAGTCTGGTTTTTCTGAGACTGCTCGTCTGCACAACACAAGCCGGAATAACATGCTACTCGTATTTACATCTTCATCTAGAAACTGTTCTTTTGTTGGTCTTATCTTGTGTAGTTGCTAGATTATAATAATAACATTGTCAACAGAAGAAACACTCCAGTATGCGGACTAACAAGCCATATCGATACCCTAATTGCAAAACCTCGTATTTGTTTTTGCTATGCAACAAGCTTGTTAAAATGGCTCAATTATAGAAAAGAACTGATTCGAGGTTTTTGTACTATGTAATGCTCTTGTCGATAATAAGAGCCATTTAATAAGCTTTGAAATGTTGCATAGCTTAATTCTACAGCAAGTTCAGATAAATTAATTGCAATTAGGGTATCGATATGATTTGTTTTACACTGTGCACAAGAGTGTGCCTTGTTATTCACAATCCAAACTAACATTTTGTTCATAGGGAGGCCTATAGATTAAACCATAGATACTAATAATATAATGATTAATCCGTCCAAAGACAAATTCACTAGGCCCTATTCCATCTACACAATATAATACGAACAACACAAACGCAAATTATAAGACGTATAGAAAATACTTCGTACATTTTCAATTCATATCCCCGATTACTTTCTACTTTATTTTGGCTACGTAACGCCATTTTTTAAAATATTAATTTTAATTAATTTTAATTTTATTATAATATGTGTACTACTATATCTGGTGGATATATTGGTGATATAAAAAATCGTCGATCCTCATTTAATCCCGGTGTGGCGAACTCATCAGTCTCACAAACAGTTCTTGGCAATTTTTATATACTTTTATTTGTATTTAAAAATATCGATCTTTGGTTGGTTATCGCTCACTCGTCGATTGCGTCGGGGCCTACAGGGTTGGCTTGGTCGCTTTGATTTACTGTCCCCCACTGAAAATCAGTTATATAACTGAGTGGGTAGACTCTAAATCCAATTTATTTATTTATTGTTATAACCGTCACTTTCTGTCGCTGATAATAAGCCCCGGTAAGCTATCGCTAGTTTCACATTTCTATCGACTATCACGATAATCAAGTTGTCTATAGGTAGGAGTGCACTTGTACAGTGATACATAGTCATAACTAGGAAGATGAGTTGAGAGCCAAGATGTCAGTCACTCGTGGTTGTTACTTGTTACCGTTAGCCAGAGATATAGAGAAAACTGTGATCGATACTCTTCAACAGCAAGTCGTAGACTAGATGGTACAGATCTTGGCGTTTTGTTGATATGCTACACATCTATTACAGGGTGTATCAAGTTTCCCATTACAAAATTCCCTGACGCTTCCAGGTTTTCCACGTGGATATTCACACTTTTCAAGCCTAAAATAACAAATTTGGGTTTCTGAGAATATGTGGTCTAATAATAGAATTGATTTTTCCCCAGAGCGTCATGACTTTTTGTGCTGTCTCTACATTTTTTGGTTTTATAGATTTGATTTGGTGAGTTTTAGAGATTTTTAGGGAAAATAAGGAAACTCCAGAAATGTAAACATTAAACAATGTCCTTGCCTTTTCCCTGATTTTTTTTAGATTTGTTTATTTTCCTGACTTTTCCAGGTTTATTTCCGCGTAGTATCTATAATTTGTTTATAGGCCCACATTTTTATTTAGTTGATATTAATTCAACCTTGATGACATAATTTCAAAATAAAAATACGAAAAAACTTCATACACAAGTTTTTGAAGGTGGTTAAAAGTTAGATGCTACAAATTGCTATAAAATGATTCTAGAAAATGCTTGTATACCTCTATAACAATGAGGAGTTCTTCATATTATTATGTTCTTGCCACTATTAGACAGAATCAAGTCCCGGTATACGTAGCTTGTTGACTGGAGGTGGCTAACACGTAATAATATTATGTTGCCCGTCCTGCATCAACTGATTCCGTTCAGAGTCTAGACGAGGGCGCCCTAGCTCGCTTTAATAACGAGACGATTCAAAATGTCGCGTTTCTGATGGGTTTATAAACACATTTCAGCATCGCTTCATTGCATTACGTCGACTTGATGAGCTAGCGAGGGGATAGCAAAACAAGTTGAAGTGGCAACTATCACAAGTAGAGAATCAGAGCGAGCGCACTTGTGAACACTTTGGCTTGAGGCGCTGGAGCGTTTACTTGAAACAGATATTACAAACTCGGACCCGGATGGACATCAAAACAGCTTGAACATTATTTAACATGTATAAATAATAACCACGCAAATATGATAACTTTAAAAAAATGTTTCCTGTTGTTGTTGAGTTGAATGTTAATGAGAACGCAGTTACATTTATAAATCAAGTTATAACCTTCTGGCAGTCACCAAATTATTGTTCACCATCATTTGTACACCTTTTACCATCTATTGTTCACCAGCATTTGTTCACCCTTTACTAATTTTATATTATTTGTACAATAGGGCCTACCATCATTGTTCACCACTTACTAGCTATTGTTTAACATAATTTGTTCATCATTTACTTTACTTTCATATTGTTATTATATGTATTGTGTTTTATAATGTGTTTTAAGAGTTATAACTTGACAAAGTCACTACCTAAATGGTAATAAAACCATATAGGTCTAACACCGCCAAAATATGGTAATAACACCAAATTCACCCTAATTTGTTAAATAAAACCATATTTTGCAATTTGCTTAAAAAATAACACAGGTAGTTCTATTTTTAGTCACTTTTCACTACAAAATTATCGATAAAAACAAGCTAAAACGAAAACAATACTTGCAATTTAAAAAGTCATTTTCTTTTGATTAAATAGTGCTA
This sequence comes from Sweltsa coloradensis, assembly GCA_024449915.1. Classification (NCBI taxonomy): domain Eukaryota; kingdom Metazoa; phylum Arthropoda; class Insecta; order Plecoptera; family Chloroperlidae; genus Sweltsa; species Sweltsa coloradensis. The sequence continues at coordinate 394,459 of JAMZAV010000392.1, forward strand.
TTGACATTGTGTTTCCACTTTTTTTAACGACTGCAGGAACAATCACTAGATGTTAATGCGAGATAAAAACTGGGACCTGACTTATGCATATATTGCGATTTCCTATGGATTTTAAGTAGTATGTTTTGCAATGCGAGAAATGCGAATAAAAACATAGGTAGCATAACATTACTTTTAACAATTTTCAAAACGAAATTTAGGAAAAAATAAAACCATTTACACACATCTACAAATAAATAAGTACAAATATTACTAAGACCAATTATTTGACCGGCTTGCTATCCCTATAGTAGCAGATATTACAATATTTTATGTTTTACTTTCCAAATAATAATTTTTTTAAATCAACCAAATTCTACTCCCATTTATAATTTTGTTGGATTAAAGTTTCTTTTAAATCGGTATATTATAATGTGTCCCATTAATATGGTTTATAAGTATGAAAATAGCAATACGTAATGATAATTAATAATACATAATTTGATTGACGGATTGAAATTAGTGTCAGTCGATAATAACGGAAAATCCAAGTTTCAAAGACGGTGCTGAACTTGAAAGTCTCCTCATCGAGTGGGGGGGAGGGGTAGAGGGGGGGGGGGGGGATTGCCTCTCACCCCTACAGCGAGGAGGGCAACGAGGGAGTACGTTAGCCCCGAGTTCAAAGTATCAATCTTGAAAATTAAATATGAAGGACGATAAAACAAGAGTCTAGTCCTAGTCTAGAAGTTTAGTCTCTGCTCTATAGAAGTAACAATGTTATTTCTTAGCAATTTACTACTAATTTTCACAATACATAGACCTACAAATACATTAGAAGAATAATACATAACAAACACAAGTAAACACTTATTTAGGCGCCTCTTGTTTAAAAAAAGTCAAATCACTGACGTAAAAATAAACTAAACCAACAGTTGCATAAACATTCTAAACATAGCCTAATATCCAACAAATCGCACTAATGTCATTCAACAACAAAGTTCTTATTGGATGTTTTAAACTAACTTTTATTTTGATAAATGGGCATGTTAATATCTTCCCCTTATCCCAACTTGGGTCCCTAATTCCAACATATGCACGGATAACTAGTGATGGAACGTTGAAAATTTTCAATTCACTGAAAATTTTCATGAAAATTTTCAATATGCTTTTATTTGTTTGTTTGTTTTATTGTTTTTTTTATTGTGTTTGCTGAGTACATATTATATTGTTATGTACAATGATATTTAATAAAACAATTACCACCAGTAGCCCATGTTTTATACCTATCCCTGGCAACTTTGTATCCCTGAGTAGGCCTAAAATGTACTAGGAGGACCTAGGAGGAAAGGAACTATTTTATTAGGTCTGTAAAATGTGTTTGTAATTTTGTATATATCTAATTTTGTGATATAGGCCCTAAAATCAACTTGTATCTAATAAAAGAGGAAATTGTAAAAAAAAAAAAAATAAAATAAAATTTTCAATGCTAAATTTATGAAAATTTCAACGAAAAAAATTTTCATGAAAATTCCCATCACTACGGATAACCCTAGCCTGAGACATGTGAAACACGTATATAGTTTCGTTGTACCTTAGACTACACTATCAGATCATATTTTGAAGATGCTTTAGACTAATATATAATATAAGAACGACGCTCGACTATAGTGTCGAAATATTACAAATAAAATATTTATTTTAAGAACAGTGAATGTCCACATAATTACAATATAATAATGTATTTACCTGCTCTACTAGTTTCATATTTATAATGTAATCATACTGTTTTGTTATATGACACGAATACGGTACCTATACGATTGCCTAGATACCATAGACATCCTATATAATTGGCTAGACCAGCAGTCGGTGGTCCACTTCCGGTACAATTAGAAGCCATCTTAAAATGACAGTTTACATGTTAATCAATGGGAGCGATTTGTGGCCAAATAGTTCTCAAGAGTGCCGCCAGGTTGACAGGTAAGCATACTAGCCTTTAACACCAAATGATTACTAAATTCCCTTATGCAATCACTTCGTATTGTTTCTTTTGTTTAATACCATGCTGCACAAGCTAAAACCATATCAAACAATCCAGTAAAAATACTTTATTGCATTAAAAAAGCATAAATTAAAACACACAAATCGCCATCTTGAAATGGGCCGGTTGAGTCTTCAATTTGCTACGCTCGCGCCTGTGCGGAGGTATAGGAGACTGCTAATCTAGCCTACTATAGGGGTTTAATATCAATGCTAGATACCGGTACGATTTAATATAATATGATATCCAATATTTCATTCATCACAAAACATTCACGTTGGTGTAATCGGATAAATGTGGAAATCAATCCGGAAATTTAAAAACACATCTTAGCCGGGTTATCAAACCCGGGAATCCCGATGTAACCCCTAAGCTACCGAGACGGTCAACTTAATAATTTGTGGATTGTTAGTTCATTGTAGATATCTGAATATGAACCGTGCACCAACAAAACAATCCTGAAAGATGATGACAACCCCAAATATTATGGTCATATAATATAATATTATGTTGAACGATTTAAGAATGTGCCTAACGATACCTTTAGATCCTGAATCTACACAATTGAAAGTATCGCTACGATTGAGGCTTCTAACTCTCTTTACAACACACAGTCGTCCGCGGTGGCACACTGGATCAGGGCGCTGGTTCGAAGCGTATGGCTCTACGAGGACGTGGGTTCGAACCCAGCATGAGGCATGCGTTTTTGTAATCGTCCTTCATCGTCATCTACCACCACTCATTGTCTCGAATAACCTTAGTGCATTTTAAATAATCATAATCTGTCCAACATAGCTCCCCCCCCCAAACAATCGCTAATCAGTTTCCCCTACCCTAGATCATTTGTTTTCCTGTAGGCCTAACATGATATTAAAATAATAAATTGCTTATAATTTGTGTTTTTGCAGAAACGGTTTATTTATTTATTTAACGTTAGGGCCTTTTTTTAACGTTAGGCCCTAATTAATTATAATTAACTATTCAGTTAAAAAACTGATTTACAAAGGAGAACAACTGAATAAATCTAATTGCATAGATGCAGACACAACAATGAACTACAATTTAAGTAACCTAAATCTCATTGTATCTTTATCAAAATATGCAGTGTAGTTGTAGGGCCTACTTATTATTTAAGTACACAAACTAAGCTTGCTGCTTTGTATGCAACTTTAAACTCTACGGCCTATACAGAAAATACGTATCGCGAATAAAATTACCTAGGTTAGTTGATAGGATAAGGTAAAAATGGCAAATATTAACGATGTCGATTGTCGACGACGACAAAAATGATTTAAAAATAATAATAAACTAAAAAAACTAATTCGGGGATCACAGGATGCGACACAGACTCCACACTTCGTCCTCCAGATAACTCTCGTTGCATATCACGTCCCAACATCACGTGGTTAGCGACCAATACGCATCCGACGTGAATCCGCCACATTCCAGTCGCTTGATGAATGTAATCGTTGTGCAACCGTACAACTTGAATCGCCGCGCGTTTCAAAGCTGCAGCCAGCGCTCGCGGCGGCGACTAGGCGATACAGGTTAGTTCCGAGCTCTGACAAGAGGTAGCAGCACCGACTAGAGTAAAGCAGGAACTACTTTAACGACTTCTTCTCCAACATCCTCTTACAGAAACCTCCAATTTAACTCTCAACTCCGTCAAAGAAATTACAAATTCGTCGCCAAAACGGGAAGAAAAATATAAAGTCCGAGCAGCAGTAAATCAACCAGCGGAAGGGTTCTCACCACCGCTAGAAGAAACAGAAACAACAACAACAACAACAACGACTTCTTCCCGTATTGCTTGTCAACAGTGCCACTAGGTGACAGCACGCATCCCCCCGTAAGGCACCAGGGGGTCGTGGGTTCGAGGCTCGCATAAGGCAAGGGTTTTTGTAATTGTCCACGAAATACTAAAAAAAATACAAATTCTCCGAAATTTGATGAATACTAGGGCGTATGATGCATCAAAAAATAAATAAGCAGCAGAAAGGTTTAATATCACCAACAACCACAACAATATTTTAATAGGCCTACGTATAGGCCACTTTGTTGCAAGATATCAAAATTAAATATTTTGGTACTTGTTCATTACAGGGACCCCCCCCCCCCCCAAAAAAAAAAGGAAAGTAGGTTAGTGGGGTTGGGGGGAGCATGAAGTGCGTTGCCGTGGTCAGCTAGGCTACTTTTTGCTTTTCGGGGAGTCCCAATAATGAAAAAGTACCAATATTTTAAATCTCATTTCAAAGGTAATTCATCGTACAAGTAGGATAGGCCTATGTATAATCACAATAGCAATATTCGTTTGATGATACCGTACTTGATTAAAAGATTAAAACCAAGTCTTATTAACCAGTTACCAGCGACAGATATAAAAATTATAAATTTCTTCAGCTAATAAGAATGGGAAAATAGTGAGTTGGTTTTTAAAAGTGTAGGACTCAATGTTCGGCAATAATTTTTATTTTCACAACACTTAAATTTATAACATGGACATTTAAGGCTAAGTGGAATGTAGGCCTATTTGTACCTACTTTATAATGTGGTTCTAAAAGGAAGGCTTTGAAGCAGACATAGTATATAAGGCACTGTGAATGGGGCCTCATAGCCCTTTTCTAACTTTCTATGGTTTTGTAAATCTTAATTAGGATATTTTGCACAACATTTAAAATAAATAACAGGCCTTATAATAACAATATTCAGGCATACGTAAATTTATTAAAAGTAGAGATTGAAAAATGTAATTTATACTCATACTAAAAGGTGTCTAAGCCTAAGTGTAGCCTACCAGTGTGTGGTGTGTTAAGCAGGCTCGTACCGGCTTGTACAGTGAAGCAAGTGCACTCAAATGTGAGTCAAGTTGCTATAGTTATCAGGAAGTCAGCATGAATACATTATTATTTGTATTTGGCCATTTATTGAACTCGGTCAATAATATTTCAATAAAAGGACCAAGTTTAGAACTAAAAGGTGTTCAAGGCACGAAGAGCAGTGTTTTTTTTTTTTACAGTGTTGAGTAGTAACTAAGAAGTTCCTTTTTTAAGGAACTAAGGAGGAATGCCGTAGGCCTAAAGTTCCTATTCTTAGCCAGGAACCACTTCTTAATTCGTATTGAAAAGGTCAACGCTATAATGCGACTTTATTTCCAGTGGTGTCATCCAAAAATAACTTATGTAGGCCTAGATGCTCTTTCTTCCTGGGTAAAACTTAGGTACCTGCACATGCTTTTGTTCAATGGGGGTCTGAGGGGGGGGGGGGGGGAGGCATATAAACAAGCTACGTATCTATAAAATATGAAAATTGGCTGGACCGGCACCTCCACCATTCTACGCAAAATATTTTGTTTGTTACCAGAAAATAGGGTAGGCCTACCGGTACCTTTTTGACTAAGACATCATAGCTTATTCAAGTCCTCAGAGCTCATAGCCACGGAAAATTGTTCCATTCTGAGAGCATGATAGGAAAATTGTTACGAGTTTAAGGCACAGTTTTTTGGATGAGCGTAGCGAGCGAAGCGAAGATTCCATTTCACTACACTGGAGAAAAAAACAGAATGTTTTTTTGTTTTTGTTATTTTCTTTATTTCTTTTTTTTGTATTTTTGTGTGTCTGTTAACACGATTCCGGCTAAACCGATACTCCGATTGCGATGAAATTTTATGGAGGCCTTCGAAATCTCTGAACTTAGAACTGCCACGTTTTTGAGCTTAATCGGGAAATTTTTTCTCGTAAAAAACGCAATTTTACGATTTTTTTCTATTTTTAAAAAAATTCTTCGACTTATAACACCTACATGCTTTATCCGATTGTAATGATTTTTTCACAGAACCTTAATTTTATGAATTAAGATATTCGTGTGAAATTTGAGCGTAATCGAAAAATTATTTCTCATGAAAATCGAAATTTTACGGGTTTTTTCTTTTTTAAAACAATTCTTTGACTTATAACACCTACATGCTTTATCCTATTAAAATTATTTTTTCACAGAACCTTAGTTTATGAATTAATATATTCGTGTAAAATTTGAGCGCAATCGAATAATTATTTCTTATGAAAATTGCAATTTTACGATTTTTTTCTTTTTTAAAAATTACGATTATTTAAAAAAATTAAGTTAATTATTTATTTAATTTTATTTAATTAAAAAAAAATCTTCGGCTAAGTAATGATTTTTTCACAGAACACCAGAAAATCCGCGTAACACATGGCAGCTCAATGCACCAATTACGCTCATCCAACAACGCGGCGGGACTTAAGCGTTTTCCTAGTCTAACATATTTGTTATTAATAACAATAGATACACCGTCGGGATGACCTCTCAAAAAGGCTTGTAGGCTACGCGTATAACTGCGTACCGGTACCACCACAAATAAGGCACTGCTGGGAACTGTGGAATGCCAAGTTCCTTTTACTTTTAATTATTGCTTATAGCTACAAAATGAAGGTAGGGGCCTAAGTACTGGTATAGTGGTCCCAACAAAGAATGCAGATGGCTCGAAATTGTTTTCACAACATAATAACTTTGTCAACTCTATTCACGCTAGCTTAGCGTAGATCTTGCACACGGAGGAACCCTGTGATCTAGCACAGATAATTTTTGCTTGCGTTGGTAAAATATATTTCTCTTTCATACAAGGCAACATTCCATTTTCCGAGCATTCATACTACCTCCACCTCTACAAAGCATCTGCATTCTTTCGTTGGAGCAAGTATAGCCTACCCATATAGGCCCTATCGTACTGTAAAATAGTCAGCTTCCATAAATTTAAAATCAGCTTATTTTGTAATATTTTTACTCTTGTAAACTCCTCCCATCCCTACAATCAGTGGCCCCGTGGCCGTGGGGTTTTCACAATCATTAGTCGCATTGCCAGCTAAACTGCGTTGTTTAAAACACAATCATCCTTTTTTATTGCTCCAAATCTCAACAATATATATTTTATGCGTCCTTTGCAAAGTGCAAACCCTTGGCTTGAAGCACAAGGGGGATACACCCTAATAATCATTGACCCGGTCGAAAAGATGTCACGAAATATGGTTGAGCTCCGAGTGCCCTAGTTCCTTTTTTTAGAGGAACGTGGAACTAGAATTACCTAGGTAAAAAAAAATAATAGAAACTTACCAAACACTGGACTTTATCTTGGAAATAGCAGTTCTAGATCTGCCTGTACTGATAGAATGTACTTTTATTTTGGCTTAGCATTTACTATTAGCAATGTCATGCAAAAATAATTTAAAAGTGTACCTATTTTTTGGGGGAAATCCTGTAATCCATGCAGTGATGGCTGGGGCGCACAGTTTTAGATATTGTGAGAACTGTTAAATTAAAATTGGTGGCATTTTTAAGTGTTGAGACTTGAGAGTGCTCTCGTAAATCATTGGGAATATGAAATCCAGTTATGCTACTTGGGCGGACTTGTTTAAAGGCCCAGTCTTGTCTTGAAGTCGCAACAGCTATTTTCTTCCATGTACTGTTCTACGTACGTAGCAAAAAGAATTTTCAAAATCGGTTGAACGAAATCGGATTTATTTACATTTGAACCGAGGCATGCTAAGACTACGTGTGACGTCACTTGGGGGAGAGAAACGAGCTCGGCCGGTCGCCCGCTACCTGCAACCTTCAGACTCAGCGATGTATGCGTGAGGGAGGCCGTATTGTGTTGAGGCGATCACACCATGGATCACACAAACATAGGGAAAAACATATTGTATCATTCTTTCAATCAATGTATTTTGCAAAGTTAGGCCTATTGTTGATTGTAGTGAAGGAAATCGTGTCTTATTGATAATTATAATATAACGAAATGCCACGATCATTATTACGCTCATAACTATACATCCGAATAGACACAACACGTGTTGTGTTCACCATTGTCACAAGATTTAAAAAACAACACAAATATACAACATAAATATGTAACACTAAATATGAACACACTAGAGCACAAGGTTCATGCAGATTTCTCATAAGTTTTCATTACCCGAGTGATCGCCTAACACTGGTGCCGGTGGGCTCCGCCAACCCTCTACTGTACCTGGCTATCGGTTAGCGGGCAGGCTCACGCCAAGTGACGTATCGCTAGGAAGGGTGCAGCCAATAAGGCGCGCGAATAGCTTCAAAACTTGTTGGGCGATTTTGTTGCATTTTTTTCTGATCTCTATGATAACATACAATCTTTTTAAAATTCAAATGATGTTTGAAGAGTGGACTGGGCCTTTAAACATCTAGTAACTAATTTGTGGATAAAATTAAACACCCACTTTGACAAGACACTCGCAAAAACTGTGATCTTTCCCTTTTTACCCTCGAGATCAAAAAATCAAAATGTACTACCAAGAAAAAATGCTGTGTCAGTGTTATTTGATCCATTCAGTGTTGGTGTATGTTCATCACACAACTTTATCTCAAAGTCGACCACTCTAAGACGTGGGAAATTTTTAAGAACAATTTTCAGTAAAGTTTGAAATTACGAGAATAGGCCTAGTAGCTACGTTTAAAACGTGGTTAGTAGAGCTGAGTAGGTAGGCCTACCTAGTTTTAACGATTATGGAATTAAAGTAAATTGTGCAGCTCTAACCCAGTAGGCTTACTTAGCCAAATGTAACAGAACAAGGAAGAACAAAAATCTCAAATTATTAATTGTAAAACCAGTGTCAATTGTGATTGGCAGCCATACTAGGTAGGACTAAAGTGCCTAGTAATAACTACATTGGCTCAGGATTAGGAACAAGCTACTGGTAGTTTGTATGTCGAAGAAAGTAAACAATCATGTAACTCACCGGTTCTATTCTTCCATCTCCGTCCTTCCCTAGCGCTTGGCCCTTGCTCCATCCCATCTTCGCGAGCATCTTGAATCCCTTGTTGTCCTCTGGTATTGATTCATGCACCGAAGCGACTTTCGTCTTCTCGTGTTGGTCGTGCGAAGACCCGACCGTAACCCGGCGTATCTGCGCCCGGTCTTCGTAGCCTTCCGGCAGAACGTTGGCTTCGACCACCTCCAAACCGAACTTCTTGCGTATTCGATTCATTTCAGACTTGTGAGTTTTGTCTTTGAAAGTAAACACGGGTTTGCTTTCGGGTATGTCCGGTTTCTGTACGAGACCCGGCTCGCAATGTCCACACGTCTCGGAGCCCGGATGAATGTGACACAATAGCGACGTGCTGCCTACCGTTATCGTGCTGCCGTGCACTATTTCCCAAGGTTCACTTTCTCGCTTCGCCACCGAAAGACGTTTCGCGTTTAAGTACGTACCGTTACGACTACCGAAATCGACGATGCGATACGACCCGTCCGTTTCGTCGAAACTAAACTTGGCGTGATGTTTACTGATATTAATATCGGAGATGTGAATCGCGTGGTCGCCCTCTCGACCCATGGTGCCACCTGTACAGGTAACAATAAATAACGTCCCGACTTTTAGCCCTTCAACTCCAGTCTCTGTAACGATTACCCGCATACAAGGCGGCCACACTTGGTTCGTTAGTTCAACATCCTCGATTGCTTCAGGGGTGCTCTTGGATTCTGTATCCTCAACTTCACTTACAGCGGAACTGCTACTGTCAGAGCACTCACCCTCTTCTGGAGAGTCTACTCGTTCAATTTCAACCTTAGGCCTACTAGTTTTCTTCCGCTTGACTAGTTTCTTTTTTCGTTCCTTAGGTTTATTCCCCTGCTCACACACAACATTGCTAACCTCCCGAGGACTCGAAACAGCTTCAACGGTTTCGGGACTAGTTTCAGTAATGGCAGCTTGAGAGTGGAAAACGTACGTCTGAGTATTTTCATCGTAATACAAATACGCACCGGTATTGCCGTCGTAATACAGACCCATTTCAGCGTTGTAGTAATAGTTTGTGTTGTAATCATAGTACATGCCACTAGTTGGCTCATACACGAAGCTCGTATGTTGCATTGCATTTTGAGCGGCTTGCTTCACCTGTTCTGCCAAGCTCTGGCCACTCTCTTGGCCGTCACCGAGAACCCAAGCGTTGGAAGGCTCCGAAGATGTAGGCGCCGGTTCAGGATCTGGCTCGGGATCAACCTCAGGCTCAGGCTCTGGCTCACACTTTGGCTCTGTCTTGACTGTTACGCTCGTATCACAGGGAACAATGTGGGGGACTTCTTGCAGTGCAGTTGGGATTACTAAATCTTCGGTTTGAGTTGAAGTGTCCGTTATATGTGTTGCTTGCTTGATTTTCTTTATCTAAAAATAAAAGTAGTTCAGGCTTATTAGGTGTGTTTATCATACCACACATACAAAAAACTTGTAATAATACCGCCAAACCTTACACACTCAAAAGTAGGCTTCATGAGATTTAAAAAAAGGGCCAAGCTCATCTAGGCCCTACCCTTCCACATTTGCACATTTTTAATTCATAAACGTACAGTGCCATGTAACAACAGCCTTGAAAAGCTTGGCAAAATAGAATTGACAACTATTAATTGGATGAGCGAGCGAGCGTAGCGAGCGGAAGCGAAGACTTCAATTTCACTGACCCCCCAAAAAATTTAGCTCGGGTGTTTTTTTTTTTTTTTTTTTTTTTTTTTTGTTTTTTTTTTGTTTTTCCGTCTGTTTGTTCGCTCGATTCCGGGCAAACGGCATACGCGATCTTGATGAAAATTTGACCGGACCTTCGTTTTCTCTGAACTTAGAGGTGTATTGTTTTTGGGTACAATCGAAGAAATATTTCTCATAAATATCGTACTTTTACGATTTTTTTCGATTTTTAGTGCGATATTTTCGTGACATTTGGGCCGATTCTGACCAAACTGGTGGGGCTAGAACGTTCATATTTCACATGGACATTAAGATTATGGTGATGTAGTACCTTTTGAAAGAAAAAGTTGAAAAAGTTAGCTAGAATCTATAGAAATAAAGGTTTTAATATTAGTTTTTCAATTTTTAGTGCGATATTTTCGTCACATTTGGGCCGATTCTGACCAAACGGGTAGGGCTACAACGTTCAGATTTCACATGGACATTAAGGTTATGGTGATGTAGTACCTTTTGAAGAAAAAGTTGAAAAAATTAGTCAGAATCTACAGAAATAAAGGTTTTAATATGAGTTTTTTGAAGTTTATAATACCAATTAACAAATAACAATAGAAACTTGACAACAATCACCTCCACAATGCATTCAAAAAGCACTTGCAAAGGAAAAGTGCAAACAAACGCACAAAACGCAAAAAAAAACGCTCATCCATCAACGCGGCGGGACTTTAGCGTTTTCCTAGTTTAAACATAATAGTTCATTCAAATTCTATTTTGTCAATTAATTTAAAGTTTAAACATATTAGTTAGACCTACAGAGTCCTAGTGCAGGAAGTTTAGTTTCAGTTCAGGCCTAGTTTTAGAGCTAGGCCTAGGTATTAATTTAATTTATTTCAAAACTGTCTATTAAATTGTGCATAACATCCCTACTTTTATACACAATATGATGGTTTTGTTGGGCAATCAAATTGAATCTTCAAAAACAACTAAAGTGAAGGCTATCCTCATAAACAAAATGGTATTCCCTTGAGTTGCCATCTTTCATTTAAAACATGACAAAATAAATGTAGGCCTACTAGGCCTAGAAGTAGGGTTACCATAAGTGTCTCAGCTCAGCAAAAAAGAGGACATTTCGTTCACAGACATTCGCGGACTACAAGGGGTCTGGGGCGGAGCCCCAGCCGCCGGATCGAATTTTATTTTGGACATTTTTACCGTCAGGATAGCGTTTAGAGCGATCTGAACAAGGGTCAAGGAAGGACAGTGGTGCCGACGCCTTTTAAATTGTGGTGTTATTTTTTTAAATGAACACTACATTTTATGACAAAACTAAGACAAATGGCCTAGGCCTACAAACACTTCCTTACGTACGCCGTACAACGTGGACACAAGGCACGAAACATACTGAAATGGTAACTAAATCACGTGATAGTTTGCTGCAACAGCCTGGCGTGTTTGACACGCTCGGACACGCTCGGACATGATCGGCTGCTCGTATTCGTCGATTTACGGTCGGTGAATGGTAAGTGAGGGGGCGGAAGGGTGCGCATGCGCCTCTGCATGGAATTGGGTGAAATAACCGGACATTTTGCATTAGCCTACTTTGAAAAAACCGCCCGGACGCCCGGACAGACATAAAAAAAGAGGACATGTCCGGCTTTAACCGGACGTATGGTAACCCTACCTAGAAGGCCTGTGATGTTTTTTTTAGCCTTCGGCAAAGAAGCTTCAGCTCGGCTCAGCAAACTTAGAAACCACAGCAGAGTCACAGCCACCTCACCCAACTCAACTTAGGGTATCTAGTCATCATTAGTTGTCTCTGACTTTTGCTAGGGGCACACGTGAAGGTTTGATACCGAGTTTCGCTACTGGATATTATTGTTATACTGTGACCAAATCAACAAGGCTGATTCGGAACAACTGTAGAATTTGGACGCCTCTATTCGCACAAGGAATTTTGTTTGCAATCGTTGGTATTGCTTTAATGCAAAAAGATTCTTTTGTGGCCAATGACAGTGCACACTGTATAAACAGTACCAAAGTTCAAATTTGTTTTCCCAAATTTGTTACATAATTTTTTCGGTAAATATGCATTAGACAAAAAACTACAAAACCTTCAACGTTACAATTAATAGACGGACAGCTACTGCACAGTTTAGACTTCAAACAGGACATGATCTGCTTGCAAAGCACCTACATCGGATAGGAATCACTGATAGCAGTACCTGCGGTCTATGTGGGAAGGAAGAACAGAACAGAGAGCATCTGATGAGATGTTCAAGTCTTCAAGACGAAATTGATGCCCTTCCGCTCGGCATGAACTATGAGGGAAAAGAAATGTCTCTACTGGAAAACCAGGAAATGCATGATGGCCCAGTAAGCCAAAAATGCGGGCATATGAAAAGAAGAAGAAGAAAGAAGAAGAAGAAGCAATTAAAAGTTTAAAGGACTTTTGCCCGAAAAGGAGTTTGTAGACCTAGACCTAGGCGTAGGGGGCTAGGGCCTAGTAGAGGGTTGTTTAGGGTTGTTTACATTGGGGACCTTATTGCACGTAGCCATGTAGGCCTACAGTGTTGCCAGAAAATCCCTTTGTGTAGGCTAGGCCTACAGTGTGAACTGTCATGGATACAAAAGAATCATTTGCGTATAGCTTTGCCAACCATTTCCTGGATAATCCTTGTGCGTATAGACACTCACGTAGTATTTATTATGTGCCTTGTTTCTAGGACGGGTCCAAAGTCACCGTTTACTTATTCCTAAATATACTCAGGCTGCTATTGATTGATTGATTAGATAATGCTTAACGTCTCATATTTACTACTTATTGGTATGCTAGTAGTCGAAGAACTAAGCCTAGGTCTAAAGACCTTAACCAGCTTAGCCTGGGCAGTGGGCTACTGGGCATAAGCCTTTTAGAGGTCAGTGGCCCTAGGGTCGCCTCTAACCTAAAAAAGTATTGTTGACTAGGAGCCAGCCTGGCTAGCTCTAGGTCTATAGGCACTAGGCCTATCTAGGCCTACGTACCCAACATGAAAAAACATTTAAAATATAATGACTTACTCGTTTCTTCAACTTTTTTACTTTCAAGCAAACTTTATCCAATTTAACTTGTTGACGATTTATTAACGTCAAGAGATGGTTGATGTATTTCAGAACTTCTGGCAGGCCCTTCAATTCTTCTTCAAATGCGTGGTCAATTATATCTCTAAAAATATCTTCATCACTGTCACTTGTGTCTTGGTCCGTATTATCAACAACATGTTTATGTTTACTCCTTTTTCTATGCATCTTGACAATTAAATTCGACATTTATCTGGATATTATTATCAAACACTACAGCTGACAGCATCCATGCTTCTTTTAGAAGTCTCGGCAACCAATCAGAACTTTTAGCGGCATTGACGAATCACGTCACGTCAAAAAGAAAGAGTGGCGCTACCGCTATCTGTTGTAGTGTGAGCATACTAGCAACAGCGTGAGCTGGTCATGGGCTGGTACTACGGGTAACCGCTAGGTACCAGCACTTGACGGGGAGCTAATAATAAAAATTATAAAAAAGTTTTTGACCACGGTCAGTAACCACGGTTCAAAGATACCTTTCAACAATGTTTCTCTTTTTCCATGAAGCTCCCCGTCAGGACCTAGCGGATCGATAGAACAAAATATATTTATTTCTACAATTCAACAACAATCCAGATTGTATGAAGTAAAACACCCGACCAGCAATTGGGTTGGGAGACCCCTTTGAGAAGGGTTTTTTGATTTCTGTATTGATTTTTATAAAAATAATTATATTTATTGCCGTAATAGTTCTATAGTTCCCGCTAGGTAGCGTAGCGACACCTGACGGGGAGCTAATATTGTTGGTTTCAGACAAGAATGTCACTACCGAAATTGAAATTGAAATTATAAGTTTGTTGTATTTATGGACGCTTCAGCCGTTAGGTTTAGTTGCGCCTCCTAGCCTCCTGTGATATTGTAGTTTATTAAATAGTTAATAATTTTAATTTTTTTCTAAATGGAGGAACATAAGGGATGACGCGGTGGGACGCGAGGTACTAAAGTCTATCCATCCTTGAGGTACAAAGTGACCATCGGCGGACGAGACCGGAATCGGTCGTCCCGTCATTGTCTGCATTTTTCCCTTTGCACCTGTTTTGGCGTGATCGAACTTGGGAGGGAACATGTTTTTTTTTCTGCCTGCCTTCGCCCATTTCAAATCTATTGTGATGAAAATAATTTATTCCGCGAAATAATTTTTTAATAATTGCCAATATTTAACAACGTGGTTCAAATGTGCAGCTTGAGTTTGGAAATGCGTTTTTTCCCCTATAGTGTCTACGATTAAAACTGACTGAAATAAATAAATAGGCCTATTATTATATTATTATGTAATATTTAAAAAATATATTATAGAAGAATTATCCGTAACTCAGTCAGTTTTTATCGTAGAATTTCGTCCAAAAAAATGAAATTCAAGACGCACGCTTAATTATTAAATATTTGAAAAAATATCTATAAATAAATAGAACAATCGATCAAGAAGAGAATACAGCAGGTAGAAAACCCTCAGCTTCTAGGATGGTCTATTTTACGACTACACGCGACAAACCCTCAGCAGCTGCCTCATACCCATACCCGACGCGTCCGTCGATGGTCACTTTGTACTTCAAGGATTGATAGACTTTAGTTAGAACCAGCCACAAGCAAGAAGAGGTCATGGGGAAAGGTGACCGGGAGCTTGGCCGGGGAATAGCAATACTGTCAATACTAAGAAAACGCTTAAGTCCCGCCGCGTTGATGGATGAGCTTTTTTCTAAGTTTTTAGTTTACGTAGGACCACTTTTCCTTTGCAAGTGCTTTTTGAATGCATTGTAGGTGATTGTTGTCAAGTTTCTATTGTTACTTGTTAATTGTTATTATAAACCTCAAAAAACTCACATTAAAACCTTTAAATCTATTGATTCTGGCTAACTTTTTCAACTTTTTCTTTCCAAAGGTACTTCATCACCATAACCTTAATGTCCATGTGAAATATGAACGTTGTAGCCCCACCCGTTTGGTCAGAATCGGCCCAAATGTGACGAAAATATCGCACTAAAAATCGTAAAAAAAAATCGTAAAAGTACGATATTCATGAGAAATATTTCTTCAAATGTAGGCTACTAAAAAACGTGGCAAGTCTAAGTTCAGAGAAAACGAAGGTCCCCTCCAATTTTCATCAAGATCACATATGCCGTTTGCCCGGAATCGAGCGAACAGACAGAAAAAAAACAAACAAAAAAAAACAAACAAACAAACAAACAAAACAAAACAAAAAAACACCCAAGCTAAATTTTTTGGGCGGTCAGTGAAATTGAAGTCTTTGCTTCGCTCATCCAAAAATTGATGGAGCAAAGAAAACTGGACTCTCAAGTTCCGACAATGGCGAGACACCCTAAAAACTAGGAAAACGCTAAAGTCCCGCCGCGTTGATGGATGAGCTATTTTTAAGTTTTTAGTTTGCGTGGGATATCTTTACTTTTGCAAGTGCTTTGTTTTTCTGCCGACGCATTGTAGGTGATTGTTGTCAAGTTTCTAATGTTTCTTGTTAATTTGTTATTATATAACGTAAAAATCTTACATTAAAAGCTTTATTTCTATAGATTCTGGCTAACTTTTCCAACTTTTTCTTTCAAAAGGTACTACATCACAATAACCTTAATGTCCATGTACAATATGAACGTTGTAGCCCCACCCGTTTGGCCAGAATTGGCCCAAAATGGCATGAAAATATCGAACAAAGAGTCAAAAAACTTATATTAAAAGCTTTATTTCTATAGATTCTGGCTAACTTTTTCAACTTTTTCTTTCAGAAAGCAATACATCACCTTTACCTTAATGTCCATGTGAAATATGAACGTTGTAGCCCCACCCGTTTGGTCAGAATCGGCCCAAGTGTCACGAAAATATCGCACTAAAAATCGAAAAAAATCGTAAAAGTACGATATTCATGAGATACATTTCTTCGATTGTACCCAAAAACGTAGCAAGTCTAAGTTCAGAAATTTCGAATCGCCCCTCAAATTTTCATCGAGATCGCATATGCCGTTTGCCCGGTAGAGAGCGAACAAACAGACAGAAAAAACAAACAAACAAAAAAACACCCGAGCTAAATTTTTTTGGGGGTCGGTGAAATTGAAGTCTTCGCTTCGCTCATCCAATTACATGTGATGTGGCTCCAGTTCGGGTTCTCCATGGCAGAAGCAAGAACGGTAACCACTGTCGTCGTGCGATACCGAGATAGAAACCCTTCCTCACGTTCTAGGCTTCTGCAAAGATGGAGAGCTACTCAGGAACAGTCAGCTGAACAATGTCCGGTCTATTATCGCCAATCACTATCGGAATCGGGGTGGGAAGTTGCTGGGAAAGTGAACGTCTGCCCTTGCAAGTATTTGGCTGATCGCCATAATAGCAGTCAACTCAACTACAAGGGAAGGCGATACGCTTTGAACGCAATGAAGATCAAGCTGAGCAAATCAACACTGAAAAACAGAACATCCACCAATTAACAATACCATACCTACCTAATATGCAGAGCAGACAAATACCATGCAAAACCTATACACGTCATTGGATTGATTGGTGCAAGGGGCACAATCCCGAAGATTTTTGTTAATTTTTGCCATAATAGGAGAACTAAGTATGTCTAGCTTACATCGTTCGCTACACTTGCACAACAACAATGACAAATAAATAAATAAATAAATAAATACAAATAAATAATCCAAAGTCATCTACATTCTACAAGATGATTGTCTCGAGTAAATGTTCTATATTTATTTTACTTCTGACACCATATCTTATATACTAATGTTACAAATTTTACAAGAAATAAACAAACCCCTCTTTCCAGGACATATTCTTTATTACACCAAAGATTCATAATAACATTAATAAAGACATAAAAATAGTGTTTACATCAGGATTTTTTCAACCCCTTGTGTTGTGCTATGTTGGTATTATAGTTGGTATACTGCAGTTGAGCCACAACTCTCTAGACCGGATTGATCGTCGATAGGTCGTGACATCAGACGTGTTTGGACGTTTCAGTCTAGTTTTGAGACATTTATGCAGTTGTAATATCTAGGAGGCATGATTCCGAGATTCATGACTCGTTCTAAGGTAAGAAAGCGCACGAGAGAGCCGTGATGACGGTAGAGAAGACTAGAAGACTGATGCGGTCCAGAAGGGTTGCTATGCGACGCCACTTGTTGCTGTTAGAAGACGCCATGACAGCTGCCATTGTGTTCTCCTCGTCTTCCACAGCATCGCCCTGAAATACAAGATGATTTGATGATGATTGTTTTATTACTTACGCTATTCGAGACGATGAGTGGTGGTTGGTGAGTGTGAAGGACGATTACAAAAAACCCATGCCTTATGCGGGATTCAAAACCACGTCCCCCTAGACTCTTAGAGCTATACGCTTTGAATTGGATCATCGCCCTAATCTGATGTGCCACCGCGGACGGCTCTGAAATACAAGGCGAGAGTGGAAGAGAGAGATTGATTGATTAATGAAGGCCTTTATTGTAGGTGGGATTGAGGCCTTTTCTGTTGTTGTTGTTGTCTCTCACTCCTGCAGTTGGTCAAGGACCGGTGGCAGGTTTCGTCTCCTTAATCTTCGGATTCCTTTCGACGTATATTTCCCTTCATGTTATCCTTGTAGTTTAGTTCCCTTCACATTACTTCTCTTTCTTCCCTTTCACTAACTCCTTAGGCTGTTCCTTAATCTTCATCATCCTCCTTATGTATTCCTTGGTCTATTGGTAGCTGATTAGGCTCCGTTGGGAGTAGATTAGGCTTGAGCTTGGCTTGAAATAGTTTGAGGGTTTTTTCTCCTACTATCCCCTCACCGAGACCATTCCAATCAACCACTGATCTTGCCATGAAGGAGTATTTGCCCACATCTGTCTTATATATTCCCCTCTCATACTTCCAATCATGATCCCCTCTAGCCAGGATGTGGCCCTAGTTAATCCCTTATTAAGTTCACCCCATCCCCCATGGTTCCTCGAGATCCTATATAATTTACTCATCCGATCCCTCCTCCTTCTTGCGACGCATTTATGCCGGTGCTCAGGTATATGGGGTGGTAGAGTGGGGCGTGGGGAGTTGGGGTTACAATCGTCAATACTGCTCTTAATAATTAGATAGGGCGCCACTTTGTTTTGTCACTCGTCCCCGTCTGCAGGCGTTATCAAACAAAGAAATATAAGCCTGGGGTCGGAAGTAAGATAACAGAGGGGCAACCCAGCAAGATGTGCTTGTGAAATACATAGAAATTTAATATAATAAAGCATACCACCAATTAATAACCAGAAATATATAACAATAGGTTAGAACTCGTGAACAAACAGATCTCCAAGTTCAAACATCAAAAGATTCACAAGGTCTCATCTGCCTGCCCAAACAAGTAGCATAATCACGCTTGGCTATATGAAAATCAACGTACCAAGTTAGCCTAATTACATAACAATAATATACAGTTAGGTTAAGTTTAAACTTATTAGACGCCCCTCAAACACAGTTCAGGTAAATTACTCCACAAAGTTATTCGGCACTCCCAAGCCGGGCCGTGGATAACCACGTACAACTTCAGTAGTTCTTGTACACAACAGATCGGGCTCACTTGCCGGCCTACGCGAGGGTATGAACAAGTTCTTCACGAAAGTTTGTACAGTGAGTTACTTACAGTTCGTCCGGTAAATATTAAACACGTTACCAGAAGTCCTCACAGAGTCGGTTGCCCAAGGTACCAATCTCGATCCGGCTGGAAGAGGTCGCGGGAGCGATGGGTACACGGTGCACTGTCATATCGTCCAGGGTCTCCACAAGGTCCCACTTGGTTGCGAAACTAATTAAAGACTTCCAACGTCCAAACGTTCTAGTCGAGGGGTATGGATTCGCACGCGCGACACAGTTCCACACTTCCCAAAAAGTTTTGGTCTCACAGATAGAGGCTCAACCACTAACAATGTTTTAAAAATCAAATAACATGGCCTATCCTGCATACAGCAGTCGACACGGAGATCCACCCTAGACAACAGCCTGACCAACAGTGACTCGCCTACATTCACAGTCCTCCCTTTACCAGCAAAACCGCATTGATGACTTCACTAGGTACTTTAGAATATAGATAACAGTATTATTATGGTATGACTATGAAAATAAACAGTACAGAATACACACAGAATACAGTCAAGTTACATGTTCAAAGGTCAGAGAAGTTGATATGAGATGGTTCATGGGCGAGGATGAGAAGAGAGAGAGAGAGAGAGAGATAAGGTAGACTGGTCTGGGTAGGTGTGCATCTGTGGCTTGCGCGCGTGGGCTGGTAATTGCTGTTGATTGTGATGAAAAGTGATTCATGGACTGTTACACTCCCTCCTTCCTTCGGATGATTAGACCCTGTCTAATCAAAGTTTCTTCAGCGTCATTAAAATTTTTCAAATCTTTTATGTGCCATCGGCCTATGGACTTTCCTCTCTCATTTTCTAAGTCATACACCAACGGTGATATCTTCTTACGTACAGTGAAGGTCCTACATATTTTGGGGCAAGTTTGCTGGTGTAAAAGTTGGCTGCGTCGGATTGAGCAAAATTTTTACGCCAAACTTTCTCTCCTTCTGCGAATTCTACCGGCCTTCGACGTAGGTTGTAAACCTTTTTATTTGTCTCATAGGCTCTCTTCAGTCGAGCCGTAACATCTTGGTAAACGCTTCCGAGGGTCTTCAACTTATTGGTTACCTGATCTCTGGAACCAAAAGTCAGTTCTAGTCTTGGGTCGACCTCCCCAAAATGTCTTCCAGAAAGTTGTACTTCTCGGCCAAAATTCAGGAAATTTGGCGTGAAGCCAGTCACTTCATGGTTGGCGGATCTTAAAGCAAAACCTAGCTCGTGCAAATGTTTATCCCAGTGGCGATGGTTAGCATTCACATAACTGGCTATCATGGTTTTCATCACTCGATTCACTCTCTCGGTGGGGTTTACTTGCGGGTGATAGTGTGGGTTGTAGATGGCTCTTGATTCATACTTCTTTAGGAGTTCTTGAAACTCCTTACTAATATACTGTGTTCCGTTGTCGCATCGGACTAGTTGTGGTGCTCCATACATGAGGATTACGTCTTCTTCAAGGTGTTTTACTACCGATTTCGCTGTTGCTTGACGTAAGGGAAACATCAAGGAGAACTTCGTAAAATAGTCGGACACAACTAACAGATAGCGATTTTGTTTGGTCGATCTTGGGAAGGGCCCCATCAGATCTGTCGAAATCATTTGCCAAGGCTTGTCAATCTCAATCTCCTTCCCCATAAGACCACCGGGTTTTTTCTGTTCAACCTTATACTGCGCACAGGTTTGACACTTACGTACGTATTTGTTGATATCGGGTCTCATTTTGGGCCAATAGTACGTTTGGGATGCTCGCTTCCAAGTCTTAAAGCTTCCTAGATGGCCTGCAGTGGCGGCATCATGGCATTCTTTTAATATCTCTTTTCGTTTATCCTTTGGAACAACTATTCTCCACGTACTCTCTTCGTGACATTCTCGACGATTGTCCAGTAGTTTGTAGAGTTGAAATCGCTCTACTCTCCAGGAGGGATACTTCTGAGGGTTTTTTCTTTACTTGATACAGCATCCCAGAGTACCACTTATCTCGGCTTTTTTCAGAGACAGTGATTAGGTCAATTTCCTCTGGTGCAGGAGCCACTGCTCGTGACAGGGCATCTGGCACAACATGTTCGGTTCCTTTTCGGTGAACTATCTTAAAATCATATTGCTGCAATCGAATGGCCCATCGAGCCAACCTTCCTGTGGGGTCACGTAGGTTATGTAGCCATAAAAGGGAATGGTGGTCGGTTATTACCGTGAAAGTACTTCCTTCTAAATAGGGACGCATCTTCTCTATAGACCATATTACCGCCAGGCACTCTTTCTCTGTGACCGTGAAGTTTCTTTCTGCTTTAGTGAGAGAACGACTGTAATAGGCAATAACCTTTTCTCCCTCTTCGAATTGTTGAGATAATACACTGCCAATGCCGTAAGAGGGTGCGTCAGCCTGTACGATAAATGGTAGATTAAAATCTGGACAAGTGAGGATTGGGGCTGAAACAAGTAATTCTTTGACAGAACAAAAGGCAGCCTCTGCTTCGGAGGTCCACTCCCATGTTACATTCTTCTTTGTCAGTGCATGTAACGGTGACATCGTAATGGCGTAGTTTGGAATAAAACGACGGTACCATGACGTCATTCCCACAAATCGTTTCACAGCCTTTATATTGGTAGGAGCAGGATAATTTACTATGCATTCTACCTTTTCGGGGTCGACATGTAGACCCGATTGATTGACCACATATCCTAGGTACTTAAGTTCATCAAGACAGAATTTGCATTTATCCGTATTTACGGTTAGGCCTGCGTACCGCAAACGCAACAAGATTTCCTTGAGCACGCGCAAGTGTTCCTCAAAAGTAGATGTTATAATAATGAAATCATCCAGATAGATGAAAACGTAGGGTTCCAGGTCGGTTCCTACTATACTGTCGACTAGTCGCTGCCAGGTCGCAGGGCTATTGTGTAGACCAAAAGGTAGGCGTAAGAAATGGAACAACCCTTTACCCGGAATGGTAAAAGCTGTCTTTTCTCTAGAAGATTTCTCCAGGGGTACCTGCCAGTAAGCACTTTTTAAATCCAATGTGGATAGGTATTTGGCTCCTCGTAGTCTGTCCAAGATACTATTCACGTATGGAAGAGGATACGCGTCTCTTACAGTCACTTCGTTAAGTTTCCTAAAATCAACGACAAAACGGTGCCCACCATCCTTCTTCTTGACCAATAAAATCGGAGAAGACCACGGACTACTAGACTTTTCAATTACTCCTAAACGGAGCATCTCGTCAACTTCTTCATGAATTGTCTTCAGCACTATTGGGGACACGGGATAGTAACGTTGTTTTATAGGTACCTGCACTTCCTGTGTCAATCCGATGTTCTACTAAATTAGTGCAACCAAGAGAATTTTCCGATTGGTTCAACATATTCTTTCCTGAATGCATTAAGAGCAGCTTCGTTATCTTTTGTTAGTAGCCCAAAAGCAACCGGTTCAGCTTCAGCACCATATGGTACGGTTTCACTGTTGGCAAAAGTCCAGGTATTCGAGGTGATATCGGGAATAATGTTCATTTGGCGCCAAAAATCGATTCCGAGAATCAGCGGGGTGGTGACTTCTAACACTACCAGAACAGGTAGTAAGCATACATGTCCTTCAAGCGTGAAGGGAACGTCAACAATGAAATCTACTGGGCTTGTCCTTCCATTGGCAACACTAACTCCTAGGGTACTCTTACTTGTAGGTAGTCGAAGTTTTGATAATATGTCCCAGCCCTGCTTCCCTAAAATCGTTCTGTTGGCACCTGAATCCAGTAATCCCTTCATCTTAATGCCATAGATTTGAACAGTAAGGTAGGCTCTGTCGTCACGACCAGGTATCTTGGATAAAATATAATCAAGACGGGTCTTGTTTGCGTATTTCTGAACAATTTCCAACCAATTTTTCCACTCCTGCGAGGTCCGTTCAAGAGGGCATCTACCCCGCATCATTGATGTCCTCCCATTTCGTTTCCCGGTTTGTTACATCTCACACATCTATACCTAACAACATTAGGATTCCCGCATCCATAGCAAAAACGTCCGCCTCGCGGTTTAGGGCAGGAACGGAAGGAATGTCCTTCCTTAGCACAATTCCAACACAAAGAACTCAAACCAGTTACCTCGGTTCCCTGGAATTCGGTACCATTGTCGACGGGAATAGGTGCGGCGCTGTCAACATGAGTGTTGTATTTCCTGGGACGGTTCCCCTTGTAAGCCAAGTCCGGTTCTAGGAGGTAACGATTAGCTGTCGGAGGTCGAAAACGGTCCATTCGCCAGCGGCTTTGTTCTAGCTTACGTCCTAGGCGCAGAAGTTCGTCCACCGACGAAATGTCCTGTAAACTTAAACGGTCGCTGTAGAAAGGAGCAATATTTCTTATCAGCAATCGCAACTTCTCCCTCTCTGGCATCGGTGTCGGTAGGCGACGGAATAAGTTCTCCATCGTGGCAACATAAATACCAAAGCGTTCCTCCTCTCCTTGAGTGCGGGATTTAATCTCATTTAACAAGTCCTCTTCATAATCAAAGGGTAAGAATTCATCTCTAAGTAAGGTGATGAGTTCACGCCAAGAATGGACCCTATTCCTTATTGCTCTGAACCATATGAGTGCAGAACCTGGAAAGAGATCAATGGCAGATAACCAAAGGGCTTCTCTGGGTACATGTCTCGCAGCGCATAGGTCTGCTACTCTCTCTATGAACGCATTTACACTAAGTCCTTGACCATCTCCTGTGAATTTAATATTCCACTGTGAAACAGGTACTTGTGTTCTATGCACATGTTGAATACTATTATTTGCTCTCTCAATTACTGGGTTCATAAACTTTTCTTTAGTCCCTACAGAGGTTTGGTCGCGCAACAGGGAATTAAATTGATTGACCAGTTTATCAGTAGGGTCGTCCGAATCATTGTCAGTGGGTAAAGGCAGTGGACCTAAATTTAAGCCTGGTCGGTAGGCCTTATCAGTGACTTCGTCCTCTCTATTGTCGGGAACTGGCAACATCGGGGTACTTTGCTCTTCTAATTCTTCCATAGCACACAAAATTTCCTTCAATATATGTGAGCGTTCCTTCATAACTTCAGGTTCCTCACTCTGTATACGCTCTGTCCTCCCTAACAAGTGACACAGCTTAGTATCGATTTTACGATAATCTGAGTCTAGTTTTGCTCCTGCAAAAGTTTCAATCAAAGTTTTTATTTCGGTCATTTTATTAACAATCATTCCTAATTCTGTTTGAATGTTTGCTGGCGATATCGGCCTAATCATTACCGTTCCGTTTTTTTCTAACTTCAATACGCGTCTCAAACATTTTCGCATATCTTCCACAGAAGAAATATCGGTTATCCCTCTCACGTTAAGTTCATATTCTAATTCATCCTTAGCTAGACGATTTATCTCCATGATGAAAAAATGCAATTGACAATTTTCTTAAATAATCCAAAAGAAAAGAAGATCAGGCCCCACGTTGGGCGCCAGTTATTGCGACGCATTTATGCCGGTGCTCAGGTATATGGGGTGGTAGAGTGGGGCGTGGGGAGTTGGGGTTACAATCGTCAATACTGCTCTTAATAATTAGATAGGGCGCCACTTTGTTTTGTCACTCGTCCCCGTCTGCAGGCGTTATCAAACAAAGAAATATAAGCCTGGGGTCGGAAGTAAGATAACAGAGGGGCAACCCAGCAAGATGTGCTTGTGAAATACATAGAAATTTAATATAATAAAGCATACCACCAATTAATAACCAGAAATATATAACAATAGGTTAGAACTCGTGAACAAACAGATCTCCAAGTTCAAACATCAAAAGATTCACAAGGTCTCATCTGCCTGCCCAAACAAGTAGCATAATCACGCTTGGCTATATGAAAACCAACGTACCAAGTTAGCCTAATTACATAACAATAATATACAGTTAGGTTAAGTTTAAACTTATTAGACGCCCCTCAAACACAGTTCAAGTAAATTACTCCACAAAGTTATTGCGCACCCTCAAGCCAGGGCCGTGGATAACCACGTACAACTTCAGTAGTTCTTGTACACAACAGATCGGGCTCACTTGCCGGCCTACGCGAGGGTATGAACAAGTTCTTCACGAAAGTTTGTACAGTGAGTTACTTACAGTTCGTCCGGTAAATATTAAACACGTTACCAGAAGTCCTCACAGAGTCGGTTGCCCAAGGTACCAATCTCGATCCGGCTGGAAGAGGTCGCGGGAGCGATGGGTACACGGTGCACTGTCATATCGTCCAGGGTCTCCACAAGGTCCCACTTGGTTGCGAAACTAATTAAAGACTCCAACGTCCAAACGTTCTAGTCGAGGGGTATGGATTCGCACGCGCGACACAGTTCCACACTTCCCAAAAAGTTTCAGGTCTCACAGATAGAGGCTCAACCACTAACAATGTTTTAAAAATCAAATAACATGGCCTATCCTGCATACAGCAGTCGACACGGAGATCCACCCTAGACAACAGCCTGACCAACAGTGACTCGCCTACATTCACAGTCCTCCCTTTACCAGCAAAACCGCATTGATGACTTCACTAGGTACTTTAGAATATAGATAACAGTATTATTATGGTATGACTATGAAAATAAACAGTACAGAATACACACAGAATACAGTCAAGTTACATGTTCAAAGGTCAGAGAAGTTGATATGAGATGGTTCATGGGCGAGGATGAGAAGAGAGAGAGAGAGAGAGAGATAAGGTAGACTGGTCTGGGTAGGTGTGCATCTGTGGCTTGCGCGCGTGGGCTGGTAATTGCTGTTGATTGTGATGAAAAGTGATTCATGGACTGTTACATTCTATCCTCAAGTTTCTCCCACCCTAGGTGTAATAAATGTCTGTGCATTTAATAATATTACTACAACAACTACAATCGATAGTCGAACTATGTTTCAACAACAACTATATTTAGTATTCTAACTTCGTGACAACAACAACAACAACAGCTGTAATCGATAGTCGAACTGAGGCAGTTCTCACATCATCTAGTTGTCACGCATCTTCTAGCCCGGATGGAAACAGCATTGAGCTGTCATTGTATCAAACTTTGTATTCATCTTTATAAATTACAGTCATCATGATATATTTTTAAGTGTCATCAATATTTATTGTGCATACCAACCTAAAGTCCAAGTTATTATATGGTGTCAGAAGTGAAAACTATAAGCAGATAATCGCTAGCTACAAATAAAAATGGGTGTTGAGTACAGAGTACCTCCAGCGCTCAACATGGAAGCGAGACAGCTAGCACCAAACTGGACTGAGTGGGTACAACAGTTTGAAATATATATGGCTGCATCAGAGAAAAATCAAAAGACGGACGATGTCAAAGTCCAAATATTTTTTAACCTAATAGGGTTTGATGCTGTTCGAGTGTATAACACATTTACATTTGAAAATGAAGACGACAAGAAAGTGCTTCAAAAAGTGATAGACAAGTTTGCAAGCTACTGTAAGCCTCACAAAAACTTGGCAATTGAAAGAAATAATTTCTTCAGGGTATCACAACAGCCAGATATGAGTATAGATGAATTCATAACGGAGCTAAAAGATCGCGCATCCACATGTGAACTAGGACCGCATCCACATGTGAACTAGGACAGTTACGTGACAGCATAATCCGAGACCTACTAATAATAGGCCTTAGGAGCAAACCTCTACAGGAGAAACTGTTAGCTGAAGGGGACATAGCATTGGACAGATGTGTTCAAATCTGCAGGGCAGCAGAAGCTAGCAAGCAGCAGGTCCAATCTCTTCGAGAAACAGTTACTACAGGGAGGTCCCAAGATGCCGCAGCCGCAGTAGACGCAGTTCGGAACGTGACAGGTTATCAACCCCAAGGAGGCCAAGATAAGAAGCCGCCAAGAAAGTTCCAAGCTACTGCAGGTTCCAGCGTAAGTGGAGAAAAAAGCGAGACATTTGACTGCAAGAGATGTGGTTTCCGCCATAAACCGAGGAAATGTCCAGCTTATGGTAAAGAATGCAGTAAGTGTAAAAGGAAAAATCACTTTGCAAAGGTATGTAAAACATCGTCTATGCATGCAGTTGAACAAAGTGAAGTGAATTCGCAAGATGAATTTGCGTACATAAGATTGGTAGAAGACAATAAGAGACAGACCCGATCAGCATGGTATCACAAAATGTGGTTTGGAAGTGAATGGGAGCGGAAGTAAATGTATTACCGCTAGCTACTTACAATAAGTTAAGCATAAATAGGCCTAGTTCAAAGGAGATAAAAACAACAAAAACAATGTTATTAACATATGGTAACAAAAGAATGAAACCTATAGGTTCAGTAGACCTAAGTTGTACTAAAGATAAGGTTAATGATAACCCAATTAAGGTAAATTTCCTTGTAGTAGACACAGTCTCAGACCCAGTCCTAGAGTTAAAAACAAGCGTAGAGTTAAACCTAGTAGCACGAGTAGAGAACTTGAATAAATCAGACATTAAACTGTCTAGGCCCAGTGAGATATGGGATGATAAAAATAAAATAGGGAACGAATACAAAGATGTGTTCCAGGGAAGGGGAAAATTCCCTAAAACTTATAAGATAGAGTTAAAAGATGAGGTTACCCCAGTAATTCATCCAGCAAGGCGTGTGCCCCTAACAGTAAAGCCAAAGCTTAAGCTGGCCTTAGATAAACTTGAACAAGACAAGATAATCTCAAAAGTAGAGCATGCAACTGAATGGGTTAGCAACCTAGTGATAGTAGAAAAGCCCAATGGATCATTGAGGTTATGTTTAGACCCTAAAGACCTGAACAAGGCAATCAAGCATCAGCATTTTTTAATCCCAACAGCAGAGGATGTAGCCCAAAAAATGGCAGGAAAGAAAGTCTTTTCCACGCTTGACATGAGAGAGGGTTTCTATCAAGTATGTCTTAATCCTGAGAGTCAAGATCTGTGTACTTTTAACACACCATTCGGAAGGTACAAATTCTTAGTTTTGCCTTTTGGAATTTCGTCCGCACCGGAAGTGTTTCAGAAAGCAAACGTAGAAATCTTTGGTGATATACCCGGAGTAGAGATAGTTTTTGACGATTTAATAACCGCAGCAACGTCAAATGACGAGCATGACAAAATACTGAAACAAGTATTGGATAGGGCCAGGGAAAACAATGTCAAGTTTAATGTAGACAAGTTTCAGTTCAAGACTAAGGAAGTTAAGTACGTTGGTCATATTATCTCTGAGTCAGGACTCAAACTAGATGAAGACCGAGTGAAAGCCATAGTTAACATGCAGACCCCTAAAAATAAAAAGGATTTACAAAGGTTCCTTGGCATGGTTAAATATGTTAGTAAGTTTATCCCCAACATGTCAGAAGCAACAGGCCCTATGAGAGCTCTTCTCAAAGATAATGCTGACTGGCAGTGGCAACATGAACAGGTCAGGGCATTTGAACATGTTAAAAGCCTACTATGTACGGCACCTGTACTTAGCTTTTATGACGCTAAAGAGAAATTGTGCATCCAAACAGACGCATCTCAGTCAGGATTAGGTGCATGTTTAATGCAGGGTGGGCATCCTATAGCCTATGCCTTGCGCAGCTTAACCAGTGCAGAGGTAAAGTGGGCTCAAATCGAGAAGGAACTCTGTGCGATAGCTTATGCATGTGAAAAGTTCCACAACTATGTGTATGGTCAAGTTGTGCAGGTACAGTCTGATCATAAGCCCCTAGAATCAATCTTAAAAAAGATGTGTGTCAAGTGTCTGCACGTCTACAAAGGCTCCTTCTTAGATTGCTGAAGTACCAACTAAAAGCACGCATGTCAAGAGCCTATTTCTGTTAGCAGGCAAGCTAATGTTTGTGGCAGACACACTGTCAAGAGCCTATCTGTTAGATCCAGTGTCTGATGACAAAGAACTTAATGTAGTGGTTCACTCTGTTAGCAAACATTTGCCAGTTTCGCCATCACGTAGACTAGCGTTAAAAGCAGCAACAGAGAAAGATGCTGATTTACAATGTGTCATAAGAATACAATGCAGTAGGTTGGTCTGACAGGAAAGAAAAAGTTCCTGAGGGAGCTAGGTTCTATTGGAACAAACAAGAATCAATCTCTGTAGATGATGGTTTAGTATTTCTAGATGATAAGCTAATTGTCCCTTATGCACAGCGTAAAGAGGTCTTAGATAAAATTCACGAAGGTCATCAAGGTATAAGTAAGACAAAAGCATTAGCCCGTCAAAGTTTGTTTTGGCCGGGAATGTCTGTTGACATTGAAAAGTTTGTTCTTCAGCGTAGAGTGTGTGAAAAGTTTCGTAATTAAAATCAAACTTTAAAGCCGCACCCAGTCCCTGATAGGTCATGGGAGAAAATTGGATGTGACATTCTTGAGTTTGGAAAAAAACAGCTACTTAGTAGTAACTGACTACTTCTCAAAGTGGATGGAAGTTCTTAAAATTGGTAACAAAACAGCTCAGGAGCTGATAATCCAACTCAAAAGTGTGTTTGCAAGATTTGGAATACCTGAAGTCTTAATGTCGGACAATATGCCTTTTGGAAGTAAGGAATTTAAAAGGTTTGCGAAAGATTGGGAGTTTGAGCTAGTGACATCAAGCCCTACCTTTGCACAATCAAATGGATTGGCAGAGAGATCGGTTCAGGTAGCTAAAAGAATGTTTAAGAAAATGAAAGAAACCGGGTCAGATGACATTAGTATGTCTCTGTTACAGTATCGTAATACTCCGATAGGGTCTAACAGGTTTAAAAGTAAGCATGTCACCAACTGAAATCCTAATGTCCAGAAAATTAAAAACAAATGTCCCAACTTCATCAGAGTTGTTACAACCAAACTGTGTATCAAATGTAAAGGCTCAGTTAGAAAGTAGACAGAGGGAACAGAAACACTTCTATGACAAAACAGCAAAAGACCTAGAGAGCCTAAAACCAGGTCAAAATGTTTGTGTTAGGAGAGGTGATGTGTGGCAACCAGCCAAAGTAGTGGATGTTCATGAATTCCCAAGGTCATACAACATTCTTACTGAGGATGAGTCTCTGCTGAGGCGCAATAGGAAGGATTTAATTGTATCTAAAAATAAGTTAGTTGTAAAAGATAATAGTAGTTATTTAAATGTTGGACAAGCTGTTGAGCCAAGTAGCCAAGTAGTTTGTCAAGAAAGTGTAGACAACATGCAAGGCAGAGTTAAATATTAAGCCTCTTGATCAGCCACGTGACAAATTTCCAGGTCATACTAGGACTGGTAGGCACGTAACAAAGCCAATATAATTTGATGATTATGTGTAACATGTTGTAATCAGTGAACCCGTGAATTCAATCTCGGGAAAAGGGAAGGTGTAATAAATGTCTGTGCATTTAATAATATTACAACAACAACTACAATCGATAGTTGAACTATGTTACAACAACAACTATATTTAGTATTCTAACTTTGTGACAACAACAACAACTGTAATCGATAGTCGAACTGAGGCAGTTCTCACATCATCTAGTTGTCACGCATCTTGTAGCCCGGATGGAAACAGCATTGAGCTGTCATTGTATCAAACTTTGTATTCATCTTAATAAATTACAGTCATCATGATATTTTAAGTGTCATCAATAATTTTATTGTGCATACCAACCGAAAGTCCAAGTTATTATGCTAGGCTATTAACCATTAACGCTACACTTTCGTAGACTCTTACTGTCTTCCCATTAATCACCTCCTCCTTCCAAGTTTTCCCTTTATTCATTACTCGTCTGGCTGCCCTTCTCTGCACAGCTTCCACACCACTAGTCAGTGCTTCCCTGTAGGGATCCCATACCGCACTAGCATACTCTAGAGTTGGTCTCACCAAGGATTTGTAGGCATGCCCCATAAGCTCACCACTCGCCCCTTTAAGTGTTCTCATGACGAAATTGAGACATCTGAATCCCTTCTTAGTGATTGCTTTCACATGCTCTTCCCAGTTTAGTTGCTGGTGTAGCCATACCCCAAGGTATTTGATGCTCACCACTCTCTCAAGATACCCATTATCTACCCATTTATTTATTTACCCCCTACCCATTATCTCATATCCCTCACCATTCAAGCCACAATCCCTTCTTTTTGTGAACCTCACCCATTTACACTTATCAATATTCAAACTCATGCCATTATTTCTTACCCAAGTTCCGAGAATCCCCATATCATCCCTTAGTTTTCCAATGTTCTCTATATTTCTTATCACCCTGTAGATGACGCAATCATACGCTAACAGCCTCACCTTGGCCCCCATCCCCTGTGCTATATCATTAACATATATCGCAAATAAGAGCGGACCCAAGACATTCCCTTGGGGGACTCCCGAGGTTACCTCGGCCTTTCCAGACAAATCATTGCCCACCCTAACCCTCTGACTTCTGTTCGTTAGGAAGTCCTTTATCCATCTAATAACCCATTCATCCTCTATCACGTCTTCAACCTTAGCTAACAATTTATCATGCGGGACCTTGTCGAAAGCCTTCTCAAAATCAATGAAAACCGCATCAACCACCCCTCCTTTATCCAAGGTTTCCCCCAACTCGTTCACCAAGCCCAACAGTTGGGTTTCACAAGAATATCCTCTTCTAAACCCGTGCTGACTTTCAGACAACCAGTTTTTCTCTTTTATTTCGCCTTTTTATAAATTCACCAATGACTTTCTCCATTATTTTTGATCCTATAGACGTTAACGAGATTGGTCTATAGTTACCAAGCTTCCCCTTCTTCCCCCCTTTATGTATAGGGATTACTGTGGCCTCTCTCCATCTGTCCAGAATAGTTCCATCTTTTAGCGATTTTCCAATTATCTACCCATGTACAATGCTGTCTCCCCTAATGCAAGTTTTAGGAAATCCACTCTGAGTCCATCACTACCCGGTGCTTTCCCATTCTTTATCCCTGCCACTATCTTGGTTATCCTGTCAATGCTAACCTACATCCAGAGAGGGAGAGAGAGAGGCCTCTCTTTTCTCGCCGTCAACATGTCATTGGCTGACGAGGGTGAAAACAAGAAATCACTTTGTTTAGCTTCCCTTGAATCGTAGTGTTACCACTGATATTTATATAACACAATCAGTTATCTGTGGTGTAACCTTGGTGTAGAGTCCATTGAACAGGAGATGCTGCGCCGGCGAGTCCTGGACGCCGTCAGCAATGGAGGTCACCCACGCGGGAGGTGCGCGCGCAGCCGCTCTCATCTTTCCCGCGCAGACGGTGATGACGAGAGACGCTCCAACCAGGACGAACGAGTCACGGAAGAAAGTCACTGAAACAAGATGGACGGTGAGAGAGAGAGAGAGAGAGAGAGAGAGAGAGACCGACCAGGACGAACGAGTCGCGGAAGAAAGTCACTGAAAAATGGACGGTGTGAGAGGAAGAGAGAGATAGAAACATAGTTTCCATGAATGTAAGGAACATGAAATACGTATCAGATACTCACCGACGACAGGAGTCTTGTCGCCATTGGCCGGTAGGTACCAGGCGAGGTACATCAGGAACAAGCAGTGACAGATGGTGTTGGCACCGATGAGGAACATGCGAGCCACTCCTTCTGGGTCCAGACAGAATGTGCTCATGGTTGCCATCAGCATCACTGAGGACAGAGGGGCTTGTGAAGGAGTATTCCGATGTAATCGTCAAGTACACTTTATTTGAGAATTCAGTTATCTCTCAATGCTAGTCGTTCATACTTGTTTATATTTAATACATCCGGAAAAGTAATCCGTCCACTTGCCGCTTAGCAGAGATTTCCTGAAGGGAAATGTAAAGTTAGGCCTAAGTCTTAGAATCTATTTACCCGAAAGTATATAATAGAGTTCCCCATTGTTAACCAGTAACTCTACTAGCTGATCAGCGTGTTATTTGAGTAACAGCCAGGAGGCACAGACAAGGGGACAAAGGCAACAAATCTCTTACTATTTTATAAACTTAATGGTTTTACTTAGAAGCACTGGCATTGCTCGGCCACTTCAATAAATAAAATAAAATCGTATTTAGAGTTTATACTCACTCAGTACTGCCGGATAAAGGTTTGCACTGATCTTTTCTAAACATAGAAAGAAAAGAAGTGGATAATGGACTAACAGACAGGGTTAAAAGTATGTATGAAGTATGTGCAAGATTTGTGAAAACACAATTTGGATTGTCAGGGTGGTTCCAAATAACAAAAAGGCTATGGCAGGGAAACGTGGTGTCACCACGGTTATTCATAATCGTGATGGATGACATCCACAACAAGGTAAATATGGAGGCAATGGAAGATGTGGAGGTAATGCTGTTTGCCGATGACTTGGTGGCATGGTCCGAATATGAGGAGGTACTCCAAAGATATACAGACCTTGTGGAATAGTAACCTTGAAGAAGCAGGTATGAAAAACAGCGTGGTAAAGAGTGAGGTTGTTACTATGCAGGAGAAGGGGGCACAGGGAATTATCAAGCACAGATAAACATTGGACGAGAAACCCTGAAAGTGGTGGATAGTTTTAGCCATCTAGGAAGTGAAGTAATGGCAAGTGGAAAGATTAAGAAGGAGATTAACATCAGAATACAAAAGGCAAGTAATTTCTATCAGTGTGTGAAAGGTCTGGTGTGCGATAGAAAAATACCTATTCAGTGTAAGATGACACTATATAAAACCCATTTATACCGATCCTTACGTATGCAGCAGAAACTTGGACAATGGGAGATCGAGAGGAGAGTCAGATACAGGCGGCAGAGATGAGATTCCTGAGAAGCACAGTGGGCAAGACGAGAAGGGATAGAATAAGAAACACGGACATAAGAGAAATGATATGTGTAGAAAAGTTAAGTGGGAGAATAGGAAGGACACGGTTGAGATGGTATGGACATTTGAAACGAATGGGGGAAAATAGGATGCCATGACCAAGAAAATGTATGAAAGAAGAATTGAAGACGGAAGAAGAAGACGGGGTAGACTAAGGAAGAGATGGAAGGACATCATAGCAGGAGACTTGGAGGCAAGAGGAGACAGCATGGGATGATGTGGAAGAGAAATGATTGTGGGAGGATAGAAAGAAGTGGAAAAATTTGGTTTCTAAACCCAAGCTGACCCCGCCAGAAGCAGGAAACGGCAATGGATAATGATGATGAGTAGATTTGAAACTTACCAATTGCGGGTACAAAGAAGGTTGCGACAAGAAAACCGGAGTGTCTCTCGAAGTCAAAGATGAAGCTAATCATTGGCTTATCCATGAAGCTGTTTTCAGAAGAATTTTGCCTTTTTGGTCTGGAATCAATTAACTTCCAATACTTGTCCGAGTCGAAGCCCATGTATTTGAGCTGGGGGCAAACAGAATTTTTTTCTATTATGAATTATTATTAATGTAATATTTATTATTCCTGTCAATTATGTCTGGTTGTACACGGTAAATTAATTATTTTACAAATTCTCGAAAACGAACACCTACTTGATCCAGCTCAATCCATTGACTTTTAAGTGACAGTGGTGGGCATTCCATTTCCAGACCTGTTTTATCTTACTCGCCGGTGAGCGCCTATGGTATCTTCGACTTTTTTTTTTCTCGCTGTTCCGAAGCAACTAAACTAATGCTGTCGTTACCGGTGAGTGGATTGCAGCCAATCAGCGGTCTCCAATTCAAAATACTGATCGCTCATTGGCTCTCCGATGCCGCGCACATCGGCAACCTAGCTGCGGAACAACATAGTTTGTTTGGCATGTTTTGTGTTGGATTTTCGAGTTTCCTTTTTTATTGCTATTGTGATGCTGAAACACAACTTTCTAATCGCTGAAGGTTCATAAGCAATCGATTATATATATATTTATATATGTTACGTTTTAAATTTTCGCGGACATAAGTAATGTAATTATTCACCATTTTTTTTTCTGGGTTTTGTCACACGATAAAACGAGTAGGTAGTCTCACTTACCCAACCTCACCCGACGTTTCGAGAGAATAACATCTCCCATTAACCAGGGTCACCACCACGACGCGTTGTTCCCCGTTCGGCACTCCCTGTACGACTGACTGAATATATATATATCGACTATATATATATAACTATAGGCAATATGTAAAGCAATACCACTCTTTGTTCGGAGAAGCTTAATGTCTGTGCAATGTATCGGTACAAGTTCAATATGAAATAAAGTTTATGAGTTTATAATTTATTTTTTTATAGAAGGATGCCGCTCTTGGTGAATTTAGGTCTGAGCCAAGTGCAGCACTTAAAAAATATTACCGTGGGAATTAAACTTGTTAGAGGGAGCAATATTATGCCCTTCTTCAGGCGAACTAGTTATGTTGCGGTTAGGACAATTGTGAAGGGATCTCCGAGGGCCGTTTACAAGGACTCAATCCCTTGCATTCGCATTAACGACCGAGAAAAACCCCGGTGAAAAACCTTCAGTCAGGATTGCTGGTCTCGGTGGGGTTCGAACCCGGGACTCCCCGAATCAGAGTCTAGCGCTTGAGCCAACACTGTCGGTGAACAGCAAAGATCAAACGTGACATGTTGAGGTACTATACTCACCCTAACAGAAGACATGATGAGTTTTACGTCGCTGGTCCTGGGTGTTATCATCACGCTGCAGCTGTGAGAGTCGAACGGCCATCTTGTCACGTCCGGGCTACAGTAAGCGTAGAAGTGTAGAGTGTAATAGCACGATATGTCTCCGTTGAACTCTATGTCACAGTTAGAGTCCTCTTTGAGAGAAATATCGTCGACGCGCGAGCTGGTAGGAACATGAAACATAACATGACATCATAACAGGATTTAGTTTCAAATGACTTACAACTATATTGCAAGTAATGACATTTAACTCCAGAAATAAATAATTTATTCCCTCTTTACTTACCAACTTACTTCCTTTCCGTGTCCGGTAAACACAATATTTCCAAAAATTTGCAACAAGTCCTTTTGCATTTGCTTCCAAGATATCGCGCAGGGTACACGGTTCGTCGAGGCGGGGGCAAACCAGGAGGTGACTCGGATCCTGTACCTGTCCGCACTCACACATCGGCTCTTGGTCAGCTGGGATAGGCCCCACTTATGCATGTTGGTCCCTCATCTCGGCACTCCAGTTCTTTAAGCGGTTTAATGTCCGCCAAACAGCAAAGGGACAGTTACCACCAGGAGCGATCTTATCCCTTGGTGCAATGTTTGGTGCAGATAGTTTGCTGTTCCAGTGGGCGACACGATTTGCCTCTGGTGAGCTTCTAAGCACGCGGGTTCTGGTCAAAAAGCTCTTTCTGGAAAGAAGTCGTTCCCCCGCCTGTTGGTGTCCATACATGGGGTGGCGAAGGTCTGTCTCCTGCTTCGTCCTTTCCACGTCTGCTGCGGTTATCCGGCGGATATTAGGGGGAGCTATCCCGAAAAGCGGGTACAGCTTATGGACTGGTATTTGGTTTTAGGCAACTTGTCACGATCTGCACAGTGTCATTAATTGCAACACGACTCGCTTCGCATGCACAGAAGCTCTCTACACTGGAGCGGCATATTTGGCGGCCGACACACACAGTGCAAGCGCTGATGTCCTGAGAGTAAATGGTTGTGCTCCCCATGTTTTGCTTCTCAGCTTTCGTAGAATGTTGTTTCGGGCGCAGACCTTTCCCTTCGTGTTTGTACAGTGCTGCTTGAAAGTCAGTGTGCGACCCAGTGTGATACCCAGATATTTGGGTGTAAGGCAGTGTTGGAGTTTTTTACCTCTCCATACTGTATCCAGTTCTCTTCTGGCATCCCGGTTGTTCAGGTGGAAAGCACACACCTGTGTCTTACTTGGGTGTGGTTTCAACTGGTTTGAGTCATAGTACTGGGAGAGTTCCTCCAGGTCACTTGACAGTTTTCCCTCAACCTCCGTGAAACTAGAGCCTTGGGCTGCCAACGCTGTATCGTCAGCAAAAATGTACTGCTGTATGTAGTCAGGGGTGGGCTGGTCGTTGGCGTAGACGTTGTAAAGTGCTGGCGACAACACGCTTCCCTGGGGCAGTCCATTGTTTTGCACTTTCCCACGACTATTCTTTCCCTGCTGCAAAACATAAAACCTTCTGTTCTGTAGTAAGTTGCCGATCATCGTTGTAAGTCGGTAGTCCTTCGTCTCCTCATACACTTTCCTCGGTAGTTTCCTGAAGTTTACAGTGTCGAATGCTGCCGTTAGGTCTATGAAAACGACACCCGCGTTATTTCCTTTTTCTAAAAGCCGTCCTCTATGTGTTGGGAAAGGTTCAGGATTTGTCCGCAGCAAGATTTACCAGGTCTGAAACTAGCTTGTTGTGGAATTAACCTTTCTTCCAAGGTGCTCGCGATACGGTTGAGGTTAAGTCGTTCTAGGAGCTTAAAAAAGGTAACACAACAAAGATAAAGGGCGGAAGCTTTTCGGATCATTGGGGTCTTTCTCTGGCTTCAGAAGAGCGACCATTCTTGCCTATCTCCACATCTTCGGTATCGTCACCTGCGATACGTAGGCATTCATTAGCTCCAGCAGCCATTGTAAAGTCTTTAGGCCAAAATTCTGAATTTGCTCCACCCTGAGCTCGTCCAAACCAGCCACTTTGTTCTTCTTTAAAACCTTGATAGAAGCTTCATGTTCCGGCACGGTAAACCCTGTACCACGATGGTCTTTCTCGTGTTCTACGTCCCGCACTATCGGATTTTTCGACTTTCTACCAGCCGTCTTGCCGTTGATAAGCAGTTGGCTTGCTACCTGGTTTGGGGTTACTTCCGTGAAGTTATATTTTGGCTTTGTCGCATTCCCACTTAGGTTTTTCAGTAGATTCCAGGCCCTTCTGCTGTTCTGTTTCATGTCCAGGTTCTCCACAAGTTCACACCACTTTGCCTTTCGGTCCTCTGCTATGGCTGGCATGAGTACTTCTCCAGCTTCCATCGTCTCTCCTGCAAATAAGTCTTCCTCAAACAAGGCCTTGTAGCGGTCCAGCAAGGGTTTAGCATCTCCGTTTAAACCAGGGATGTAATCTGTTCTGCAGACTCTTGGGATGTTCTTCCTCGAGATTTGTTTGACTAGTCCGATGAAGGTGTCGTAATTCTCGATTTTGGGAGGAATAAGGGCAATTTCAGCATCAAGGTCGGTGCTGAATGCTGCCCAAATTGGCCGTTTTGAAGTTAAACCGCCTCTGGAAAGGGACTCGTTCCGGCTTGACCACCGCACGAACTGTGACTATAGTCTATGTTGAGTCCAAAGGATTGGTTGACCAACTTACTTCTCACACTGTGCCGCAATTCTTGAGGTCACAAATATGTTGTTAGGGTTGTAACCTCTCTTCCACCGACCACTGTTGAAGGAGAATGGCAGCTTTTGGGTTGTGGATCAGCTGCAAGTCGTTTGCCTCCGCCCATGTCTCGAGATATTCACCATTGTCGTTGGTCTCCTGGTACCCCCATGCAGTGTTTTGTCAGTTTAAAATTGCCAAACAGAAAATTGGTACCTTGATAGCTGAAGTTGTCCGGTTCCACGAATTTGAACTTGGCATTTGGTTGCTTGTACACCGAGGTCACGGAGAATTGCGCGGTGCGGATGGTCAACAGCTCTATGTCATCTCTCTCCGTCAAAGAAGCCGAGACGATGTTAGCTCCTGGTCTGGCAAAAATTGCGCTCCCGTACTGGTCATGTGGTCTTTCTTTGATCAGCTCCATGCCACTGATCTTTGGTCTGGTGCTCGTGTGACCCCTATTAGTCCGTGGAACAAGCTGCTAAAACTATAGGAACATTTCAAATCCGGAAACCAGCACCAAAATTTAGGAGCAGGTAAAAATACATATTTTAGAATATTATATTCACGGGGGACACGCATGGTAGCAAATAAGTCACCTGTCATGGCGTCCACAAGATGGTCGCCAAAATAATTCTTAAAATTGCTGTAACTCAAGAAGAAATCATCAGATTTGGATAAACTAGATTTTGTTTTATTCGGTTTTTAATGCTCTACAAAAAATTTCGTAAGATATTTTACCGTTAATACAATAGTTTTAATTATATTTATATATTATTACAATGTATTGCAATTATAGCACTTTTTGGTATATATATAATTATTTATAAGTAGAATTCGCTAGAATTTCATACAATTTTCAGACTTTATTAAAATAACGCCAATAAATCCAAAATTTAAACTCTTGAAACGAAATTCCCGTTAATTTTTTATTAATTAATTAATTAAATTAAGCATTAATTAAATCCCAATTAAAAGTTTCTTATTCACGTACCAAAGTCACGTAATGTATCACACAAGAACAATATGACCACAATGAACCAAAAAAATATTAGTTCCAAAAATTTATTCCAATCACTTTCCATTAATTTAATTAATTCAATTATTCAAAATAATGACAAAAATCTCAATTAATTTTGTAAAATTTACACAATGTTGTCGACCTTGGAATCATTTTAAAGCTAGTTTTAAGGCGAATAAATGTAATGAAAAAATTAATTAATTAAATTAATAAATCACCGAATTAATTACATTTTAGTTAAATTATCCCCCTTTTGACAGATGTATTGTTATGTATACCTAAAACTCGATCGATCGTCATAAAAATATACTACTTTACTGACATAATGCCAATGAATCCAAATTGTCATGTCCCGAAACAAAATTTCTATAACTTACCGATTAATTAAGAAATAAATTGAACGATTACTTATATCTCAATAATTGTTGTTGTCACTCAATTAACACATACAAAATGCCAACAGAAGTATCAAATATAAACAATGCAACTATAATTTTAAAAATTAAAAGTCCCAAAATTAAGTTCATGCTACTTTTCTGTTAATTGAATTTCCCACAAATTTATTTTCCTGTAAAATAAGCATGCAAATGGTTACCAGTGTGGCTGTGTTAATTTTACACAACACATGGTGATTATATCAATTAATTTCATTCATTCATTAATTCAATTAACGGGAGAGTAGCATAAACTTAAATTTTAGAACTATAAATTTTTAAAATTATACTCGCATTGTTTATATTTGATACTTCAGTTGGCATTTCGTATGTGTTAATTTAGTGACAACAACAATTATTGAGATACAAGTAATTCTTCAATTAATTTCTTAATTAATCGGTAAGTTATAGAAATTTTGTTTCGGGACATGACAATTTGGATTCATTGGCATTATGTCAGTAAAGTAGTATATTGTTATGACGATCGATCGAGTTTTAGGTATACATATCAATACATATGTCAAAAGTGGGATAATTTAACTAAAATGTAATTAATTCGGTGATTTATTAATTTAATTAATTAATTTTTTCATAACATTTGTTCGCCTTAAAACTAGCTTTAAAATGATTCCAAGGTCGACCACATTGTGTTAATTTTACAAAATTAATTGAGATTATTGTCATTATTTTGATTTAATTGAATTAATTGAATTAATAGGAAAGTGATTAGAATTAATTTTTAGAACTTGTATTTTTATGGTTCATTGTGGACATATTCTTCTTGTGTGATACACTACGTGACTTTGGTACGTGAACAAAAAACTTTTAATTGGGATTTAATTAATGCTTAATTTAATTAATTAAATAATCAAAAAGTTACAGGAATTTCGTTTCGGGACTTTAAATTTTGGATTTATTGGCGTTATTTTAGTAAAGTCTGAAAATTGTATGACAATCTAGCGAATTCTACGTATAAATAATTATATATGTACCCAAAAGTGCTATAATTGCAATACTATGTAATAATATATAAATATAATTAAAACAATTGTATTAACGGTAAAACATGACATTTTTTGTAGAGCATGAAAACCGAATAAAAAAAAATTAGTTTATCCAAATCTGATGATTACTTCTTGAGTTAGAGCAATTTTAAGAATTATTTTGGCGGCCATCTTGTGGACGCCATGACAGGTGACTTATTTGCCACCATGCGTGTCTTCCGTGAAAATAACATTCTAAAATACGTCTTTTACCTGCTACTAAATTTTGGTGCTGGTTTCCGGATTTGAAATGTTTTTACGCTTGTTCCACGGACTATATGTGTCTCTTGTACTAGCAAGATATCGCATGTGTGTGCTTTGCACAGGCCAGATAATAAAATTTACTTTTTGAGTAGGAATGCCCTCGATGTTTATCGAAACTGTCACAAATGGTGGCCTTGATAGAGACCGTTTTGGTGGTGGTGGTGGTGGTGGTGGTGGTGGTGGTGGTGGTGGTGATGATGTTGATGGTAGCACTGTCATTCTTAGTTTTGTGTTTCCCGGTGTTAGAAGGATTAGCCGTCTGTTCCCGATTGTGGTTATTATTATTGAATTCCAACAATCTTCGGGGAGGCTCCTTTTGTTTATTCCCTTTTTAACCTGTTACCTCATCTCTGATGTTTTGCAGGAAAGTAGGCCTACTTACTCAAGTATTCGATTTGTAAAACGAAGAGGGTACGCTGAGCTTGGCCCAACTCAAATGCGCGCAAACAGGTGTTGATGATTTCTGCTGAACGGTTGGTAATATCATTAACAAATTTCGCATGGATGTTTATAAAGTACTTTTATATTGATATCCGCACTTGGTTGCACAAAATAAGCCTTAAAGATCCATTGCGAGACATAAGTCCAAAACGTAAAAAAATGGGAAATCCAAAACATGGATTACAATACTGAAAATTCCCACCACACCGTTTATCTAACGATAAAACTACATTAACCTGCGCGTTCACATTGATTTAAACGTTGGTATCCGTTATGCCAAATTTTGAGTTAAAAAATTCTGTACACTTAGAATAAATTCCCGAATTTGACTAAAATGGAGTAAAATACGGTGATTTTACTGAATTATAATTCAAGATCAATGAAATAATTTAGGAATACGCATAATGGATAACATAGATTTATTCTTTATAAACGTTAGTGTGAAATTTGATAACGGTGTATAAACCGTTTACCCAAAAAATCCAGAAAGCTGAGCGCTTAAACTCGCTTCCGTTCTAGCCTCAGCATTACCCTCTTAACGGTTAGGAATAATACTCAACGACTATACATTTCTAAGTCGCCCAAAGAAAAAAAATCTTATAGCTACATGATCATTAATTAAAACAGACCAATAATATGTGAAAAAGAGAAATCAAACTTGAAAAGGTATATTGAAGAAAATATTGTGAAAAGTGAAGATGGAGTTTGACAATGTGATAGGAAATGTGGCTAAAATAAAACTTAAATGATCTTAGGTACCATTTGGAATTTGATTCTTTGATGTTTCTGATAAGATACCTGCTACAATGTCATCACTTCCACTCACGGGCCAAACTACGAGAAGGTTGCGAGTTGGACTTTGATGGCCCAGAGAGAATGCACAAGCTTAGGTACAAGCTTAGGAAAAGGCACGAATTAGATTGTTTAAAGAATAAAGTGATCCCCAAATTGAGAATCACTGCTGCTATTGTGTTTAACCATGTTGGCCTCCCAATCCAAATACTACAGAACGCATACGATCTTGGTCAGGAAGGGTTTGTAGTGCCAGATAGATTTGTAAAGCTACGCCCCACGTCATCTTATTAGACATCTACCATCTACAATTCGGGCTACAACTCTCTCCATTACAATATAACACTTTTGTGTTTTATTTTTATCTAACTGAAGAAATCCCAGACTCACTATGTGTAAAGGATGAAGTCAGGCACCCAGAACTTTGTAGACATCAGATGAATCTTGTCAATGCCATCGTAATCCGTCTTGTTCCACGTGAGTCTAGGGTCATTCCACTTCTAGAAAGAAATGCAGCCAAATACATTGAGAGG
Source organism: Sweltsa coloradensis (assembly GCA_024449915.1). Classification (NCBI taxonomy): domain Eukaryota; kingdom Metazoa; phylum Arthropoda; class Insecta; order Plecoptera; family Chloroperlidae; genus Sweltsa; species Sweltsa coloradensis. Next base: position 437,378 of record JAMZAV010000392.1, read on the forward strand.
TACTGTATTGTACATGGTTCTATTTAAAATATCAAATTCAAAAAGAGAGGTTCAGCCATTATGTGAACCTATTTGGCAACAGTGTTTATACCATACTGTTTTAAGTTTAGTGATGGGTGCGACCATTACTCGAACGTGGCCTATAATCCAGTAAATACGTTAGTGAAAGGTATTTTGTGTTGTTGCCACGTTTCTTATAGAGAATAATTATCCTCTTTGTGATAATAATATACACTAAGAATCACCAAGCTACTCTGATAGCGTGGGAACAAGTGATACATAACACGAGATCAACAATGATTGCCTTGTATAAGTGAACTCTATTCGATGAACATAATTATATTTTATTCCCAGTTGTTTTGTATTCAACTTGTTATATTAAGATTTTTGAGCCTAAGGAAAGACTTAAAAGTAGGCATAATAGCCATTTTTCGCAAATATGGTGTATTTGATTGTTTTTGAAAGGCAGTCTACCAGAATATATTTTATAAAATCGAATCTAGGCATTCGCCTTAAGTTTGCGAAAATCCTCCAAAACAACTGATCAGACACTTTAGGTGCGGCATGAAATAACTGTTCCGGTAAGTATTTCCTCGAAACATAATAATGAGGAGCAAAAAATTTGATTTTTTTGTTTATGTACCCCACTGAAAATCAGTTATATGGATGGGTAGACTCTTAATACAAATATATTTATTTATGTTGACTTACTATGATAACATCACCATGAATCGTCAATATGTCAAGGTACTCGTCCTGAAAATAAAATAAAGTCAACTTCAACGATCGAAACTTATTTTGCAACTCATTTTACTTTTTCTCATTTTTACACACTATGTCATACGAATGTCCATGATGACTGGCTCCCATACTGGGCAGGTACTAAGATTTATACTAACATAAAGCAATGTCGTTGTTTGTCATGTATTGTCTGGTATCTAAACAAGATAAAACATATAGAGGAACTCACAAACTCGAAGAACTCTGGAATCAAGGAGTAATTTACTTCAACAGCCTCTGTGGTTTTGTTAATAGGGGCGACCTCACGGTCGTAGTTACAGATGACTCTCTTCATCAGAGTCTTCATAGCTGAGTCTGGGCTCCTCGGACATTCAGATGTGCTCGCCTCGTCAGCTGAAACTGAAGGAAATCTGATTCTATATACATTTGTCAGCTAAACCTCACTTCATAATCCCCGTAACGTAAGCTTCACATTCTGGATGCTGGGTGTATAATGGCTCGGCGAGTAGAAGGAAGGGCGTTGGGAGGGGGGGGGGGAGGGGAGGGGCATAAGAAAAAATCTTAAAAGCTCATCTGTTCATCATTTCATTATTTCACCATTCCCCTCATCCCTGGTAATAGAAAAATACGAGGAATTGGGCCTGGTTCACAACCAACCGTCTCAACAATGATTATTACTAGGAAAACGTCAAAGTCGTTAGTTGGTCTTATGTGTGGCTCGTTGGTCTTGTTGTTAGCATATCTGCTTCCAATGCAGAAGGTCCAGTGTTCGATTCCCGCTACAGTCAGAAAGTTTTTTAACTTCTGATTTGGACTTAAGTCCATCAATTCTTGTCTTTGGAGTTTGTAAACGGTGACTTTGGAGCCGTCCTAGCAACGAAGCACATAATAAATTCAGAGTTGTGCTGAATCGGCCTTGTTGATTCTGGCGTTGATTCGCGGGTGTTCGCATTGTCCATACCACTGATTGCTATATTTCCTATTACGATCTTTGGTTGGTTATCGCTCACTCGCCGATTGCGTCGGGGCCTACAGGGTTGGCTTAGTCGCTTTGATTTAAAGTCCCCCACTGAAAATCAGTTATATAACTGAGTGGGTAGACTCTAAATAAAATTTATTTATTTATTTATTTAAGTAGTTATGTGTTGAGTCCCTGGTAACAGATCCAGCCTAAGATATAGGGGAGGAAGGAAAATGTTCCCGGGTACTCAACACATTGCTCGCTCACTCGTCTAACAACGAATTTGGTGTTTTCCTAGTATAATCTTAGAACAAACATTTTGTGGTCACAGACTCTTGTTGAACAGATCGGCTACACCCCAGGCTAAATGGAATGGGTTGCAGAGACTTCCTTTAGCGTCAATGTATGAAAATTAAAGACGATTTAGGCCTAGGCGAACAGAGAAAGTGGTATTAGTCTTTTTGGTTTCAGGGTGCGTCAACCGTTTGTGTCGTCGTTTTTGCTGTCTTTGTTATGAAAAAAGGCTAGGCCTATACGTCTCAATTTAGTTTTAGTTTATTTGGATTAAGGGGGCTAAACCGCTAGGTCAAAAAGCGCCACTCTTGCCTAGAGGATATAGAGAGGAAAATCCCATGCTGGTCAGAACGATCTACGGGTGAAGGTGAAAGAAAAGGGAGGGTTCTCACATCGTGGTCGTTATCGTTTTTATCATCGTCTTTGTCATCGTTCGTTTTATCATGGTCGTCGTCGTTGTCGGGAAGGTCGTCAGAGCATACTATTTAAACTCCATGGTCAGAGAATATGGGATGACCCAGACGACGACTGCCAGAGCTCGCATTCTAGTTTCGGGAAGTAAAGGCTCATTCACTATCAACTTAGGCAGCTAACTTAGCAGCTAACGTCTTATCCTCTTGCTTTAGGTTGCTGTTCACGACGACTTTTTCCGAGGTAAAGTTAACGCTGTACATAACAATACCCTTAACTTGCATTATAAATTTGCATCCAATTTCCTATTTTGCCTGTATTTGAATTTAAATAACATTTATTGGATGAGCGTAGCGAGCGAAGCGAAGATTCCATTCTACTACACTGGAGAAAAAAAATCCGGAATGTTTTTTTTTGTTTGTATTTTTGTCTGTTTGTTAACACGATTCCGGCTAAACTGATACTCTAATTGCGATGAAATTTTCTCGAGACCTTTGAAATCCCTGTATTAGAACAGTGCCACGTGCGAAAAATTGATCGAAAAATTATTTCTCATGAAAATCGCAATTTTACGATTTTTGTCGATTTTCTTGTTTTTTCTGTTTGTAATTTTGTGTATTTGTTAACACGATTTCAGCTAAACCGATACTCCAATTTCGATGAAATTTTCTGGAGGCCTTCAAAATCTCTGGATTCAGAACTGCCACGTTTGTTAGCGCAATCGAAAGATTATTTCTCATGAAAATCGCAATTTCACGATATTTTTTCGTTTTTCTTGTTTTTTTCTGTTTGTACTTTTGAGTGTTTGTTAACACGATTCCGGCTAAACCAATACTCCAATTGCGATGTAATTTTCTGGAGGCCTTCAAAATCTTTAAACTTAGATTGAATTGATTGATTGAATATTGCTTAACGTCTCATATTTATGCACTTTGGCTAATCGAGACGATGAGTGGTGATAGATGAGGATGAAGTATGAACAGAAGAGAGGAGGGGAAACCCGGTACCGGCACGTAGCCTACTCCTTTCGAAAAGTACCAAGGGGATCAACGGCTTAACGTCCCATCCAACAGGACGGTGTAACTTTGACAGTCATATAGGTTCCTCCACTGACCCGGACTGCCGAGCAGACGTCAAGGAGAACGAAGCTGTTACACTAGCTTTCGAACCCGCCATCTGCTCTAACCAGCGGTATACGTGAGTTTCAGGGTTGAGCGGTCACCCACTCTACCCCTGACCACGCCCGATTCTGCTTCACTTCGGTGTTCGAGTGGGAACCGGTTAAACGAGCTCGGCTAAACCGCTGGCTTTTAAACTTAGAACTGCCACGTTTTTGAGCGCAAACTAAAAATTATTTTTCATGAAAATCACAATTTTACGATTTTTTTTCGATTAAGAAAAAAACTTAAAACATTTCTTCGACTTATAACATCTACTTCCTTTATTCGATTGTAACTATTTTTTCACAGAACCTTAATTTTATGAATTAATATATTCATGTTTAATTTGAGCGCAATCAAAAAATTATTTCTCATGACAATCTCAATTTTACGATATTTTTCTCTTAAAAAACCTTCTTGACATATAACACATACATGCTTTACCCGATTGTAATGATTTTTTTACAGAACAACAGAAAATCTGCATAACACATGACAGCTCAATGCACTAATTACGCTCATCCATCAACGCGCCTGAAAAAGCGTTTACGAAGCTTCCTAGTAACAATCAAATAACAATCTTCTTGTGCTCGACTGGTAGTTTAAATTAAACGAACAGCATATTTGGATGAGCGTAGCGAGCGAAGCGAGTGAAGCGAAGACTTCAATTTCACTGACCCCCAAAAAATTTAGCTCGGGTGATTTTTTTTTGTTTGTTTGTGTTGTTTTGTTTTGTTTTTTTTTCTGTCTGTTTGTTAACTCTCTGCCAGGCAAACGGCATATCCGATCATGATGAAAATTTGAGCGGACCTACGAAATCTCTGAACTTAGAGGTATATTGTTTTTGGGTACAATCGAAGAAATATTTCTTATGAATATAGTACTTTTACGATTTTTTTCGATTTTTAGTGCAATATTTTCGTGACATTTGGGCCGATTCTGACCAAACGGGTGGGGCTACAACTTTCATATTATACATGGACATTAAGGTTATGGTGATGTAGTACCTTTTGAAAGAAAAAGTTGAAAAAGTTAGCCAGAATTTATAGAAATAAAGCTTTTAATATAAGTTTTTTGATTTTTTGTGCTATATTTTCGTGCCATTTGGGCCAATTCTGACCAAACGGGTGGGGCTTCAACGTCCATATTATACATGGACATTAAGGTTATAGTGATGTAGTACCTTTTGTAAGAAAAAGTTGAAAAAGTTAGCCAGAATCCATAGAAATAAAGCTTTTAATACAAGTTTTTTACGGTAAATAATATCAATTTGACAAGAAACAATAGAAACTTGACAACAATCACCTTCAATGCGTAGGCAGCAAAACAAAGCACTTGCAAAAGTAAAGATATCCCACGCAAACTAAAAACTTTAAAAAGCTCATCCATCAACGCGGCGGGACTTTAGCGTTTTCCTAGTGTCAAACGAATTTTGTTGTTGTTTCTTTGGCATCCATCTTTGCAATATTTTATTCTCTACGCGTTCTCCGATTGGTTTATTCTTAAGGTTAAGTTAACTACTAAGTTTAAGTTTGGAGTTTGCAAACTTTCGGCCGCTGATAAGTGTACGTTTAAGGCTAAGTTGTGGTCATGAACAGACATGTTGTTTTCCATAAGACAAACCGTTAAGTTAGTGGCTAAGTTAGCGACTAAGTTGGTTGCGAATGTGTTATACCTTCCTACTTACCAGCTGATGTTTGCGAGATGGAATTTGTCTCTTATGCACGGCTTAGGTAACGGAAGAGTACTCGTAGACTTTCTACCATAGGTTAGAATAAAGTAGGCAGTTTACGAATCAAATTATATACGTCATATTACTTTAAGATTGACTTTATTGCACTGTTTCTTGTAGATCATAGCCAGCTCAAACGAAGTGTTCAATAGTATCCTTGATATAGCCAGCATTATTTAAAGAATGAAAGAAGCCATGCATAACAAAAACAAAATAATAAACATCAACTTGGTTTATCTGATCGCGACTTTCAAAATTGTTTGTTGAACAGACTGTGTCCTTTTTTACTAACGGGTATTTTAAACATTTGGAATCTAGGATCAAATATTTCACATTTTGATTTCATGTGAGCTTAAATCACAACGGATTTTGCTCATTTTGTTAGCAGATATAAGTACACTGGTCACCGATGTCTGTTTAGAATTTCAGCTTAATCTATTTGGCCGTTCGGCTTCGGCCGTATGGGACCGGATAGACAGTCAGACAGATTAACTGACAGACATTGTCACAAGGAGAGCCGAAAAAGTGGCGTTGTACCACTTCGTTCGCTGCGCGCACTCGTCTAATTATTTATGGAAACACTTACCCAAACTCAGACAAAGAGCCAGTAATCCAGCGACGTATATTGCTCTGTAGTAAACCATTGTGTACATCTAAACGTTAGGCTCTCCACCAACTCCAGGCGGCGAGTACGAACTGTTCTGCCACCCTCGAAACCCTAGTCGGTGACGCCCACATTACTGTTCTCTTGTTACACGCGCGGTCAAGTGACACCCACCAGTGTCCGCTGATCTACTCCAATCTACACTCATCACTCGTTTCTATTTCACCTCTTTGCTTAGTATTTTATATGCACGAGCCCATAGATCGAATGCCAAACACGTATTAAAAATTAACTAGGAAAACGCTTATAAGTCCCGCCGCGTTGATGGATGAGCTTTTTTGTAAGTTTTTAGATTGCGTGGGACCACTTTTCCTTTGCAAGTGCTTTGTGAAAGCATTGTAGGTGATTGTTGTCAAGTTTTTATTGTTACTTGCTAATTGTTCTTGTAAACCTAAAAAAACTCATATTAAAACCTGTATTCTAAGGATTCTGGCTAACTTTTTCAACTTTTTCTTTCAAAAGGCAATACATAACCATTACCTTAATGTACATGTAAAATACGAACGTTGAAGCCCGACCCGTTTGGTCAGAATTGGCTAAAATGTCACGAAAATATCGCACTGAAAATCGTTTAAAAAAAAATCGTAAAAGTACGATATTCATGAAAAATATTTCTTCGATTTTACCCAAAAACGTGGCAAGTCTAAGTTCAGAGAAAACGAAAGTCCCCTCCAATATTCATCAAGATCGCATATGCCGTTTGCCCGGAATCGTGTGAACAAACAGACAGAAAAAAAACACCAAAAAAACAACAAAAAAACAAACAAACAAACAAAAAATCAAAACACCCGTGCTAAATTTTTTGGGGGGTCAGTGAAATTGAAGTCTTTGCTTTGCTCATCCAAAAATTAATGGAGAAAAGAAAACTGGACTCTCAAGTTCCGACAATGGCGAGACGCCCTAAAAATTACATGTTATGTGGCTCCAGTTCGGGTTCTCTATGGCAGAAGCAAGAACGGTAACCACTGTCGTCGTGCGATACCGAGATAGAAACCCTTCCTCACGTTCTAGGCTTCTGCAAACATAGAGAGTTACTCAGGAACAGTCAGCTCAACAATGTCAATGTCCTGTCTCTTATCGCCAATTACTATCGGAAACGGGGTGGGAAGTTGCTGGGAAAGTGAACGTCTGCCCTTGCAAGTATTTGGCTGATCGCCATCATAGCAGTTAACTCATTACAAGGGAAGGCGATACGCTTTGAACGCAATGAAGATCAAGCTGAGCAAATCAACACTGAAACACAGAACTCTACCAACTAACAATACCATACCTAATATGACGACAAATACCATGCAAAACCTATACACGTCATCGGATTGATTGGTGCAAGGGGCACAACCACAAAGATTTTTGTTGATTTTTACCATAAGAGGAGACTTAAGTAGGTCTAGCTTACTTCCGTTCAGATCGCTACACTTGCATAACAACAATGACGTTTAATTTAATAAATAATTAAAAATAAATAAACCAAAATTATCTACATTCTACAAGACGATTGTCTCGAGTTACTGCTCTACATTTGTTTTACTTCTAAAACCATATCTTATATTAATGTTACAAATTCTACAAGAAATAAACAAACCCCTCTTAAATTAACAGGACACATTCTTTATTCCACCAAAGATTCACTATTACATTAATTAAAACATCAAAATAGTGTCAACTTCAGGATTTTTTCAACCCGTTGTGTTGAGCTATGTTGCCAGTTGGTATAGTTGGTATACTGCAGCTGAGCCACAACTCTCTCGACCGGATTGATCGTCGATAGGTCGTGACATCAGACGTGTTTGGACGTTTCAGTCTAGTTTTGAGACATTTATGCAGTTGTAATATCTAGGAGGCATGATTCCGAGATTCATGACTCGTTCTAAGGTAAGAAAGCGCACGAGAGAGCCGTGATGACGGTAGAGAAGACTAGAAGACTGATGCGGTCCAGAAGGGTTGCTATGCGACGCCACTTGTTGCTGTTAGAAGACGCCATGACAGCTGCCACTGTGTCCTCTCCTCGTCTTCCACAGCATCGCCCTGAAATACAAGGTGAGAGTGTTAGAGAGACAGACAGAGACAGAGACAGAAAGACAGAGAGAGAGAGAGAGAGAGAGAGAGAGAGAGAGAAGGGTTGCTATGCGACGCCACTTGTTGGTGTTAGAAGACGCCATGACAGCTGCCACTGTGTCCTCCTCTTCTTCCACAGCATCGCCCTGAAATACAAGGAGATTTGATGATTATTATTTTATTACTTAGGCTATTCGAGACGAAGAGTGGTGATTGGTGAGTGTGAAGGACGATTACAAAAAACCCATGCCTTATGCGGGATTCGAAACCACGCCCAGCAAACACATAAGTTACGGTTAGAGTGATGGCATGTCTTGCTTTGAGCACTTCTGGGCCACTGTGCCACTGGTGCAGCAGTGAGAAAGTGCCATCCCTTATGGGATTCTGAAGCGCCAGAACAAAAATAAGTTACGGTTTGAGTGAGGCTGTGTGCTGGCCCCTTTTCTGGCCACTTTGGCCACTGGGCTGGCCAGCAGTGAGAAGGTTCCACTCATTTGTGTAACCCTTCAAGGCTGGCCACAAAAACTAGTACCCAGACCGGTGATGGTTGGCCGCTGTCGTGTTGTGTTGTTTTTGCCGCCACAGGCGTGTAGATGGCTGGCCATACTTCCGACTGTCGGTTGGCCAGCAGCGGATAAGTGTTGGACCATCACTTCGTAACCCTACACACGACTGGCCACAACATACTAGTAACATGCCCAGTGATGGTTGGCCGCTGCCGTGTCGCTGTTGTTTTGCCGCCACAGGCGTGAAAAATGCATGGCTGGCCATCACTTTGCCGGCTGCCGGTTGGCCAGCAGTGTTAATGTGTTGGACCATCACTAGAAAACCGTCTTCCGGCTGCCCTTATTTTAACAATCACCCATCATGTGAAAGTCGATTTGCTATTGTATGTATAGGTGATTATTCCCTCTACACAGCAAGCTTCTTCCGTGGCGCAACGGTTAGAGGCTAGGCTTACAGATAGAGAGTCGCCCTGCTGGATCGAGTTCGAGACACCTAACTTGAAACTTTATAATAACTTGCAATTAATACATGTTGTGTATCCACCTACAGATATTCGACTGGTGTCGGAAATTATTTCGAAATACCTATGTGACACCCATATAATAACAATCATACTTATTATTTTAATTTTTCGTTTACATATTACGATACCAGATGGCGCTGGTCCCAATAGTTTTCCAGCAAACACGAATTGATGGGCCATAAGTGGCCCGCAAGCGGCTGGCCAGATCAGTTGTGGCCAGCCGCTTGCGGGCCGGCACCTTTGGCCATTTGCCGGTTGATGGGGCCCGGAAAAGGCGAGCCGTTACTGGCCAAAGATGCCGGCCCGCAAGCGGCTGGCCAGTTCAGTTCTGGCCAGCCGCTTGTGGGCCACTTATGGCCCATTAATTCGTGTTTGCTGGGCGTCCTCTTAGACTCTTAGAGCTATACGCTTTGGATTGGATCAGCGCCGTAATCTTATGTGCCACCGCGGACGGCTCTGAAATACGAGGCGTGAGTGTTAGAGATTGATTGATTAATGGAGGCCTTTATTGTAGGTGGGATTAAGGCCAGTGAGGCCTTTTCTTACATCCAGAGAGGGAGAGAGAGATGCCTCTCTTTCCTCGCCGTCAACATGTCATTGGCAGACGAGGGAAATCAAGAAATCACTTTGTTTAGATTCCCTCGAATCGTAGTGTTACCACTGATATTTATGTAACACAATTAGTTATCTGTGGTGTAACCTTGGTGTAGAGTCCACTGAACAGGAGATGCTGTGCCGGCGAGTCCTGGACGCCGTCAGCAATGGAGGTCACCCAGGCGGGAGGTGCGCGCGCAGCCGCTCTCATCTTTCCCGCGCAGACGGTGATGACGAGAGACGCTCCGACCAGGACGAACGAGTCGCGGAAGAAAGTCACTGAAACAAGATGGACGGTGAGAGGGAGAGAGAGAGAGAGAGAGAGAGAGAGAGAGAGAGAGAGAGAGAGAGAGAGACCGACCGGGACGAACCAGACGCGGAAGAAAATCACTGAAACAAGATGGACGGAGAGAGAGGACAAGAGAGATAGAAACATAGTTTTCATGTACGTTAGGAACATTAAATACATATCAAATACTCACCGACAACAGGAGTCTTGTCGCCATTGGCCGGTAGGTACCAGGCAAGGTACATCAGGAACAAGCAGTGACAGATGGTGTTTGCACCGATGAGGAACATTCGAGCCACTCCTTCTGGGTCCAGAAAGAATGTGCTCATGGTCGCCATCAGCATCACTGAGGACAGAGGGGCTTGTGAAGGAGTATTCCGATGTAATCGTCAAGTTCACTTTATTTTAGAATTCAGTTATCTAGCTCTCAATGCTAGTCGTTCGAACATGATTATATTAAATACATCCGGAAAAGTAATCAGTCCACTTGCTGCTTAGCAGAGTTTTCCTGAAGAAAAATGTAAAGTAAGGCCTAAGTCTTAGAATCTATTTACCCGAAAGTATAAAATATAGAGTTCCGCATTGTTTACCCGCAACTCTCCTAGCTGATCAGCGTGTTATTGGAGGTACAGCCAGGAGGCACAGACAAGGGGACAAAGGCAACGAATCTCTAACTACTTTATAAACTTATTGGTTTTACTTAGAAGCACTGGAATTGCCCGGCCAATTCAATAAATAATATAAAATCGTATTTAGAGTTTATACTCACTCAGTACTGCCAGATAAAGGTTTGCACTGATCTTTTCTAAACATAAAGAAAAGGAGTGGTTAATGAACTGATAGATAGGGTTAAAAGTATGTATGAAGTATGTGCAAGATGTGTGAAAACACAATTTGGATTGTCAGGGTTGTTCCAAACAACAAAAGGGCTATGGCAGGGAAATGTGTTGTCACCACTGTTATTCATAATCGTGATGGATGACATCCACAACAAGGTAAATATGGAGGCAATGGAAGATGTGGAGGTAATGCTGTTTGCCGATGACTTGGTGGCATGGTCCGAGTATGAGGAGGTACTCCTTAGGTATACAAACCTTGTGGAATAGTAACCTTGAAGAAGCAGGTATGAAAATAAGCGTGGTAAAGAGTAAGGTTGTAACTATGCCAGGAGAAGGGGACACAGGGAATTATCAAGCGCAGATAAACATTGGAGGAGAAACCCCCCTGAAAGTGGTGGAAAGTTTTAGCAATCTAGGAAGTGAAGTAATGGCAAGTGGAAAGATTAAAAAAGAGATTAACATCAGAATACAAAAAGCCAGTAATTTCTATCAGTGTGTGAAAGGCCTGGAGTGGGATAGGGAAATACCTACTGCGTGTAAGATGACACTATATAAAATCTATTTCATACCGATCCTTACGTATTCAGCAGAAACTTGGACAATGGGAGATCGAGAGAACAGTCAGATTGCGGGTTTGGCAGAGATGAGATTCCTGAGAGCACAGTGGGCAAGGACGAGAAGGGATAGAATAAGAAACACGGACATTAGAGAAATGCTAGGTGTAGAGAAGTTGAGTGACAGAATAGGAAGGACAAGGTTGAGATGGTATGGACATATGAAACGAATGGGGGAAAATAGGATGCCATGCCCAAGATAATGTATGAAAGAAGGATTGAAGACGGAAGTAGAAGACGGGGTTGACCAAGCAAGAGATGGAAGGACATCATAGCAGGAGACTTTGAGGCAAGAGGAGAGAGCTGGGAAGATGTGGAAGAGAAATGATTGTGGGAGGATAGAAAGAAGTGGAAAAATTTGGTTTCTAAGCCCATAGCTGACCCCGCCAGAAGCAGGAAACGACAATGGATAATGATGATGAGTAGACTTGAAACTAACCAATTGCGGGTACGAAGAAGGTTGCGACAAGAAAACCGGAGTGTCTCTCGAAGTCAAAGATGTAGATAATCATTGGCTTATCCATGAAGCTGTTTTCAGAAGAATTTTTCTTTGTCGGTCTGGAATCAATTAACTTCCAGTACTTGTCCGAGTCGAAGTCCATGTGCGAGAGCTAGGGGCAAACAGAATTATTTTCTATTACGATGTAATATTTATTATTCCTGTCAATTATGTCTGGTTGTACACTGTCAATTTAAAATTATTTTACAAATGCTCGAAAACGAACACCTACTTGATCTAGCTCAACCCATGGACTTTTAAGTGATAGGGGTGTGCATTCCATTCCCAGACCTGTTTTATCTTACTCGCCGGTGAGCGTCTATGTATCTTCGACCTTTCTAGTTGTTTCGAAGCAACTAAGCCGATGCTGAAGAAGGTCACGGGAGGGGTTGCAACCCAAACAGCGGCTCTTTCCTTTAAATACTGATCGCTCATTGGCTCCGATTCCGGGGCACATCGGCAACCTAGTGCGGAACAACAAGTTTGTTTGGCATGTTTGTGTTGGATTTTCGAGTTTTCTTTTTATGCTATTGTGATGCTGAACACAACTTTTAATCGCTGAAGGTTTATAAAACAACGAGATAGACCTTAGACTGAATAAGAACTATAGGCCATATGTAAAGCAATACCACTCTTTTTCGGAAAAGCTTAGTTGTCAATGTACCGGTGCAGTTCAATATGAAATTAAGTTTATAAATTTTTAATTTATTTTTTATAGAAGGATGCCGCTCAAGGTGAATTTATGTCTGAGCCAAGTACAGCACTTAAAAAAATATTACCGTGGGAATTAAACTTGTTAGAGGGAGCAATATTATGCCCTTCTTCAGGCGAACGAGGTATGTTGCGGTTAGAACAATTGTGAAGGGATCTCCGAGGGCCGTTTACAAGGACTCAATCCCTTGCATTCGCATTTACGACCGAGAAAAACCCCGGGAAAAACCTTCAGTCAGGATTGCCGGTCTCGGTGGGGTTCGAACTCGGGACCTCCCGAATCATAGTCAATCGCTTGAGACAACACTGACAGTGAACAGCAAAGATCAAACGTGACATGTTGAGGTACTATACTCACCCCAACTGTAGACATGATGAGTTTCACGTCGCTGGTCCTGGGTGTAATCATCACGCTGCAGCTGTGAGAGTCGAACGGCCATCTTGTTACGTCCGGGTTACAGTGAGCGTAGAAGTGTAGAGTGTAATAGCACGATATGTCTCCGTTGAACTCTATGTCACAGGTAGTGTCCGCTTTGAGAGCATCAATATTGTCGACGGACGAGCTGGTAGGAACATAGAGACATGACGTGTTGTAACAGGATTAAGTTTCAAATGACTTACGACTATATTGCAAATAATGACATTTAACTTCAGAAATAAATAATTTATTCCTTTTTAACCTGTTACCTCATTTCTGAATTTTTTGCAGGATAGTAGGCCTACTTACTCAAGTATACGATTTGTAAAACTGTCTTCTTAACAGAGGTATAATACTCAACGACTATATACAGTGGCGTCGGAACAGGGGGGGGGGGCAAGGGGGGCATTGCCCCCCTAACTTTCATGCCATGGGGGCATAAGGGGGAAGATTTTAGAGTTGAAAAATCAAGATTTCTACTCTACTTTTTGGGAAAGCAACATCGGATGATCTGTCAACAATTCATTTCCAGGAAGAAACAACCCAACAATAGCAGGAATGTTATTTTGGCTGACGTACCCCATGCCGACTATCTTTATAAACCAGCCACCAGTCTTGTATTGTGTGTTTGTCACTCACTTCAGTGAGAGTGGACACGTGACTCAGACTCACGTCTAATCCAAACATCCCTTTGAATGATTTGCTAGAGTTATTGGCAGACGCAAGTTGGGATTTGGTTCCCTCGTGTCGCATCGTTATGCGTAAAGTCATCTTTGGAGTGGTGTAGTGATTGTAGCGAAGTGGCAAGTGGGAAGATTATTCCTCTTATAATATAAGTAGTGTAGTCTGAAGTGTAAGTGTGTGTAGTGTTTGTCATTGTTTCGTGTTTAATGGTGTTAAAGATTAAATTGATATCCTAATTTTTAAAGATGAAACGTACTAAAAACAGCCTTCAGTTAGTATTTTTTTTTTTTAAAGAAGAGGGTAAATCATTAAACAAATATGTTTGCCTGTATGCTTTGTCATTACATACAAAATTAGGTTTTAATTTATTAAAATGGGCCACTTCACGTTCATTTTTTGAGTTTTTAGATCGCAGATAGCTGATGTAAAACATCGTTTACAGAGTCCGGGTGCAGTTAAAACATGACGAAATAACTGTAGTATAGTGAAATTTTTTTTCGCCTTCGAAGAAAGGGCCTCCGGCGGCTGGGCTTCGGCCCAGACCCCAGCTGCACCAGGTTTGCCCCCCCCAACTTTCAAAACGTTCCGACGCGCCTGACTATATACATTTATTTGTCGCCCAAAGAAAAATATCTTATAGCTACGAGATCATTCATTTTAAAACATAGGCATAAAATATGTAAAATTGAGATATCACACTTGAAGAGGTATTGTTAATATTTAATACAATTCAGAAATTAAAAAATCCATCCCGATCGGGGTTCGAACCTGAGTCTCACACATTCCGGGCAGATGTGAAGTGAAGTGAAGATTTACAATTGAATGGGCCAAGTCAATAACTGACCAAGTTACACAGACCACATTCTGAGATAAATCGATAAAACTAGATAACGCAGCAAATTTTTAATTTTAAAAGCATACAAAATTGCACACTACTTAACCTTAAGATACCTAACAATATAATTTTAGGAATTTTTTTTTTAGACTTTACTTTTCCTGGAAAAAAATCGGGAACTTTTTTTACTTGGTCAGTTATTGACTTGAGGTTGTCACTTGGGCATTTCTTGCAATAACTTTTTTCATTTTAAGGAACAAAACCATTTTTTTAGCCTTTTCCATTAACCCCTTTGCAGCCACATATCATTAAACTAGCACGTCACTTGAAAAATAAATGTAAAAATAAAAATATATATGTACATTAATATTTTTTAAATTTTACCCAAAATATAATTTTTTTTAAATTTTACTCTAAATATATTATTTATCTTAAATTTTTTATATAAAAATATAAAATAAGACTAGGAGAGGGGTAGGATGCCTTACTGAAGTTAATATCTACATAAGTAGTCCCATGATCTCCAACCTCATAGCAAGAAATGACCAAGTAACACGTACTTGGTCAGTTATTGTCTTGAGCCGAATTTTCATCGCCTGGTAAATGGCTTATAACTGCTCGAAATTGGGTGTTTCTTGCATTAATATGATGCCCCTATGCCTGGAGAATAGAATGGCGGTCCTAACTCATTTGCGCAATTTTTGTAACATGGGCGCACTTATTGACCTGGCCCATTCAATTTTTTTTATTTTATTGAATTTTACCTGCCCATAGGTCAGGAAGGCTAATGCAGTGCAAGTGTGGCCCTCTGTAGCCTGACACAGTGATTACAGAGTTACAAGTTTCACATTACATGAAAGACAAAAAGAGAACATGACATTTATAGAGTTAGACGAAGTGAAAAAGAAAAGGCGGATAAGGGTACTTGAAGCGGGGTAGGGTCTGAAGGCTCGAGGACGCGAAACGAGGTCGTGAAGATCATTCCTGCCGCCTGCGTGAAGACGTTGCACGTAAACCCCTGCGAGGGTGTCGAGTCGAAAGCTGATACCACCGACGACGGTTTGCGTATACACGTCTTCATCCCGCGTCATCGGAGGAAGCCGCGCGATGCGGCGAAGGATTCTTATTGCTGGAGACATCCTCCAAAGACGGGTGCCAGCGCGGGGGCCACGTATTCAAAGAGGGGACGGATGAAAGTTTATAAGTGTGCCGTAGAGTACGGAAGCTGCATCCAGAAAGTCGCCCACGAAGCATCACGAGTAAATTTAGTCTCGACCGCGCACGGTTGATGACGTCACGGCAATGAGCACCCCAGTTCAGAATGTCTTTAAAGGTTACTCTAAGGTACTTGACAGACCGACTAGGGTACACCGTAGCACCCAAAGTGAGATGGACTGACGGAGTGGGCGTTGAGACATTGTCTGAGTTTTGTGTCGGTGGTGAAAAAAGATAAGCAGTGTCTTTAAGGCGTTCGGCATTACACGCCACCGACGCATCCAAGAATGCAAGAAGAAGAATGCCAAACCTTGTTAATAATGAATGTTGTGGTTGCGATACAGAGAAATGTGGCCATAGTAAACATTGGACAGGAGTTAAACAAGTCTGTTATGTTTGCGTTTGTGTTTTCAATTACTAGGAAGCTTCGCACAGCTTTTTCAGGCGCGTGTGTAATTTTTTTTAAACGAAAAAAGCGTAAAATAGAGATTTTTATGAGAAATAATTTTACGATTACGCTCAAATTTCACACAAATATATTTATTTATAAAATTAAGGTTATGTGAAAAAGTCATTACAATCGGATAAAAGCATGTAGTGTAATTTGTCGAAGAAATTTAAAAAATCGAAAAAAATCGAAAAACTGCGATTATCACGAGAAATAATTTTTCGATTGCACTACAATTTCACAAGAATATATATAATTTATAAAATTAAAGTTTCTGTGAAAAAATCATTAACAATCGGATAAAGCATGTAGGTGTTATAAGCCGTAGAAATTTTAAAAAATCGAAAAAAATCGTAAAATTGCGATTTTCGTAAACAATAGTTTTTTGATAACGCTCAAATTTCACATGATAAATAAATTCATGAAATTAAGGTTCTGTGAAAAATCATTACAATCGGACGAAGCATGTAGGTGTTATATGTCGAAGAAGTTTTTTAAAAAATCGAAAAAAGTCGAAAAATTGCGATTTTTTATGAGAAAATAATTTTCCGATTGTGTTTGAAAACGTGGCAGTTCTAAGTTCAGAGATTTCGAAGGACTCCATAAAATTTCATCGCAATCGGAGTATCGGTTTAGCCGGAATCGTGCTAACAAACAGACAAAAATACAAAAAAAAAGAAAAAAAAAGAAAAAAAAACATTCCGGATTTTTTTCTCCAGTGTAGTGAAATGGAATCTTCGCTTCGCTCGCTTCGCTCATCCAATAAAGAATGCAGACCTTTCAATATCATTGAATGTTCCGAAATATTAAAGAGGTCAGGGGAAGAGAGCTCTCTAGAGCCAAGGAACAACAGAGGGGACCAAGGAAGACTTGTGATTGGTTTTCGGTCATATGGAATCAGGTTGGAGTCAGAGAAGCAAGGCTGAGAATGGTTTTCTAGCCTCATTGGGAGGGGAGAATAGACAAAGTCAGGAGTTCGATGCTTCGTGGGGACCGAGGATAGAGCTGATTGAGAGTCTCACTTGGGGAGTCAAAGCGCTAACATGTGGACAAAGAGTTCTGAGGAAGAAGCACTTGGGAGCTGGAAGAGGACAGAAGCAAGAAGAGTGAAGACTGAAGCCAGCAAGGGAGCGCGAGTCCGAGCCGATACTAGACAAAGACAAAATCCATACAAGACGAGGGGCGATGATGGCTGATTAGTTGTCTGTGTTAAAGGGGGTTCAGTGGGCTCATGATCACTAGAGAGAATGCATTAGTATTAGGATTAGTAGTTTTAGGGCGCTCTAACAGCTAAGATTATTCGCGCCTCCAAGATAAAACAATTTCTATAAGTGTGAGCTACCACCATGTATACTTCTTTCCAAGGGGAGGAACGTAAGGGGAGACGAGGGGGGACATGGTTAGGACAGGCCAGTGCTGGTCAGAACCAGCCACAAGCGTATGGGGAGAACAGGGGTTCCCCCACGTCGTGGTCGTCTTTGTCTGTGTTGTCATTGTCCTAGCAGTCGGGGAGGTAGACAAAGGGAAGGGGAAAGTTCCCCGACGACGACCCAGAGCTCGCCATTAGTTTCAGGGAGTGAAACTCTCCTACTCACGGGCCAAACCACGAGGAGGTTGCGAGTTGGACTTTAATGGTCCAGAGAGAATGCACAAGCTTAGGTACAAGCTTAGGTAAAGGCAAGAATAGAATTGTTTCAAGAATATAGTAATCCCCAAATTGAGAATCACTGTTGTTAGTTGTGTTTAAAAATAAATAAATAAACTTTTGTAGGAAGCCTGCCCAGGGTGCAATTCATGCCCCTCTACAGGTGTCTAGCTAGGAATGTTGCGGATAGGATATTGTGAAGGGATGTCCGAGGGCTGTTTAAGAGGACTCAATCCCTTGCATTAGCAGCAGCATTAACGACTGAGGAAAACCTCGGAAAAAACCTTAAGTCAGGATTGCCGGTCTCGACGGGATTTGAACCCGGGACCTCCCGAATCAGAGTCGAGTGCTTAAC
Source organism: Sweltsa coloradensis (assembly GCA_024449915.1). Classification (NCBI taxonomy): domain Eukaryota; kingdom Metazoa; phylum Arthropoda; class Insecta; order Plecoptera; family Chloroperlidae; genus Sweltsa; species Sweltsa coloradensis. Next base: position 455,572 of record JAMZAV010000392.1, read on the forward strand.
GCTCGAGCCAACACTGTCGCCATGTTGGTCTCACAATCCACATTCTACAGAACCCATACGATCTTGTTCAGGAAGGGCTGGTAGTGTCAGATAGAGTTGTAAAGCTACTCCCCACGTCATCTTATTAGACATCTACCATCTACAATTCGGGCTACAACTCTCTCCATTACAATATAACACTTATTATTATTATTATTATTATTATTATTATTATTATTATTATTATTATTTATTTTCCACTAATAGGCTTAGTAGGAAGGTTGGCAGAAAAGGGCAGTATGCCCCAAGCACAAGGTGTCTGCCAGCCTCTACACAACAAACTGTGATAATAAACAAGAACTTATAAACATAGAACATAGAGATAAAAGAGACAAACATAGAAGAGACAAATTAACAAAACAATAGCAATTCATTGAATTCATAATATCAAAAAAACAATCATAATGTAGAAGACTTCATAGCTCTCTTAAAAGTAGACATGGCAAGACCTTGTGTTTCTTCGGACAGGGAGTAGTTCCACACTTCTGTGTTTTATCTAACTGAAGAAATCCCAGACTCACTATGTGTAAAGGATGAAGTCAGGCACCCAGAACTTTGTAGAGTGCAGACGAATCTCGTCAATGCCATCGTAATCCGTCTTGTTCCACGTGAGTCTAGGGTCATTCCACGCCTAGAAAGAAATGCAGCCAAATACATTGAGAGGTACTGTATTGTACATGGTTCTATTTAAAATATCAAATTCAAGGCCATTCGGCCATTATGTAAATCTATTTGGCAACAGTGTTTATAACGGACTGTTTTAAGTTTAGTGGCCAAAATAGGGGTGCAACCATTACTCGAACGTGGCCTATAATCGAGTAAATACGTAAGTGAAAGATATTTGGTATGTTTTGCCACGTTTCTTATAGAGAATCATTATCCTCTTTGTGATAATAATATGCACTAAGAATGACCAAGGCTACTCTGATAGCGTGGGAAGAACACGAGATCATCAAAGATTACCTTGTATAAGTGAACTAAATCAAACTATTCAATTTACATAATTATATTTTATTCCCAGTTGTTTTGTATTCAACTTGTTATATAATTTTAAGATTTTTGAGCCTAAGGAAAGACTTAAAAGTAGGCATAATAGCCATTTTTCGATAATATGGTGTATTTGATTGTTTTTGAAAGGCAGCCTTCCAGAATATATTTTATAAAATCGAATCTAGGCATTCGCCTTAAGTTTGACAAAATCCTTCAAAACAACTGATCAGACACTTTAGGTGCAGCATGAAATAACTGTTCCGGTAAATATTTCCTCGAAACATAATAATGAGGAGCAAAAAATTTGATTTTTTTGTTTATGTACCCCACTGAAAATCAGTTATTATTATATTATTATGTCTCTATTTGCAACAGGCAATGTAGCCCTCTAGTGCAAATTTAATAGAGAAGGGAGGAGGGGAAACCCGGTACCGGCACATAGCCTACTCCTACCGAAAAGTACCAAGGGGACCAACGGCTTTACGTCCCATCCGAAAGGACGGTGTAACTTTTGACAGTCCATATAGGTTCCTCCACTAACCCGGACTGCCGAGCAGACGGCGCCAAGGAGAACGAAGCTGTCACACAAGCTTACGAACCCTAGTCTGCTCTAGCCAGCGATATACGTGTGTTTCAGGGCAGAGCGGCGACCCACTCAACCCCTGACCACGCCCGATGTTGCTTAACTTCAGTGTTCGAGTGGGAACTGGTTAAACGACCGCGGCTAAATCGCTATGGTAGACTCTTAATACAAATATATTTATTTATGTTGACTTACTATGATAACATCACTATGAATCGTCAATATGTCAAGGTACTCGTCCTGAAAATAAAATAAAGACAACTACAACGATCGAAACTTATTTTGCAACTCATTTTACTTTCTCACTTTTACAGACTATATCATACGAGTGTCCTTGATGATTGGCTCCCTTTACTGGGCAGGTACTAAGATTTATACTTACATAAAGCAATGTCGTTGTTTGTCATGTATTGTCTGGTATCTAAACAAGATGAAACATATGGAGGAACTCACAAACTCGAAGAACTCTGGCAACAAGATGTATTCTACTTCAACAGCCTCTGTGGTCTTGTTAATAGGGGCGACCTCACGGTCGTAATTGCAGATGACTCTTTTCATCAGAGTCTTCATAGCAGAGTCTGGGCTCCTCGGACATTCAGATGTGCTTGCATCGTCAGCTGAAACTGAAGGATATCTGATTCTATATTCATTTGTCAGCTAAACCTCACTTCATAATCCCATAAGCTTCAGATTCTGGATGCTGGGGATAATGGCTCGGCACGAAGAAAGGAGGGAGGGGGGGGGAGGAATCACCCCACAGAATCTCCTGCGGCCCCCCCACTTCAGAATGTTAAACTAGTGGTAGTCTGTTCAGCTATTGGCTTTGTGTTCTAGGATTTGCTGACTTTGCTGACTGGCTATTGTCGTCGGGGACCTCTCCTCCTTCCCTTGGCGACCACCTTGACAACGACGACTACCATGACACGAACGATGACATAGACGATATCGACCGCGACGTGGGAACCACCATCCCCCCCCCCCCCCTAACCATGGCTGATTCTGACCAGCATGGGTTCCTCCTCCCATATTCCCTAGGCTATAGAGTGGCGCATTATGACCTAACGATTGATGCGCCCTTAAACTTAAGTAATGAATCCAAATGCTGACCTGTGGCTAGTTTGAAGGATGCAGAAGAAGAAATGTTAAAAGCTCATCTGCTCATCATTTCACCTTCCCCCCCACCCCCTTCACCACCCGACTGGTAATAGAAAAATATTAGGTATTGGGCTTGGTTCACAAGCGTCTCATGATAATTATTATTATTCCTGGCAACACTTACCCAAACTCAGACAAAGAGCCAGTAATCCAGCGACGTATATTGCTCTGTAGTAAACCATTGTGTACATCTAAACTTTAGGCTCTCCACCAACTCCAGGCGGTGAGTATGAACTGTTCTGCCACCCTCGAAACCCTAGTCGGTGACGCCCACATTACTGTTCTCTTGTTACACGCGCGGTCAAGTGACACCCACCAGTGTCTGCTGATTCTACTCCAATCTACAACTCATCGCTCGTTTCAATTTCACCTCTTTGCTTAGTATTTTATATGCACGAGCCCATAGATCGAATGCCAAACACGTATTGAAAATTAAGAATAAATACAGTGGGAATTAAAACCTGTTACAGGGTGTCATTTATGCCCCTCTTCAGGGAAACTAGGAATGTTGCGTAAAGGACAATTTTGAAGGGATGTCCGAGGGCTGATTAAGAGGACTCAATCCCCAGGAACACCTCGGAAAAAACCTTCAGTCAGGATTGCCAGCCCCGACGGGATTCGAACCCGGGACCTCCCGAATCAGTCTAGCACTTAGCGCTCGAGCCAACACTGTCGGTAATCATGTATCGAAATAAAATACTTATATAAACATACAAATATACCAAATTTACAACACCCGGAAATAACTCAAAACAAATTGACGCCAGAGTTATTATTGTGGTTATATAGGTTGAACGTTACAAGTAATGTGCCATCAATTGTGAAATTAGGTCAAATATTGGCGAATCTAAATAAAAGATGACAGTTTACTATGAACTTACAAAAGCATTTTCATGATTGTAGTTTTCAATTACTTTTTATAACTGAATGACAGACATGAATAAATTAGATAAATAGTTTTCTGACAAATGTTCAATCAACCAATAAGATAAAATATTTGCTAGCTCTAGCAATGTCCCTCACTGAAAATCAATTCTGTGAGTGAGTGGGTAGACTTGAAATACGAATTTACTTATTTATTTATATAAGTAATACAATTTACTCAAATAAACACAAGTTGTTTCAATTTTGGTTTACCTGGTTTTGTTACCAAGACATTGTCTCGTTTTGAATCAAAGAACCAAACAAATGTGAACAAACAAGTGAATAAAATATACCAGTTTAGCCAACAATAAATAAATTCGGTGATGATAAGTATTGATTTTATACAGTCTTTATGGAATGGATTTAATTAATAATACAAAAGTGTAAGAGTGTACCAAAAAAATGGCTTCATCTCGGTACCTGTTCAAGATACATATTTGAGCCTTGGCAGTAATATAAATAAACTTTCTTGCTTTCTGCTCGTCAAGACTTTTGCTTTAATGTCTCATACTTTGGTCTGGAGAGATTTATTTATGAATAATTAGCTTCCTGACTTCGTGTGCTGTACAGCGGGCTGCCTGCGCGTCTCATTGCAGGCGTACCGTACGGTGCAGCGACCTAGCGGCGATAACTAGAACTGCGTAGTCAAACATTGTCATACGACCCCTCGACACGCGACAATTAGCACGGGAAGCGGCTATGCACAGTTGCACATACAAAATTCACAATCTCGAAACCCGTTCAAGATACATTATTTGAGCCTTGGCAAGAACAATGACATAAATAAAAATTCTTAATTTCTGCTCCACAAACTTTAATACGTTAGATTTGACGGACAAGTTTATGAATAAAAAGCATTGTGTGCTGTACATAATGGTTAATGCTATATATAGTATAATAATTTTGAATGGGTGTTAGGCATTGACATTAGGCCTACCTATACGACGTGAATGCTAAATTTTGATACTGCTACCAATGCATAGAACGCTTTTTTAAACTTAGGCTGAAAAGGCTAAAGAGGATACGGGAATGTTCATGTCGCCCCACACTGGCCGAACTCTCCCGTCAAGGGGCAGGTACTTAAGTGTTAAATTATGTTCCGTTATTGCAAACCACTCATTTTCCTAGTAAGGCACTTTTTCTAAGGTAAGAAAGCGCAATAGAGTCCTGTGATGATGGCAGCAAAGACTAGAAGACTGATACGGTCTAGCAGGGTTGCTATGCGACGCCACTTGTTGCTGTTAGAAGACGCCATGACAGCTGCCACTGTGTCCTCTTCTTCCACAGCATCGCCCTGAAATAATCATGAGATTTGAGATATTTTGATGAGACTGAGTATTTCATGCATTGTCGTTTATCAGTAAATTATCTGAACGTTTTGTTTTAGTTTGTCAATGTTACCGACAAGTAGTGTTGCATTTGAATTATACTAATGATGATTTGTGTGTTCATTTAGTTGCATGTTGACTCTTGTATCTTGCTTATAATATTAATTTATTTATTCTTACTGTGAAATGTTTTTCTTTTGTTTTTTTGATTTTTGTTTGTCACAATGGGAAACAGTGTGTGTTATTTACCCTCGTAGTGTAGCCACAGTCTATCTGTACACATTTTACAAAAAAGTAAATTTAATTTTGACAGCCCATCCACAAGGATTATTTTTCCTTATGGGAGCTTCCCATTTCCTTTTTTCCAGGTGTATATATAAACAGTATGTCCTTTGTTTTGTAGAAATATTATTTTACTGTGTTTATAATTTGTAAATGGATTTTTTGTGTGGGAATAAAAAGGAATGAAATTTGAATTGAAATTGAGACACACAGTATTGTATATTGGAGAAAAATAAAATAGTTTGGTTTAGTTCTAAAGTATAAGAACATAATACTCAGATGATATGGACACTTATTGTATTTGTCGACGCGGCTATGTGTGTGTACCTTGGTGTAGAGTCCACTGAACAGGAGATGCTGTGCCGGCGAGTCCTGGACGCCGTCAGCAATGGACGTCACCCAGGCGGGAGGTGCGCGCGCAGCCGCTCTCATCTTTCCCGCGCAGACGGTGATGACGAGAGACGCTCCAACCAGGACGAACGAGTCACGGAAGAAAGTCACTGAAACAAGATGGACGGTGGAGAGAGAGAGAGAGAGAGAGAGAGAGAGAGAGAGGGAGAGAGAGACCGACCAACCAACCGAAAGTCACTGAAACAAGATGAACGGTGAGAGAGAGAGGGAGAGAGAAAGAGGGGACGGGGATTGATTGATAAAGGACTTTATTATAGGCGGGATTAACGCCAGTGAGGGGAGAGGGAGTGGGATTGGGAGAGAGAGGTATTGTACTAATTAGTAAACATAACAGTTGTATTGCAATGTGAGTGACCATCTTGTTGTACCTTAATTGGTTCATACAATCTTTTGTTATCCTTGACACAGTTTTCTGACGATCTCGACCATTGATTGTGCATCCATCTCGTAAACCGATAGTGATGCACATGGAGGTGTATTATTATTTTTAAAACCACTCCCCGCCTTTAATCACTTCACCACGAGAAGGTTTCGAGTTGCCAAAATCACCTGGGCTCAACTATGAAGATTGAACGAGTATTTGAAAACCGTCCGCACAAAAAACACTCACCAATGAACGGAGTCTTGTCGCCATTGGCCGGTAGGTACCAGGCGAGATACATCATGAACAAGCAGTGACAGAATGTGTTGGCTGCGATGAGGAACATACGAGCCGCTCCTTCTGGGTCCAGACAGAAGGTGCTCAAGGTCGCCACCAGCATCACTGAGGGAGAGACACGAGGGACTTTGTTCGTTACCATTTTTTTATATTTATTTATTTTATTTTGAATTCACATTTTCATATGCCATTAAAACAAAGAAAAGATATGAATATCAACAGAAAGAGAGCATCTGTCCCGTAGAACTTCCGTTCCTGTAATTCTTGTTATACAAGTTCCCCACATTACAAAAGAACGTTGCAATATGCTAATATTACGTATCAAATAAATAAACACATCATAATATTAATAAAACAAATGAAAAAACGCTTCCCCATCAACGCGGAATCTCTAAAAATTGCGCATTAAAAAACCTCAAAGAACAAAGAATGTTGAACCAATGTGCCACTTTTAAAAAACTTGGCAGAAGATTCCACAATGAGACGGATTGCAATGAAGGGAACGCTTGTGTTGTTTCTAGAGAGTAGTCGAGAGTTCTGATATGACTTGCACTTTTTTTTATATATAAAAGCTTTTGTGGTGTGTATAAATCCTTTCGAAAATCCACCATTTTTTGTGTAAGGAAACTTCTGAACGTTTCACAATAGAATCTGATACTAAAGTTACTTTGATTAGTTTACTTCCATACAAAGTGCTTCGAAAACATCTCAAATAGAATGTTTATTCGTAAGAGGTCAGTTTCTCAAGAAGCTGGTAACAAACATACAATCTCTACCGTGTATCTCACCAATAGATGGTATGACTAAGATTGCGGCAAGCATCCCCGAGCGTCTCTCAAATGTAACACCAAAGACAATCTTCTCCCTTTTCATCGGGCTACTTTCGTCAGGATCTAGGTCCCACCGCTCGATACTGACCACCCTCCAGTAACGGTTCCATCTGTACTTCAGGCCTGTAAACTGGAGACACACAAACCTTCAGTTATTGTTTTTGAAGGGTAGTCTGTTAAGTCACTGTTACAGCTTATGATGCCCTCTATAGCCTGACACAGTGATTCCAGAGTTACAAGTTCAGATTTATGGGGAGGGCTTTCTAGAATCAGAAGACTGCTCTCCCCGGCGAAAGAAGGATCCTTCGCCGCATCGCGCGGCTTCCTTCGATGACGCGGAATGAAGAAGTGTATACCCAAACCGGCGTCGGCGGTATCAGCTCTCGACTTGACGCCCTCGCAGGGGCTTACGTGCAACATCTTCACGCAGGCGGAAGGAATGAGCTTCCACGACCTCGTTTCGCGTCCACAAGCCTTCAGGCCCCTACCTCGCTTCAAGGAGGTATACCCTTATTCGCCTTTTGCCTTTTTCGTCGACTTACTCTATAAATGACATGTTCTCTTGATGTCTTTATTTATATTTGCAACGGATAATGCAATCCACTAGTGCAAATTTAACAGAGAAGGGAGGAGGGGAAACCCGGTACCAGCACATAGCCTACTTCTTTCGAAAAGTACCAAGGGGATCAACGGTTTTACGTCCCATCCGAAAGGACGGTGTAACCTTGACAGTCGTATAAGTTCCTCCACTAACCCAGACTGCCGAGCAGACCACGTCAAGGAGAACTAAGCCGTCACACAAAGCTTTCGAAACCTAGTCTGCTCTAGCCAGCGGTATACGTGTGTTTCAGGGCATAGTGGTCACCCACTCAACCCCTGACCACGCCCGATGTTGCTTAACTTCAGTGTTCAAGTGAGAACTGGTTAAACGACCGCAGCTAGATCGCTGTCTATCTTTAGTTGTACTTACATGTTATCACTGTGTCAGGCTACAGAGGGCCACACGTGCCCTGCATTAGCCTTCCTGCCATAGGGGCAGGTAAAATTCATTGAAATTAACTAGGAAAACGCTTAAGTCCCGCCGCGTTGATGGGTGAGCTTTTTTTGTAAGTTTTTAGTTTGCGTAGGACCACTTTTCCTTTGCAAGTGCATTTTCAATGCATTGTAGGTGATTGTTGTCAAGTTTCTATTGTTACTTGTTACTTGTTATTATAAACCTAAAAAATCATATTAGAACCCTTATTTCTATGGATTCTGGCTAACTTTTTCAACTTTTTCTTACAAAAATGAACGTTGTGGCCCCACCTGTTTGGTCAGAATCGGCCCAAATGTCACGAAAATATCGCACTAAAAATCGAAAAAAATCGTAAACCCTAGTAAAAATATTTGGTTGCCAAATGGTTGCCAAGTAGTCACCAACAGGTCACCAACTTGTTCACCAAGTGATCGCCAAGTGATCGCCAAGTGATCACCAAAAGAAGCCAAATGGTCGCCAACAGGTCGTTTTTGTGTCAAAATACTGCATTGCAAAGTTGGTGACTCGTTGGCTGCCTTTTGGTGGACGCTTGGCTGTCATATATTCTATTGAAATTTCGGTGGCGACCCTTGGTAACCACTTGGTAACCACTTGGCGATCAAAAACAAGCCTTGGTGAAAAACGATAGTCACCACAAACAAAACCATTTGGCATCCAAATATTTCTACAAGGGAAAGTACGATATTCATGAGAAATATTTCTTCGATTGAACCCAAAAACAATAAACCTCTAAGTTTAGAGATTTCGAAGGTCCCCTCCAATTTTCATCAAGATCGCTTATGCCGTTTGCCCGGAATCCTGCTAACAAACAGACAAAAATACAAAAAAAAACAAAAAACAAAACAAAACATTGGAGCTAAATTTTTTGGGGGGTCAGTGAAATTGAAGTCTTCGCTTCGCTCATCCAATAATGTAAAATAACACTCACACCATACTTCGTAACGTTGAACCGGACGTGAGCCATCCTAGATGCGAAGCTAATGTTGCAGGTGTCAGAGTCAAACGGCCACCTCTCCACGTCTGGGCTGCAGTAGACCGAATACCTCAGCCCCAATGAGCAGACTACCTCCCCAAAGTGAATCACTCGGCACTGACGTGTTTGGTGATAGGAACCGGGATGATCCCTATCCGCGCTGAAACAGTACTTGTTTTGACTTATAGCAGAGTCGATAAAGAAGTTTCAAACTTCTTTATCGACTCTGCTTACTTGCCCATGTTTTGTTTGCTTGCCCATGTTTTGTCTTAAAACATATTCTCGTAAAAACTATCTGACTAGTGAACGATTAAAGTTAGTGCGTTATCCTTTAAACAAGGTTCTTCTTTAAGCTTAGGTCAATGCGTATATGCCCTTTTGAATTTGATTTATTTAAAATAGTCCACGAAAAACAAACCAAGGATGAGTGAAAGATGGTCAAAAATGCATGTTTATCAAAATTAGCAAGTAAACGCATTCAAAGGTTGTGAAAATTTAACAGTATGCTTGCTCCAACGAAAGAATGCAGATGCTTGGTAGTGGTAGGGGTAGAATGAATGCGCGGTAAAAGGAATGTCGCCTTTGTGTATGAAAGAGAAATATCTTTTACCAACGCAAGCAAAAATTATCTGTGCTAATGAGTTCCTCCGTGTGCAAGATCTACGCTGAACTAGCGTGAATGAAATTGACAAAGTTGTTATGTTGGGAAAACAATTTCGAGCCACCTGCATCTTTCGTTTCGTTACTTTCCTTTACAATTCAGGGTTTAACTGAGTTTATCCAGGTTCTATCTGTTTTTTAAAAAGACCTTTTTCTGTGAGAAATGATTTGTGCTCATTCTGGTCAAGGAATAGCCTTTTTAACCTTTAAATAAATAAATAAACTTTAAAGACTACCTGCTACTCACTATGTGTCAACGTCGATGTCTGGCATCCAGATATTCTCGCACGGAATCACGAAATCACGAACAAAGTTTGCGTGTTTCGTCCTATTCCACCCAAGTCTCAGGTCTGTCCAAACCTAGAAGAAAGATGGACAAGTAGCGAGTGCTAAACCAGTACAAAGTGCTGCCTTTATAGCATTGCTTTTATTTTTAAATAATGTACTGCTGAACTACGCTTTATCATTGGTTTGATATTTATTTATTTATTTATTTATTTATTTATTATTTGGATTCTCATTTACAACATTTTGAACATACATTATAAAAATTATTGCGAGAATGACAGAATGAGCATCTTATGCATCTAAATCAATGCCAAGAGATAAAAATGCACATAGATGTTTCTTCGTTCATATTTAGCAGGCCAGGTAAATATACAGTACACTCTTCTAACTTACCATCTTCGCCCGGCCAGTTGTACGTAGCGTGTTCGAGTACTCATTCTGAAATGTGAATAAATAGTTTCAGACTATAGCATTAACTAGGAAAACGCTAAAGTCCCGTCGCGTTGTTGAGCGAGCACCGGTACGTGCAACACGACCCGAGTACGACATTCCCATAATGTTACATACCAATAAGTCTCTAAGGTCTTACCAATTTAGCTGAAAATTTGTAAAATAGGAGAGAATGTTGTACTTATTGACCCTGAAAAATTTCATAACGATCGGGACATTTGAATTTTTTTTTTTTTTATATATTTTTTTTTTAACCAACGCTCGGATTTTGTTCAAAAACTATACAACAACCCGCATAAGGTGGTATGTACATGTGTGTAAAATTTCAGGTCGATCAGAGAAACGGTGCGACCTGTACCGAAGCAGTAACAGAAAGAAAAAAAAACAGACATTCGAGCCATCAAAATCAAGTGGAGACGCTCGCTACGCTCGCTCAATTATTCTTAAAAATCAGCATCCAATCAATCCTAAGATAGTATACTAGTGTAAGAGTAGCACAGATTATGAGATATAGGTTAACGATAGCTGCTGCTCACTGTTTTATCGTACATTACAATCGTGACCAAACTTAAGTTACAATTTGATGTCAAGAACACATACCAAGTCGAAGAAGTATGGGTACAAGAAGTATTTCACTTCAACCGTATTAGTGGTCTTGTTCACAGGGATTTCGTCGCGGTCGTAGTTACAGAACTGATCTTTCTTCACGGAGATGAACGCTGACTCCGGTGTTTTGGAACATTGAGAGCCGCTCGTATCATCACCTGAAACTGGTCGCAAAAACATTTACAGAAGCATTAATCAAACAACCACCTCCTCATATTTTTATGCGCTTTTAAAGTAGTTTTGTTTGATGTTTTTACGGGCCATTTTGTTTTAAAAAAAGTATGGCTAACTTATATTGATAAAGCATCATGATGTAAAGAAATTGCAATGATTTCATTACTTGTTTAGTTGCCTTTGATTAGATTTCTAGAAGAATATTATCAAAAGACAGTTAAAAAACGATTTTATTCATTCAAAATAGATGATTTTACTATAACGCAACATCTCCGGTTACATACGGTTGTTTTTGTTGGCGCCATGAAGGTGCTGTGCTAACATTCATGGTGGAAACGAGTTTCTAGCAGCACTTCCGTGACGTCACAGCCAAGATGGCAGCGCCCACAAATCTCTACTAAAACTACCGTATTCAAATGTAAATTTCTAATGATCGAAATAAATCGAAGTGTATTATGGTATCCTTGATCAGAATGATCAAGTTGCTGGACGTCAGCGCAGAAATTCTCGTTTAATAGTTGAATTATCCCTATTATTTACTCGTTCTTGGTAAACTCCGATTTTTTATCCAATTGCAACATGTTTTTAATATTCAATACAATTTATAAATTTGAAAACAAGTATACTATTAACAATTCCACGGGAGTGTTTCCCTACTTACCAAATTGAGAAATGTTTTAATGTAAATTTTCTTACTTGACCAACTTTTCGAATCAAATTGGGGCTCTTACGATATGGAACTCATGTTTTTGATTTGATATTTTTCCGACTTTCTGGAATTTATTCTCCCAAAATTTGTTTTAGACTATTTATTTACACTGAGTGTAGATTTAAATACAACGGTTCATTAACGCTTTTGTGAAATGTGATAGTGATATTCTTAACCGCTGAGATACAATCTGAAGCCGTTGCTTGGGCTTTTGCACTTATATCGCTCTGTCTGAGTGATACCTGGCTTGAACGCTAAGAGCTTGACTCTGATTCAGGAGGTCCCAGGTTCGAGTTCAGTCGAATCCTGACTGGCAATCCTGATTGAAGGTTTCTTCCGAGGTTTTCCTCAGTCGTAAATGGGAATGCAAAGATTGATACCTCTTAAACAGCATTTGGACATCCCTTCACAATTGCCCTATCCGCTATACATACCTAGTTCACCTGAAGAGGGGTATATTGCACCTTATAACAGATTTAATTCCTAAAGTAAAAATAAAAAATGTATAAACATCACACAATAATTTTGTTATTAACATTTACTAAAATTCAGAAATTAAAAATGTCCGCCCCAACCGGGATTCGAACCACTGGTCTCCCACATTCCAGGTGAGCGTCTTAACCACTAGACCATCAGGACGGGTACATTTGTAGCTTCATTGTAGCTGTTGTGTAGTGTGTAGTGTGTAGTGTCATTGGATGAGCGAAGCGAAGACTTCAATTTCACTGACCCCCAAAAATTTAGCTCTGGTGTTTTTTTTTGTTTTTTTTTGTTTTTTTCTGTCTGTTTGTTAACTCTCTACCAGGCAAACGGCATATCTGATCTTGATGAAATTTTAAGGGGACCTTTGAAATCTCTGAACTTAGAGGTGTATTGTTTTTAGGTACAATCGAAGAAATATTTCTCATGAATATCGTACTTTTACGATTTTTTTCGATTTTTAGTGCGATATTTTCGTGACATTTGGGCCGATTCTGACCAAACGGGTGGGGCTACAACCTTAATATTATACATGGGCATTAAGGTCATGGTGATGTAGTGCCATTTGAAAAAAAAACTTGAGAAAGTTAGCCAGAATTCATAAAAATAAAGCTTTTAATATAAGTTTTTTTTATTTTTGTGCGATATTTTCGTGCCATTTGGGCCAATTCTGACCAAACGGGTGGGGCTTCTACGTTCATATTACATATGAACATTAAGGTTATGGTGATGAAGTACCTTTTGAAAGAAAAAGTTGACAAAGTTAGCCAGAATCCATAGAAATAAAGCTTTTAATATAAGTTTTTAACGGTAAATAATAACAAATTGACAAGTAACAATAGAAACTTGACAACCATCACCTACAATGCGTAGGCAGCAAAACAAAGCAACAAAGCACTTGCAAAAGTAAAGAAAAACCACGCAGACTAAAATTTTTTAAAAAAGCTCATCCATCAACGCGGCGGGACTTTAGCGTTTTCCTAGTTGTAGCTGCATTATACATCTGAATGGATGTCGCGAAAAAAATCGAGAGATTTTGTTATTATTCTGACTCACCTAGACCCACACATAAAATGAGCGCAACGACGGCGAACACTCCCTGAATGCAATACATTGTTGCGTCTGTCTCTCACAACTGCATCAGATGCAACAGAATGCATGTGTTCACTGCATCACATGTAATCCGAGCTGATCACTCCCCTGCACTGATGCACTTCATTCTACTCTTGTTGCACCCAGATTAGATTAGGTGCAATTTTTAAATTTATTTGACGTGTATACATTGTAATAGTTTGACACTGATAGTATCATTTTGAGAGAGGGATATTGTAGTAAAATAAGCATAGATTATTATTTATTAAATGTATAAAGAAGTGGAACTAAAACTTAAGATAAAATCTTAAAATAATAGATGGACCTGCATCGAGTCACGGCAACTTTCATACTTAGTATGTTTTCTTTTCAGAACTATTTATGAAAATTATAAAATTATAAGGGGTGTGGGTGGGGTAAAATGATCTCAAAAACAATATCTTTACCGAAATATAATTTTCTGACGTAAATGTAATTTTTTATGTTGTCTAAATGACTATCACCTGGAAAAATATTCATTTGGTTTTTGCATCGGCTGCTAAACATGACATTCGCTTTTCATTGGTGCTTTGTTGATGACGAAGTCAACTAATGAATATCACGAGAAAAAACAAACTAGAATGGTATTAAAATCACAAGATGACATATACAAAAGTATATAAAAAAAAATTAAAAAATAACATAAATATTAACATTTCAACATTGATGCACTTGTGGTGTATGTGTGTAGACAACAATTATTTTTGACAAAGTATTCACACAGAATTTTAGAATGTGAAAAGAAATGGAATAAAATGAAATAAATAAAAGAAGATAAGTAAAAATCATAAAAGAACAATTGTTTTTTTCGTACTGAACCTGCCAAGAAATAACTCGACCATCTCCTGACAAATGTAACCGTGTGACGAGTAAGAGAATTGAAAGGGATCTGAAATAGTTCCAATATACAACACAATCTTATAATCTGAATTACTTGTGGACGAGATCGACTAATATGAGCTCATGAATGATTTAACCTCTATCGAAGAGAGATATTATTGGCAAATAGGACCAAAGTAGTGATTGAAAATATGACATGTTAACAAACATGCCCGAATGGATATGAAATTCGAGGGTTTACGCGCTGATTAGGAGTGTCCGACCGCGATCAAATAATTCACCTTCACCAGAACGATTGAATTTCGGGGCGTTTTCCGCTCTCAGCAGACCGTGTTTGATCATTACCAAAAGTAAAAATAGATGTTTCTCTCTGGCTGACGATAACACACGCGTGTATGTATCAGTTTTGAGAAACGTATTTTGTTATCGCTAGGGGAAAACCCAGCACAGGGGTTTTCAGTGTCGCAAATATAAGTGATCTTGGCTGACTCATAGCTTGAACCTCTGAAATGTCACGAACGTCTTTGATGCATGCCGAAGAACGAAGCACAGTGGCATATTGAACTTGAGTGAGAGACGTTATACATAATTGGTGTCAACTATATCGTGTTTTGAAAGCCGATTTCATGTCGATGTAATTAGCTTTTTATCCGATATTAATTAAGACTTGTTAAAATCATCGTTAACAATGCGAATCAGTATTTTACTTTTGTTTGGGTTGACGGTCTCGATGATGAATTGTCTAGGTAAGTAAGCTACCAAGCCTTCTATTAATAATTAGTTTATCTTCCATTAGACAGTCAGTTGTAGCCTACTGTCAAGTATAAAACGTGCCTCATTTTTATTTTATTTTATTTATTTATTTATTTATTTATTTATTTATTTATTTATTTATTTATTTATTTATTTATTTATTTATTTATTTAACGTCTATCCTATTCAGATAAAAAACTGATTTACAAAGGAGGACAACAAAATAAATCTCATTACATATGCAGACACAACAATGAACTAATGTTAAGTAAATATTTGAAATACAATAACAACAACAATGTAATTAAACACAATAATTTTGGAAACAAATTAAAAAAGGATATTAAATGCAATTGATTAATGAACTGAATATAAAAAACGAGGGCAAAAGAAAGAAAAAAGGAAAAAAGGGGGATAAAAAACCATCAAAAAAGAACAACGAAATGAAAAAACTGATTTATTAGACGATCCCACGCAAACGAATATTATCCAACAATATTTTTGGGCTTTCCCGCACTCTTCCCGCAGTCTTTTTCCCGCACTTGCCCGGGCGGGACCCTTGCGGGACGTCCCGCACGGGACGTCCCGCGATGCATGCACCAATGATGACTAAGGGATTTTAAAAAAATTGTATTTGTAGGCCTATATGAATTTGTAATTAAAGATCATTTAGCGCCGATGTAAAAGTGAACGGCCTCGCGTGCAAAACAAGTAAAATTT
Organism: Sweltsa coloradensis; assembly: GCA_024449915.1. NCBI lineage: Eukaryota > Metazoa > Arthropoda > Insecta > Plecoptera > Chloroperlidae > Sweltsa > Sweltsa coloradensis. The sequence continues at coordinate 471,592 of JAMZAV010000392.1, forward strand.
TCCAAGTCCTCGCCCCCCCCCCCCCCCCCCCCATTTAACTTTTGAGGTTTGTCGTTTGAACTAAATGTTTTTCATACCCTAATAATACCCCTTTAATTCAGTTGCACAAATGTTCTCTGTCCAGTGTGGGCGGCAGTTGACACCCCGGTGTCCCGGCTCAAGCGCGCCCTCCTCGCTAACTACGACCCCGAAGTGAGGCCAGTCAAGTCTCACACAGACGTCACAGATGTCCACTACATGATGTACATAGCCACCATGCTCTTTGTAAGTAGAACAGTAGCAAACACAAAACATCACTCACTATTCTCTGAGTCTCTGACGTCTCTTTGAAAAACCAGAGGGTGTATTCAAATAATAATGTCATAAACCATTAAAACCACAGAATAACACACATGAAAGCTAATGAGTGTTAGAAGTGTAGGGAAATTATTATCTGTTATTTTTAATATACTCTGCTTTATAGCTGGGCATAGCAGGTATCGATATAGTCTTAACTATTATTTAAGCAACACTAAAAATCCTATTATTTAATATTCTAATGAACATTTTCTCTGCTCTTGGGTAGAAATTGTTTATTGTAGCCCGCGCTCTTCAACGATTTATTCACAATTGAAATGGATATGCGTTCAAACGAATTCAATTTGATATTGCTTAAGGGGAATCCCTAGACCCAAATATGATTTCTTAAGAATGCAGATAAGACGTCCGAAAAGTAAGTAGAATGTAAGAGGGACTCAATAAAAGAGCGGATTATTTTTTGAAATTTTTTTGACCGGACATAACTTCAGAATCAACAATTGTATTCAAATTACTGGAATCAGTTGCTCAAGTTCAAAATTGAATTTTTAGCTGCGGTTTTTTGTATATTATTTCTACACTCCTTTATCTACAACCTAAATAAAAGGATTTTTGTATTTATATGGTTTGTTGCGTTGCACAATTTTTTTCGCCTGCCGGTACAATTTCAAATTTTGTACCGTTTAACGGAAAAAATCGTGCAACGCCTGAAATCATATAAAACCAATAATACTTATATTTAGGTTGTAGATAAAGAAGTGTAGAAATAATATACAAAAAACCGCTGCTAAAAATTCAATTTTGAACTTGAGCAACTGATTCCAGTAATTTGAATAAAATTGTTGATTCTGGGGTTATGTCCCGTCAAAAAAATTTCAAAAAATTATCCGCTCTTTTATTAAGCCCCTCTTACATTCTACTTACTTTTCAGACGTCTTTACTGCATTCTTTAGAAATCATATTTGGGTCTAGGGATTCCCCTTAACGTCTCATTGTTTGTGCACAAACAAAACAGGGGTATTCTATATGACATTTTTGTAATGGAAGAGTGGAAGGGGAACTAGATTTTCTACTTATTATGATAGACATTATTAATTTTATAATAAGTATTGCTTATTCATACTCACGTTTATTTGCCTGTAAACACATTAAAGTGACAAACAGCATTTCCTTATAAAATATCCTGTTTTCCACATTTCTTTCAGCATGAGGACGTGAACGCATTGGAGGTTCGTAGTTGGGTGCACATGGTACGTCTTACTTTTCTTAATCATCTCAAAACTTCAGGCTGATGTGTCTCTCTTTCTCCCGCTTATATAACATAACAAATTTAAAAAAAGAAAAACGGCTTTCCATTTGACAAGAAAGTTAGTAAAGACGCACGACAATAGTTACAAGAAATTAAGAGAGTAAGGTATAGGACATGCGTTTTGGGCAAATTGCTGTTCGCTCGACCAACTGACACCACAGGTGTCTGAAATTTTGAACATATGTCACAAATGTGGATTTATAGGGCTTTACAGTAACACATTTTTAAATTTTGTTTTAAAATAATTTGTAAAAATTAAATTAGTTTTCACGAATTTTGATTTTGTTAAAAACTCCAAAATTGACCATATTCGTGATTTTTTTCTGACTGATTAAGTCAAAATTTGGGAAAATCTATGACCACAGGGCTGTCGATGTATGCTTTATTGACAACTTTGCAAAGTTTCATATAAGTCGGATGCATCTTGGCCGAGCGAATAGCTATTTGCTAACAGCCAAATGTGTCCCATTCCCTCTTAAAGTTGATTTGTTATGATGGTTTGGTATGGTATGATCTTTTAATGTTCGGCCTACCTCTTAAAATAAATGATTTTCCCTTTGCACCAACTCGTAAACGGAATTATATAATTTATACATTTATAGTTCAGGGAGTCTATCAACTAAATCTGTCTCCGTCGAGCGATAGTGAAACCACCATCATTAATAATAGTAATTACTCATCTTTGCTTCATACAGTTGTGTATTGCAGATGGCTTTAAAAGTGTAAAAAATTATATTTTGCTGCAACTTACACTAATAGTGAAAGGCCTACAGCACGTTGTGTTCATTTCTCTCTAGCGATGGAAGGACAATCATCTGGTTTGGGACAAGGAGGAATATAGCGGCCTGGAGACTTTACCGGTTCGCTGTGACCGGATATGGATGCCGGATGTCGCACTAACTAGCGGGTAGGTACACAGGTTTAGACGTTCTGGTAATACATGCACCAATATTCCTACCCATATTTGTTTATTCATTTATTTTATTTGTTTAGTTAACGTCTATCCTGTATTCAGTTTACAATAGTTAAGTAGTATGAAATAGTAATATTAAAACAATACTGCTTGATAAGACAGTAATTTTGGTAATAAATTCAAATTGGATATTAAATAAAATAAATTAATAACGAGTGGAAAAAGAGGGGGAAAAGAAAAGAAAAGGAAGAAAGATTAAGAAAGAAAAAAAGAAAGAAAAAAGGGAAGAAAGAAAGAAAAATAAAAAGAAGAAAAAATATATAAAAGAAAACGAAAAGAAAAAAACTAATTTATTAAACGATCCCACTCAAACGAATATGATGCGATTGCCATAAATCAGGAACATAAAATCCGGAAGTAAATCAAACTTTCGCGGAAGAAACCACCGAACGCGAATCTTCATTCTTCTGTTCAATCTTGATAACGATTTTGTTTTAGAAATGTTCAGAATTCTAAGTTGATAAATTCCACACACACATATTTTTACGGTTGAAACGATTTTACATTTTAAAAAATAACAACAGACTCGCACAAGCGCGTAGGTAGGGGGAAATTCCCAATTTTCTTTTTCCCTTGACCCCCCTACTATATTCCTGCGACCCTCGGGCGCCCTCCCACTTACTTCAGAATGTTACACAGCGGACTTGTGGCTATAGTTGGAAGGATGCAGGAGCAAAGCACCTCATCATTTTCCCATTCCCCCATCCCTCCCCCCTCCAAGAGTTCTTACGTGTCTAGTTTCGCCCTGAAGCTTGTTTCTCCGCGAGCAGGCCCACGCCGACCACCACCCAATCAGCTGGTCACTGCTTCGTCAAGTACGACGGCTCTGTCAGCACGGGGATGCCAGTCAACCACATGGCCACGTGCGTTCCAGACATAGCAAGATGGCCGTTCGACACTCACACCTGCAAGATGAGGGTCAGCTCGTGGTCATACTACGGTGACCAGATCAACCTCACCACGGGATCACAAGGGGTAACATTTTACAATACACGTCTACAATAGTCTACTTTTCTAGTTATACCTTGTGTCGACCCAAGCAACACTCTGTCAATCATCAAACTGAAAAGACGCAGATTGTATTGAGGTCTCCCGCCTTCTTTGTTGAAACTCATGTAAAACGCAACCACTTCTAAATCTTCATGTACGAGCAAATTAGTGGACACACAGTTACATAAAAGGGGACGTTCTCAAATACAGGCTGGTACAGATTCCAAAGACGTCCATTTGGTTTGAAACTGTCAATACGGGTCAAGATGGACAGGCCATTACAGGTAATGGGGATTATTTACATTTGTATTGTGCACAAAACTACCGGTTCCCTTTCACTTAGATGATAGACAGAGTGTTACTTGGGTCTACACAAGGTTTAGTTGGTTATTGAAGTTTAAGGGCACACAGCACTAAGGTTATGTGTGCCCAAAGAGGGGGCCATAAGGGGACGGCGGGAGAACACGGGGAGGGCAGGCCTGTGCTGGTCAGAACCAGACACAGGCAAGGGGCCGGTGACTGGGGCATGGCCGGGGTAGGGGCTGGGGTGGGGTGGGGCCTGTGCCTCGTAGTCGTCGTGAAGGGGAAAATTCCCCAACGACGTCCTCTTTTTTCGCCTTGTACGACGAGCTTAAGTGGTAAGTTCTGGGCCTATTCTACTCCCCGGGTCCTTACGCCACTGGACCCACCCGGACCCAGACGGGAACTACTTTTCTAGAATAGACGATATTCATTAGTTTATTACCATCGCCATCTTGATCGAGCGCAAAGCATCTTCGATTCCGAGATCGTGAAATATAGGTGGAACCAGATAAGCTGTCGGTCGCCGAGGGATCGCAGCACTGTCGTCCACGCACTATGGCCACAGGATCGGCAAAAAGTAAATAAAATAACGGTCCCTAAAATTGCTTTCGGAGAAAAACACGACTATTTTAAAGCCAAGCTTTGCCCAATATATCCTAAAAATAAGTGGTGATGAGTCGATAATCAAGTGTAAAGAATACATCTGCAGGTTGCTATAACTGAACGTTCCCAAAGTACAAATTAGTTGACATGCGTTTTAGCAATGCTGTTTGCTCACAACGACACCACAGGTGTCTGAAATTTTGAACATATGTCACAAATGTGGAATTATAGGGCTCTACAGTAACACATTTTTAAATTTTGTTTTTAAATAATTTGTAAAAATATATTAGTTTTCACGAATTTTGATTTTGTTAAAAACTCCAAAATTGAGTGTATTCGTGTTTTTTTCCTGACTGATTAAGACAAAATTTGGGAAATCTATGACCACAGGGCTGTCGATGCATGCTTTATTGACAACTTTGCAAAGTTTCATATAAGTCGGATGCATCTTGGCCGAGCGAATAGCTATTTGCTAACAGCCAAATGTGTCCCATTCCCTCTTAAAGTTGATTTGTTATGATGGTTTGGTATGGTATGATCTTTTAATGTTCGGCCTACTACTTAAATAAATGATTTTCCTTTCACCAACTCATAACGGAATTATATCATTATATATTATTTACAGTTCAGGAGTCTATCAACCAAATCTGTCTCCGTCGAGCGACAGTGAAACCACCATCATTAATAATAGTAATTACTTATCTTTGCCGCATGTTGTGTAAATCATTGGCAGATGGCTTTAAAAGTGTAAAAATTTATAGTTTGCTGCAACTTACACTAATAGTGAAAGGCCTACAGCACGTTGTGTTCATTTCTCTCTAGCGATGGAAGGACAATCATCTGGTTGGAAAGGAGGAATATAGCGGCCTGGAGACTTTACCGGTTCGCTGTGACCGGATAGTGGATGCCGGATGTCGCACTAACTAGCGGTAGGTACACAGGTTTAGACGTTCTGGTAATACATGTACCAATATTCCTACCCATATTTATTTATTCATTTATTTTATTTGTTTAGTTTACGTCTATCCTGTATTCAGTTTACAATAGTTAAGTAGTATGAAATAGTAATATTAAAAACAATACTGCTTGATAAGACAGTAATTTTGGTATAAATTCAATTGATATTAAAAAATAAATTAATAACGAGTGGAAAAAGAGGGGGAAAAGAAAAGAAAAGAAAAGAAAGAAAGATTAAAAAGAAAAAAAGAAAGAAAAACAGGGAAGAAAAAGAAAAATAAAAAGAAGAAATAAATATAAAAGAAAACGAAAGAAAAAACTAATTTATTAAACGATCCCACTCAACCGAATATGATGCGATTGCCATAAATCAGGAACATAAATCCGGAAGTAAATCAAACTTTCGCGGAAGAAACCACCGAACGCGAATCTTCTTCTTCTGTTCAATCTTGATAACGATTTTGTTTTAGAAATGTTCAGAATTCTAAGTGATAAATTCCACACACCATATTTTTACGGTTGAGACGATTTTACTTTTAAAAAATAACAACAGACTCGCACAAGCGCGTAGGTAGGGGAAATTCCCAATTTTCTTTTTCCCTTGACCCCCCTACTGATTTCCTGCGACCCTCGGGCGCCCTCCCACTTACTTCAGAATGTTACACAGCGGACTTGTGGCTATAGTTGGAAGGATGCAGAAGCAAAGCACTCATCATTTTCCCATTCCCCAATCCCTCCCCCCCCCCTCCAAGAGTTCTTACGTGTCTGGTTTCGCCCTGAAGCTTGTTTCTCCGCGAGCAGGCCCACGCCGACCACCACCCAATCAGCTGGTCACTGCTTCGTCAAGTACACGGCTCTGTCAGCACCGGATGCCAGTCAACCACATGGCCACGTGCGTTCCAGACATAGCAAGATGGCCTCGCATTGACGCTTGTTTCTGATTGGACAGGCCCACGCCGACGACCACCAATCACTGGTCACTGCTTCGTCAAGTTCGACGGCTCTGTCAGCACGGGGATGCAGTCAACCACATGGCCACGTGCGTTGCAGACATAGCAGATGGCCGTTCGACACTCACACCTGCAAGATGAGGGTCAGCTCGTGGTCATACTCGGTGACCAGATCAACCTCACCACGGGATCACAAGGGGTAACATTTTACAATACACGTCTACAATAGTCTACTTTTCTAGTTATACCTTGTGTCGACCCAAGCAACACTATGTCAATCATCAAACTGAAAAGACGCAGATTGTATTGAGGTCTCCCGCCTTCTTTGTTGAAACTAATGTAAAACGCAACCACTTCTTATCTTCATGTACGACAAATTAGTGGACACACAGTAACATAAAAGGGGACGTTCTCAAATACAGGCTGGTACAGATCCAACGTCCATTTGGTTTGAAACTGTCAATATGGGTCAAGATGGACAGGTCATTACAGGTAATGGGGATTATTTACATTTGTATTGTGCACAAAACTACCGGTTCCCTTTCACTTGGATGATAGACAGAGTGTTATACTTGGGTCGACACAAGGTTGGTTATTGAGTTTAAGGGCACACAGCACTAAGGTATGTGTGCCCAAAGAGGGGGCTAAGCGGACGGCGGGGGAACACGGGAGAGGAAGGCCTGTGCTGGTCAGACCAGACACAGCAAGGGGCCGGTGACTGGGGCATGGCCGGGGTAGGGGCTGGGGTGGGGTGGGGCCTGTGCCTCGTGTCGTCGTGAAGGAAAATTCCCCGACGAAAGTCCTCTTTTTCGCCTTGTACGACGAGCTTAAGAGGTAAGCTCTGGGCCTATTCTACTCCCCGGGTCCAAACGCCACTGGACCCACCCGGACCCAGACGGGGACTACTTTTCTAGAATAGACGATATTCATTAGTTTATTACCATCGCCATCTTAAACGAGCGCAAAGCATCTTTGATTCTGAGATCGTGAAATATAGGTGGAACCAGATAAGCTGTCGTCGTGCCGAGGGATCGCAGCAAATGTCGTCCACGCACTATGGCACAGGATCGGCAAAAAGTAAATAAAATAACGGTCCCTAAAATTGCTTTCGGAGAAAAACACGACTATTTTAAAGCCAAGCCTTGCCCAATATATCCTAAAAATAAAGTGGTGATGAAGTGTACGAATAAAATCAAGACATTTTGATGCTCCTCAACATTGACATCACATCTGGCGAGGTTGGCATTATAAACAGCTGGAACTTTGGATACACCATTACCAACAAGGCAAAAAAACACTTTCGTAATCGTGATTACTTAAAATCATTATTTCGCTAAAATACTGACTCTGTGGGACGACTAACTTTATTCACAGTTTATAAAATTTGATTTATGTGAATAACATATCACGATAACATGACCAAATACGGTAGGCCCTACCTAATGCCAGTCGTGTGTAAATTGTCAAATTTGGCGTCCGTGCTCTCGCTTGACCTTGACGGCCGCCAGCTTATCTGGTTCCACCTATACCCTCTAACTTGGACTTCCCGTTAAAGGTGTATACCACACAGTATAAGGGCAACCGAGACTGGGCCCTGCTGAGCGCTTCAAGAGTGGTCTACGTGAGGGTCTACCCCCCACCACGCAACATCACCTGGCCATGCATCGCCTACAGCTTCGTCATGCAGAGACACTCGGGGGGCTACGCTGCCACCGTCTTCATCCCCGGCGTTGGTAGGTTGTACCATAGATATTTAACACCTATAGTAGGCTAGATTAGCAGTCTCCTATACCTCCGCACAGGCGCGAGCGTAGCAAATTGAAGAGTCAATCGGCCCATTTCAAGATGGCGATTTGGCGTTTTAATTGATGCTTTTTTAATGCAATAAAGTATTTTACGGTATTGTTTGATATGGTTTTAGCTTGTGCAGCATGGTATTGAACAAACAGAAATAATACGAATTTATTGCATAAGGGAATTTAGTAATCATTGGTGTAAAGGCTAGTATGCTTACCTGTCAACCTGGCGGCAATCTGAGAACTATTTGTGCAACAAATCACTCCCATTTGATTAACACGTAAACTGAATTTCAAGATGGCTTCTAATTGTCACGGAAGTGGACCACCGATGCTATCTAGCCTACTATAGGGGTTTAAATCTAGGTTGTACACTAGGCTTCAGAAGCAATGATATTTACATCTATAGTAGGCTAGATCCCCAGTCTTGGTCCATTTCCGTAACAATTTGAAGCAATCTTGAAAAGGTCAGTTTAGATGTTAAGTAGATAGGAGCGATTTGTAACCCAAATATTTTTCAAGCTGGCTGTCAGGTTGACAGGTGAGCATATTAGACATACCAAATGACTACTAAATTTCAATATGCAATATCTTTTTATTGTTTCTGTTCGTGCAATCACATGCTGCACAAGCTAAAACCATATCACATAATTCACAAAAATACTTAATCGCGTTTAAAACATAATGTCCAGCATAATAAATTGAAGCACCAAATTGCCATCTTGAAAAGGTCAATTTGGTACGCTCGCGCCTGTGCGGACGTATTGGAGACTGGGGATCTAGCCTCCTTTAGATGTTTAATATCATTGTTCAGAAAAGAGTAATCTTTTACCGACACGACCGACACTTACTCGGCAAATCTAGGATTTTTTCTGAAAGACACACCACACAATACACAAGGCTAGCACGGGAAATGAGTGGGCGGCTTGCCATATTTATGTCACTAGAAAAACTGACCCTCATTGATATCTACATTAGAAATAAGCCTGCGCTAAGGTGATGAAGTGTGTCTTAATTCTAATATTAACTACGCCCTGGGCCCAGTGTTTGAAAGTCCCACTAGGCCAAATGCTAAAGTAAAATAAGGCCGCCATGTTTCCTCACGGCCTGTTAGATGACGTCAGCGAGTGATAGATTTGTGAATATAGCGCACCGAGCGACGCCGAGCTAGCCGAGCGAGGACGATAACGGTAGGTATCTTCCAGACACCCTTGATTTACTTCTGACGCCTAGAGTACCTCGAGTCATGGTATGTCCTGCTGATTTATTCAATAAGGTCTTGCTAGAATTGGAACCCAAGGGTTGTAATTTGTGCACCATCAACCACAAGTAAATCAAGGGGACTAGTTGTATCTTATATACTATACCCAGCCCTTGATTTAGTTCTGGTCGTGGCGCACGTCCTTATTATAGGATGATAAGAAGATACAAAGTAACTACAAACTGTCCTCAACCCGCATTTGTTATCTAGAAATTCCAACTCAACTAGTACCTCTTAAGAGAGTATAGGATGTCCAATTTAGTTATTGTTCGCTCGCCCGACTGACACCACAGGTGTTTGAAATTTTAAACATATGTCACGAAAGTGGATATATATGGGTGTACAGTAACACATTTCAAAAATTGTTTTAAAATAATTTTTTCAAAATAAATTAGTTTTCACGAATTTTAATTTTGTTATAAACACAAAATTGACTATATTCGTGATTTTGTTTCTGGCTTTGGAATCTATGACTGTAGGGCTGTCCAAGTATATGCTTTATTAAAACTTTGCGAAGTTTCATACTCGTCGGATGCTTCTTGGCCAAGCGAATAGCTATGTGCCAACTGCCACATGTGTCCTATTCCCTCTTAACGAAGATTTGTTCTAGTGTTGGCGGTGATGACTCTGGTCACATTCTGGATGAACCCGACTGATCCCGAGCGTATGGGACTGATCAGAATCAACGTTGTGTGCCACTGCATGTACATGATCTACCTGGGCATGAAACTACCTGGAAACGGGGACAAAACTCCCCTTATCTGTAAGTCGAAGTATACTTCATGAATTTGTACGTGCATATGCGAGAATGTGACCTAGAGTTATAGGCGAGATAGTCCTAAAAAGTAGTGGAGCAGTAGCTCGAGGGTAGTGGACTGTATATGAGGGGAATAGAGGGAAATATAGGTTAGATATAACCCGTGGGAGAATGCCATGAACAGAGCTATTCGCCACTATCACTACACTTGGTTGGACGTGTAGCCTGACATACTGACGACGGATGGCTGGCATTGAACACAAGCAGGCGAGGTTGTACGGCAGTGGGCGAGTAAATCGGCACTACGTTAGAAATTACACTAAAACTGCGAGAGAGTATTGTTCTTATAATGTAAATAAAACACGAGCATTTACCTCCAGAGAGAGAGGCGAGTGAGTTGAGAACATTAAAATTTAACTACTGTTAGGCTAGATTAGCAGTCGGTGGTCCACTTCCGTGACAATTAGAAGCCATCTTGAAATCCCAGTTTGCATGTTAATTAAATGGGAGCTATTTGTAGACCGAATATTTTTAAAGATGGCCGCCCGTTTGACAGCTGAGCATACTAGCCTTTAACATCATATGATTACTAAATTTCCTTTTGCAATAACTTCGTATTGTTTCTGTTTGTTCAATATAATGCTGCACAAGCTACAACCATATCAAACAATCCAGTAAAATACTTTTTGCTTTGAAAAAGCATAAATTAAAACGCCAAATCGCCATCTTGAAGTGGATTTTCGACGCTTCAATTTGCTACGCTCGCGCCTGTGCGGAAGTATTGGACACTGCTAATCTAGCCTACTATAGGGGTTTAATATCTATGGTTGAGAAACACACGGCGTGAGCATTGAGAGAATGCACACACGTAATGTAATGTACGCTACGCTGCACGAGGGTAGGTTATTGTACTTGCATCGACACGAGCACGGCCGTTGACGTCTCAGAGGCGACAAAAAGTGCCGTCACATTGCTGCAATTATATGATGAGCAGACACCTATGGGTAGGATAATGAATAGGAAGTGAGTTACTTAGAAGGGGCGAACAATTGATTTGATTGACGTTAACTGTGAATATTATTAATTTTGTTATTTTGTTATAAAATTTCGTGGAATGCCGGTACAACAGGTGATAAGAGTTTCCCGTGGAGTCCTACTCCAGTCAACGAATCTACGTCCTGGCCTGAGACGGCTCATTAACTAATAAAAGACGCACCTAATAGTCAAGATTTCGATGCATGAGCTAATCAAAAACACAGCGAAACGTCAACTAATTATTTCATCATATGCCTGGCCTGTCTTTTAAACGATTACTTTGATTTATATGTGTACTATAAAGTGTGGTGCGCAGCGTCAGTGACATTTGAGCGAATATTGAGATATTTGCTGTTAACTAACGGACGAGTGTAGACCTAGGAGGCCCACAGTTTCAGCGTAGATACTGCCCTACACTCAAATTCTAAATTCTTGCAATACTCGTATTGTTCGGCCTAAGCTCACAAGCTACAACCAATCAAAAATCCAGTTTAAAAAGACTTATTGCTTATGCAAAAGCATTCGCCAACATTTGATCGGTATTTTGATATTTGACGCTCGCGCCTTTGCGGTATCGACCTGCTAATCTAGTAGAAAAGGGTTTTTTATTGAAGTAGTTCCTTCGAACGTACACACAGATGTACGCGCCGGAAGTTTAGATTCCCGCAGCCAACGAAAACCGACTTTTGTATTTAAACCCTAGGGGGGCTGAATAGGAGTGAGAGGATATTTCAAACGGGAACAATTTTTGATATCGGACTCTGGTATCCAAAGTATGCTATTTTCGGATTCGGTAGTTTTTCAGGTGTCTTACTAGGTATATTGGAGATAGGACAATTATTGTGAAGAGATAAACAGGGGCTGTTTAAGAGGACTCAATTCTTGCAGTCGCATTGACTGAGGAAAACCTTGGAAAATACCTTCAGTCAAGATTGCCGGTCTCGACGGGATTTGTACTCGGGTTTTCTAAAATTTGAGAACAAGAGCTTAACGCTCGTGCCAAAACTGTCTTCTTCTTCTTCTTCTTCTTCTTCTTCTTCTTCTTCTTCTTCTTCTTCTTCTTCTTCTTCTTCTTCTTCTTCTTCTTCTTCTTCTTCTTCTTCTTCTTCTTCTTGTGTTGAAATGACATGTATCTCTCCTTGTCCAGTAACGTTCTACCGGGACTCCTTCCTGCTGGCTGGAGTGTCTCTCTTAGTAACTCTCCTCACAGCTAGGATGGTCAAAGCTGCGCGCGCACCTCCCATCTGGATATCCTCCATCACTGATTGGGTCCTGAGATTTCCTACCGGCCAACTTCTTCTCTTCGGAGAACTGGATCCAAAGGTAAGAAAACTAAATATTTTTCAATTTGACGTATTTATCTTATATAATTGAGATTAATTCATGTTACATTAGGCTGGGGCTACACAGTGCGGTTGCTCCGCGACGGAGCTTCCGGTGCGGGTTCGTAAAAGAAGGTCGACACATGGTTTTTTGATGAGAGCGGCTACACAGAGCCGGGCGGTTCGCATGGGGGAATTTTTCCCGCAGCAATAATTCCCGCAGCATGTCGAGCTCGATGCGGAGCGCCCATCCCCACAGACCAAGGTCAACACATTCAGTTGAATGAGAGCGACTACACAGTGCAGTTGCGGGTCTGCGATATTGCTCAAGGCCGATGTTGTTTTTACGCTGGCCTCCCCGATTCCCATGCGGAGCGACCGCTATGTGTAGTCGTAGCCCATTCGGCGGAGCACCCGTCGCGAAGCCTCCGCGTGCGGAGCATCCGCCCTGTGTAGCCCCAGCCTTAGAATTGCAAAGAACACAACATTCAATATGATATATATTTTAACATCATAAGTCTTACAGAAAACATTTTAATACCAACACCGTTTCAGCAAACACTTTTATTCCAAAGTGGCTGCCATACAACAATACAATACCATATCTCTCACGACTGATCTAGTGGTGTTTTCCTCCCCCATATCGGTTTGGAATGGATAGACTTTGGCTTGCGTGCACATCGATGATAATTATGTCAACCAATACATATTTTGCTATGTTCAGATTTGGCTTTCTACCCTTCGTATCTAGGCCTATTTCACATTACCAGTTTCATTTCCCTTGCGTATATTTTTGTTTTTGTCGTGCACTTGTATAGTCCCAAGGTCCACTGGATTTCCGCTAGGCTTCGCTGCCGCGCACAGGCTGATGGCGCGGGTTCGCAAGACCTCCGCTAGGTTCGCCATCTTGATACACTTAATGTAACTTGAAACTTGTGTAACCACCAGGTTGTGTCTGCTGGAATGGACTCGTCGAGCGAGACCGGTGACGTCACCTCGCTGGTTACCGAGACCCCCGCCGCTCAAGGGTGGCGCCACTTTGCAACTCTACTGGATCGCATCTGCTTCATGGTCTTCTCCTTCTCCCTTCTGGTGCTGCTCGGTGCATTTGTACCCAAGACTCTATAGTTTCTATAGTTTCTCTAGAAAAACTTAGAAAAACAAATAAATGTAAACTGATCGCGCATTTTTTTCATTACTTAGCACACCCTTCCAGTTACCTTCCATTCATTTTTAGTCAAATTGCATGTTGTTTGTCAAATTTACCGTCTACTCTAATCAGATATCAAATCAGTTGTCAGTTGTTATAAGTTTTTGTATTGTCTACAAATGAGATTTGTTACAAACTCACAGAAAAAAATATGATTTTATGAAAAAAGCACTCCCCCCTTAGAAGTCCACTGTCAACGCTACCTAACGAATGGTCACGTTTGTTTGGAGACTTCAGAGGCAGCTGCATATCAGGTTTCATGCTATATAACACTTAATAATACAAAAAAATCACATTTTAAATCAATGTAGAAGCAAGTTATCCAAAAGTGTTTGCCCGAGCGTATTAAGCGCCGATTCTGGTTCGGGAGAACCCGGGTTCAAATCCCTGACATGCTGAGTTTTTTCGAGGTTTTCCTCAGTCATTAACTGCGAATGCAAGGGATTGAGTACTCCCACTCATCCCTCGGGCATCCATTACAATTGTCCTTATTCCAACATACCAAGTTATAGACACCTGAAGATGGGCATGAATTGCACCCTGGGCAGTTTTCCCACGAAACATTATTTATTAACCTACTCAGTGACAGTACTGATATTTAGTGCGGGTCTGTATTGAAAGCAGCTGCATACCTACCCTGTCGACGACGCCGCGAATGATGGCCAGCTACGCCCGTTCACCAGAGGAAGAATCCAGCATCGACAAGGCTACTTCGGAACAACTTTATACAACTATGAAAACGCTAAAGTCCGCCGCGTTGATGGATGAGCGTTTTATGTAAGTTTTTAGTTTGGTGGGACCACTTTTCCTTTGCAAGTGCTTTGTGAATGCATTGTAGGTGATTGTTGTCAAGTTTCTATTGTTACTTATTGTTATTATAAACTCGAAAAAACTCATATTAAAACCTTTATTTCTATGGATTCTGGCTATTTTTTTCAACTTTTTCTTTCAAAAAGCAATACATCACCATTACTTTAATGTCCATGTGAAATATGAACGTTGTAGCCCCACCCGTTTGGTCAGAATCGGCCCAAATGTCACGAAAATATCGCACTAAAAATCGAAAAAAATCGTAAAAGTACGATATTCATGAGAAATATTTCTTCGATTGTACCCTAAAAACGTGGCAGGTCTAAGTTCAAAGATTTCGAAGGTCTCCAGAAAATATCATCGCAATTGGAGTATCGGTTTAGCCGGAATCGTGTTAACAAACACACAAAAATACAAACGGAAAAAAACAAGAAAAACGAAAAAAAATCGTAAAATTGCGATTTTCATGAGAAATAATTTTTCGATATCGCTCAAAATGATGGCAGTTCTAAGTTCAAAGATTTCAAAGGTCTCCAGAAAATTTCATTGCAATTGGAGTATTGGTTTAGCCGGAATCGTGTTAACAAACACACAAAAATACAAACGGAAAAAACAAGAAAAACGAAAAAAAATCGTAAAATTGCGATTTTCATGAGAAATAATTTTTCGATATCGCTCAAAATGATGGCAGTTCTAAGTTCAAAGATTTCAAAGGTCTCCAGAAAATTTCATTGCAATTGGAGTATTGGTTTAGCCGGAATCGTGTTAACAAACACACAAAAATACAAACAAAAACAAAAAAGAAAAAAGAAAAAAATCGTAAAATTGCGATTTTCAAGAGAAATAATTTTTTGATCGATTTTTCATACGGTGCAGTTCTAAGTTCAGAGATTTCGAAGGTCTCCATAAAATTTCATCGCAATCGGAGTATCGGTTTAGCCGGAATCGTGTTCACAGACACACAAAAATACAAAGAAAAGAAAGAAAAAAGAAAAAAAAACATTCCGGATTTTTTTCTCCAGTGAAGTAGAATGGAATCTTCGCTTCGCTCGCTACGCTCGCTACGCTCATCCAGTTATTTACTTTGTGCTTCGTTGATACAACGGGCTCAAAGTAACGGGTTATTTATATCCACATCCCATTGATTAAAGTCCCATTGATTGATTTAAGAGAAAAAATCACCTTAAGAGAAAATCGAACCCAGGATTTTTTGAATATTTTGAAGAGTGGCCACTAAAAAACATATAAAACTTAGAATTTTATGCAAATATTCTTTGAAAATTAAAAGTCTAGACAAGTGCGTTTTACAAGATAAGAAAGTGCAGTGTTAAAAGAGTTAACTTTAGATATTTATGTATTTAATTTTAATTAAGGGTTATGAAAACCACATTCCAAAAAAAAATTTTTTTTAAAAAGAATTAATTTAATATTTTTTCTTTTAAATTATCTTACATATTTAATTTATTAGACCTTAACTATTATGAGTTGTAAATGTAAACTGTAAATTATTTATTAAACACTTAAATGTTACGAAACAATAAAAAGCAATTTGATATGGTTTGGGTCACATTTTTATTTTAACGTAATTCTGAATAAAAATCACAAAAACTTACTGCACGGTGAGTAAAATTGAGAAAAATATCATAGTGAAACAAAAAAATATATTTATTTATACCTCGTAAAAAAGCGGATGTATTTTAAGAGTACATTTTTATAAGAAGTGTATTTTAGTAAATTAAACTTTAATAAGTTGGTGCTTAGGCTATATTCAAACACAATCAGCTACATATATCTATATTATAACTTATGTATATTTTTTAACAATGTAATGGTCCATTTAAAAATGTGGATACAAGTGTATTTTTAATTTGTAATAAGGGATGATTAATGGAAGGTACAGTAACGATATTAATTAATACAAACTAAAATATAATGTGCCAATGATAAACGTACATTATTCTACGTAGATTAACTTGTTAGCAGGGGAAGACGGCTAAAACCGAAACATAATATTCAGTCTAAAACATACCCAGTCATACATTTATTATTTGCAGAGAAGATGTAACAGGATTCACCACGTTTTGTGACTCTTCGATAACATAGCCTCATCCTTAAAAACACTCCAAGTGTGATTAATATGTATTCATTCATAATGAGGAGAAACATACAGAAACCGAAAGCCACGGTGTAAATACTTATCAGACCGCTATAAGAACAAGTAGAAACTAAACATCTATTCCAAAATCACAAAAAAAAGTGTGCAACAAAAGGTTCTAGGTGATAATAGGTTTCAAATTGGGAATAAGAAAATTAACCTTATTTATCGTTTTTTTTTTAAGTTTCTTATTGGGATACAATTCAATATGAACACCATTTTTTGATCATTGCTTGTGGTGGTTGCGTCCTTCAATTATTGTTCCCAGGCTCAACAAGCTACCAGAGACATCCCATAAGCTTGACTAAGCGTATGTTGATCCAAATGCCAGAGAATTGGAAAAGCGGGATCCGATGAACAGCAGGTTACGGTATGTAGGCGCAGAGAAGAATGAACAGGGTGAGCAGGAAGACCAGGAAGAAGACTCGGTCGAGCAGCACGGAGAATAAGCTCCACCCACTCGTAGCTGAAGCCCCGCCCACTAGCTCGGCGCTGTCCTCCACCCCGCGAGCAGCGGCCACGCCCTGAGTGATAAAAAGAGAATTGGTTACACCCAATGAGCGCTGAGGCTCCGCCCACTATTAAAGTAACTTATCAATAAAAATTTGTCTCGATGACAATGTCCTCTGATTATGTCACGGACAAACAGGAAAGTCCTCTAGACTTCCTTCCGGATTTCACCATGACATTTCGCTTAGCGACTTAGAGGACCTTGTCTTCGATCATCCCGAAAGTCCGATAGAAGGTCTAGCAGATCTTGGCACAAGAATGAATTTGGTTTAGCACACGACGATGTTAATTACATTTAAGGTTCAATAGTTCTCCTTTGCTCGCCATTCCACTTGATGCTCGCCGAATGTCCACTAGGTGATTCAGTGGAGCTTGAATTGTATGCGTAGACACAAAATTCCAACATTCACAAGTGTGGATAATATTAATCAACATTAATACCTTTGGGTCCAGTTCTCCCAGCAACAGAAATTGTCCTGGTGGAAAGGCCAGGACTCCGTCAGTGATGGTGGATATCCAAGCAGGAGGTGCTCGCTTAGACGCGGTCATCCAGGCGGCACAGAGAGTCACCACGAGAGAGATCCCGGCGAGCAGGAACGAGTCCCGGAAGAACGTTACTAGACAAGTCATCGAAACAAGATATGTTTCAGCAATACAGCTTTATCAATATTGAACCAATACATTTTTAGCCAACGAGAACTCAAACTTGGCCACATTTCATGGAGACAGGCAAAATATAAAACACTGAAACACAATTTCTTTATTGGAAATTATAATACATTAAATAATTGTCAATATACGAATTGTGAAGGATCATAATTTATAAGGATATACAGGAAGAGCCCAATTTAACGACAAGTTAACGATTTCAGTATAAACAATCTATAGGTATCTCATCGCAAGTTTAAAATATGCAACAATTTGAATTGAAAGAGGTTTACTACGGTGTTTATAGCACACCGCACTTACCTATAATAGGAGTCATGTCACCGTTTGCCGGCAGGACTGCGCCAAGGAACATCATGTACAGGCAGTGGCACACGATGTTGATGCATATGAGACCTAGACGTTGGGCGCATCCAGGTTCCATCCAGAAGGTGGTTAGTGTCATGATAGCCAGCACTGAAACAAAGAGAAGAAGAAAAAGAAGAAGAAGAAGTAAAAGAAGAGTTGCCCGGTCCAAGGGATCAGGGAAGGGAACACGGACGAGTTATGGAATAAGCGGAACAGATAATCTTGGACATGAAATATTTTAGATATGGGTACTAAAAGTTAACAAAATAATTGAGAAATCTTAAGTGTGTCAACATCTTATAAATATATTGAACTCTGCATTTAGTAAAAAATATTATTTGTGGTTCCAAAATATTTTTGTTATTGATGCACATCTGCTTAAATCTGTTGAGCAGGTGCAAGAAGAATCATGTTATAAACAACCATCACATAAAATTCTTACTAAGCAGAACTTTCTTTGGTAAACAAAATCATTTGTAATGATCTCTTGCTTTTGTTAACGTCCTGCAGTAAGTGTTTCCAAGTGCACAATACAAAATAGCAAAGAAATGTGATCGAAAGTATCGATCGTCATACACCAACATCTCTAATGCTTTCGACTGCATTGACAATTGGATCGACCACATATCTTTACCTATACCCAAATATGTGTAGTTGTGCGTAATAGGTCTGGTCACTCGTGTTGAGTACAACGCGTACTCGTCAGTACTCACCAATGGCCGGAATCAAGATGGAAGACGCCTGGCCACCCGGATGTCTTCTCAACTCGAATCTGAAGGTTACCCAAGGGTACGTGATATTAGAGTACTCTGTTACAATGAGAGAGGCATTGTAAGTCAAGAGTTCCCACTCCCGGTTTTCTTGATAGTCCGATATCGAAATCTAGAAACAAAAACAATATTGAACAACCCAACCCATAACTACCACCACAACAACAATGTTACCATAAATTTTAGTATGCTATATTTCAATCACTATAGGACCTTTCTCACGAGAGGCCAATAAGAACCTCTACCTTGACACTCGACACTCCATTTCAACACTCGGGACTCGGACAATTCTTCAACAACAGCTTTAAAGTAATGCTTGCAGCCCGTTCAATCCAGGTATTACACTGTCAACTTCTAGTATCCTTCATTCCATACATCCAATAAATTATAAAGGCCTAGTATACATGTCCTTTTTTTCTCCATATACCAATTTGACCATACCATCTATCCAAAGAAAGCATAAACTCTCCTCTAAAGACATGGCAAACCTACATGATTTCAAAGGTGCTACTAGTTCTGTAGCATATATTTGAACCGGAATTGTAGTGATATGTTCCGCTGTCAAATTGACATAAAAAAGGGGACATCTACACAGTCATCGCCAGTATTAACTATACTGAAGTTACCTTTGCAATGCTGGCGTGAATGACTAGTTATTCACAATCGGCCAACGGACCTCAAATCTAAATAACGAACATCGGTTGGCCAATACGAGAATGATCAGCTTTGGAAAGGTAACTTCGAAACTACTAGTATGAACACAGCAAGGAGACAACGTCCTTTTTGTTATATCAACTCATATAACCATCTGTGGCAGAACTAGTACACTCGATTCATCCAGGAGCAACGAAAAGTTTGCTACAGTGGCTCTGCAAGGGAATTGTTTTTTTTTTGCACGAACCACACACTCAATTCTACTCAGCACGGTGATTATTTTGAACGCATTCAAAAGCTGCATTTTTGACTCTTTGTACTAATTCGACGTAAGTAGCTGTGAGCTAGCAGGTGAGAATGGAAGGTATAATCACTTACTCAGACCCAGCAATTCATTCTAAAAACAAACAAGCATAAACCGTGTAACGCGCGTTACCCGGTTTATGCGCGCTCGGCCAGCCGTGTTCCCGCCGTTCTATTTGAAGTCGTGATACACTTCGAGTTCACCAATCTGCACACAGATAGCGCAACAGTGAACGAATGTGTATTAGCCATAGAGATACCACGCGTGGCTTCTAGCTTTACCGGCCGATGTTGCCGCCGCAACTGCTCTTTTTGTCAGTTACACGGTTCATGCTCGCAGCTCCTACATTTCCCCCCCCCCCTAGAGAATGCACTCACCCCCTTCTTCTCTAGCGTGAGGTTGATATGCTCCCCCGAGTGCGACCACGAGCCGATCATCAGGGAACAGTTGTGGGTGTCAAACGGCCACTTTCGAATGTCTGGCCTACACTGTGACGTGTGGACGGTGGGCGAGACGCAAGAGACGTTCCCGTCAGAGGACAAGGTGCAGTGAGTCTCCGGGAGGCCCACAGACGTAGAGCCCAGGCTTCCTCTGGCAGGGAGAAACCAATTAGATATTGTTTAATTTAAATATTTAAAACACAACATTAAAGTAAATAAAAGAAAGTGTAGGTTTGTTCATCCTTGAGGTACAAAGTGACCATCGATGGACGAGACAGGTATCGGTCGGCCCCGTTCATAGGGAACCTAAGTGGGCGTTGTCCGGTTCTCTCAGGTCAGCGTGGTATAGGCGATTAACCGTGCTAAATGTTTCGTAAGCGATAGCGCGAGAACCCGACCACGGACCGGAATTATATTCATACTGTAAGAAACTTTCCTCTTTGCGTGGATATACATAACCTCTGGCCCGAGAAGGGTAGCGAATGAAAAGCCTAGCAGCAGGCAGACAATGGACGGGGCGACCGATCCCGGTCTCGTCCGTCGATGGTTACTTTGTACCTCAAGGATGGACAGATTTTAAGCTTATATTATTATGTCAAGGTACCATCTTTGACTGCAAAGACCATGAATAAAAAAGAAAGAATGAAAGAAAAAAGAAAGAAAGAAAGAAAGAAAAAAGAAAGAAAGAAAGAAAGAAAGAAAGAAAGAAAGAAAGAAAGAAAGAAAAGAAAAAAGAAAGAAAGAAAAATAAATAAATAAATAAATACATAAATACATAAATAAATAAATACATAAATAAATAAATAAATAAATAAATAAATATGTATTTAGTCCACCCTCAGTCACATACCTGGTTTTCAGTGCGGGAAAGTAAACCAAAGCGACCAAGCCAACCCTGTAGGCCCCGACGCAATTGACGAGTGAGCGATAACCAACCAAAGATCGATATTTTTTAATAGGAAATATAGCAATCAGTGGTATGGACAGTACGAACACCCGCGGATCAACGCCAGAATCAACAATGCCGATTCAGAACAACTTTTAATTAATTATGTGCCTCGTTGCTAGGACGGCCCAAAAGTCTCCGTTTACAAATTCCTAAGACAAAAACTGATAAACTTAAGTCCAAATCAGCAGTTGTAAAAACATGTATTCAATCAATCCACCCTTAGAAATTGGTGTTTGTGAAAGTTTCAGATAAATTTAGTGTTTTGTGCTGAATCGTTGAGCAAAGTGATCTGTCTGTGATACTTCGACACCTGGCCACTGTTACAGTCACTACAGGCATGTGCTTACGCGTTGTACGTGGAGACGTCTGGCACCCAGATCTCACTGCTGAGAATCTGCAGCTTATCAAGGTTACCGTGTTCACTCTTGTCCCATGTCAGATGCTCGTCCCGCCATTTCTACAGGAAACAAGAACACAGGCAATATAATCTGCAGCTTATCAAGGTTACCATGTTCACTCTTGTCCCATGTCAGATGCTCGTCCCGCCATTTCTACAGGAAACAAGAACACTGGCAATATAATCATATACTCAATAATATGTTGTAGGCAAAGCTTCATTTGTAATGGAGCGCGGTTATACGTAGGCTAGTATTTTTCCTATTTTCGTGGGTATATACGCAGTATACCCACCTTTTTTTAAAATGAATTATTAGTTATTACTTATTAGTTACCTACACAACTGTTGTTTACTGTAAAGGTAACTCTTGTATTATATTTCTGGAATTTCTTTATTTTCTCTCAAGAGGCTCTAAAACTATAAAAATTCAACAATTCAAATCAATAAAATCTAAATTTGCCCATACAAAACCCCCAAACCAAAATTTTTATCTACCGTCATTGCCAATCATAACATTGAAAACATTTTTTAAATCTTAAAATTTCAGGGAATTGGGCAACCTAAAATAAGTCCCGCCGACACTGTCATGGTGGTGGTGGGGGTGGGGGGAGAGAGTAAGTTTGTAAAGCATAGATATATATATAGTCGCATGATAGCATACCACCACCTTTTACAATACAAAGTAACCTCTGGACTTGTAATGGACTAATTTATAAAAGGTTTGTTTATTTGCCCAGCTGATAATGTTTCGAACTGTCTGAACATAAGAATGGTCATTCAGCTTTCGAGTCAACCGTTATGTCATAATGCGCCTCTCCAGTCTATGGGATATGGGGAGGAAAGACCCGTGCTGGTCAGAGCCAGCCACGGGTAGGGGTAAGAAAGAGGGTTCTCACCTCGTTGTCGTCATCGTCTGTGATGGTATTGTCGTCGAGGAGTTCGTCAAGGGAGGGGAGGAGATGTCCTCGACGACGAAAACAGATCTCGCCTCTAGTATATTAGCTCCACTACTTCGTTGATGTTTGCGAGATGGACTTAATCTCTTTCCTCGCCTGTTACGATTGCCAAATTCTACCCTGAGACCAGACGGAGGTCTTAACCACCCTCAAATAGAAAATAATTTAAGATAACCATAACGGTCCTAACAGTTCATCAAAGGCTTATATATTTTATATAGTGAATAAATGTATTGTTAAACTTACCCAGATCATCCAACTGTGGACGTCCAGAGTATTGTAGTGCTCGTTCTGAAAACATCACAAATTTGTATTTTTTTGTTTGGTATTTTATTTATTCTAAACTTGTGTTTCAACAACAATGTAATTTTTGTAACTGACAGTAAAAAATGTCAGAAGTAAAAAAAAAGAAACCATAAACGGACACTAAAAGGCTAATAGGGTATACAATAAACATAGGGTAAGGAAATATATTTTGGTAGGAGCTTGATGGGCGGGTCGGGGGGGAGATGTACTATAACTTTGGATTTGGAATGTATTTACCATCTGCAGATGTTGAGGCATCCTTAGTGATGTGAGTTGGTAATTTACGCGGTAAATTACCGCTGGTAAATTACCAATTCTCGGTAATTTACCCGTTTACAAATTACGGTAATTTACGTGGTAAATTACAATGTGGTAAATTACCAAAATTACGGTAATTTACCGTAAAATGCCAAAATTTACTGTAAATTTGAAATCTTTACTTTACTTTTCTTTCTTCAAACTATATCTTCAAAATCCCAAGGGACATTTTCTTTGTTAGGCCTACTAGTTATCTTTTTAAAACATTGTCATTATTTTCTTAAGGTTAGGTATGCCATTAGGGTAAAGAAGGTAGCTGGAGCTGCATATATTTTGTATTAGGCCTGCTATAGGACTACAATTTTTTTAATTGATGTAGCTAAAAAAGTTACTTTTATGGCAAAAACTTTTGAGTGGGCTGTACAGTCACAGTCACACATGTCGTGATACATTGTGCCCACTGACTCAATAGTAGCTGGCTCCCTAACCATGGTAGGCCTACTATCAAGCCAAATGGCACTAGTTTACCACTTAACAAAAGTGTGTGTGCCTCTAGGTGCATTGTTCCACCACTCTACAAAACAAATAGGCTACACAAGTGAGTGTAGATGCACATAGGCCTAGGCCTAGCAATTAAATAATGAATCAACCTTAAATACCGGTTACTCTACCAGTAGGAACTACTGAATAAATGCCCAATTTTAAAAACATTTTTCCCTAAACCAGGCACTCTAAATTATACCATTTCAATTTGTAATTTTTAAATTACCGACCATTGGTAAATTACCGGGTAATTTACCAAATTATAAATTACCGGTAATTTCACATCACTAGGCATCCTACATGACCTGTGGATAGATGGTAAAGGTGTGTGGGTTGGGTAGAGGACAGATAACATAAAATATCTGTTATCTCTGCTTGAAGGATATTATGAAAAGAGAATTAATAACCGAGATAATAATATGTAACTAAGACATAACGAGCAAAACTCTTATTAGTGAGATCATGAATTTTTTCCCTCCAGTTTGTCTCTTGAAAAGAGTTGAAGTATTTATTGTACAATATTATTGTACTAGTATGTGTATTGTACAATATCTTTTATAAAAATTTACCAGTTTCCTATTTTTTGCCATCCTTATCACCATGTTCGTATTTGAAGGATCAATACGTTATGATACAGAAGCGAGGACCAAACTTTTACTTACAAATACCATGAACTTGAGCCACATAAACATGGTAACGTCGGTAGCGTTAGTATGATCCCTTGCCGGCCGAACAGTGGTGTCGTAACCGCAGAACATTATTTTCTTGAGGGTTATCCCCGCAGACTTGGCCCCTCCCTTAGGGCATTCTGCGTCCGGTGCATCTGAAAGTACGGAACAATACTGTATCATGCACTGAATGGGGAACTGTCCTTGGTTTCAAATATATTTTACACGTATTTAGTAATTTGTAATATTCAATTTAATAAACATAGCAATTAAAATAAAAAATAAAAAATAAAAATCTGTGGATTCTTTCTATGCATGTTCAAAGTTCCTGGGTTTTGACTTCCCGCACAAAGACTTAAGTACGCGCTCTTTTGGTTGTGACGTCATCGTGAGGTGAGGAGGGTAAGCTGATTGGCAGAACTGTAAGCTCGCCGCTTCGGCGAACCTCACGATGACGTCACGCCCACCTGCAGCAATGGCGCATGGCCGTTATCCGGCGCGAAGCCCGGTTCAAATTTTCCTCGCTCACAGTTAGCGCTAATAAAAGCCGGACGCAAAAATACTTTACTGGTCGATATTTGAGGTTATTAGAAGGGACATATTCAAATTTGGTAATGAAGGACAGTTCCCTATTCTGATTAAAAGCGTTATAAACGAACCGTATGTTAACGAAAGAGTTAGTTTGAAATAATATGAAAACGAAAGGGATTCCAAAAAACCATTGATCGACATGAAGCAGGAACCATGGCTACCTAAACTTCAACAACATAACTGATAGGATCTATACAGCGTTTCATAATAAATATCCTGGTTTCTAGTTGGTCATTGTTCGCTCGTCGATGGTGTCGGCACCAACAGGGTTGGCTTGGTCTGCTTTAAAAATTTAATGTTCCCACTAAAATCAGTTATGTGACTGAGTGGGTAGACTCTAAATACGATTTTATTTATTTGTTTTTATTTTATTTAAAAGCATTTCCGATGACTAGTTCTCAGGCAACGCAGAGTATGGACATATCCCCAAACGACGTTCCGAAATAAAACAGGACGCATTCTTGCCCACGTGCGTTGAGTCTGACACGATGTAGGGTGCAAATTTCTACCCCTAGGAGATGCTAAGTGACCCACGGTGGATACTCACCCTCTGCGAGCGACGAGTTGTCTAAACCGAAGCACTCAAGGTTGAGAGTTAGACTTACCCTCAACAACCACTGGAAGCGAACCAGTCGGGGGCTACCTCCCCTATGCAAGCCAAGGCGTACCCCCTACTACTACCCCTCCAAAGCGAGCCAAGGCTTAGGAGTACCACCTCCTACTACCCCCCGAAGCGAGCCAAGGCTAGGACGTACCTCCCCTACTACCTCAAGACTACCTCCTCCTACGACCCCTCTAAAGCGAGCCAAGGCTTAGGCGTACCTCCTCCTACTACCTCCAAGACGTACCTCCTCCTACGACCCCCCGAAGCGAGCCAAGGCTAAGACGTACCTCCTCCTACCTCTAAGACGTACCTCCTACTCCCACCTCTAAGACTTACCTCCCCCTACGACCCCCCCGAAGCGAGCCGAGACGAACAGCAGACAGACGATTAGCGGTGGTCGCCACATCGTGCCGGACAGAGTACACACGAATGACAGATGAAGTTAAGAGGTAGAACACGAAGCGACGCCCCTGGAATCCGAGGCGAGGACGCCCCCTGATAAGCGCTATCAGTCCACACTCGTCGCCTCATGTTGCAGGGGGCACGCAGCGCACTCCTGGCGAACAATGCTCTCTAGATGAATAGTGATGATAAGTGTGGTTCATTGGTCTAGAGGCTCTGATTCCAATGCAAGGTTCGATTCCCGGTTTAGGAAGAAGTTTTTTAATTTCTTATGTGGACTATAGTCCCTCAGATATTGGCATAGGAATGTGTAAACGGTGACTTTGGGGCCGTCCTAGCAACGAAGCACATTATATTATATTCTAAGGTTGATCCGAATTCATCATATTGATTCTGGCACTGTCCGCGGGTGGAATCGTGTCCATTTCATTGATCGGTGTTTCTACTAATAGTTTTAAGTCGTATGTTTAACTGAAATAAAATCAATACGAAAATGTTTTTAACGCAAAAAATATTTTAATAAAATAATTCTTAACCCTTCTGATGCAATGATGTGAACGCAGTATAATAAAAATGCAACAACAATAAATAATATGAAAATTACCATAATGATACTCATAATTAAATATATTTTCAAATAGGTAGACTCTTGTTTGGCAAGCAACAGACAAACCAGGGTTCAATCACCGCCGAGAGCATTTGTTTTTATTAATGAAACTAACACTTGAAAATAATGAGGTATCATAATTTTTTAAACGTTGTGTTAATGGTAACTTTATGGCCTACTTTAAGCATGTCACGGCAAGCAAGCATTTTTACGTGATTATCACGAACATCAGACATTGATTGAGAAGTACAACAAATCGTTGTGTATATATAAGAGGCTACTCACTAAGTGTTATTTGATGTCACATTTCGTCTCAATACAGATGCAAAGTTGAAATATGTATGTATGAAATATGTGCGTGCATTATAACAGTCTGTGTTTGTCATAAAAATTATGGAAATCCGAAGACTTTTTCTCAGAAACCATTAGTACTAGTTTTATTAGTAGTATGGCGTTAGTAAACAACATTTCCCAGTTCGGCAAATGTGCGTGGAAAGATTAGACTGTCATTGTTGTGAGATACGTCCGTTAGTCCAACCGAAGTCATACGGTGTTCAGAAATGGATCCGTCGGTTGACGCGCCCCTAATCCCAAAGCAAGAGTAACGTTTGTTTTGTTTCTTAGTTCCGTATTATTGCTTGCGTCATTATTATACCATTATGGCATCTTAAGTAATTTATTAAAATTGTTAGTTCTCAATCAATTTTTTGCATTCATTTTTTTTTATTTCAGTGAAACATATAATTTTTTTGTTATTAATATTTTGCATACATTTTTTCATATCATTTAACAGACGAAACATGCATATTATAAAAAGAAAATATTTGAATGCAAGAGCAACAGAAAGAGCATTTGCCCCGTAGTACTTTCGCACCCGTTATCTTTGGTGCACAATATCCCCACATTACAAAAGAACGTCGTATCACGTTAAAATTATACATATCAAATAAACACCACATAATATTAATAAAACATATTAAAAACACTTCCACATCTACGAAAATATATTTTAAAAAAGGCTATTATTAAAAACCTCTGTATACCTATGTTGAAACATCTGTCACTTTTTAAATCACTTGGTAGAAGTTATTTTATTAAAATTGTTAGTTTTCAATCAATTGTTTACAGTTTTTTTTTCAGTAAAACATAAGATTTTTTAAATATTTTGCATACATTTTATGCATTAAACAATAAACAATTAACAATAAACAAACCATTAACTTTCAAAAGGTAAATTACAACATTTTACGTATTGAAAGGAAAATGGATTCATCCCTATTCGAGTGAACATTTAGTTGGAGGTTTTCGAGATCATCAATGGAAGGGTCGAGGTCACCTGTGCCTTTCCCGTGCAAGGAAGGGGGTGATAGGGAAGGAAATTCCTTATACCAGCGGACCAATCTTCAAGTGAAGTCTACTTTGGTTGCCCATTGTTTGTTCGTCGATGACGTCAGCACTTACAGGGTTGGCTTTGTCCGCTTTAAATTTAACGTCCCCCACTGAAAACCAGTTATGCATAATCCTCGTTAACGCACTGTCACGGAGGAACAAATATATTCAAGTACAAGAATTATTATCTATTCTATATAAGTTCAATTTTTTGATAAAACTTGTTTAAATAATAAAATAAAATAATCGCAATATTTAGGATACTCACAGCCATCCTGGTCTCGTTTAAAAATATACGTAGAAAAAAAACAAATCAAAGGTATTTACCACAGGTTCTATGGCTTTGATGCCAAAAAGCCCGAACTCAATTTCTGGGATTGTTAATTACATAATCAACAACAGCACAATAGGGCCATCATCAAAGTCCAACTCGCAACCTTCTCGTGGTTTGGCCCGTGAGTAGGGGAGTTTCACTCCCTGAAACTAATGGCGAGCTCTGGGTCGTCCAGTCGGGGAACTATTCCCCTTACTCTTTGACTACCTCCCCGAGGCGAGAACAATGAAAACACAGATGGATGATGACACAGACAAAGACGACACGACGTGGGGAAACCTGCCCTACCTATATCCTTGTGGCTGTTTCATGACCAGCACAGGCCTGTCCACCCCTTGTTCCCCCGCGTCATCCCTTACGTCCCTCCCTTCGTCTCGATTAGCCAAGTTGCATAAATATGAGACGTTAAGCAATATCCAATAAAAAAAAGATCGAATAGGTCAAAATATTAAATGTGCCATGTGAATTACTTGTATTAGCTGCGGTTCCCGCGGTTAGAAGCGGTGGGCAAGGGGCCAGGCTTGACGAGTCACGTGGTTGCTATATTTAGCGCCCTAGCAAGCAGCGAGCACGTTCAACGTCTCAGTGGGACTGTTGGAAAGTGTGGGTACGTGTTCTGATCGTCAACAGTGAACAGCTAGACAATATCGTGTGCTTTATGTTTTGTCTAAGAAAAGTAATAATCGTGATAGGTTGGTAGGTCTACCACGTACAATGTGCTGCCAGAGGTAAATACATTGAACTGAATAACCGATACGACAATAATATAATATTTTGTTTGTTGCCACGATGTGTAATTACAAAAAATGTATGTATTGTTTCTCTGCTAACAGTGAAATCATAAGATTCGCGTTGACGGACAACACAAAATATCATCTTCATTCCAGAGACTAAATTTTCTCTCTGAATAATCTTAAGAGGGAATAGGACACATCAATTTTGGCAGTTAGCAAATAGCTATTCGCCCGGCCAAAAAACATCCGACGTACATGAAACTTTGTTTATAAGACACGTCCTTAGGACGTGTCTGAACTATGTTCTCAGTCTCATTCTCAGTCTCATTCTCATTCTCAATCTCGGTCTCATTACTAGAAGTGTAACTTTCGGTCATTTCTTGGTGGGAGTATCAACAATGCTATCAACATCAAAACAAACAGACGAACAGCCGTGGAGTTGACACATGCAGGTGGCCGACTGATTGCGATCTTAACAGTACTTTAAAGTGTTTACGTAACGTTTCCATATCAAATTTGACTCTGTACTATTAATTACTATATTATTTATTACATTTTAATAACTTATTTGGTTACTCAACGTGATTTGGAAGTGTTTTAGTTTGATCGTCTCCCGAGGCCGCCATTTTTTAGTAATAAGAATGAAAACGAGTGTGGTTATTTCGTTACTTGGTTTCATTCCCGTTCTCAGTCTCGATCTGGACCCTTCGTACATTGCTTCTGACGTCACCGATTATTGATGACGTAAAACTGAGAATGAGAATGAGATTGAGCCACGTTTTTTCAAGCAATCAGACACGTCCTTAGGCCCGGTATTTCAATGTCCAGTTAAAGTGGCAAGTAAATTTATCTACCAGTTAAGTTGGATTTGGTGTATTTCCACTGCCAGTTAGCTTATCTGGAAGTTAAATTGGGTCCTAACTGGCAAGTAAACTAACTGGTGGATGAGGTGCTGGTTAAACCTTAACTGACAGATAAATGTGTGTATAAAGATGGCGGCTGGTAGAGTTTTAGGTTATGTTGGTTCAGTTGATGCTTTGGGGTTGATGTAGTTGACTCTTTTTGATTTTTCTGATGAAGTAGAAGACTGTAAATGTTATTAAATTTATTGAACGGCCAAGAAGGCATAATGAATCTCGCCAACGAATTGATAATTTTACCTATTGGGATGACATATTTTTGTATGAGGTTTTCCATGTGTCTGGTAGGCCCTACCTTCTGACAACTACAGACAGGCCTCAATTACTAGGTAGGCCTAAGCCTACATACATGCCCATTAATTGACCTAGACTTGACATAAACCTATTTCCTAGTCCCACATGAGGCCTAGGCCCCAGTCACATTTGGCCTACTAGGCCTATCCCCTAGGCCCCATCTAGGCCTAGCCTACACTGTAGTTTCACACGTAGCGAAAGGCCTAGCCCTGGGTCCAAGTAGTATATTAATAAGGTCTAGGCCTAGCCTAGGCCCTA
Organism: Sweltsa coloradensis; assembly: GCA_024449915.1. Lineage (NCBI taxonomy): Eukaryota > Metazoa > Arthropoda > Insecta > Plecoptera > Chloroperlidae > Sweltsa > Sweltsa coloradensis. Next base: position 502,222 of record JAMZAV010000392.1, read on the forward strand.
ATGCCACATAAGGCTTATGCTAGGGTACAGTCAAAGGTACAGTAAAATAAATTAGATTTTAAGCTTTGAATTGCCAGGGTTTCTTTATTTACCTACTCTACCTCACAGTTTAGATCTGATTCTAGGGTCTAAACTTCATAACATGTTTTAGACACGTTTTTTATTACAGCAGGCTATTTTTCTAAATAACTTCATTCTTCCAAGAGTTGATTTGTATGAAAATTTAATGGATGAAAAAAACACTCTTGATGTCTTTTTGATTCTTTGTCCATTGTAATTAATAATAATTGGTAATTTGGGAGTAGCCTAGCCTAGGCCTAGACAACTGTCACGAGACGACGAAAAGTAAACACGGTAAACATAACCTATATTCGTTTCACAGCCTTGTAATGGCAATTCTATTCGAAACCACACATTTACCCGGCTGTAAAATAGGCTCTGTTATGATGTGAAGCTCTTGAACCAATCACAGCTCGGGGGAGGTCCTCAGTAGCTGACTGCCAAGTAAAATGTAATTGAAATACACAAAAATGGTAACTGGCAGTTATAAGTGGTTGCTAAATTTAACTGCCAAGTAGTTACTAGCCAGATTAACTGGACATTGGAATACCGGGCCTAAGTCAAACACTTTTTTAAATTTTGTCTTAATCAGTCAGAACAAATTCACGAATATAATATAGTCAATTTTGGACTACTAGGAAAACGCTTAAGTCCCGCCGCGTTGTTGGATGAGCGTAATTGGTGCATTGAGCTGCCATGTGTTATGCGGATTTTCTGTTGTTCTGTGGAAAAATCATTAATAAGTTGAATTTTTTTAAATTAAATTAAATTAAATAAAAAATTAACTTTAATTTTTTAATTTTTTAAAATTAATTGTAATTGTTAAAAAAAGAAAAAAAATCGTAAAATTGCGATTTTTATAAGAAATAATTTCTCGATTGCGCTCAAATTTAACACTTATCTATTAATTCATAAAATAAGGGTTCTGTAAAAAAATCATTACAATAGGATAAAGCATGTAGGTGTTATAAGTCAAAAAATTGTTTAAAAAAAGAAAAAACCCGTAAAATTTCGATTTTTATGATAAATATTTTTTCAATTGCGCTCAAATTTCACACGAATAGCTTTGTTCATAAAATAAAGATTCTGAGCAAAAATCATTAAAATCGGATAAAGCATGTAGGTGTTATAAGTCGAAGAAATTTTTTTAAAAATCGAAAAAAAATCGTAAAATTGCGATTTTCATTAGAAATATTTTTCTGTTTGCGCTCAAAAACGTACCAGTTCTAAGTTCAGAGATTTCGAAGGCCTCCTGAAAATTTCATCTCAATTGGAGTATCGGTTTAGCCGGAATCGTGTGGACAAACAGACAAAAATACAAAAAGAAGAAAAAAAAACATTCCGGATTTTTTTCTCCAGTGTAGTGAAATGGAATCTTCGCTTCGCTCATCCAATAAAAAATCTAAATTCGTGTAACATAATTTGTTTTTTATAAATTATTTTAAAACAAATGTTAGAAATGTGTTGCTGTACAGCCCTATTTTCCCACTTTCCGTGACATATATTAAAGATTTTAGACACCTGTGGTGTCAGTCAGCCAAGCAAACAGCAATTTGACTAAAACACATGTCCTATTCTCTCAATTAAATGTTGAAGCATCTCTCGGATGTCAGCTCTCGCTAATAGGTGGCTAAAATGGGAATTAAACGGGTAAAATACCGCAACCATTTATTCCGTATAAACCGGTTAACCAGATAATCGGTATATATCAAATAACCGGTTTTCTCTGCATAACCTGTTTTCAGGTTTATACCGCAAAACGGTCTGTGGTGCATAACCGGTTAACGAGTTAAGACCATGTAACCGGATTTGCGGTTTGTGATATAGGGAATTAAAACCTTTTTTTTTAGTTTTTGCTAAGCACGTTGGTATCTGTATTTTAATCATTGACGACTGACGAGGAGTGCGAAAGTTTTAGCTGTAGCTGTATTCACTTGATTATTAAAAGAGTGAACATCATTTTCAGAAATTTGTACGCCTGAAGGCAACACGATACCAGTTTTCTTTGTGGCACACCAAGTTGTTTGGAGAAGCCATAAACTAAGAAACTATGTCCGAATTTGATCAACTCTACGCCAGAGTGTTGGATCTCGCCCGCAAAGATGATTTCCTGACTCGCTTCTCGAAGTTGAGCACTGATCGCGAGCGAGTGGAGGTCGTCTTGGCTCTGCCTCCTCTACGAGACTTCACCGTGTCCTTGAACTACGCGCCCAAGAGTGATGACGTAGCCGAGGGGTTGCTGGCTCAGGGTGACCTTGAAGCCGAGCCTTGGAGGTCACTCTCCTTGTACAGCGCTGCGGTGCGCTCGGCCCCGACAGGGAGTCCCACGCTGCCCAGAGCGTACGCGGCTCGTTGCGCGCTACTGCGCCGACAAAGTGCGCACTGTGCAGCTCTCAAGGACGCACTCAGGGGGCTGCGCGAGACATCGTGCGCAGAGACAACGCTGCCGCTGCTCCAGCTAGCGGCAGAGTGTTGTCGGACGCTGGCGCAGTGGACCGAGGCAGAGGACTTCTACCAACAAGCCTTGGAGCAGCTGCGAGCGTCGACTCTCAGTAACGAAACCAAAGCTAAACTTGCCATGGAGTTGGTGCACAGCCTGAAGCAAACCAAACTGAAAGAAGCACCAAAAGTAAGTTTTTCAGTGTAGGGAAAGTACTGTTCTTCGAAGTCCCGGCTAGAATATGGAGCACAAAACATAGCTAGCAGAAAAAAGTCTGATTGTCAAAAGAATAGGGCCAGAAGACTCAAGTAAACTCTAAATTCTCAAATGCAATTCAATTTTCAGTACCTTTAAATCTTTTTTCATGCAAATTTACACAAAGGTTTATTTGATACCTATTTTATTCATGTTCGGTGTATATTTTATAAATTAATTTTTAATACATCAAGGAAACCTCGTGCATAGTATAACATATTATCTATAATTGTTTGCCAGTCAGATTTCTTTTGCCAGAGTATGTTTTAAGCAAATTAATATGGACAAGATAGGGCAAACGTGGCGTGAAAACACATGAACACTTTCTTTTCTATTCTCCCCAGATTAATTCTTTGGATTCGAACGAGTTTGAAGAGCGGAAGCCTCTGATGTTGCCGGACTTGTTTTACGGCGTCAATACAGAGATGTCCTCTTGCTCAGCTGCGGTCAGGGTGGGTTGGGCCGCGGACAAGGGGCGTCATCTGGTGGCCGATAGAGACATCGAGGCCGGTAAGTAGGACCTAGGCGTACACTGCACTCATTGCACGAACTGATAAGAACCCAAACTTACACACTCATCGAGTGCCTTTCATTTAGTTAAAGAGCGTGGCTCAGTGACTAACAAAACTTGAACTCGGGAGGATCAAAAGGGACTCAATATGGATTCCCGCCAACAGCGAAACCTGCCAAGTAATCAGGACCAGGATAATACTGGTGTCAAGCAATACACACAACACTTGCACATTCCGCCACAAACTTTTCCCTAAAAGAGGGTATATCAACAAGCCAGACAGTAGTTTCCATCCAAGTAATGGTATAAATCAATATGATGACTATCTTTCCTTTTTAGTTATAAGGTGCTTCATACTGTTGGAGCTCGGGTTCGCGCAACATGTATTGTCATTTATTTGTTTATTAGACTTCAGTTAATGTTGGACTTGTGAGATAGCTTTGCACTTGAGAGGAGGGGGTTACTTTTGGAAGACAAAGTATCACAATTCCATTCCAGACTGAACTACCCATTCCTTAAAAATGTATCTTATTCCTTTTATCTTGTATTAAATTTCTTACTGAGGTAAACTAAGCCACATGTTACTTGTCAACAGGTAGCGTCCTTATAGTAGAAGAACCTTACGCCTGGAGTCTGACGGAGGAAGCATCGCAAGATCACTGTCTCCACTGTTGTCGCCTGGTGATCGCTTCTGTTCCGTGCATACATTGTGCCACTGTAAGTACCACTTACAACCCACTCAGCCAATACGCAAATCGTCAAATAAATCTTTATTTGAGGGTTTCAGACCCGATATTGTATGGAAACAAGAAAACAAGAATTCGTTTATTCCACAATTCAAAGCTTACTGTAGGCACCAATGCGTTCAGTGTACCTTATTTATTTATTTATTTTAATGAATTTAATTGCCCATAGTGCTGGAAGGCTAATGCAGGGCAAGTGTGGCCCTCTGTAGCCTGATAATGATTACATAGTTACAAGTTCAGATTAACATTACAACAAACGACAACAAGAGAAGATGACATATGTCATAAATACATTCATAATCAATTCAATACATCAATATCAATCATTGATTAAATGTATCAATGAATTAATGAATAAACAAAAGAACAAAAACGATCGAGCAAATGAATGAAGGCAAGAATAAACTCTATTAAAAAGATTCTAATACCCTTCCCAATCAAATGAAGTAACTATCAAAAGGGAGGGCTTCGTCTGCCAACCACAGTTCTGAAGGAGGCAAACAAATTAATTAACTAAGGTCGCAAATCCCAACTCCAGATCGACGATCGTCACAATTTATATAAATAGTGGAAGTGCAATGCTTTGAGTGCCCAGCAGATATGAGAGTAATACCGGTAGCGATGAACGGTGTACGTGTGTGTATGCGCATGTGTGTTGTATCATGACATGGGGAATGGGTTGTTGATGAGAGCGTCTTGTTGACAGGTGTGCTTCTGCAGTACCTCATGCAGAGACATCGCTTGGAGGCTCTACCACCAGATGGAGTGTCCAGTGCTCGGACACTTCTTAACTGACGGCCGCCTCAGCAGAATGGCCCTTGGTTGTCTATCGCATCCTACTGACCGGTGGCCTAACTCCCACCGGTATCTCCCCACAATTCACCCGGCTGCACACGAGTGGCTCATCACCTCAGAAGGATGCCTACTCCGCCGTCTACGACCAAGTGACCAACAGCGAGAGTAGGAGTGCGGCGGACCTGCTCCAGCGAGCCGTCAGCGCCGTCTTCTTGGTGCGGTGTCTTCAGAGGTGCTGGAAGGGGGGGTCGTGTAACGAACACGAGGTTGTCCTCGCCACGGCCGCTCTGCGTCACCTCCAGAGCTGCTCGTGTAACGCCTACCAGGTGTGCGAGCAGAGGGTGGTCGGCAACAACGTCCGAGACTCTCAGGGGTTGGAACTCGGCGGTGCTGTCTACCCGACAGTCAGTCTCTCTAACCACGGGTGTTACCCGAACATAGCGCGCCACTCTTACGGCAAGGTCTGTGTCGTCCGAGCTCTCAGGACAATACGTCAAGGAGACGAGCTCTTGGACAACTACGGCCCACACTTCCTGTCTCACAAGTACGAGCAGAGGCAAGAACTGTTGAAGCAACAGTACGCCTTCCAGTGCGCATGTCTGGCGTGCAAAGGGAAGTGGCCCATGGGGGACGTTTTACAAAAACAGACAACCCAGTATTCATGTAGTCATTGCAGAAAGATCATTGGCAACAGTTTGAATATAAATTGTCCCAATTGTAAAAAGAAACATTTGTCTTCTAAGAAAACACAAAAACAGTTACAAGAAATGGAGAAGAAATACAAAAGCGGCATTGAGGGCTTGCTTTGTGGAAGGATGCAAGGTTGTCTTGAAGTTTGTATCCGGTATGCAAGTCTGTTGGAGATCGCCGCTGTAACTCCGAACAAGGAGTTGGTGCAATGCCAACAAGCCATTGCTTATTGCTGGAGTTTACAAGCCAACGTAGACAAGAGATACGGTGGCTACCATGCATCTACAGCCAATCTTACTGTATAAAGATTTGTAAATAAAAGTTAAAGTTGATACGGATACATTACGTCATTGCTCTTTAGTAAGATTGAAGTTTCCCTCAGAGATCAAGTCATCAAAAACATGTGTATTTGTGTTAATGTGTCTCACAATAACACGCAGCATGCTTTCTAGGCTTGGGTTAACAGCAAAATCATCTATAAAATGAAAAAAAAAACTATAGAATACCTTTACCCAACAATAACATTTAACACTAAAGCTGTTGCCAAACGATCAACATAATTGCCCAACTTTGTTGCCCAGCAATGATGCTGTGAGTTGGTGTGCATTTGATAACGTGCATATTGCCGACTGCTCCCCAAACGGTCAAATTGAGTTACTCAACACCCATCAACACTAAAAAATGTTTAACATTCTGGACTACTTGGCAATAAAAATTAGCAACTTCCAATCAGATCTCGTCAAAGTATCACGTAAACGATGATAACCAATCACAAACGTAGGTGTCACCACTGTTTCTTTATTTTGTTGCTCGTGTGTATGTATATCTCTCCTTGATTCTATCCTATTTCAAAAAAATAACTTGCAACCTGCTCATTTATTAAATCCCTCGTTTATTCTACTTACTTTACAGAGCCCTTTACTGCATTCGTTACAAATCATATTAAGGTCTAGGGATTCCCCCTAAGGTGATGTCGCTGAGAAGGAATGCCCAAAGACTGTCGACTCTTAAAACTTAAATTATATCATGGTACGTTATCACTAAGTATTTATACCGTGTTCCCAATATAATATTTGGACTTATTTAACTTATTCTGAAAACACGCAGCTACTATGTTCCTCAACGTCTTATCGTTATTCGCGATTGAGAGTCACTTTGTACCAATCTCGATTCTATTATTTTAAAACCTGATGTCAGTGCATTGTGATTGAAATATGCTTGTTCACTATTATAACAAACGTTATCAGACACAGTAGAACATTATTGAATTCAGAACCGTTTAGTTACGATTGCACTACCTTTGGGTACGTTCCGAATGATGCTCCAACGCGCCCACAACACCCAGACATGCCCAAGATGCCCGAGGTTTAACATTGGGCGTTACGGGCGTTGTGATGGCGGCGGTGTTAACGGAATGCTTTGGGCACGCCCAAGCATGCAAGTTAGCATCATACGGAACGTACCCTTTGTTGTGGTTTAGATTCGATACAATGACGTAATATATAAGCTTTGCTACGCAAATCTTATGTACGTCATTGATTCGATACGTGTTGCACTGCCTCCTAGATGCTACTCGGTGGCTCCCAGGGTCCACTAGATACTCATGCTGAGCTGCTAGCTGTTAGGTATCTAGTGGACCGAGTAGCAACTAGGAGGCAGTGCATGAATGTGGCATTTAGATAGTTTCATTTTATAATTCTTTTACTAGTGTAATGAGATTCCGTTAACATTTAATCTTAAAATAATGTCATCAAGATTAAATTTAAAAAAAATTAATGAAATTTTAGAACACAAAGTAAGAAAATTTAATAAATAAAATAAAAACGAAATGGACACACTCAAGTTCAAATTTTTAAAAGTTGTGCTTTTCAGCAAAAGGCTGAATAAATAAATAATAAATAAATTCGTATTTAAGTCTACCCCAAAGCCAAAGCGACCAAGCCAACCCTGTAGGCCCGACGCAATCAACGAGTGAGCAATAACCAACCAAAGATCAATATTTTTTAATAGAAAATATAGCAATCAGTTGTATGGACAGTGCGAACACCCGCAAATCAAGCCAGAATCAACAAGGTCAATTCAGAACAACTTTAATGTATGTGCCTCGTTTTTAGAACGGCTCCAAAGTCACCGCTTACAAATTCCTACGACAAGAACTTGAGTCCAAATCAGAAATTTAAAAACTTCTGACTACTTAAGCTGGACTCGAACCTTGGAACTTCTGCATTGGAAGCAGAGACGCTAACAACAGGACCAACGAGCCACACGCAACTCAAGCCCCACAGCGTAAAAAAAGGTCCTCTAAATCTCCACGCACCCACCGCTTTACGTGGACCTTGGGATTGACAGTGTAAACAAACAATTGAAAGAGATAATTACAGTATTTGACATCTTGGTTAAACATTATAGTTTAAAGTTCAAGATCAAGATAAACGGCTGAATTTACAACATAATTTGTACAGCATAAAATGTGAAATTTTGAACAAGCTTAGCTTTGAGGTTAAGGTTTAACATCATGGACGATCCGTCCAGAAACTTCTTGACGGTAAGCTACAAACACACAAGATAGTGCAGATCTTAGCAAGGTTAGCAAGGTCTATCCATCCATCTATCCATCCATCCATTCATCCATCCATCCATCCATCCATCCATCCATCCATCCATCCATCCATCCATCCATCCATCCATCCATCCATCCATCCATCCATCCATCCATCCATCCATCCATCCATCCATCCATCCATCCATCCATCCATCCATCCATCCATCCATCCATCCATCCATCCATCCATCCATTCGTGCGCGAGTGTATGTTTGTGTGTTTCTCAAAACAAAAACGAAAACGATGTCCGATTGACTCGTTTTTTATTAGCTGGCAGTTCCCTTTCACAAGGATGATGTTGAATGTTTTTGGTGACGCTGGAGGTACGAAGGAGTAATTGATGGCGAGTGGAGGCCAAGGTACACTGAATCTCCTAGCGTACGTTGGTTCGGCGGCTGGGGCTTCGCCCCAGACCCAGACCCCAACTGCCGCCCTCAAAACCTGATGATGAATTTGACCCCCTTAACTTTCAAAACGTTCCTACGCGCCTGATTGTGCCTCTAGGGTGGGCCTACTCGCATCAAGATGTGCCGCTGTCTCGCCTTCCTGATCATTCTGCTTGGGGCAGGGTTGGCGATCGCAGTCACCATGATCAAGGTATTTAACCGACAATCATTTCGCTTTTCATTATTTATGTCTTTCTTTTTTATGCCCCCCCTTTTATATTTGGTACACTCATTAATTTTATTTGATATCCATTTTGAATATGTTACGAAAATTAGTCCTTTTGTCTTATTATACGTCTAGGCCTACATTGTTATTGTTATATTATTATTTCAAACTTAAAGGGTTCGTTCACCTCTTTAATAAGTTATTCTTAAAATCAAGTACAAACATAAAAATTAAGTCCATTGTGTATATTTTCCGACCTACGTCAATAGGGTATTTGGATGAGCGTAGCGAGCGTAGCGAGCGAAGCGAAGATTCCATTTCACTACACTGGAGAAAAAAATCCGGAATGTTTTTCTTTTTTTTTTTCTGTTTGTATTATTGTGTGTTTGTTAACACGATTCCGGCTAAACCGATACTCCAATTGTGATGAAATTTTATGGAGGCCTTCGAAATCTCTGAACTTAGAACTGCCACGTTTTTGAGCGCAATCGAAAATTTTTTTCTCATAAAAATCGCAATTTTACGATTTTTTTTCGATTTTTAAAAAAATTTCTTCGACTTATAACACCTACATGCTTAATCCGATTTTAATGATTTTTTTTACAGAACCTTAATTTAATTAATTAAGATATTCTTGTGAAATTTGAGCGCAATCGAAAAACTATTTCTCATGAAAATCGAAATTTTACAGTTTTTTTCTTTTTTAAAACAATTCTTTGACTTATAACAACTACATGCTTTATCCTATTGTAATGATTTTTTCACAGAACCTTAATTTTATGAATTAATATATTCGTGTAAAATTTGAGCGCAATCAAATAATTATTTCTTATGAAAATTGCAATTTTACGATTTTTTTCTTTTTTTAAAATTACAATTAATAAAAAAATTAAGTAAATTTTTAATTTTATTTAATTTAATTTTTAAAAAGTCTTCTACTTAGTAATAATTTTTTCACAGAACAACAGAAAATCCGCATAACACAATGGCAGCTCAATGCACCAATATTACGCTCATCCAACAACGCGGCGGGACTTAAGCGTTTTCCTAGTTAAATTCATCGACGCGCTTCAGACCAGTGACGTCACTGTTCTGAAGCTGGCGAGGTGTTGCAACACAGCACAGCTACTAGCGGCGAGTAACGCGCGAGGTAGGTCCCGGTCTATCAGTCTAGATAGTCTGTCTGTTCAACTGAAAACAAAGCGGAAGGCCTGCGATCAACAATACATTACAGTTAAACCAGCACCTGTTTTGAAACACATAAGATATTGTTGTCAATTTAATGGAATAAATAAAATATTATATTGGCACGTTCTTAAAAAGTTATATGTTGCCAATCATGACAGGTTAACCTGTCAGTGGATTTGAATAGGTAAGTCCTGACTCTAGTCCATAGTAGCTGATTGTATCTTATTATATTGCCTATACAACAATATAATACACGCGATAGCGATTCTTACACACACACTCATGATACGGAATTACTTGCACTTAAAACAATTAAAGCGGTTTGGTTATAGCATTTTAAAATATTCCATTATTCTTCCACAATAAGTGAAACTACATGATTAAAGTAATTCCCAACGCTATGGGCTAACAGCAGTTTTCGTAATCATGTAAATGTCAGGATTGCCAGTGGTGAGGATCAATTCGGGGACCTCCCGAATAACTCTCGCGCGTTAGTCGTGTACTACATCTATACGAAAAACATTTAAGAGGGAATGGGACACATTTAGCAGTTAGCAAATAAATATTCGTTCGGCCAAGAAGCATCCGACGTATATGATACTTTGCAAAGTTGTCAATAAGGCATACATGGACGGCCCTGCGGTCATAGATTTTCAAAATTTGAATTAATCAGCCAGAAAAAATCACGAATACAGTCAATTTTGGAGTTTTTAACAAAATCAAAATTCGTGAAAACTAATTAATTTTTTATAACTTGTTTTAAAACAAAATTTGGAAACTTGTGTTACTGCAGAGCCCTATATTTCCACATTCTTGACATGTGTTCAAAATTTCAAACACCTGTGATGTCAGTCGACCGAGCAAACAGTAATTTGCCTTAAACGCATGTATAATGTATCATTATCCTAAGCAGCATTTTATTTTAGTTTCTTATGGAATACCATACTCCGTATATTGGATGAGCAAAGCAAAGACTTCAATTTCAAAGGCAAAGGGATGATTTTTTCTTTAGTTTAAAAAAGGGTGGGTTAGGGTGTATAAAAGATAACATGTGATACATTTAATCAGTTATTGTATAGGTGTTTCTAATGCGGTACTATGTTATGTATCTGTCTAGTGGGCCTCTGATTCGATGGGAACCCCCCGTGTCGATTCAGTGGGAATCCCCCGCTTCGTTCCGACGAGAGGCGAACCATGGCCGAAGCCTCAGAGCATCGTCAACCACGAGGGAGGCTTCATGGAGCTCAGACCTTCCACCTTCACTTTCAAGGTCAGTCAATGTTGTCAGGTTGCTTGTTACCGTGGGGTATTAAACCTGTTATGAGTGAGTCCCCTCTTTTGAATGAACTAGGTATGTTGCGGATAGAACATTGTGAAGCGATGTCCGTGGGCTAATTAAAAAGAGTTAATCCCTTGCATTCGTATTAACGGCTGAGGAAAACGTCGGGGAAAAAGTTGTCAGGATTGCTGGTCATGACGGGATTCGAACACGGGACCTTCCGAATCAGTCGCGCGCTTAGCACTCGAGCCAAACTGTCAGTGTAGGTAAGTAGAGTTCCCTGGGGGTGCTTACGAAAAACTGCGTTCTTCAAACCCATCCAGTTGACGAGATAAATAACCCCAAGTGACTGGATCATAATGGATTACTGATGTTTATGTAAGGGAAGATTCCAATCGGAAAAGTCATGTCCGAAAGGTAATGGGAAATGAATTATTTATAAACTTAATTATGATACAACTAAAACAGTTTCAGATTGCTTCTTTTGGTCGATCCTCGACGATTATTTTCGGCCAGTTCACTTTGGCAAATTGAATCGGGTTTCTCACAATTTCCAAAAAAAAAACTCAATAAAGAATCTTACATCCCTGTCTCTTCTAAGATCAGATGAGAGAAGGTAATTGGATGAGCGAAGCGAAGACATCAATTTCACTGAACCCAAAAAATTTAGCCCGGGTGTTTTTTTTTTTTTTTTTTTCTGTCTGTTTGTTAAACTCTCTACCAGGCAAACGGGATATCCGATCTTGATGAAAATTTGACGGACCTTTGAAATCTACTGAACTTAGAGGTGTATTGTTTTTGGGTACTATCAATGAAATATTCTCCCTGAATATCGTACTTTTACGATTTTTTTCGAAATTTTTAAAGCGATATTTTCGTGACATTTAGGCCGATTCTGACCAAACGGGTGGGCTACAACGTTCATATTATACATGAACATTAAGGTTATGGTGATGTAGTACCTTTTTTAAGAAAAAGTTGAAAAAGTTAGCCAGAATCTATGGAATAAAGCTTTTAATATAAGTTTTTTTACGGTAAACAATACCAATTGACAGGTAACAAAAGAAACGTGACAACAATCACCCACATTGCGTAGGCAGCAAAACAAAGCACTTGCAAAAGTAAAGATATCCCATGCAAACTAAAAATTTTAAAAAGTCATCCATCAACGCGGTGCGGGACTTTAGCCGTTTTCCTAGTCTGTAATCACAGATCGAGTACTAGTAAGTCGGTCGATTGGTTGGGATCAGGTCCTGGTGGGGATCTTAATTGATCCAATCAGCTTTATGCAAGCATCCTAGCCTAGTAATAAAGTCACAACGCTTGATCCTATCTGATAAAAAGTTATCTCCATCTAATATTTCTCCGGAAGTGCCACGCATGTAAACCAGGCAGAAGCTGTAGCAACCGACAAGGCGAAGTTGGAAATTGTCTTAACAAACAAGAAATTTCCTGCGTACCCGGGTACTCAAATGATTCGTTGTCTTGGGCTGTTACGACACTGTGCAATCTATAATGAAAAAACAATCCGTACTGTTAATTTTCAACCAAAAGTTTCTCACGTCATAAATTACAGTCTGATCCTAATCAACTCCCACAGGTGACCGGTGAGAACTGTGACCTCCTGCAGGAAGCCTTGAAGCGCTACTTCCAGTTGATCGCAAACCACGCGCGCAACACCGGTATCCCCGACCTGCCGTTCCTACAGCGATACATCAAGAGATACCTGGACTCTCTGGAGATCAACCTTCAGTCGCCTTGCGAGGACTACCCCTATCTGGACATGGACGAGACTTGTAGGTGGACGTGATCTCGCTCAGCTGATAAACTCATCAAAACGCTTCAATGCGCAAGTAGGCCTACTCTGTGTGTTCGGAAAATCATCTGGGTTTCTGAATGTGCAGTTTTTACGCTTAAAATTTTCCAACTTTACAAACAGGGTTTCATAATATGGCTAAGAAAATGGTAAGATATCAAATTGGTTAAGAGGATAGAGAACTATTATCAGCAGCTTCTCCTCGCTTGGTGGTGACCATGAATACTCATCCTCAGATTCCACTAACACCTTTCTCAACTGGCCGGATGAGCTCAACCAACAACCAGGATTAATTTCTGATTACACTGACTAAAGACTAAATAGGGCATGGTCATGAAACCGCATGATCTTGAATTTCAAGTGTGCGAGGAAGGGGATTGCGGTGGTGGTGAGCCAATTATTATCCAGTAGATCACTATTTCCTTGAGTCCACTTTGGACATGCAGCAAGTTGTTGACAATTATAAATAGTACTTTCATTGATATTGCTGAAAACAACAAACTCCCATAGTCATATCAAACTAACAATTCTGATGCATGCTACATAATATCTAAAAATACTCTTGTTTTCGAAGTATCCTATTGTCAAGTCAGATTTCCAATCTTTATGGATAATATCAGATAATACTATGTTTTATACAATGAGAAAAAGAAAACCAAGAATGTACTCATAACATTTGAGATAGCTGGAAAATAAAAATATAATTCTGTGCTTTGATCTGGCCACTCAAGTGTTACGCCGCGTTTACAGCCGTAAAATCGTATCGTCGTCGTTCGTAAATTTTTAATTCCAAGTTACTTCAAGAGTTAGAACTGCATTTTATAGAGAATCGTCTTCAATGCAAGTTGATAAATTAACGCTATCTATACCAATATCAAGCCAAGTCGAAGCGCATGAATTGAATCTAACTAGGAGGGGAATGGAGTAGAGAATGGCAACTACAGCCAGGACCGTTGAATTTTGCTACTCCCTAATTTGGTCTTTGAGGAATGGCCGTGATTGCAGCAGCACTCAAGTAGATTAATGAATAGCACATACGGTATACGATAAGGTTTAGCTTATTTGATTTCATTTATATTGCTGAACGTCTCATATTAATACACTAAGGCTATTCGAGACGATAAGTGGTGATAGATGAGGATGAAGGATGAATAGAAGAGAGAAGAGGAAACCCGATACCGGCCCGTTGCCTACTCCTTTCGAAAAGAACCAAGAGGACCAACTGCTTGAAGTCACATCCGAAAGGACGGTGTATCCTTGATAGGCATACAGGTTCCTTCACTAACCCGGACTGCCGAGCAGACGTCGAGGAGAACGAAGCTGTTACACTAACTCTCGAAACCTCCATCTGCTCTTACCAGCGGTATACATGTGTTTCAGGGTAGAGCGTTCACCCACTTTCCCCCTGACCACGCCCAAGGTTACGTAACTTCGGTGTTAGAGTGGGAACTGGCTAAACGACCACGGCTAAACTACTGGAATAGTATTCAATATATTATTCTGATCATGGAGTTATAAATAGTAATCTAACTCCATGTTTCAATGGTTCATAAGTACATTTTTAGGTAATCGTCCCAATTTATTGTTGTTTCAGATGAGTTACAGGTTGACAGCCCAGCTCACGTGGGCAGTGGCGTCTTAAACAGCCCGTCTATCTGGGGAATCCTCAGGGGGTTGGAGACCTTCTCGCAGCTTCTACACCTCGACGTCAACGGCGCTGCTGTAAGTTCTTTCCATTATTTGCAAGTTTTAACTTTATCGGAACTTAACGTAGTGGAGTACAAAAACGCACTTCCAAGCATTAGAAGGCTTAATCCAATTTTGGGAATATATGAATGTCTATCACTCAGCTGTACCAAGACCAGTTTTAAATAGAAGACAAAATAAAGATTCTCATGCACCTTGCTGGTACTATGATTACCACGAATAAGGAAATTCTCCTTCAGGGTATCTTTTAAAAAAAAATCACTTCTTAATATTGGATAACCGTTTTCATCTAGCTTGTCATCAACAGTTCAACCGTAAAAGACTTCCCACGCTTCCGTCACCGAGGTCTTCTTCTCGATACTTCTCGACACTTCTTCCCTGTCTCTAACATCTTGAAGACTCTTGAGGCAATGGAATACAATAAGATGAAGCGTTGTTTCACTGGCACATCGTGGACGATCCGTCGTTCCCATTCCAGAGCGCCACCTTCCCAGAACTCAGGTAACAATTGAACTTCTAAACAATTACAGTAATTAACTCAAGTATGGAGGAATCTGATTCTTGTTTAGGTTCTAGTGTGAAAAATGCCTATCGGCTAGTTAGATTGGAGAAGGGTTGACAGGTTGGAAAGCAAAGAGAACATAAATCAAACAAAAACAAAACATCTTTACCTGCTGATGCTGGGATTTATGTTCTCTTTGCTTTCCCAACCTGTCAACCCTTCTCCAATCTGATTCTTGTTTAGGATAATTTGTAATAAGTAAATAAACTTTATACAAATATGATCGTGAATAAATTTTAAAGGATAAAGACAATTGTATAAGTTTATTGAATTTTAATCTATATTCTTGTCTTAGAATAAATTAACACCGTCAAAATGTATAGAAATATGGGGCGAGACTCCTTGAACCAAACCGCGAAAGCGATCGGAATTTAAATCTAAAGCAATCTGAAATAATTACTTTCAATTCCATTGTGATTCTGTCAGTTTCGAATCTATCTGTTCTGTACAGCACCAAAAACAGTTAATTTTGCTATTACTTGGAAAAGTTTTAAGTTTTGACAATGTATCCCAAGCTCGGAAGTCAATAGCTACAAAATAAGTTTCGCCCCACGTTGGGCGCCAATAGTAATGAATGTGAACTTGTTCTAAATATCAAATTTACTGAATTCCAGCGCTCAGGGTGCCTATCACGCCCAACTAGAGGTGTACTCCCACCAAGACGTGAAGAAGGTCATCGAGTTTGCCCGACTAAGAGGCATTCGTGTCATTCCCGAGTTCGACACACCCGGACACGTATACTCGTGGTCAGCGATTCCCAACCTGTTGACCCAGTGCTACACGGACGGCCAGCCCAACGGGAAGGTCGGCCCGATCAACCCAATCAACGACTCTGTTTACACTTTCATCCGAGCGCTGTTCACGGAGATCATTGAGGTTAGCACCACTTTTCACTTGCATGATTTCAATTTGAGACTATTCACTGTAAGCTTGAGTGAATAATGTTCCTTTTTCATTTTGTTGCATACACTTCGCAAATTCTTTTCACTATAGTCTTAGGAGTCAAAGTATCTCGCATTCTACTTTATTCAAGCAAATAATCTTCTCCTTATTCTCTTCCAGTTGTTCCCCGAAAAATACTTCCATCTGGGAGGCGACGAGGTTCCCTTCCACTGTTGGAAGAGCAACCCAGATATCACCGCCTTCATGAAGAGTAAAAACATATCTGGCAAATACGAAGCCCTCGAGGAGATCTACGTTCAGCAGGCGGTGGATATCGCCACTTCACTCAACGCTAGCTCGGTGGTTTGGCAGGAGGTGTTTGACAACGGGGTCAACATACAGCCAGACACGGTGGTGCAAATCTGGATTCTAGATCAGGCTTCAGAACTTAAAAAGTTAAGTTGTAAAGCATGAATGTGATGTGACATCATGTGAGGAGCAAATTTTGGTCGACATCCTTCTGTATTGGCTTCCATATTGAAGCAAACTCTTTATTCACTTATTATACTCAACACTGTTTGCAATAGACTTAATGTAGTATAATTCTTGTTGTGCATATGGCTGTGTTAGCTGACCTGTATCATCGCATACTTGCGAAAGGCCAAGAAACTTCAATTATTGCTATCTGCGACTGATATTAAGGCACTCATTTGTGTACATCACACATGCAAAAGTATAGGTATGTTCTGGTGATCAGGGTGAGCAGGGTCATCGTCATAGTTGACGTGTCCCCTACTTGAGAGGCTTTGAATCTCCGACACTAAATTAGCAATTACAGTTTTTTAACTTCTCGATTAAGATGTTTACTTGTGTAGGACTATCGTTAAGTCTGTCAACATGTGAATGGAGGTTATCAAACAATAAATACATTATCTGCATATATGGAAAACCGGTAGTATTAGTGTGCACATGTTGTCATCGGAAAAAAATGGAATAGTTGGAGCATATTCAATAGGGCAAGTAACTCTATTCCGCATCTGGTATAACCATGGGGTTTTGAATCAATAGGTGCTGTCTTGAGTTCCGTTGTTTTGTTCGCTTTATCTCAGTCGATATTCAGCCATCCTCAGTCTTATAAGGTGGTTGTTAACATGCACAGGTGACGCGGGCTGGTTACAAGGCGCTGCTGTCTACGTGCTGGTACCTCGATCACCTCGCCATTGGCGCCGACTGGAGGAACTACTACGAGTGTGAGCCCCACGACTTCGACGGCTCCGTCGATCAGAAGAACCTCGTGATAGGAGGGGAGGCTTGCATGTGGAGCGAGTTCGTCGACTCTGGCAATCTGGAGTCGAGGGTACGTATAGTGCGGGGTGGGGGGCGGGAGATTATGTATTTCATCTAGGGATACAGAAATAGTTTGATTAATTTAAATTTGCCATAATATTGTGTAAGGTTGTTAAAACAGGTAACCCTACCTCATTATTTACGAAATACATAAGGCGCCTACCTGGAATGTGGGAGACTCGGCTTCGAACACCGATCGGGATGGATTTTTAACTTCTGAATTGTATTAAATATTAACATGACATATGTTACTCCATTTAACGAAGTCGCCAACTTCATTCCACCTTAATTTGACCTTGCATTGAATTAAAAACATATTGCCAATTGAAATTAAGATACCCCCACTTGTGGTCAAGTTGCAGCGCTAATGGCAGGTTAAATATTGCGTCATAACTTACCACAACAAACACTAGTCGGGTATATTCTCGCTCTAACGTGAACCTTTGATGGTTGACGGAACGCCAATCTGTGTGTTCGTCATTCATCGGTTAGGACAACGAGGTACTATACCCAACATAACAACTTTGTCAATTCTATTCACGCTAGCTCAGCGTGGATCTTGCACACGGATGAACTCATGATCTAGCACAGATAATTTTTGCTTGCATTGGTAAAAGATATTTCTTTTTCATATACAAAGGCGACATTTCATTTACCGCGCATTCATTCTACCCGCACCACTACTAAGCATCTGCATTCTTTCGTTGAAGCAAGTACACACGACAAGCTTGTGTTTGGTGGTACAGCTCAGTAGACATCCGGTCATAGGCTTTGAGATTCTGACCACACTCTAAACTCAGTGGGGAACATTAAATTTAAAGCCTATACAGCAAACCTTGTAGGCAACAATGACCAACTAGAGATCGATATACTTAAGTAGAAAACACAGATCAATCAAGCAGGACACGATTCTACCCGCGGACAGCACTAAGTTTAACCTCGATATGACATTTACAGGTATGGCCCCTTGCTTCTGTCACCGCCGAGAGATTGTGGTCGGCAGTGGATGTAACGGATCAAGATGAGGCGTCGCGTCGTCTTGAAGAACACTGGTGCCGTCTGAAGAGGCGTGGCATCGCAGCCCAGCCGGTCAACGGGCCTGGCACTTGTGCCGTGTAGTGCATTAGAAAGAGTCATAACTTAGCACTGCAGCAGCCAAGGGGAACGTGCAGTGTGTAGTGGCGAATGGGGCGGAGTATCGCTGTGCAGCTGTCACTGGGCGGGGCCCGTGCACTGTATAATTGCTTCGTTTAGTTATGAACTGCAGTATTATATCAAGACTTAAGATCAAGAATAATCAAAGCTCGGATCGGACCATTCCCATTTCTACAAGCTTAACAAAACTGTATGTAGTTTTGAGGGATGACTGAACAGTTTATGAAATGCTGTGCATTGAATGAATTTTCTTGCGTACGATTGGAATAAAAGCTTAATTAAAAACTAAGTGACGATTTTCGTTTAGTCCTGCTTCCAAATCCGAAAGTCCTTGGTTCAAATCCCAGTTGAGGCAGAAGGTTCTTAAACAATAAACCTTATTTTACTATCCATTATAATGTTATATTATGTACACACTTAACAAAAACCCGTACAAACCATATTTAGGTCCAGGGATTCCCCTTAAGGCGATATCACTGAGAAGGAATGCCCGAAGACTGTCGACTCTTAGCACTATACTAACACTAGATATCGGAGGAATCCTTTAGTCAGGATAGCTGGACTCGCATGCTACTCCTGAGCCACATCTACTCGACTTAAGGTTTGTTTGATTTGATAGTCTTGACATTGATTGATGTACAGTCAGTTAAATCTACCATAAAGAAAAACGAGTGACCATAGGTCATTAGCCCTATGTCAAGTCTGTCTCTCTCTCTCTCTCTCTCTCTCTCTCTCTCACACACACACACACAAAATTCATGTGTTAGATTTATTTTAGGAATAAAAAAGTCGGATCACATTACGCCTGGCTTTAATAACCTTGAATGGGTTCTTCTGAAGGACCGCAGAAATCTGCATTCCGTGTAAATATGATGAAAACCAAGAGCGTGTACTATATGCATATGCCCAAAAGAAGATGGCGTCGTAAAAAACTTAGGCCCGGAACGACAGATGTCTACCCAAGATTTTTTCTATCCTTAAAATAAAACCCTAACAGGATCAGATGATAAATCCATCCAGGTCGAAATTCCTACGGGTCTTATAGCCAGGGACTGCACTATAACGTGCAAATCACAGGATATTAATGAGAATCATAATACGCACATGTTTAGTTTTGTAATTATTTTAGTTTAAAAATCCCATTTTATACAAATTTCGTCATAGCCATCTTGTTGCCAATATGCTGACACACATTAGTGATTTTTTTCAAAACCATCGGATTGATATTGTACACTTGAGATGTCCGTAAAGTAAGGCGTAGTTAGGAAAAAGTGGATTCACGAGGTCTATTTCGACCTATAACAGACTATTCCATTGTTGTATTTTTATGTAAATTGCATTTGTTTTGTTGCAAATTTTCTTGTGAATTGAATACATGTAAAATTAAGTTTCTGCAATTATTTTTCCAACATTTATTTTGGTTTTAGTAAGTCAATGTGCGGCGTTAGAAATGAAGCGTCGGCCATCTTTGAAGCGTCGTGACGTATTGTTAGCAGTGAAATTTTTTCTTCAGTTATACAACAATACATGCTCCGTGATGTGTAAAACCGAATTGTATGGGTGAGCCCTTGCCCCCCAAGTTGAGCCCAACTTTCGGCCGAGATGAACGACTATACCTGCGTACCTCGCAAACAATTTTAAATACCTACATTCAAATCATAGTAGAGGAGCAAGAGGTATGATTTTATTTCCCGTGCATCTTTCGTGGAAGAGTTTTGCGGTAAGTTGTATTCTATTAGGTAGTAGGATACAAGTTTTTTGCACTTTCCTTGCAGGCCATGCTATGCTGCAGAGGGCGTCGGGGGCGTCGCGACGCCCTTACACGTTTTTTAAGAGGGATGATTTTTTATCTCGTGTGCCTTTCGTGATAGAGTGTTGCGGTAAACTATATTTTGTTAAGTAAGAGCAAACAAATTTTTTGCATCTATTTTGCAGGTCCTGGTATGCTTGAAAGGGCGTCGGGAGCGTCGCGACGCCCTATAACGTTTTTTAAGAGGAATTATTTTTTATCTCGTGTGCCTTTCGTGATAGAGTATTGCGGTTAACTGTATTCTATTAAGTAATGACATACAAGGTTTTTTCACCAATCTTGCAGGTCCTGGCACGCTTCAGAGGGCGTCGGGGGCGTCGCGACGCCCTAAAACGGTTTTCTGAAAAGAGGAATGAATTTTTATCTCGTGTACCTTTCGTGCTAGAGTGTTGCGGTGAATTGTATTCTATTAAGAAATAGCATACAAGTTTTTAGCACCTACCTTGCAGGTCTTGGCACGCTTCAGAGGGCGTCGGGGGCGTCACGACGCCCTTTAACGTTGATAAAGATGCTTGATTTTTTATCACGTGTGCCTTTCGTGATAGAGTATTGCGGTAAACTGTATTCATTTAAGTAATATCATTCAAGTCTTTTGAACCTACCTTGCAGGTCCTGGTACGATTTAGAGGGCGTCGGGGGCGTCGCGACGCCCTATAATGGTTTTTTATAATAAAGATTATTTTTTTATCTCGTGTGCCTTTCATGATAGAGTATTTCGGTAAACTATATTCTATTAAGTAATAGCATACAAGTTTTTAGAACCTACCTTGCAGGTCCTGGTATGCTTGAAAGGGCGTCGGGGGCGTCGCGACGCCCTAAAACGGTTTTCTGAAAAGAGTAATGAATTTTTATCTCGTTTACCTTTCGTGCTAGAATGTTGCGGTGAATTGTATTCTATTAAGTAATAGCATACAAGTTTTTAGAACCTACCTTGGAGGTCTTGGAACGCTTCAGAGGGTGTCGGGGGCGTCACTACGCCCTAACACGTTGATAAAGATGCTTGATTTTTTATCTCGTGTACCTTTCGTGATAGAGTATTGCGGAATCTGTATTCTATTAAGTAATAGTTTAAGTGTTTTTATCACCTTCCTTGCTGGTCTTAGTTTGCTGCAAGGACTCTTAAAAATCACTCTTAAAAACGTTTTTAGCGACGCGACGCCCCCGACGCCCTCTGAAGCGTACCAGGACCTGCAAGGTAGATGCAAAAAACTTGAATGATATTTGTTGGAAATGTAGACTTAAAAGATGAGATGGGAGTGGCCATTCATTATATTTCAAAGGCATTTGTGCGCTTGTTTTATTTTTGTGTATTCTCAAAGGCCCTAGTTACGAGCAACTTGATCAAACTAAATTGTAGAGCTTTTTCCTTTGAATAAAGTAAATTTAGTATCAATATTCATATTAAAACTTGTCACAGTTCATTTTAGTTATAGAACTTTAACGGGTAGTTATTGTTTCGTAACATTTTTGGTGACCCCGACGTGACTTGTGATAGTGGTTTGATATTATGGATCGACTCAAGAAGATGCGTACGCCTGTGCGGGCTTCGTTTACCAGGACACTACATGAGGTCAAGCAGGAGCTTGCTGAAGCTTCCCCAGATGAAGACACCTTGTCTCTGAAGTTAGCAAAACTGGAGAAGGTTATGACCGATCTGAGGCAGCTGGACTCTAAATATTTAGAAAGTCTTCTGGATGATGACTGTAGTGACGAGGATTATTCCATGGAAAGCGAAGCCATTGAGGGCTATGAAGATCGTTTGGCAGAGGTAAGGAGTAAAGTTGGCAGAGCTCTCACTTATGTAAATAGAGATGTCAGTGTACCAACGTGTGGGGTTGACAGCCGGTCCAATCGGACATTTACTCTACCTAAGATAGAACTTAAGAAGTTTGATGGTAAACTGACAGGGTGGTTGACATTCTGGTCACAGTTTAAGAAAGTGCACGAGGACACCGAGATTCATGATTGTGACAAATTTCAGTATTTGGTCCAGTCAATGATAAGTGGAACTCGTGCTAGCGAGCTTGTCGATAGCTACCCTCAGTCAGGCGAAAACTATGCGAGGGTAATAGTTGCACTGAAAGAAAGATTCGGTAAGGAGGATCTCTTAATTGAAGTTTATGTTAGAGAGCTGCTGAAGTTAGTAATCAGCAACGTCTCTAACAAAGAGAAACCAACGCTTTCCAGCATCTTTGATAAAATAGAAGGTCAGTTAAGGGCATTAGATACACTGGGTCTGACTACCGATAAATGTGCTGCAGTACTATTTCCTCTTGTAGAGTCAAGTCTACCTGATGAAACTCTTAGGATTGGCTGAGAAGCTCGTTATCGTCTCGAGGAGCGATACACGGTGGGGCAGGTGAAAAGCGCCTATCGTGTCTAATGAATTCCTCAACAGAGAAGTTGAAAGCGAAGTAAGGATAGATCTAGCCAAATCTGAGTTTGTACCGGTACATGGAGCTAGAGACATGAAGAAAGGCGACAAGACTAAACATGACGTTTATGATCTTGTTGTGCCTACAGCTGCAGCGCTATTTAATGGCGATAGTGTGAAGTGTGTATTTTGCGAGAAACATCACGAAAGTCGTGATTGTGTTCGGGCACAAGACATGTCCATCGCCGATAAGAAACACAAACTCACACAGAATAAATGTTGTTTTTACTTGTCTCCACTCTAATCATGTATCCAAGAAATGCAAAGCTGTCATTAGATGTTCTCTGTGTGCTAAGAAACATTTGGTTTTGATGTGTCCTGAATTGCCTTCTCATAAAAATATGAGAAGTCTCATACCTACGTCTACTAGTGTGGAGAAGACAGTGCAAAGTTCAATGTCAAACCAGATCTGTACAAGTGACATTGTTCTTATGACTCTGTTGGTTGATGTTGTTACTAACGGAGAGTCAAGGACAGTTAGAGCTCTTATTGATACTGGATCTCAACGCTCGTATGTACTGAAGTCAACAGCAGATCAGCTTGGATTTGTATCCCATGGTAAGGAGACAATCACACATTCATTGTTTGGTGGTACCAACACCGAGCCCAAGTCTCATGATAAGTTTCAACTCCAACTCTCGAAGCCTGGGAGGTTATCTAGTAGGCCTATTTCCATTGATGTCCTAAGTCAAAGTAAGATTTGCGGGAAAATACCACGAGTTGCTAAAGGAGAATGGATGAATCAATTGAGAACTAATCATATTTGGGTTAGTGATATAGGAAAGGGTAGGCCTAGTGACATTGAATTGTTACTTGGAGCTGATGTATACGGACAGATACTCACTGGACGTATATACAAGTTGGACAATGGTATGACAGCAGTAGAAACGGAACTAGGTTGGACGCTGATGGGACGTATTAGAACCCAGGCTGAAGATACAAACGTATCAATGTTAGTGACATCTATGAAAGTCAGTGATGCATCTGTTGCAGAGTTATGGGAGCTAGAATCCATTGGTATTAGCGATCCTATAGAGAGGGTTACCAAGGAAGAAGCCGCGGCTGCAACGAAAGATCATTTTCTGAAACAGTGTCGCGCACAGAAGAGGGAGAGGCTCTGGTGGCTTTACCCTGGATTGACGGTCACCCCCCTCTACCTACAAATAGGGAAGTTGCCGGAAAAAGGCTTGTTGTTGCCTCAAATCAATTAAAGAAAGAAGGGAAACTGGAACTTTATGGGAGAATTTTTAAAGACTGGCTTCAAGAAGGGATAATCGAGGAAGTACCTGATGCGGAGATAGAAACACCAAGTCACTATTTGCCTCATCGTCCAGTTTTCAAGCCAGATAGTCTCACAACGCCAGTTCGCCCTGTATTTGATGCATCAAGTAAATGCAACAAGTCACCCTCCCTAAATGATTGTCTGGAGAAGGGATCGAACCTCATAGAGTTGATACCTTCAATGATAACAAGATTCCGAGAGAAGAAAATTGGAGTCACTTCAGACATTCGTAAGGCATTTCTCATGATTGAAATACACAAGAAGGACAGAGATTTTCTGCGGTTTTTATGGTGGGAGAGTGATTATGAAGCGCCATTTAAGGTGTTTCAGACACAAAGAGTAGTTTTTTGGACTCAACTGTAGTCCATTCTTACTTGGTAGTGTCATAGATTATCACTTGAACAACCAAGTACCTGAAGATAAAAGTCCCATTGCCAAGAAACTTCAAGATTCGCTCTATGTTGACAATTGTGTAACTTCCGTCGATAGGCCTACAGTAGAAGAAGTTTGCCAATTTCGGGAGGAATCAGTAAAACTGTTTGAAGACGCTAAGATGGACCTAAGAATGTGGAAATATTCGAAAGATGAAGACTCTGAAATGGAAGACGGCAGAATAACTTCTGTTTTGGGGTTGAATTGGGATCGTCATCTGGACAGTTTGAGTGTTGATATACCCAGCATCGAATCTGTTCAGGAAGTGACAAAACGAACAATTTTATCTATGACTCAAAAGATTTTCGACCCACTAGGAATATGTTGCCCAGTAATACTGCTACCAAAACTAATGCTGCAAGAAATGTCCATTAGTCAGATGGGATGGGATGTACTCCTGGATGAAGAATCTACAATGAAGTTTCTAAAATGGCTAAACGAGATTCGATTCTTATCGAATATTAAAATTCCAAGACACATAGCGAACGTAGGAAGCTATGTGAGTTCACAGTCGTTCCATACGTTTTGTGATGCAAGTGGATATGCATATGCTGCAGTAGTTTTCTCAGAACAGAGTCGCCTGAGGAGTTGCTGTACAACTTATACAAGCTAAATCAAGAATAGCCCCGCTGAAGAAATCAACAATACCTCGATTGGAGTTAATGAGCTGTCTAATTGGAAGTCGTTTATCGGAATCAGTACAGAAATCTTTTGCATATAGAAGACAAAACTGATTTCCATTTTTGGAGTGATTCAACGACAGCGTTAGCATGGATACGGAGGAATGATGAATGGGGCACTTTCGTTGGAAATCGGGTAAAAGAGATATGCAATCTCACTAAACGGAAAATTGGAGGCATGTACCAGGCTCTCTCATCCTGCTGATCTTCCATCCAGAGGAAGCAGCTCACAAGACCTTGTACATTCGAGATGGTGGGAGGGACCGGAGTGGCTCAAAGAACAGCTTCACAATGGCCAGTGGGAGAAACTAAATTCAACGAGGAATTAGTGTTCTCTGAACAGAAAAAGAAAGTAATGAACGCCATGCACGTGACAACCGGTGAAGACGACCCATGGAACATAACAAGGTTCTCATCATACAATCGGTTAGTGAAGGTCACAGCATGGATGCAGAGATTTATTAACAAGTCTCGCAAGAAGATTAGTGCCAAGGGTGCACTGACAGTCGACGAGCTCAACGCAGCAGGAAGAGATCTACTAATCAACATTCAACAGGAATCTTTTCGTTATGAAGGAGAAGTGGCTTGCGGTCTTCAAGTATTTAAAGGGGTAGACGGACTATTACGAGTGAAGACAAGACTCGCTATGAAAGATGATATCATTGATTTCATATTCCCTGTGCTACTACCGTCCAAACATCTAGTGGTGAATATGATCATCAGAGAAGAACATCTCAAGAACAGTCACGCAGGAGTACAGTTTCTAATGGGAAAATTGCGAGAAAAATATTGGATTGTGAAAAGCAGACAAACAATAAAAAGAATCTGTTTTGAAATGTCCAAGATGTAGAAGATTTGCAGCCAAGAGTTCAACGACTTACCCAGCTCCATTACCTCAAGACAGAGTAACCACCGCAGCAGTGTTTCAGATTGTTGGAGTGGACCTAGCTGGCCCAATGTATCTTAAGGATAAGAGTAAAGTTTGGCTAGTGTTGTTTACATGTGGCAGTATACCGAGCTATTCACTTGGAACTTGTAAGCTCACTCAGCACTGAGGCTTTTATTCAGTCAGTAAGAAGATTTGTGGCTCGCCGAGGAAGGCCCACTACGGTCTATAGCGACAACGCGACCAATTTTGTTGGGTGTGCTAATGCTCTTCAAGAGTTGGACTGGGATAAGGTGAAGAATGAATTCGCAGTGGACAAGATTCACTGGAAATTCAACCCTCCATCAGCAGCATGGTGGGGAGGATGGTGGGAGCGTCTCATTCGCTCAGTAAAAGGAATACTCAAGCGCGTGCTAGGAAAGTCTTCTTTGAACTACGAAGAGCTTTCTACAGTATTGTGTGATGCTGAGGCAGTCATCAATGGGAGACCTCTCACCTACATTACAGACAACATAGACGATTTGATACTTTAACTCCGGCGATGTTTCTGAATGATATTCGCGAACAGAACGTGCCAGATTTAGATATGTTGGAATCTGAAGGTTTCCAACGCCGTTTCCGTTATAGACAAATTGTCCGTGACCATCTACGAAGCCGATTTAGGAAAGAGTATTTGGGACAACTGGTACAACGCGGGAAGGCAAGTGAACGACACAGGAAACTATCAGTCGGCGAGATTGTGCTTGTGGGAGCCGACAATAAAAAGAGACTGGACTGGCCAATGGCAAAAGTGTTGGATCTTCTACCCGGCAATGACGGATACGTCAGAGTGGCTCGGGTGAAGACGCAGCATGGAATCTTGGTGCGTCCTATACAACGGTTATATCCCCTAGAAGTGTCAAATCTTCCCGACCTACAACGCAGTGAAGATGATGCAATTCGCACACGAGCCGCAAGAGTGATGTCAACATACCCACAGTAGACTGTCATGGTCAAAATATTATTGTTTCATTTGCTGTCATTATTATGTCAAAATGAAAGGTGGGAGTATGTTGGAAATGTAGACTTAAAAGATGAGATGGCAGTGGCCATTCATTATATTTCAAAGGCATTTGTGCGCTTGTTTTATTTTTGTGTATTCTCAAAAGGCCCTAGTTACGAGCAACTTGATCAAACTAAATTGTAGAGCTTTTTCCTTTGAATAAAGTAAATTTAGTATCAATATTCATCTTAAAACTTGTCACAGATCATTTTAGTTTATAGAGCTTTAACGGGTAGTTATTGTTTCGTAACTTTTTACTTAATTGAATACAGTTTACCGCAATACTCTATCACGAAAGGTACACGTGATAAAAAATCAAGCATCTTTTTCATCGTTAAATGGCGTCGCGACGCCCCCGACGCCCTCTGAAGCGTACCAGGACCTGCAAAGTAGATGCAAAAAACTTGAATGATATTACTTAATTGAATACAGTTTACCGCAATACTCTATCACGAAAGGTACACGAGATAAAAAATCAAGCATCTTTATCAACGTTTTAGGGCGTAGTGACGCCCCCGACGCCCTCTGAAGCGTGCCAAGACCTGCAAGGTAGGTTCTAAAAACTTGTATGCTATTACTTAATAGAATACAATTCACCGCAACATTCTAGCACGAAAGGTAAACGAGATAAAAATTCATTACTCTTTTCGGAAACCGTTTTAGGGCGTCGCGACGCCCCGACGCCCTTTCAAGCATACCAGGACCTGCAAGGTAGGTTCAAAAAATTTAATTGCTATTACTTAATAGAATATAGTTTACCGCAATACTCTATCACGAAGGTACACGAGATAAAAAAACATCACTCTAAAAAACGTGATAGGGCGTCGCGACGCCCCCGACGCCCTCTGAATCGTACCAGGACCTGCAAGGTAGGTTCAAAAGACTTGAATGATATTACTTAAATGAATACAGTTTACCGCAATACTCTATCACGAAAGGCACACGTGATAAAAAATCAAGCATCTTTATCAACGTTAAAGGGCGTCGCGACGCCCCCGACGCCCTCTGAAGCCTACCAGGACCTGCAAGGTTGGTTCTAAAAACTTGTATGCTATTACTTAATAGAATACAATTCACCGCAATACTGTATCACAAAAGGCACATGCGATAAAAAATAATCCCTCTTTAAAAAGCGTTATAGGGCGTCGTGACGCCCCCGACGCCCTCTGAAGCGTGCCAAGACCTGCAAGGTAGGTGCTAAAAACTTGTATGCTATTTCTTATAGAATACAATTCACCGCAACACTCTAGCACGAAAGGTACACGAGATAAAAATTCATTCCTCTTTTCAGAAAACCGTTTTAGGTCGTCGCGACGCCCCCGACGCCCTCTGAAGCGTGCCAGGACCTGCAAGGTTGGTGAAAAAACCTTGTATGTCATTACTTAATAGAATACAGTTTACCGCAATACTCTATCACGAAAGGCACATGAGATAAAAAATAATTCCTCTTAAAAAACGTTATAGGGCATCGCGACGCTCCCGACGCCCTTTTTAAGCATACCAGGACCTGCAAAATAGATGCCAAAAATTTGTTTGCTCTTACTTAACAAAATATAGTTTACCGCAACACTCTATCACGAAAGGCACACGAGATAAAAAATCATCCCTCTTAAAAAACGTGTAAGGGTGTCGCAACGCCCCCGACGCCCTCTGTAGCATAGCATGGCCTGCAAGGAAAGTGCAAAAAACTTGTATCCTACTACCTAATAGAATTCAACTTACCGCAAAACTCTTCCACGAAAGATGCACGGGATACCTGTTGCCCCCCTACTATCACGGTTTCGATACTCGATCAAGATTGGGCACCCAGTTTTACATTTCCAACTCACAGGACAAGCCTGCTAGACAACTCTTTCACAATTCATGCTATACGCACTTGGAATGCTCTGCCAGTTGAGATAAGAAACATTTACCATCAAAATTATCATGCATTTAAAAACGAGACCTATAAATACTATCTACATGCCCACTTAATATACTTTAAAGCAGCGATCAACCAGCTCCCTATATACTGCTGTCACATATTTATATAAAAAAAAAATTATTATTTATTTATAAATTAATTTATATTATATGTTTTACCTTTGGCTTTATAGTAGGCGACTATGACGCTGTATGTTAGTACTTTAGACAGAAATTAAAAAAAGTGACTTCACCGGGGATCGAACCCGGGACCTTAGCTGTCCGGGCTATGCTCTTACCAACTGAGCTATGCAGCCACCAATTTAATTCTGTCTAATTCTGTCTGCAATAAGTGAAATAAGTGCAATCCTCTCTACACACGTTATTAACAATGTATAAACAGACCAAGAATTATACAGAATAAGATTGGTGCCTGGATAGCTCAATTGGTAAGAGCAAGGCCCGGAAAGCCTAGATCCCGGGTTCGATCCCCGGTGTAGTCACTTTTTTAATTTCTGTCTAAAGTACCTACATACATATATCATAAAAATAAAATAAAATAAATACATAATAACTTTCCCACAAAACAAATAAATTCAAAACTTGTTTGTATCGACACAATATTACCATATTATGTTTACGTGTAAAATGATTTTTTTAATTTTTTTACATAACTAGATTTAAATCCATAATTTGCATAACATTACCATTTTCCTATAAAATTTTAACTTCGCAATAATTATGTTACTCCTAATGTATTATTACATAATTTAGTTTGTATTAGTTAGTTTAGTATGATGTTTAGATTATTTTTAGCTCTTTAGTTGCACATTTAACTTGTGTGATTATCATAGTATTTTAATACATTTCAATATTTTCTTAAATTCTGTAATGTCATGATGTGTTGTAATTAAGAAGTGGTTGGATGGAAGAGAAGGCTTAACAGGCCTTAATCCCGCCATCAATACAGACGCAATATCTCTTTCTCTCTCTCTCATTCTCCAGCTTCACTATTACTGATAGCATTGATACCCTGTTCCCAATATAATATTTGGAGGTACTTGACTTCTTCTGAAAACACACAGACACAGATATATTCGCGATTGAGAATCACTTCGTGTTCGTACCAATTTCGAATCCATTATTTTAAAACCTGGTAAGAAAGATCATTGTGATTGAAATCTACGGGTTGTTTACTATTATAACATGCGTTATCAGACACAGTAAAACATTATTGAAATCAGATCGGTATAACTTAGTTACGATTGCACCACATTTGTTGTGGTTTAGATTCAATACGTGTATGTAGATTTTGACAGTTTCGTTTTATAATACTTTCACATTTTCTTTATATAACACCTCGAACCCACCTTCAATAATAACCTTCAATAAACTAGTATAATGAGATTTCATTTCCAGTTTAGCCGCGGTCGTTGAACCGGTTCTCACTCGAACACCGAAGTTAAGCAACATCGGGCGTGGTCAGGGGTAGAGTGGGTGGACGCTTTGACCTGAAACACACGTATAATCGCTGGCTAGAGAAGACGAGGGTTCGAAACCTTGTTTGACGGCTTCGTTCTCTTTGACGTCTGCTCGGCAGTCCGGGTTAGTGGAGGAACCTATAGACTGTCAAGGTCACACCGTCGTTTCGGATGAGACGTAAAGCCGTTAGTCCCCTTGGTACTTTTCGAAAGGAGTAGGCTACGTGCCGGTATTGAGTTTCCCCTCTTCACTGCTTCATCATCATGCATCGTTGTAAAAAAAATCAGTTATTACACCGGTCACTGTAAAATGGCATAATATGCTGTATGTGGCCAATTCATAAATTAATAAATAAATAAAATAATGTCATCAAGGTAAAATTAAAATTAACTAAATGAATTTTTAGAACCCAAAGTAAGAAAATTTGATAAATAAAATAAAATCGGAATGGACACACCCAAGTTCAAATTTTTAAAAGTTGCGCGTTTCAGCGAAAAATGAACAAACAATTTGAAAGAGATATTTGTAACAACATTTTTTTTTCATAACAGTATTTGATATTTTGGTTGGACATTAAAGTCATTTTTTTAAGTTTCGTTAAAGTTTAAAATAAACGGCTACATTTACAACATAATTTGTAAAGCAAAAATGTAAACTTTTGAACAAGCTTAACTTTGAGATTAAAGTTTAACATGGACTATCTAACGTCCAGAAACTTCTTGCCGGTAAGTTATCCAGACACACAAGATAGTTTAGACCTGAGCAAGGTTAGCAAGGTCTACTAAATCTCCTAGCGCCCGCCGCTCCACTCGCTCGCCGGAGGTGGTTCGCAGAACGTACGCTAGGAGATTCAGTGCACGTTGGCCTCCACTCGCCATCAATCACTCCCCCCGTACCCCCAGCACCACCAAACATTCAACATCATCCTTGTGAAGGGGAACTGCCAGCAAAAAAAAACGAGTCAATCGGTCGTCGTTTTCGTTTTTGTCATGAGAAACACTCACTCACTCACGTACGGACGGACGGACGGATGGATGGATGGATGGATGGATGGATGGATGGATGGATGGATGGATGGATGGATGGATGGATGGATGGATGGATGGATGGATGGATGGATGGATGGATGGATGGATGGATGGATGGATGGATGGATGGATGGATGGATGGATGGATGGATGGATGACAGCGCCGTCAGATGCGCAAGATAAGCTCCCACGTGTTCACCACGTGCGCCAGCTAGGCCCGCCTCCCAGCTCCGCCTGATATAAATACAACAGCCGCTGTGCAGTCCGTGTCTTTGTGCCTCTAGGGTGGGCCTACTCGCATCAAGATGTGCCGCTGTCTCGCCTTCCTGGTCGTTCTGCTTGGGGCAGGGTTGGCGCTCGCAGTCACCCCGACAGTAACAGTAACCGCCAATTTGACATCCGCGCCCAGGATTAAGGTAGTAATAATATATTTGTGGTAAGCCTGCCCAGGGTGCAATTCATGCCCCTCTTCAGGTGTCTAACTAGGTATGTTGCGGATAGGACAATTGTAAAGGAATGTCCAAGGACTGTTTGAGTGGACTCAATCCCTTGCATTCGCACACAACACTCAATTCACTTTTCATTATTTTCGCCAATCTTTTTTTAGACCCCCCCCCCTTTTTTATTTGGATCATTAATTAATTTAATTTCATCTCCATTTTGGATTTTGTTCCAAAATTATCGTCTTATTATAGGTCTAGGCCTACATTGTGGTAAGTTTATTATTTCAAACTTTACTTTAACTGTTTCATTAGGCCCATTTTATTTGCATTTGTAATTTGAATTATTTAGTTGTTCTCCTTTGAGAATCAGTTTTTTTAACTAAATAGGATAGACATTAAATAAATAAATTTCTCTGGGCCTACAATTCAAAGTACAATATGTGTAATAGATTGTTTTTCCAAAATTTGTTAATTTTACGGTGATGATAACTTTTGTTGTCTTACGTCTCTATTAATAAACCACAATGAACTTAGACTATTCGAGACGATGAGTGGTGAAAGATGACGTTGAAGGACGATTACAAAAAAAACATGTCAAACCAGCGCCCGAATCGTATATACCGCCTCGACGAGTACTAACAATGCGAAACATGGAAAACAACTGAAAGCTAAGTGCAGTTTGCACGCAAATCAGCTCAAAGTAGAAATAATGTGTGTAAATTTTACTATTGTGTTGTCTAAAATGTCATGCAAAAATTATAATAGAACAATATCAATATAAACAAGAATGTTAATAAAAACGTTTTAGATACAGTGTTTATTGATTACTGAATATCTGACAGTCTGTTGTTGATTAATAACCTTGGATAACAAAAAAACTTGATATTGCAGGTTATAGTGTTTACCCAACCGATTCAAAAGTAGGTTGTGTTTATATCTGTAGCTATGGAGACTAGTGATTTCGTATAAAATCTCGTAGCAACAGTTATTTGATTTACAACCCCGTCTGGGCCCGGGGTAGAATTGGCCCAGAGAATGGCTCTGCTAATCGTAAAAGGCGATTCAAGAGAAAAAGTCCACCTCGCAAACATCAGCTAGTATGAAGGGTAGTATTTTACTTCCCGAAAATAGAGGCGAGCTCTGGCAATCGTCGTCGGGGACCTTGCCCCCTTCCCTTGACGACCCCTCGACGACGATGACGATAATAACACCACGAACGATTACGAAGACAATGACGACCGCGACGTGAGAACCCCCACCCCCTTTCCACCTCTTACTCGTGGCTGGTTCTGACCAGCATGGGTCCCTCCTCCCCCCTCCACCCCTAGGTTAGAGTGGTGCATATTATGACCTAACGGTTGACGCGTCCTTAATCCAAACAAACCAAACTTACAAGAAAACATGTGGTAAGGTAACTTTTATAGTAGCCACCTAATCAGTGAGTTTTAATTAAAAAGACGATCGTTATCAATATAATAAACACCTCTCATTAACCTATCACACACATCAATGTCTTATTTCAGAAAGCCGGGAGTAAAAAAAAGAAACACTATTGGCGAAAACATGCTTTCAATAATCAGTATTGGTTAAATTTGGCTCTAAACATTGATTTGAAATTATTTACTACAATTCAGAAATTAAAAAAGTCCGCCCCAACCGGGAATCGAACCACGGATCTCCCGCATTACAGACAGGCGTCTTAACCACTAGACCATCAGGACGGGTACATTTTAGCCTCTGAATTGTAGTTGCATTATACATCTGAATGGATGGAACAGTACTGCAACGAATATCTGCTGCCTTTGAACTGACCACCAAACATTAATTATAATGTATTACCTTTACGCAGGTATGAGCGAGGGTTTATTTCTCGATTTGTTTAGTCGGAAAACACTCCCGTAGGTGTAATTGATATTATTTACTACAATTCAGAAATTAAAAAAGTCCGTCTAGTGGTTAAGACGCCAGTCTGGGATGCGGGAGATCCGTGGTTCGATTCCCGGTTGGGGCGGACTTTTTTAATTTCTGAATTGTAGTAAATAATATCAATATCACCTACGGAAGTGTTTCCCGACTAAACAAATCGAGAAATTGATTTGAAAGTTGAAGAAGTTGATCGTGAAAGGTGAGAAAAGAGGCGAAGCTCATTCAGCTAGTAAGTATGGGAGTATTGAACCTTTGTGTATGACTGAACTCCTCGAAACTAAAGACGACAATAATGACACGATCTGTGAAACAGACGGCGACAAAAAGACCTGACCTGATGAAAACCTGATCTGAAACAAAATATTAATCATAATTTACTGATCTTTAATCGCTGTATCCCTTTTATCCCACAAATAACAGAAAAAATTATTAAAATACAGACAAACCTAACACAATCAAAAGCAATGAGATCTGAAAGAAATACCAAGCTTATTGTACCCTCCTACATTTTCGTAATCACATTAATTCACTTTGCCCTGTGAATGCATCATTGCAAAGCGTGGCAAAATGTTATTTGCAACTATTGTTTTAAATGTAAAAGTTCGTGCAAATTTATTTTGTCTTGACAGGATTGCAGTCACAAGGCAAAGTGAATAATTATGTGATTTCAAAAATTGTAGAAGGGTACATAAGCTAAGCATTTCTTTTAGATCTCATTGCTTTTGATTGTGAAAGGTTTTTGGCTGTATTTTTACACGTTTTTTAACGTTCCATTGCAAAATTATTTGTTAAAATATAATAATTTTATCAAAGTCAATTTTTCGCTGTGGTATTACTAAATACGAATTTATTGGATGTGCGTAGCGAGCGAAGCGAAGATTCCATTTAACTACACTGGGGAAAAAAATCCGCAATGTTTTTTTTTTTCTCTGTTTGTATTATTGTGTGTCTGTTAACACGATTCCAGCTAAACCTATACTCTAATTGCGATTAAATTTTATGGAGGCCTTCGAAATCTCTGAACTTAGAACTACCACGTTTTTGAGCGCAATCGAAAAAGTATTTCTCGTAAAAATCGCAATTTTACGATTTTTTTCGATTTTTAAAAAATTTCTTCGACTTATAACACCTACATGCTTTATCCGATTGCAAAGATTTTTTCACTGAACCTTTATTTTATGAATTAATATATTCTTGTGAAATCTGAGCGTAATCAAAAAATTATTTCTAATAAAAATCGCAATTTTCGATTTTTTCGATTTGTTAAATTTCTTCTACTTATAACACCTACATGCTTCATCTGGTTGTAATGATTTTTCCACAGAACCTTAATTTTATGAATTAATATATTCGCATGAAATTTGAACGCAATCGAAAAATCATTTCTCATGAAAATCGATATTTTACGATTTTTTCAATTTTTAACATCACTTCGACTTATTACACCTACATACTTTATCCGATGGTAATGATTTTTTCACAGAACCTAAATTTTATAAATTAATATATTCGTGTGAAATTTGAGCGTAATCGAAAAATTATTTGTTGAAAAAATCGCAATTTTACACTATTTTCGTTTTAAAACTTACGCTCATCCATCAACGCAGCGGGACTTAAGCGTTTTTCAAGTTTTATTTTATTGTATGAGCGTAGCGAGCGAAGCGAAGATTCCATTTCACTACACTGGAGAAAAAAATACGGAATGTTTTTTTTCTCTTTTTTTGTATTTTTGTGTGTCTGTTAACACGATTCCGGCTAAACCAATACTCCAATTGCGATGAAATTTTCCAGAGGCCTTTAAAATCTTTGAACTTAGAAGTGCCACATTTTTTGAAGCAATCGAAAAATTATTTCTCATGAAAATAGCAATTTTACGATTTTTTTCGATTTTTAAAAACATTCTTCGACCTATAACACTTACATGCTTTATTCGATTGTGATGAATTTTTCACAGAACCTAAATGTTTTTCAATTTTTATATTCGTGTAAAATTTGAGCGCAATCAAAAAATTATTTCTTATGAAAATCACAATTTTACGATTGTTTTAGATTTTTAAAACATTTCTTCGACGAATAACACCTACATGCTTTATCCGATTGTATCGATTTTTTCACCGAACCTTGATTTTATGAATTAATATATTTATGTTAAATTTGAGCGCAATCAAAATATTATTTTTTATGAAAATGGCAATTTTACGATTTGTTTCGATTTTTTAAAACATTTCTTCGACTTATAACACTAACATGCTTCATTCGATTGTATAAATTTTTCACAGAACCTAATTTATGAATTAATATATTCGTGTTAAATTTGAGCGCAATCGAAATATTATTTCTTATGAAAATCGCAATTTTATGACTTTCATCGATTTTTAATACATTTCTTCGACTTATAACACCTACATATTTTATCCGATTATAATGATTTTTTCACAGAACCTTAATTGGATGAGCGTAGCGAGCGTAGCGAGCGAAGCGAAGATTCCATTTCACTACACTGGAGAAAAAAATCCGGAATGTTTTTTTTTTTTTTTTTCTTTTTTTTTTGTATTTTTGTCTGTTTGTCCACACGATTCCGGCTAAACCGATACTCCGATTGCGATGAAATTTTATGGAGGCCTTCGAAATCTCTGAACTTAGAACTGCCACATTTTTGAGCGCAATCGGAAAATTTGTTCTCATGAAAATCGCAATTTTACGATTTTTTTCTTTGACTTATAACACCTACCTGCTTTATCCGATTTTAATGATTTTTGCACAGAACCTTTATTTTATGAATTAAGATATTAGTGTAAAATTTGAGCGCAATCGAGAAATTATTTCTTATAAAAATCGCAATATTTCAATTTTTTTACCAATTTCGATTAATTAAAAAAAATTAAAAAAATTAAGTGAATTTTTAATTTAATTTAATTTAATTTAAAAAAATTAAACTTAGTAATGATTTTGCCACAGAACAAAAGAAAATTCGCATAACACATGGCAGCTCAATGCACCAATTACGCTCATCCAACAACGCGGCGGGACTTAAGCGTTTTCCTAGTATTATGGAGGACATCATGGAAAATGTATTTTTTCGGAAACCCCACAACACTATGAAGGCCTAACTCTTTTTCGAATCCCCGGGGGAATTATGAGTCGATGAGCTTTTTGGATGAGCGTAGCGAGCGAAGCGAGCGAAGCGAAGATTCCATTTCACTACACTGGAGAAAAAAATCCGGAATGTTTTTTTTTTCTTTCTTTCTTTTTTTTTTTTTGTATTTTTGTCTGTTTGTCCACACGATTCCGGCTAAACCGATAATCCGATTGCGATGAAATTTTATGGAGGCCTTCGAAATCTCTGAACTTAGAACTGCCACGTTTTTGAGCGCAATCGGAAAATTTTTTCTCATGAAAATCGCAATTTTACGATTTTTTTTCAATTTTTAAAAAATTTTTCGACTTATAACACCTACATGCTTTATCCGATTGTAATGATTTTTTCGCAGAACCTTAATTTTATGAATTTATATATTAGTGTTAAATTTGAGCGCAATTGAAAAAAATATTTATCATAAAAATCGAAATTTTACAGGTTTTTTCTTTTTTTAAACAATTCTTTGACTTATAACACCTTCATACTTTATCCGATCGTAATCATTTTTTCGCAGAACCTTTATTTTATGAATAAATATACTATTGTAAAATTTGAGCGCAATCGAGAAATTATTTCTTATGAAAATCGCAATTTTACGATTTTTTTAACAATTACGATTAATTAAAAAAAATAAAAAAAATAAAGTTAATTTTTAATTTAATTTAATTTAATTAAAAAAAAATTTCAACTAAGTAATGATTTTGCCACAGAACAACAGAAAATTCGCATAACACATGGCAGCTCAATGCACCAATTACGCTCATCCAACAACGCGGCGGGACTTAAGCGTTTTCCTAGTTTAATGAATTAATATATTGGTGCGAAATTTGAGCGTAATCGAAAAATAATTTCTCATGAAAATCGCAATTTTACGTTTTTTTTTTTTAATTTCTTCGACTTATAACACCTACATGCTTTATCCGATTGGAATGATTTTTTACAGAATCTTAATTTTATGAATTAATAATATTTAAGTGTGAAATTTGAGCTCAATCAAAACATAATTTCTGATGAAAATCGCATTTGTTTGTATATATAAAAAAAAATTACGCTCATCCAACAACGCGCCTGAAAAAGCGTTTGCGAAGCTTCCTAGTTTATTTTGTCAATTGGTCCAAATACTTGCTTTGTGAACACAATGTAGGTGAACATTGTCAAGTATAACTATAGTTAGGCTTACTTGTAGATTACTTGCGTATAAAAGGCTTATATTGAAACCTTTATTTGGAAGATCCAGCATACTTTTCAACTTTTTCTTTCAAAAGGCACTACATAACCTACTATTACGTTAATGCCCATGTAAAATATGAACGTTGTAGCTCTACCCGTTTGGTCAGAAACGCTGGGCAATTGAAACTGATGAATTAGACAGTAACTAACATCCTTTAAAGTGATTTTGAGCATGTTTCAAGCAATTTTTTCACCAAAAGGAAGAAGGAATGTTCGTATCCCAACCAAATTTTTCATGTGCTGTCAAGTACCTAAATCCCCCCCGATTTTGATTGTTTTCAAGTCCACATCACGTTTCATGACGGTTGGGTAACACCTCGAAATCCCCCAACTTTACTTGCTGTATAAGGTGCCTGATTGTGTAGCGCGCAACGGCTTGGCTGCGGCGCCCTAACGGGCACCTAGATGTGGTAGCCCAAGAAAATATTGCAGTTTACAAACTTTGCGTGCTTACAAATCGTTCAATGTTTCCCCTGTAGACTGTCATTTAATCACGAGTTTAAAATGGCCCCAAACCTGACCAAATATAGATAACATTCTTATTTTGTGTTTTTAACCACTTTGGTCTTTAACCACAGGTCTTGTAGCCTGAATTTACCAAGATTTTGATCATGATCTTGATATTAGAAGTGGAATGAGTTTCTTTACTTCCGGCAAAAAAAAAAATATTATAAAAATTAGCACATACTTCCGATACTCCGTTTTATTTTAACATTTCCCCATTTGGACATCCCCGGGGCAAAAAGTTATAGTCAGTTCTTTTTATATGATGATTGATAAATAGGATCATTCCCGATTATTCTAACCCCATTCAATATTTCAACTTTTCCGGTAATCCACAAAATTTCAATTTTTCCGCTTTAGCTCAAAGTTTCCCGTCATATATTTTGTGGTTGCTCTTTATATAAAGAAAACGAAAATATCAAATATTTCCACAGTGGTTCACATTATGTACTATTCTTCTGCCAAATGCCTTACTCGGCTGCTAAGACAAATTTATAGTGCGGTAATGACCGTCGATGAAGAGAGGACAAGGGATGATTTTTGTCTTTAGTTTTAAAAAGGGTGGGTTAGAGTGTATAAAAATAACATGATAACATTATATCAGTTATTATTGTAAAGGTGTTTCTAATGTGGTGCTATGTTGTGTCTCTGTCTAGACGGCCTCTGATTGGTGGGGATACCCACGTTTCATTCCGACGAGAGGCGAACCATGGCCGAAGCCTCAGAGCATCATCTTCCACGAGGAAGGCTTCATGGTGCTCAGACCTTCTATCTTCACTTTCAAGGTCAGTCAATGACATCAGAATGCATGTTACAGAGTGGTATTAAACCTGTTATAGGGTGCGATGTATGCCGCTAGGTATGTTGCGGATAGGCCAGTTGTGAAGGGATGTCCCTTGCATCGCATTAACTCTTGAGGTAAATTTCGTGGCAGGTCACGACAGGATTCGAATCCGGACCTGTCGAATCCGAGTCAAGCGCTAAGCGCTCTAGCCAACACTGCAGTGTGCGTAGGTAGATTTCTCTTGGGTGCATACGAAATACGAAAAGCTGCGTTCTGCAAACCCATCCAGTTGACGAGATGAAAAACTTTACGTGACTGGATCGTAAGGGATTGCTGATCTTTATGTAAGGGCAGATCGTAATCGGAAATGTCATGTCAGCAAGCTCCAGGGTGACATTTTAATAAACTATTTATAAACGTTATTACGAAATAACTAAAACAGATTCAGGCAGCTTCTTTTCATCGGTTCTTGATGATAATTTTCGGCCAGCTCACTATGGCATATTAAATCGAGTTCACACAATTTCCAGGTAAAACTGAATAACGAATCATTCAGCTCGCCTCTCCTCATATCACATCAGATCAGAGTAGGTAGTCTGTAATCTCAGATAGATTACTCGTTAGCCGGTGGATTGGCTGGGATCAGGTTTCCATAAGGCCTGGTGGGAATCAAAATTGATCCAATCAGCTTTATGTAAGCATCCTGGCCTAGTAAGAAAGTAACTACACATGATCCTATCTCATGAAAAATTATCTACAATTTAATGTTTCTCCGGAAATGCCCTTATGTTATCCAGGCAGAAGCTGTAGCAACCGACAAGGAAGACGAAGAAAGAAAGAAAGAAAGAAAGGAAAGGAAGAAGGAAGAAGTTGTCTTTACAAACAAGAGATT
The DNA here is from genome assembly GCA_024449915.1 of Sweltsa coloradensis. Classification (NCBI taxonomy): domain Eukaryota; kingdom Metazoa; phylum Arthropoda; class Insecta; order Plecoptera; family Chloroperlidae; genus Sweltsa; species Sweltsa coloradensis. Next base: position 542,765 of record JAMZAV010000392.1, read on the forward strand.
TCCTACGTACCCGGGTACTCAAATGATTCGTTGTCGTGGGCTGTTAAGACACTGTGCATTCTATAATGAAACATACATTCCGTACTGTTAATTTTCAACCCGACAGTTTCTCACGTCATGAATTACAGTTGTGTATCGTCGCTTATCCTAATCAACTTCCGCAGGTGAAAGGCGAGAATTGTGACCTCCTGCAGGAAGCTTCGAAGCGCTACTTCCAGTTGATCGCAGACCACGCGCGCACCACTGGTAATCCCGACCTGCCGTTCCTGCAGCGAGAATTCAAGGGATACCTGGACTCTCTGGAGATCAACCTTAAGTCGCCTTGCGAGGACTACCCCTATCTGGACATGGACGAGACTTGTAAGTGGACGTAATCTCGCTTAGCTGATAAACTCATCAATACGCTTCAATGCGCAAGGAAAGGCCTACTCTGTGTGTTCGGAAAATCATCGAGGTTGCTGAAGGCTTAGTTTTTAAGCTTAAAGTTTTCTAACTTTACAAACACGGTTTCATAATATGGATGAAAAAAGGTTAGAAATAAAAATGGTTAGGAGGATCGAGAACCAATATCAGCAGCACCTCCTCTCTTAGTTGTGGCCACGCCTACTCATCCTTAGATTCTACTTACACATTTTCCACCCGACCAGATGAGCTCAACCAACAACCAGGAATTTCTGAATACACTTAGTAAATACTTAAGAGGGCATGGACAAGAATCCGCATAATCCTGAACTTCAAGTGTGCGAGGAAGGTTGATGTGTTGGGTATGTTCGTTAAAGATGAAGCCAATTCTGTAACCTACAGATCACTATTTTCTTGAATGAAGTCAACTTTGCACACGCAGCCAGTTGTTGACAATTGTAAATAATACACATTTTATTAATATCATTTATTGATATCACTGGAAACAACAAACTCGCATAGTCTTATCGAAATAACAACAACAATATTCACAGATAATATCAGATAGTAGTTAATAATGAGAAAAAGAAAATCAAGAATATACTCATCATATTTTAAGATAGCTGGAGAAATAAAATATAATAATACTGTACTTTTATCTGGCCCCTAAAATGTTACGTTGCGTTTACATCCAATAACGTTCTTAAATTGAACTAAATTCCAAGTAACTTCAATAGCTAGAAGTGCATTTTCAACAGAGTAGTCTAAAATGCAAGGTGATAAGTTGATAAATTACCGCTATGTAGAACAATACCAATATCAAGCCAAGTCGAGACGCATTTGAATTGAATCTACCTAGGAAGGGAATGGAATAGAGAATGGCAACTACAGCAAGGTCCGTTGAATTTTGCTTCTCCCTACTCGGTGTTTGAGGAGTGGCCGTGATCGCAGCCGCACTCTAGTAGATTAATGAATAGCACAAACGGTATACCATAAGTTATAGCTACAGTATTCGGTTTGATTTGATTTGTATTGCTTAACGTCCCATATTAATTCACAAAGGCTATTCGAGACGATGAGTGATGAAAGATGAGGATGAAGGATGAATTGAAAGGTTGGAGACGAAACCCGGTACCGGCACGTAGCCTACTTCTTTCAAAAGTACCATGGGTACCAACGGTTTTACATCCCATCCGAAACGACGGTGTAACCTTGACAGTCATATAGGTTTCTCCACTATCCCGGATTGCCGAGCAGACGTCGAGGTGAACCAAGCCGTTTCACTAGCTCTCGAACTCTCCATCTGCTCTAACCAGCTGTATACGTGTGCTTCGAGGCAGAGCGATCACCCACTCTCCCCAAGACCACGCCCGAGACGGTGTTCAAGTGGGAACTGGCTAAGCGACCGCTGCTAAACGGCTGGCATAGTATTCAATATTTTATTCTGATGGTTCATAAGTACATTTTTAGGTAATCGTCAAATTAATTGTTGTTTCAGATGAGCTACAGGTTGACAGCCCAGCCCACGTGGGCAGTGGCGTCTTGAACAGCCCGTCTATCTGGGGAATCCTCAGGGGGTTGGAGACCTTCTCGCAGCTTCTACACCTCGAAGTCAACGGCACTGTTGTAAGTTCTTTACATCTTAATGGCAAGTTTTAACTTCATCGGAAATAAACATTTTGGAGTACAAAAAGAAAACTACTTCCAACCGTTTGGCTTAATCAAGTTTGGGGTAAATATTGTCTACTCACTCTGTCACAAACCGGTTTTAAATAGGAGACATAATAAAGATTCTCACGCACCTTGATGGTACTATGATTGGTACGAAAGTTTAGGATAACTCTCCTTGGGGTTTTAAAAAAATCAAAAATTAATATTGGATATCTATTTTCTTCTAGCTTGTCATCAACAGTTCAACCATCAAAGACTTCCCGCGCTTCCGTCACCGAGGTCTTCTTCTCGATACGTCTCGACATTTCTTCCCCGTCTCTAACATCTTGAAGACTCTAGAGGCGATGGAATACAATAAGATGAACGTGTTTCACTGGCACATCGTGGACGATCCGTCGTTCCCATTTCAAAGCGCCACCTTCCCAGAACTAAGGTAACAATTGAACTAATAAACAATAACAGTAATTGACTTTAACAAATATAATTGTTAAAAATTATAAAGGATATAGACAATAGTATAAGTTTATTGAATTTTAATCTATGTTCTTGTCGTAAAATAAATTAAGGCAGTCAAAACATATTAAAGTATGGGGCGAGACCCCTTGAACCACATCGCAAAAATGATCGGAATTTCAAATTTAAGCTATCTGGAATAATTACTTGAAATACCATTGTGTTCCTGTCAGTTTTGAATCCATAATTTCAGTACAGCATCAAAACACTTGTTAATTTTGTTATAACTTGAAAACGTTTGAAACTTTATATGATATGTTCCATGCACAAAAGTCAATAGCTGCATAATAAATTTCGCCCCACGTTGGGCGCCAATAGAAATGAATGGGAACTATTTCCAAAAATCAAATTTACTGAATTCCAGCGCTCAGGGAGCCTACCACGCCCAGCTAGAGGTGTACTCCCACCAAGACGTGAAGTTAGTCATCGAATACGCTCGACTCAGAGGCATCCGAGTCATTCCCGAGTTCGACACACCCGGACACGTACACTCGTGGTCAGCCATTCCCAACCTGTTGACCCAGTGCTACACGGACGGCAAGCCCAACGGGAAGGTCGGCCCGATTAACCCAATCAACGACTCCGTGTACACTTTCATCCGAGCGTTGTACACGGAGATCATAGAGGTTGGCACCACTTTTCACTTGCGTGATTTCTATACTTGACTATTCACTGCAACCTTGAGTGAATAATGTTACTTTTTCATTTTGCTGCATACAATTAAATTATTTTCACTTTAGTCTAAGGAATCACAGTATCTCGCATTTTACTTTATTTAAACAAATAATTTTCTCCTTATTCTCTTCCAGTTGTTCCCTGAGAAATACTTCCATCTGGGAGGCGACGAGGTTCCCTTCGACTGTTGGAAGAGCAACCCAGATATCACCGCCTTCATGGAGAGTAAAAACATATCTGGCAACTACGGAGCCCTCGAGGAGATCTACGTTCAGCAGGCGGTGGACATCGCCACGTCGCTCAACGCTAGCTCGGTGGTTTGGCAGGAGGTGTTTGACAACGGGGTCAACATCCAGCCAGACACGGTGGTGCACATCTGGACTCTAGATCAGGCTTCAGAACTTGAAAATGTAAGATTTAAGGCATAAAATGTGATGTGTTATCATTTGAAGAGCAAAGTTTGGTTGACGTCCTTCTGTATTGGCTTCCATATTGAAACAAACTCGATATTTACTTGTGATACACTGTTGGCTATAGACTAAATCCCCCCCAAATACCAAAATTAGGGAGGAAAAAACGGCAGCCAAGCTCGCCTTCTAAAGTCTTCGGCTGTGAATGTTGTGAGATATAGAATTGGGCCAACCTTTCATTCTTCCTCCCTTGTTTGGCATTGAAAAGAAGTAAGATCAATTTGCCTGTTGACGAGCGCCAAGCCAACCATTTTCTTGGTAAAAAAAGTAAAAAATTTGAACTCAAAATCATAAAAAAATTACTTGACCATTAACTTTGGTTCATTACGAGAACTTTAAATAGTCAATGCACAGCTCTCGGTAACGGCCAAGCTCCGCCTCTACACGTCTGTAATCCGTTCAGCGGCGTTATACGCATCTCCTGTCTGGGGAGGATGTGCAGCATCCCACCGCAACCGACTACAAGTGGTGCAAAACAAGATTCTTCGTGTGTCCCTTTCTCTCCCTCGCTGGACACGAATGTCTGAGGTTCACGCTGACCTCGGTCTGCAAACCGTCGACCAATGCATTGCTGCACAAGCTGCCAGATTTTACGCATCTCTAGAAACGGTACCAAATCCCCAAGTTTCTGCACCTGCCCACATTGTTCCGAGAAGAAGCAACGTATTCCCGCTCCCCATTGCTGCTCTTGGACCTCGTTTCTTGTCTCCACGTCGTCAGGCACGGCTTCTGCGGGCTCGTCAACGAGTGGTCGAGCCGAGGGGGTGTAGTGGACCCACGACTAAGACCTCATGACGATAAAAATAACTCTCCTTGGATGTCTCTTGTGGGACTTTTCTGCCACGGATGCAAATCGTAGAAGTTTGTTGCCATTTTCAAGTTCCGGCGGTATTTTACCGAAATCAACGGTGCCTGTCACCAATTACCATGCAGCGCAAGGACGCTGTCCATCGCCCAACTCTGGCACACATCAGATTTTTAGTTATAGGTGCTTCGCACCAGGCACTAAAACTACCAGGAGAGAGGCTTCGAGCCCCACGACCATTCCCCAAAACAGAAGAAGATTTAAATAGTCAATGGCAAAGTTATTTTTTATGATTTTGAGTTTAAAATTTTACTTTTTTCTACCACGAAAATGGTTGGCTTGGCGCTCGTCAACAGGCGAAAAAATCTTATTTCTCTTCAATACAAAACTAGGGAGGAAGAATGAAAAGATTGGCTCAATTCTATATCTCACAACATTCACAGCCAAAGACTTTTGAAGGAGAGCTTGGCTGTCGTTTTTTTTTTTTTACAAATTTTTTATTTGGGGGCGATATCACATCTTTTTGCCGTTTGTTTCACATCAAGGCATGAAATACTTGTAATTTGGGCATTGTTTATTAAACGAGGGAGCGGAGCGACTGAGTGTCTCCATTCAACTTAAACGGCTCTCATTCTGTGATTCTGTCTGTCTGTACGTCGAAAATCAGCCGAACCGCTGAACAGATTGCGCTGAAATTTTAAACAGACATCCGTACGAGTTTACTGAGAACTGTTAACAAAATCAGCTAGATCCATTGCGATTTAATCCTACAATAAATAAAAATATGATTTTTTAAAATATAGATATCATTTGTTTAGTAGCAGCTAGCGGGACGATATCTACGTGGCTTGCATGGCCTATTGGTAAGCATTCAGCCTACCACACGGAGGGTTAGGGTTCGATACTCGCTAGATCGAATATTTTTATATTTTTACTACCCACATATTATTTTTGAGGGGTGTTAAATGGGAAATAAAACTTAGGTGATTTTGTTTTATCTTGGAAATTTGGTAATGTTTCACGCTAATCTAGGTGCCCGTTAGGGCGCCGCAGCCAAGCCGCGGTGCGCTACACACTCAAGCACCTTATACACCAAGCAGAGTTGGGGTGATTTCGAGGTGTTACCCAGCCGTCATGTAACGTGATGTGAACTTGAAAACTATCACAATCGAGGGGATTTAGGTACCTGACAACACATGCCAAATTTTATTGGGGTACGATTATTCCTTCTTGGTGAAAAAATGGCTTGAAACATGCTCAAAATCACTTTAAGGATGTTAGCTACTGCTAACTACTGCTACTGCTAACATCTAATACGTCGGCCCGCGATTCTGACCAGACGGGTGGGACTACAATGTTCATATTTTACATGGACATTAAGGTTATAGAAATATAGTCTCTTTTGAAAAAAAAAGTTGAAAAAGTTTGTTGGAAGGCTTTCAAATAAAGGTTTTAAAATAAGCCTTAAACACTTGGCATACAATCAACGACACTTGTTGACGGTATAAGCAGAGTTAGGCGGGAAAGTGCGATACGTAAACAAATAGCGGACATTTAAAATTTTTCTTCTTTGTGTGGAACGAGAAAGGTGTCATTATACTCTCATAAAACAAATCAGAAACCGTCCCTGGCCTAGGCCCAGATGTGGAAAATTATTTATAATGCAAAAGTGTAGGTCTAAAGTTCCATTTGGCTATAGGACTAGTAAAATTCATACTTACATTACATGTTTGACAAGCCTAGCCAACCCTATGCCAGCACAACATTGGACTGATATGAACTTGCTCAACTGTTTGTTTACATAATTGCAACAATCAAATCATTTCATACAACTTGTCTTTCGATTGGCCCGCGTTTATGAAGGCACTGCCATCTAGAATAAATATAGAACTTTTTCGAGCTCTTTGCTATACGCAAATCTTTTTAAAGTGTTTGGATTTCGTGATACTCCTTTGATACTCTTTCAACCATAGACACCCTATATAATTGGCTAGACCAGCAGTCGGTGGTCCACTTCCGGTACAATTAGAAGCCATCTTAAAATGACAGTTTACATGTTAATCAAATGGGAGCGATTTGTGGCCAAATAGTTCTCAAGATTGCCGCCAGGTTGACAGGTAAGCATACTAGCCTTTAACACCAAATGATTACTAAATTCCCTTATGCAATCACTTCGTATTGTTTCTTTTGTTTAATACCATGCTGCACAAGCTAAAACCATATCAAACAATCCAGTAAAATACTTTATTGCATTAAAAAAGCATAAATTAAAACACCAAATCGCCATCTTGAAATGGGCCGGTTGAGTCTTCAATTTGCTACGCTCGCGCCTGTGCGGAGGTATAGGAGACTGCTAATCTAGCCTACTATAGGGGTTTAATATCAATGCTTTCAACTCACAACCCATGACGTTTTCCACGATACCGTTCAAGAATACCAATTCCTTCGAAAACGAAAACGACTTCGTTTTCAAATTGCGTTTTCAACTCATCTCCCACGAACTCAAGAATTGGGGTCCAGTCCTTATACCGTCGTTATACCATGGTTATACCACCTATACCCAGGATGTACATGAATCCGGGTCTAGATATTTTACATCCTATATTGTTACTGCTAATACCATAGAATTTAAATCAACTTTGATAAAAATATTATATTTTAGCAAATAATTTTGTAATGGAACTTGAAAAAGTAATGAGATCACACACATAACAAAAACTTGTAGAAATACAGCCAAACCTTACACACTCAAAAGGAATGAGATCTAAAAAAAGGGCCAAGCTCATCTACCCTTCCACATAAACGTACAGTGTCCCATAACAGCATCCTCGAAAAGCTTGGCAAAATAGAATTTGCATGTTATTACGTTTAAATTAATTAGAAAAAAAGAACTTGGATAAACTATTACGTTAAATTAATAATCGCAAATTCTATTTTGCCAAGCTTTTCGAGGATGCTGTTATGGGACACTGTACGTTTATGTGGAAGGGTAGATGAGCTTGGCCCTTTTTTTAGATCTCATTCCTTTTGAGTGTGTAAGGTTTGGCTGTATTTCTACAAGTTTTTGTTATGTGTGTGTACGTTTTGAACATGATTCGCATTTTAAATGTTCAATTTAAATAACTAGGGAAACGCTTAAGTCGTTGTTAAACGAGTGAGTGAGCCATGTGTTGAGTACCCGGGAAAATCGCCTTTTCTCCCATATACCCAAGGCTCGATCTAGCCCAGTATGGGGAATGATACCGGGTACTCAACACATGGCTCACTCACTCGTTTAACAACGACTTTGGCGTTTCCCTAGTTAAACGAGGGAGCGGAGCGACTGAGTGTCTCCATTCAACTCAAACGGCTCTCATTCTGTGATTCTGTCTGTCTGTCGTACGTCGAAAATCAGCCGAACCGCTGAACAGAATGAGCTGAAATTTTTAACAGACATCCGGTACGAGTTTACTGAGAACTGCTTACAAAATCAGCTAGATCAATTGCGATTTAATCATACAATAAATAAAAATGTGATTTTTAAAATATCGATAGCATTTGTTTCGTAGCAGCTAGCGGGTCTCTATCTACGTGGCTTGCATGGCCTATTGGTAAGCATTTAGACTACCGCACGGAGGGTTGGGGTTCGATACCCGTTAGCTCCAACTTTTTTATATTTTTACAACCACATATTATTTTTTAGGGGTGTTAAATGGGAAATAAAACTTGAGTGATTTTGTTTTATCTTGGAAATTTGTTAATGTTTCACGCTAATACGTTTTGAACACGATTCGCATTTCAAATGTTCAATTTAAATAACTAGGGAAACGCCAAAGTCGTTGTTATTTGAGTGAGTGAGCCATGTGTTGAGTACCCGGTATCATTCATCATACTGGGCATATTCTTAGGTATAGGGTAGGAAAGGGGATGTTCCCGGGTACTCAACACTTGGCTCACTCACTCACTCGTTTAACAACGACTTTGGCGTTTCCCTAGTTTACTCTATAACGTTCACGTTTTACAATGTACGATATAAACAGACCAAGAAATTTGTGGCTACATAGCCCAGTTGGTAGAGGATATAGCGCGAACGCCTTAGGTCCCGGGTTCGAAGCTCCGTGTAGTCACTACATTCAAAAGACATAGCATATAGTATTGCATATAGTAATGGAACTTACCTCAATAAATATGAATGGTGTAGCCGATGAATAAATTCCTAGGATTCCCAATTTATTAATGGTTTTAAATTTAAATGGTTTAAATGGTTTGAGTTTTGGTTTTGAAAGCAAAATTATATGAGTCTGAGGTACATCTAAGGTGTGGTCCAAGTTTCATAGTTCTTAGATGTACCGTTTTCTCTGTAGGCTCTTATTCCTCTCCATCAGAATCAGCCAGCCAGCCACCCAGCCAGCCAGAAGGTTTTCAACTTAGTTGAGGCACTTTTTAAACACAGAACGGGTTATCGGAACGGGCTGATTTTTTTTTGTAGGTCATGCACCACATATCAGGTTATATATTGAGTTTAAAGATTGTAAATCTTTCGGTGTGGCGTGTGCAGTTAGCTGAAAAGCCCCCAACTCTGGTAGGGAGTATACAGGTCGAGTGAGTCGATAAGCGTGCGCTTGGCTGCGGGCGAACGACCTTCGCCCTAGGTGCAGTTAAATTGTTGTGCATATGGAGGTGCTAGCTGGCCTGATACATTGCATACTTGCAAAAATCAAAGAACTTCAATTATTGCTACTTGCAACTAATACTAACGCTCTCATTTGTGTGCATCACACATGTAAAAATATAGGTATGTGCTGAAAATCAGGGTCAGCTGGGATATCGTCATAGTTGTTGTGTCATTGACTTGTGAGGCTCTTATTCTCGGAAACTCAATAAGCAATAAAAGTTTTCCAACTACTCTATGAAAACTATCATTGAGTCTGTCCACAAGCAAATGGAGGTTATAACCAGTAGTATTAGCGTGCACCATGTTGGTATTGGAAGAAGTAATAGTAGAAGCATAGTCGATGAAGCAAGTCACTTTTTTCCGTATCTTGTAGAACAATGAGGCTTTGAGTCAATAGGTGCTGTCTTGCGTTCCGTTGTTTTGTCCGCTTTATCTTAGTCTTTGTCTTAGTCTTAGTTTTCAGCCATCCTCAGTCTTATAAGGTGGTTGTAAACATGCACAGGTGACGAAGGCTGGTTACAAGGCGCTGCTGTCCACATGCTGGTACCTCGACCTACTCGCCAAAGGCGGCGACTGGAGGAAGTTTTACGAGTGCGAGCCCCACGACTTCAACGGCACCGTCGATCAGAAGAACCTCGTGATGGGAGGGGAGGCTTGCATGTGGAGCGAGGTCGTAGACTCTAGCAATTTGGAGTCGAGGGTACGTAGTGTGTGGGGGGCCGAGGGCTCATATATGGTTACAGAAATTGGTTGAATGATTTTCATTTGCCATATTGTGTAAGGTTGTTAAAACAGGTAAGCCTACCTAGGCATACTCACTATTTACGAAATACATAACATACGGTATTTCATTAAACGAAGTCGCCAACTGAATTCCACCTTTACTTGAACTTGCATTGAATTACAAACATATCACCAATTGAAATGAAGATACCCACCCACTTGTGGTCAAGGTGCAGTGCTAATGGCAGGTTGAATATCGCATCATAACATACCACTACAAACACTAATCGGGTACAGGTAGAATATTCTCGCCCTAGCGTGAACCTTTGATAACGGAACGCCAATCTGTGCGTACGTCATTCATTGGTCAGGACGACGAGGTACTACCCGATTAGGAGCTAGCTTATGTTTGGTGGTACTGCTCAGTAGACAACCAGCCATTGGCTTTGAGGCTCTAACCACACTCTTTACTCAACGAACGCACTAAGTTTAACCTCGACATGATATTTACAGGTATGGCCCCGTGCTTCTGCCACCGCTGAGAGATTGTGGTCGGCAGTGGATGTAACGGATCAAGATGAGGCGGCGCGTCGTCTTGAAGAACACTGGTGCCGTCTGAAGAGGCGTGGCATCGCAGCGCAGCCGGTCAACGGGCCTGGCACTTGTGCCGTTTAGTGCAAGAAGAAAGAATCATAACGTAGCACTGCATCTGTCAAGGGCACGTGCACTATGTAGTGGCGAATGGGGCGGAGTATCGCTACTCAGCTGTCAATGGGCGAAGCACAATGCACATGTACCGTGCGAAGCGAATGAGGGTGGAGTAACGCTGTGCAGCTGTCAGTGGGTGGATGGGGCCCTTGCACTGTTCAATCACTTCGTTTAGTTATGAACTGCAGTATTATTTCAAGGCTTGAGATCAAGAATAATCAAAGCCCAGATGCCACTTTTCCTATTTCTATAAGTTTTATAAGAAAGTATAACACCTCATGACAAGCTTAACAAAACTGTTTGTATAGTTTTGAAGGATGACTGAACAGTTTATGAAATGCTGTGCGCACCAGAGGTACATAATATTTATTTTTTGTATTTACTAGACTTCTTTAATATTTTTCTTTCTACATAAAACAATTTTACCACTTACACAACGTGTTTGATGTGTGACTTATCGAAGCTATCAATGTTTTGTGATGTATCACGTGTTCAGAATGTTGTACGTTGAAGGAATTTTCTTGCGTACGATTGGAATAAAAGCTTAATGATCTGACTTCCGTGCCATAGGTCCTGTTGAGCCCACCTTTCACCACTCGTCAAACTATCCCCCTGACGTCCTTGACGTTGCCATACTAAGCAACATTACCTCTTCCCACGACATAATAACAATTCAAGCACTGACCTCTGACCACGACCCTGTTCTTCTCCTTGTGGGTTACTCCCTTGTCTATAACATTCCCCGAACCCACCTACTCTATAACAAAGCAGATTGGCAAGGTTATCGCTCCCATTTCATACCAGACTGTCGGCAACAATTTACCCTAAGCTTGAATCGACCGCACTTATAGATCAACGCGTCGTACTTCTGACTGCAACAATTAAAAGAGCATCCGAGCTTACAGTCCCCAAAACCCAGAGCTCCACTCCAGACTACATGATTCTACCACGCGGCATCGTCTTGTCAATAGCAGCAAAAAATCGAGCACGCAGACACTGGCAGGCTTTCCGCACTCCTGATACCAAAGCAGAATATAACTCACTGGCTGCTCTCCTTAAACGCCAGATTATCGACAACAGACATGGGAAAAGAAGCTCTCCACTTTACAAGTGCACGACCACTTAATCCGGCCACTTGACCGCCAACGTCAACGGGGTGCAACTCCAAACCCCCCTCTGGACGCCAGGTGGGATAGTCTTCAGCAGTTGTGACAAGGCTGAAGCCATTGCCGATCTGCTTCAACAAAGTTTCACGCCCAACCCTCCGGACGATAGCTCACCAGATCTTGGAAGGATTACTGCTCTCTTCGAGGCAGTCTCGTGCCCACCAATTCCAGATGATGTAATTAACCCCGAGGAGCTTATCAAAACCCTCAGAGACCTTAACACCAAAAATGCTCCTGGACCTGATGGAATCAATGCCAAACTCTTCCTTCAACTCTCAGGACCCGCTGTGTCTCATCTGCTGGACATCTGCACTGCCTCCATGTTACTGGGTTACTTTCCAGTGGCTTGGAAGCGGGCAAATATCATTTCTATCTTAAAACCTGGAAAGCCTCCTACCAACCCTACTAGCTATCGTCCCATCAGACTCTTAAATATATTTGCAAAGGTTTTTGAACGCCTCCTGCTTGTTTGAGTAAAGTGCTTCACAGATTCACAGAAGATCATCCCTTCCTCCCAATTTGGCTTCACTTCTGGCGTCTCAACAGATCACCAACTTCGTCGCCTTATCAACAAAATCACTCAAGGTTTAAATTGTGGGTTGCATACAGCTGTTGTTTTTTCTGGATATAGCCAAAGCTTTTGATACGGTCTGGCATAACGGGCTCTTATTTAAACTAGCTAAATGTAACTGCCCTCAGCACATTTTCTTCATTCTGAATTATTTTTTTTATCTGATAGGACATTTAAGCCTCTTGGATAAGCACCACTTCCTTTGTGCGTCCTTTCCGAGCAGGAGTTCCGCAAGGTTCTGTCCTCAGCCCCCTTCTTTTTAATGTATATATCTCTGATTTCCCAGAGTTTCCCACGAAAGTTTTTGTTCAACTTTTTACCTATGATGACGCCATGGCCACCACCTCACGATATCCACCACTGGCTGTTTCAAAACTCCAAAAGGGACTTTCTATTATGTCTGGATGGTATAGTAAATGGAGATTTGGGTTAAACCATCAAAAGACTTCAGCCACGTTCTTCACCAGGAAGCGGATCCAGCCACCACCAAAACTCTTTCAAAATGGTAAAGCAATCCCTTGGAGTACATCCAACAACTATTTGGGAGCACTCCTAGACTCTAAGCTGACTTGGAAGACCCATCTGGACAACGTATGTGTCCGTGCTACTCCAAAACTTTTGCCCTGCAATCTAGGCTCAGATCACGTAGCATTTCAACTTCGGCCGACTTCGGCTATACTCTCAAATCATCCGTCCCTCAATCACTTACGGCTGCCCCATCCCGGGAGGGTCAGCTAAATCGCACATCAACTGTCTTCAAATAGTACACAATCGCATCCTTCGTATGGTCACTCACTCCCCACGCTGCACACTAATTCATCTTCTCCATCGCGACATCCAATTCCCACTTTTAAAGGAACATATAACAAAACTTTCCCGATCGTTCTACGAATCATTAGCATCAAACAACCACTCTGAAGTCCACCGACAACGTCTTTTCCACCTTCTACAGTCTGATATGTACAACCGGCCCATAGCCAGTTGCGATTAAACAGAATATCTTTTTATTTATTATATTTAATATAAAAGTATGTATATATTTTGATTCCTTTACATCTGCTGGCAGTTTGTTGTATTCTCTGATTCCGACATAAAAAACTGATCTTTGATATTTCACATACACTTGCATTAGGCATATAACTCATTTTTAGCAGTTTGTCTGGTCTCTCTTCAATGTATTTCCTCCACACTCTTCAAGTTTTCTTCTAAATAACTTGCAAATGATTTATTTATTTTATTTGTTTGTTTAGCGTTTATCCTATTCAGTTGAAAAACTGATTTACAAAGGAGGACAACTAAATAAATCTACTTACATAGATGCATTATTATTATTTTATATTATTATTTTTAATTTTGTGTACAAAAGAACATGTTATGTAAATTAATATTTTCTTGAACTTTTAACCATCGTTAAGCTTTTATCATATCTGAAATGAAGTTTTTTTTCCTACATTGTAATGAGCATTTCATAGACATGTTTTGGACCTTGTGAATTTTGATAATCTAGTTTGCACATGTATTACAAAATATTGTTGCACAGAATTCCATATCTAGTTTGATTATTGTATTATTAAATACTAGGCTGCTTCGCGAACGCTATTTTCAGTCGCGTTGATGGATGAGCTATTTTCAATATTTCTGTTCAATGATTACAATTTTAAGTGGGATCTCATTACTTTTTCTATAGTTACTTGATATTACTTGTTTATTATACACCTGTAAAAGGCTTATATTATTAAAACCTTTATTTCTATGAATTTTGACAAACTTCTTCAACTTTTTCTTTCAAAAGGCACTACATCACCATAATCTTTATGTCGATGTAAAATATGAACGTTGTAGCCCCACCCGTTTAATCAGAATCGGCCCAATAGTATCACAAAAATATCGTATTAAAAACCGGGAAAAAATCGTAAAAGTACGATTTTTATGAGAAATATTTTTTCGAATGTCTCTTAAATCACTGCAACATATATCATTTCAGTGATTTTAAACATTCCCATAAAGTGTCATCGAGATCGGAGGAGCTGTTTGCCAGATATCATGAAATTATATCATTAAAAATCGAAAACAATCGTAAAAGTACGATAATCATAAGAAATAATTGACTGATTGTACCCAAAAACGTGGCAAGTCTAAGTTCAGAGATTTCGAAGGTCCTCTTAAATTATCATCAAGATCGCTTATGCCGTTTGCCCGGTAGAAAGCGAACACCCCCCCCCCCCCCAAAAAAAAAGAAAAAGAAAAACACCCGAGCTAATTTTTGGGGGGGGGTCAGTGAAATTCATCCAATTAATCTGGTCTATTTCGAAATTTCGCTACTTACGAGCACGAGCACGAGCACGTGTGCGTGTGCGTGTGCGTGTGCGTGTGCGTGTGCAAGGTCACCGACTCGGTGCACGCACGTACCGAGTGCAACAGTCCCTAGACAAGTGGTAGATGCTATTGTCCTGTCACGTCAGGCCTATTATAGTAGGTGGTGTGGTGAAGTCGCCATGACCAGCATCGTAGCAACAAGACTGGCGGAACCACTTGGAGATTCTCATTCAATCGAACCAGGAAAATTATTGAGAATGAATCTCGGCGAGTAGGAAGAATGGAGAGCGACAGAGAAAGCTCATGCGGGAGGTCGCCAGTCGAGTCCCGTCACGGGCAATCCTGGCAGGGAAGTAGCCAAGATCTTCATTCGGGGGGGGGGGAATATTCAGGGGTTTATATTAAGAAACTTGTAGAACTGCCCACGAAACTTATTTCGGAAAAGTACGTACTATCCTGGTACAATGGGGGTCTGGGGCGCATAGCCCCAGAATTTTAATGATTTTTAACATTGCAAATAGTGACATTTTACTAGTTTTTGAGAGTGATTTGGTCGATAACTTTTGAAATTGTGAAGATCCACACTGGCAGTTTTGTCAGTTTACAAAATCTTGCCACATAGGGCAGGCAATAGGACTTGTCCCAGTATTCTGCTATGAGTATGAGTGAGGAATCCCCTCTCAGTCAGGACTGCCAGTGGGTGGTATTGAACTAAAGACTATTATGATGACCTTGTTGATTAGTTCATTTACATAAAGTAATTGCAATAACTTTTAGTTATCTGAATCTTGACGTTGGACATCAATTTCAATAAGCATCTAATAACAAACAAATGTTTATAAGATAAGATATATTTTTTGGTTTATCATTGAATGTAAACTTCGACTATACCGAGTTATCAGATAGTGGATCGAGTATTTATCAAAACATGTTTGTTTCTATTCGCTCTATACAATAATTCACTCAGGCATATAAAAAGTTTGCCATTTTAATTGTGTTTTCAAGACTATTGTGAACATTTAAACAAACGAATTAATTGATTAAAATTGCGTTGCATTACATTTACTCCGAATTGTAACAAGATACATTCTTTCCAAGCAATGTTCATCCCCCCCCCCCCAACCACGTCATCACTGGATAGCTCCTCCCACTCGCTTGCGTTACAACTTACTACCAGCTTACTGGATAAGCTAAGCGCAAGCGGCAATACCTTTTTCCAGTCGCGTTGATGGATGAGCTTTTATGGTTGATTATCGTTGCCCTAAACGTACAATTTTCAGGAGAAATGTTTCTTCCGATTGTCCTTAAAATCGTATCATATCTAAGTTCAGTGATTTCAAACGTTCCCATAGATCGGAGTAGCCGTTTGCCCGGTAGTAGGCCAAATATCTCGAAAATATCGTATTGAAAAATCGAAAAAAATCGTAAAAGTACGATATTCATGAGTTATATTTCATCGATTGTACCCAAAAATTTGGCAGATCTAAGTTCAATAATTTCGAAAGTCCCTTCCAAATTTCATCAAGATTGCGTATCGTTTGCCCGGTACAGAGCGAACAAACAGACAAACAAAAAACAAACATTAAGCATCAAAAAAACTCAAGTATTTCCTCAGGTAATGAAATAAGTCTCCCTTCGCTTCATCAACTCTACATTAAGTTTAATGAAGTAGAGCCAGATGACGTCATACCTTCCTTCGTCTTTGATGGTACCTCCTTCATGATCTGCTGGCGTTCCCTAAATTTACAATTTTTGGAAATGTGCGTAGCGAGATTTCATTCAATACCCCCAAAAATTTGCTGAGTTTTTTTTTTTCAACGTTTCTTAGATCGGGTAGCGTTTTGCCGTGTTGTACCATATACTCGGCAAAAATATCGATCTTGAAAAATTCGAGAACAAAATCTGAAAGAGGTATTTTTGGTTAGATATTTCATGAATTCGAAATTTTGTTTTTCAAGTTTTAGTTCGAATTCCGTCTGCCAATTCACCAACGGTTGCGTTCTAACTCCGATACAAGGACATGAGATGAAATAGAACAAAAAAAAAAAGCATAAAAATAGATTCAAGAATTCCTAAGGTAAAGTTGAAATTGAAGTTTTTCAGCTTACTACCAATTGACAGGTTAATGTATTTAAAAAAGAGTCCAATGTCGTAGGAAGCTCTATCTTCATGAATCTGTCACGTACCTCCCCCTCTGCAACTACAAGCTGGTCAGTTACTACATCCTAATATTATGCGGACTTATTTTCCAATTATTCATGCACTTGGTCTTACCTAGATCAATATCATGTTTCTCTTAGATACCACTCCAATTCCATATAAATATTAGCGATTTTACCTTCCTGGCACACTAAATCCACATTGGAAATGAAACCCTAATCAAACGTTTAAACTACTGTATTCGTCGTGGAATAGCAATGGCCAGAGGTTTATAATTGTATTGTTCTCCATAAGAAACGTATGTGGTAAGATAATGTAAAGGCATTTATTTTGCCGATAGTAATTTGAAGGGCTACATCTAAACCACACCCTTTGTACAAAATTACTCATTCAGCATATTAAGGGGAATCCCTAGACCTAAATATGATTTCTAAATAAGTCTGAAAAGTGCGAAGAATGAAAGAGGAATTTAAAAGAAGAGATTATTTTTGTAATGTTTTTGACGGGACAAAACCTCAGAATTAACAATTATATTCAAATGGCCCGAATCAATCCAGTTAAAATTGAATTTTAAACAGCGTTTTTTTGTATATTGTTTCTACACTCCTTCATCTACAACCTAAATATGTGGATTAACGGTTTCCTATAGTTTCTTGCGTTGCACGATTTTTGTCGTTTAAACGTTAAAAAAAATTGAAATTGTACCGGCGGGCGAAAAAAATCATTCAACGCAAAAAACTATAGAAATCCATTAATACTTATCTTAAGGTTGTAGATAAAGGAGTGTAGAAACAATATGCAAAAACGTGTTGCTCAAAATTCAATTTTGAGCTAGCTTTATTGATTCGGATTATTTAATATAATTGTTGATTCTGAGGTTGTCATTTCAAAAATAACCTGCTTTTTTATTATTCTTTTAACTTTTCAGACATCTTTACTGCATTCGTTACAAATCAAATCTAGGTCTAGGGATTCCCCCTAAGGTGATATCGCTGAGAAGGAATGCCCGAAGACTGTCGACTCTTAGCACTTAAATTATATCATGGCTGAAGAAATCGGAGGAATCCTTTAGTCAGGATAGCTGGACTCGCATGCTACTCCTGAGCCACATCTACTCGACTAAGGTTTGTGTTGATTTGATAGTCTTGACATTGATTGATGTACAGTCAGTTAAATCTACCATAAAGGAAAACGAGTGACCATAGGTCATTAGCCCTATGTCAAGTCTTTCTCTCTCTCTCTCTCTCTCTCTCTCTCTCTCTCTCTCTCTCTCTCTCTCTCCCCCTATCTTCACTATTACTGATAGCATACAACAACAAAAAATACGTTATCACTAAGTATTTATACCGTGTTCCCAGTATAATATTTGGAGGTACTTGACTTCTTCTGAAAACACACAGCTACTATGTTCTTTAACGCGATTGAGAGTCTTTTCGTACCAATCTCGATTCCATTATATTAAAACCTGATAAGTAAGTTCATTGTGATTGAAATCTGCTTGCTTGTTGTTCACTATTATAACATGCGTTATCAGACACAGTAGAACATTATTGAATTCAGAACGGTTTAGCTTTGCACTACCTTGGTTGTGGTTATCCATGGACTTATAATAGTAACTGGCGTTGCCTTGTAAATCCATGTCGATACGTGTATGCACTGCCTCCTAGATACTACTCGGTGCCTCCCAGGGTCCACTAGATACTTATCTATTAGCTGTTAGGTATCTAGTGGACCCTGGGTGGGTTCCAGCGAGTAGAATCTAGGAGGCAGTGCTAGAATGTAGCATTTTATAGTTTCATTTTATAATACTTTCTTATTTCTTTGTATAACACCCCGTACCCGTAGTGTAATGAGATTCCGTTAAATTTAATCTTAAAATAATGTAATCAAGGTTAAGTTAAAAATGTCTGAAAGAAATTTTAGAACCGAAAGTAAGAAAATTTGATAAATAATATAAAATCGGAATGAATACACCTATAAGTTCAATCTTTTTAATCCTTTATAGGAGAGTGGTTTCTTAATTTACCACCACGTTTTTCAGCGAAAAGCTGAAGAGTTCCACAGGGTGAAACAAGGTCCTCTAAATCTCCTCGCACCCGCCGCTTTACGTGGACCTTGGGCTTGAAAATGTAAACAAACAATTGAAAGAGATATTATGGTATTTGACATTTTGGTTGAACATTATAGTTAACAAGATGAATGGCTAAATTTGCAACATAATTTGTAGCTACAGCATAAAATATGAAATTTTGAACAAGCTTCGCTTTGACGTTTAAAGTTTAACATGACTATCTAACGTCCAGAAACTTCGTGCCGGTAAGCTACAGACACACAAGATATGTAGACCTGAGCAAGGTTAGCAAGGTCTACTAAATCTCCTAGCGCCCGCCGCTCCACTCGCTCGCCGGAGGAAGTTCGCAGAACGTACGCTAGGAGATTCAGTGCACCTTGGCCTCCACTCGCCATCAATCTACTCCCCCCGTACCCCGTCACCAAAAACATTCAACATCATCCTTGTGAAAGGGAAGCAAAAAACGAGTCAATCGGTCGTCGTTTTCGGTTGGATGGATGGATGGATGGATGGATGGATGGATGGATGGATGGATGGATGGATGGATGGATGGATGGAGGATGGATGGATGGATGGAGGATGGACGGACGATGGATGGGTGACAGCCAGGGGCGGCTCGTGAGTTATCATCGTGGGGATGCACATAATTTCGAAGTCTTATTCTGCGGGAAACAAAGGGGTCTGGGGCGCAGCCCCAGCCGCCGGAGGCGAAAATTTTTTCAGATACTAATGGTCTGAAGTACCCGGAAAACGACTTAAGAGTATATTTTTTTGAATTTATTGGTCGGGAAAAACTCCCCTGTGTAATTGTTACTTATGGAAAACCATCCAAAAAATTAATTATTATATGGTTAATTAAAATATTACATACCCGAATTATGTCCCTTCATCTCCTCCGACACGCGCCTCAAACATCACATCGTATATTTATTTTAAAATGAAGTCCATTTTTAATTTTTCGTCGAATGGTCGTTTTAAAAAACTGTTTATTTTTAGATCGCTTATTACCGAAGTCATATTATGATTTCACTTCACAGCACGATAATAATTTTAGCACTGTTTGCTCACTTCACCAACCCTGTCGTAACAACTTTCACTAGCTACTGAGCGGATTGTATTTGTGGGGGTGAATGAATGCTGCGCCTGCGAGCAAAAAAATAACTGGTTTTGACCCAGTCGCTTGCGCGATCTTCCAACCTTTTTCAGACGTGATTTCAAAAGATGGCCCGGGGCTCGTTCTGCCATGCCGACTGTAGAAAACGATAATAAAAATGAACTCACATTCGGAGAGCACCCTCCGGTGGCAGCACTTACCTACTGAAGAATGACTCCTGCCGAATATGCCTTGCTTTGGGCCGGCCAAAATATCCATGCAAACAATCCAACGATTTATTGGGAATATTACGAGATTTGCTTCGAACCTTAAATTTGGAATTTAGTTCGCGCAGATATTTGGGGGTGCGCGTGCATCTGTGCACCTATACACGAGCCGCCCCTGGTGACAGCGCCGTCAGATGCGCAAGATAAGCTCCCACGTGTTCACCACGTGCGCTAGCTAGGCCCGCCTCCCAGCTCCGCCTGATATAAATACAACAGCCGCTGTGCAGTCCGTGTCTTTGTGCCTCTAGGGTGGGCCTACTCGCATCAAGATGTGCCGCTGTCTCGCCTTCCTGGTCGTTCTGCTTGGGGCAGGGTTGGCGCTCGCAGTCACCCCGACAGTAACAGTAACCGCCGATTTGAAATCCGCGCCCAAGATCAAGGTATTTAAATTTAATCAACACTCATTTCGCTTTTCATTCATTTCGTCATTCTTTTTATGCCGCCCCCACCCCTTTTATATTTTGTTCATTAATAATTTAATTTGATATATCGTATTTGAATTTGTTACCAAAATTATTGTCTTATTATAGGTCTAGACATACATTGTTGTTGTAAAATTATTATTTCAAACTTCACTTAACTATAGTTCATTAGGCCTATTTTGTCTTCATTTTTGTAATTAGATTTATTTAGTTGTTCTCTTTTGTAAATCAGTTTTTTTAGCTGAATAGGATAGACATTAAATAAATAAATTTCACTTGGCCTGTAACGCATATAGGCCGACGTGTAAATGCTTATTTTTAAAATTTACTTTACAACGATAATAATTTTTGATGCCTTGCGTTTATGAATGAACCACAATGAACTAAGACTATTCGAGACGATGAGTGGTGAAAGATGACGATGAAGGACGATTACAAAAAACATGCCTATGCGGAATTCAAACCAGCGCCCAAATCGTATACCGCCTCGGACGAGTACTAACAATTCGAAACACGGAAATAACAACTGAACATTAAATACACAAAGACTGAAGTAAGTGCAGTTTGCACGCAAATCTGCTCAAAGTAGAAATAATGTGTGGGAATTTTACTATTGTGTTGTCTAAAATGTCATGCAAAAATTATAATAGAACAATAACAGTGAAAAACAAGAATATTATAAAAACGTTGGATACGGGAATGGAGATGAAAAATCCAAAATAAAATATTGGAAATAAACATGGGAGGTATTATAGGCCTACTAGCAAAAAAACAAGTCCAAAAATACTCCACCATAGTAAAAAACAAGTCCAAAAATACTCCCACTTCCTTGTTTTATCTTGTCGCTCTGAATAGACTTCATTCAGACATCACTAAGTTTTATCCGCGTGGTTTCTAGTGTGCACAAACTGTAACTGCTGTGTTACGACCTATAATAAAATCACTGAAATATCATGTTTTTCTCTGTCGCACAGTCATGCCTTCTGACTGTCCGAACACCACAATGGAGAATGAATTAACATACGCACAGCGGATAACTTCAGTTTGACTAGTATAATAATTATGTTGTGATTGCCGTAATGGCGGGAGCGTGACAGTTCAATGCAATATCACAACGGAGACTCAGCTAGGGATGTACAAAGTCCACTTGATAGTGATATTTATGCAAATAATAATAGCAAACATGTTGTGATAATATATCAAAGATCTCTCAACACAACAAAGCTGATAACAACATGAACGTTTAGGAATAAATGTTTGAAATCGACTCAAATAGTGCATTTTGCATGAATAAATTTTGAAATCGACTCAAATAGTGCATTTTGCACGAATAAATGTATAAAATCGACTCAAATAGTGAATTTTTTTATGAATAAATGTTTGAAATCGACTCAAACATCTAGTATTTTTCATGAATGAATTTTGAAATCGTCTAGAATAGTGAATAATGCACGAATAAATTTTGAATCAATTCAATTTTTTTTTTCATAGGGTCAGGGAAACCCACTGTAGCGTTCATATCAGTCAGTAATGTTTCAGAATATTTGTCTTCTCATAAGACTATCATGCTCTTTCTTTGCTACATAGGAACAATTCAAGTAGGATTTCAAGTGTCGGGTATCGATCCTGCGACCTCCCGAATCAGAGTATCACGTGTCACGCATGAGCTATCTCTGTCGGTAGCCACATACGACATGTACTACATTGATTACATTAAGTGCTGTTTCTGATATCCACCATTATTAAACATTCACGTAAGGTTTTATTATAAGAAGGCTACTAGTAATGATAAACTTGCACGTGAGTTTGCAGCAACATTAAAAATTGAAATGGTATACCCATACGAACTCAGTATTGACCTAAATACAACCAAATCAAGAATATAAAAACGATTTTGATACAGTTGATTACTGAATATCTGACAATCTGTTGTTGATTACCTTGGACACAAAAAAAAAACACTTATGATTGCAGGTTAAAGTGTTTACTCAACCGATTAAACAGCTTGTTTGTGTTTATATCTGTTGCTATGGAGATATTGTGATTTCGTATAAAATCTCGTAGCAACAGCTATTTTGATTTACCTAAAATGAAAACATGTGGTCATGAAGATAACTTTTATTATAGCCACTTAAGATCGTTTTATCAATACAACAAACACCTCTCATTAACCGATCACACATCAATCTATTACTTCAGAAAACCGGTAGTAAAAAATAGAAACACTTTTGGCTAAAACATTCTTTCAATATTCAGCATTGGTTGAATTTAGCTCTGATCATTCCCCTGTTGATCGTGAAAGGTGAGAAAAGAGGCAAAGCTCATATTCAGCTAGTAAGTAGGGGAGTGTTGAAATCCTTGAAACTAACGGCGACAATGATGACACGAACTATGATATAGGCGACAAGAAAACCTGACCTGATGAAAACCTCATGTGAAACAAAATATTAATCATAATTCACAGATCGTTAATCATTATATCCGTTTTATCCCACAAATAACAAAAAACTTATAAAAATACAGCCAAATCTTACACAATCAAAACCAATGAGATATAAAAGTAATGCCAAGCTTATGTACCCTCCTACATTGTCGCTATCACATCAATTCACTTTGCCCTGTGACTGCATCCTTGCAAAAGCGCGGCAAAATTTTATTTGCAACTATTGTTTTAAATGTAAAAGTTCGTGGAAATTTATTTTGCCGAGCTTTGCAAGGATGCAGACACAGGGCAAAGTGAATTTATTTGATTGCAAAAATGTTGGAGGGTACATAAGCTTGGCATTTCTTTTAGATCTCATTGTTTTTGATTGTGTAAGGTTTGTACACAATGTAGGTGATCATTGTCAAGTATAACTATAGTTAGGACTACTTGTTGATTATATGCTTGTAAAAGGCTTATATTGGAACCTTTATTTGGAAGCCTTCCAGCAAACTCTTTCAACTTTTTCTTTTAAAAGGCACTACATTACTATTGCCTTAATGTCCATGTAAAATATAAACGTTGAAGCCCTATCCGTTTGGTCAGAATCGCTGGGCAATTGAAACTGACGAATTAGACACTAGACAGTCAGTAACAAACATCCTTAAAGTGATTTTGAGCATGTTTCAATTTCGTCATTTTTTCACCAAGAAAGAATGGTCGTACCCCAACCAAATTTCTCATTTGTTGCCAGGTATGGCACCTAGATTCCCCGATTCCGATAATTTTCAAGTTCACATCACGTTTCATGACGGTTGGGTGACACCTCGAATTAACCCCAACTTTGCTTGCTGTATAAGGTGCCTGATTGTGTAGCGCGCCACGGCTTGGCTGCGGCGCCCTAACGGGCACCTAGATGTGGTAGCTCAAGAAAAGATTGTAGTTTACAAACTTTTGCGTGCTTACAAATCGTTCAATGTTTCCCCTGTAGACTGTTATTTAATCACGAGTTTAAAATGGACCCCAAAACTGACCAAATATAGAGAACATTCTGATTTTGTGTTTTAAACCACTTTGGACAACCCTGTGGCCCGAATTCAACAAGATTTTGATCATGATCTTGATATAAAAAGTGAAATAAGTTTCTATACATCCAGCGATAAGAGCCATATCATAATTAGCACATTCTTCCGATACTCTGTTTAATTTTAATATATTTTCCCATTTGAACATCCCTGGGGCAAAAAGTAAGTCAGTTCGATTAATATGATGATAGATAAATAGGATCATTCCCGATTATTCTAGTCCCATTCCACTTTGCAACATTTCTGGTAATCCGCAAAATTTCAAATTTTCCGCTTTGGACAGCCCAGCTCAAAGTTTGTCGTATATTTTGCGGTTGTCATATAAAGAAAACGAAAATATCAAATATTTCCACAGTGGTTCACATTATACACTATTTTTCTGCCAAATGCCTTTGTCGGCTGCTAAGGCAAATTTATAGTGCGGTAATGAC
This sequence comes from Sweltsa coloradensis, assembly GCA_024449915.1. Lineage (NCBI taxonomy): Eukaryota > Metazoa > Arthropoda > Insecta > Plecoptera > Chloroperlidae > Sweltsa > Sweltsa coloradensis. Next base: position 567,410 of record JAMZAV010000392.1, read on the forward strand.
CGTCGATGAAGAAAGGCTAAGGGATGATTTTTTCATTAATTTTTAAAAAGGGTGGGTTAGGGTGTAAAAAAATAACATGATATACATTTTATCAGTTATGATTGTATATGTGTTTCTAATGCGGTACTATGAAATGTCTCTGTCTAGCCGGCTTCTGATTGGTGGGGAACCCCCCGCGTCGCTCCAACGAGAGGCGAACCATGGCCGAAGCCTCAGAGCATCGTCAACCACGAGGAAGGCTTCATGGTGCTCAGACCTTCCATCTTCACTTTCAAGGTCAGTCGACGACATCAGGTTGCTGGTTAGAGTGAAGTATTAAACCTGTTTAGGGTGCAATGTATGCCCCTCTTCTGGGCGAACTAGGTATGTTGCGGATAGGCCAATTGCGAAGGGATGTGCGAGAGCTGATTAAAATGACTTAATCCCTTGCATTCGTATTAACGACTGAGGGAAACGTCGGGAAAAAAGTTCAGTCAGGATTGCTGGTCACGACGGGATTCGAAACCGGGACCGCCCGAATCAGAGTCGCGCGCTTAGCACTCGAGCCAAACTGTCAGTGTGGGTTTGTAGAGTTCCCTGGGGGTGCTTATTAAAAGCTGCGTTCTGCAAAACCATCCAGTTGACGAGATAAATAACCCCAAGTGACTGGATCAAAATGGGTTGTTGATGTTTATGTAAGGGCAGATTACAATCGAAAATGTCGTGTCAGCAAGGTCCAGGGTGACATTATAATAAATTATTATTAAACTTAATTATCATATAACTAAAACAGTTTCAGGCTGCTTCCTTTTGTAGGGCCTCGACGATCATTTTCGACCAGCTCACTTTGGCAAGTTGAATCGGGTTCACACAATTTCCGGTTATAACTGAATAACAAATCTTTCAGCTCTGCCACTCCTAAGATCAGATCAGATCAGAGTAGGTAATCTGTAATCACAGATCGTGTACTAGTAAGTCGGGCAATTGGTTGGGATCAGGGCCTGGTAGGGATCAAGGCCTGGTGGGGATCTTAATTGATCCAAACGGCTTGATGCAAGCACCCTAGCCTAGTAAGAAAGTCGTCACAACGCTTGATCCTATCTGATGAAAAGTTATCTTCAACTAATATTTCTCGGAAGTGCCATGCATGTAAACCAGGCTGAAGCTGCAGTAACCGACAAGGCGAAATTGTCCTTAAAAACAAGTGATTTCCTACATACCCTGGTGCTCAAATGATTCGTTTCCGTCCACCGTTAGGACACTGCATTCTATAATTAAACGTACAATCCGTACTGATAATTTTCAACCGAAAGTTTCTCACGTCATGAATTACAGTTGTGAATCGCCTCCCTCAGAGTCTGATCCTAATCAACTCCCGCAGGTGACCGGTGAGAACTGTGACCTTCTTCAGGAAGCCTTGAAGCGCTACTTCCAGTTGATCGCAGACCACGCGCGCAACACCGGTATCCCCGACCTCCGGTTCCTGCAGCGAGAGTTCAAGGGATACCTGGACTCTCTGGAGATCAACCTTCAGTCGCCTTGCGAGGACTACCCCTATCTGGACATGGACGAGACTTGTAAGTGGACGGAATCTCGCTCAGCTGATATACTCATCAATACGCTTCAATGCACAAGTTGGCCTACTTCGTGTGTTCGGAAAATTATCCGGGTAGCTGGATGCGAAGTTTTTTCACTCAATGTTTTCCAACTTTACAAACTCGGTTTCATATTGTGGCTGGCACTAACACCTTTCCCAACTGGCCGGATTAGCTCAACCAACAACCGGGATATATTTCTGATTACACTGACAAAGACTAAAGAGGGCATAGGCATGAATCCGCATGATCTTGAACTTTAAGTGTGCAAGGAAGGTAGTTGTGGTGGTGGAGGTCTTAAAGGGGGAAGCCAATTCTCTATCCTGCAGATCACTATTTCCCTGAAGTCGACTTTGCACGTGCAACCAGTGTTGTTGACAATTGTAAATAATACTTTTATTGATATCACTGTAAACAATAAACTCGCATAGTCTTATCGAACTAACAATTCTGATGCATGGTACATATATCTTAAAATACTCTGTTTTTTTAAGTATCCTATTGTCAAGTCAGATTTCCATTCTTTATGGATAAAATCAGATAATAGTAGTAATACGATATTATAATAAAACAATGAAAGAAAGAAAGTCAAGAATGTACTCATAATCATTTGACATAGCTGGAGAAATAAAATATAATTCTGTACTTTTATCTGGCCACTTAAATATTACGCCGCGTTTACATCCAATAACGTTCGTAGATTTAACTTAATTCCACGCTAAGTACATCAAGAGCTAGAACTGCATTTTACACAGTTCTGTCTACAATGCAAGTTGATAAATTAACACTATGTAGACCAATACCAATATCAAGCCAAGCCTAGACGCATTTGAATTAAATCTAACTACGAGGGGAACACATTAGAGTGGCAACTGCAGCAAGGTCCGTTGAGTTTTGCTACTCCCTACTTTGGTCTTTGAGAAATGGCCATAATTGCAGCCGCACTCTAGTAGATTAATGATAAGCACATACTGTATACGATAAGGTTTAGTTATAGTATTCGGTTTGATTTGATTTGTATTGCTGAACGTTTCATATTAATGCACTACGGCTATTCGAGACAACGAGTGGTGATAAATAAGGATGAAGGATGAATAGAAGGGAGGAGGGGAAACCCCGTACCGGCATGTAGCCCACTTCTTTCAAAAAGTACCAAGTGGACAATCGGCTTTACGTCCCATCCGAAAGGAAAGTGTAAGCTTAACAGTCATATAGGTTCCTCTACTTATCTGGACTGCCGAGCAGACGTCGAGGAGAACCAAGCCGTTACACTTGCTCTCGAACTCTCCATCTGCTCTAACCAGCGGTATACGTGTGTTTCAAGGATTCACCAGCGTTCACCCACTCTCCCCAAGACCACGCCCGAGGTTGCTTACCTTCGGTGTGCAAGTTGGAACCGGCTAAGCGACCACGGCTAAACCGCTGGAATAGTATTCAATATTTTATTCTGATAGTTCATAAGCACATTTTTAGGTAATCGTCCAATTTATTGTTGTTTCAGATGAGCTACAGATTGACAGCCCAGCTCACGTGGGCGGTGGCGTCTTAGACAGCCCGTCTATCTGGGGAATCCTCAGAGGACTGGAAACTTTCTCGCAGCTTCTACACCTCGACGTCAACGGCGCTGGTGTAAGTTCTTTACAACTTAATGACAAGTTTAAACTTCATCAGAAATTAACATTGTGGAGTACAAAAATGAAAGCACTTCCAATCATTTGGCTTAATCCAGTTTGGGGTAAATATGATTGTCTACCCACTCTGTACCAAATTGTTTTGAAATAGGAGTCATAATAAAGTTTCTTATGCATCTTGATGGTAATATGATTAGAACGAAAGGTCTCTTTTTTAATAAATCACAAATTAATATTGGATATCCATTTTTTTCTAGCTTGTCATCAACAGTTCAACCATCAAAGACTTCCCGCGCTTCCGTCACCGAGGTCTCCTTCTCGATACTTCTCGACACTTCTTCCCCGTATCTGACATCTTGAAGACTCTTGAGGCAATGGAATACAATAAGATGAACGTGTTTCATTGGCACATCGTAGACGATCCGTCGTTCCCATTCCAGAGTGCCACCTTCCCAGAACTCAGGTAACAATTGATAGTATAAACAACAGTTATTGACTCAAGTGTAGTATGGCGGCTGACCGGCTCCACAACTCTTGGTCACGGGTTCGATACCCAACTACTGACATCTGCACTGAATGAGCCGATTAACCGTCATATTAATTTGATAGCATGGATTCGAGCGGGAACTACTTACTAACTGGAAGTGTGGGTTAGACGACTCAGGCATGAGTCGATTAGATCTTTAAAATGACTTTATTACGATATAAAACATAACAATAGATATAACAGTTAAATATGCCAACACCGTGTAACTTCATAGATTCGTTACAAACATTATCTCAAACACATGATAAATCAAAGGTGTGCCCATTTGCACAGGTAACTTAATATTGTGACTTCATTAAATGCAAAACACTGAATTTACTTTTCAAGATATATTCCAATCAATAGTTAGATTTACAATTTAAAACATATTTATTTTCTCCAACACCTAAGTAATATTTATAATTTGATTAACTTACAAGTCTCAAGTATCATCTTCTTCTACTGCTATCGGCTCTTCGTCTGGTTTCTTACTCTCCTTACCCTACCGATTTTCAGCTCTTTTATACTCTAACTCGTTCACTAATTAGATCATTTGATGTAACTTTTCTAGATCATTCTCTCTGTTTCCATTGGCTGAGACGATTGTGCGTGGCCTTGGGTGCCAACCTGTACCAGCTACTACCTAATGTGTTTACGTCTTAAACTTCCAAGAAATGCGTAATAATGATATTTAAATGACACTCGTACCTCCTCGCGACATCGCGGGCAATGTGAGTCATGCAACATTAGGCTAACTTATATAAGTTGTTTACGAACTTTGGCTTCGCCTTGCGCAATCGTCTTTCTTCTGGAATATTCTACATGTTAATATTACCTGATTCAATCCAATACTAAGATTCACATTTTAGAACATATTAATACAGAGATAAAAATCCGCTCTACTACATAGCTCCTTCCTCTAATTAAAAGTTTTCATCGTTATTACAAAATGATGAAACTTTTACGAAATCAAAATCTAAAAAATAATATACCTCTACATTGTATACCTAAACATTTTACATAAAAACTTGTGTTAACACCTATACCTCTACATATTATACATACAATTACACATATAAACTCGTGTCCATGAACTTAACGTATGCTTCTAATCACTGTCCGTAATCGTAGAATCGCAGTGTCATAAGTGTTTCTGTTTTTAACGTTTCACTTCACTGTTTTGATCAATGTTCCATCAGCTTGAGTAGGTAGTCGCAGTCATTTTGCAGTAGATGCGAGTCGAAGGTCGTTCTTCAGTCGGCCATGTTCCATTACTTGCTTGGTAGAATTACGTTGTTGACAAACTTGCATCCATGTTGATCTTGTTCCATGTCGCATGAAGTTCCTGACTGTTGGTAAGTTGTCGATGGCTTGCAGTGCTATGGTAGTTTACTCTTGAAAGCTGCTAGTGCATTCTTCTCGTAGCCGTCATCCTGAAAAAGAAATCAGACCCAGGGACGGCGTGCGCCCTGGTCGTTGGTGGTAGATTAATTTTGTTTCTCCTGATTCATAGCTTATATACTTCTCGTCAGTGCAAGATAGGGACTAAAACATGTGGCTTGAATTACTTTCTAGTGTGACTGAATGGCAGAGGCATTATCTTTCGCATAAACAAAGTTATAAATTAACAAACCTTAAATAATTAACCAAAAAAATAAAATATACAATGACCTTGTTACTTACTTCAAAAATATGTTTGGCTGTGTCTAAGTAATAATTTTCATTTCTATCATTAATCCCCTTTTATACATCTATAATCTACTATTTGTATTTACAAAAAACCTATCCTTACTATTTTCTTACATTGTATTATAATTCTCTATCTCACATTTATATTTATACACACTAAATCGATTTGTTAGCTTATCCCCGAATAATTCTTAATTAAGCTTAAACCCATAATTAATTACATCACTAGTCTACTTATTTCGCTATCCATGTTTTAACTAAACTATTTAACTTTACCTATCTGTTGCAACATCTTACTATCGTCTACTTTCTCCTTCTCCTTACTTATTTCTCACTCTCATCTCTTTCTAACCTTCCTCATTTTATACCATATGCTTTAGCTAATCTTCGTCCTCGACTAGTGTTGGTTGCTTAAAGGGTATCTGTGCGTTGGTTGCTACGTCCTTGTACTTCTACTACCTGTGTCCGTCCTTCAATCTCGTCGTCTTCGTCCTCATAATTTACAACTTCTATCGGTCTCTCATCGTCCTTAGCTACAAATCCTATTTCTTCGTCCTCTTTCTCGTCCGCTTTCTCTAACTGATCTAATGCTTCTATCTCCTCCGCGAACTTACATGGCTTTAAACGATTTGCGTGTATTAACTGCGTTCCTGCCCTTCCGTACATGTCCTTTATTTTAAAAATAACAGGCGAACGAACTTGAATTATTCTGTGTGGTCCAGTCCACAACTGAGCAAGCTTCTTTGTTAGTCCAGGGCGTAACCTAGGTGTGTATAGGAACACTTTGTCTCCTAGTTCATACGTGACTGGCTTAGTCGATCGGTCGTAGTACTCATGTTGTCTATCCCTGCTTAACTTAGCTCTTTCTCTTGCTTCTCTGAAGGTGTCCTGTAGGCGTGCTATCAGCTCACTACTGTAGTTTACATCCACGTCATAGCGCGTCCTCGATGGTTTTATGATTGCATCAAATGGTAGTTCTACATCACGGCCTAATTCCATAAAGAAGGGTGACTGTCCTGTACTGCAGTGAGGTGTAGCGCGATATGCTAGCATACAATATGGTAGCCATTGATCCCAGTCTGTTTGGTCCTTGTTTACATAATGTGATAGATACTCTTCGTACGTCCTATGTTGTCTTTCACAAGTAGAGTTGCCACTTGAGTTGTATGTCGTTGTCTGTAGCTTTTTAATGCGCAACAGAGCACAAACTTCCTTCATTACATTACCTATAAAGTTTTTTCCGCAATCGCTAATTAAATTGGTCGGGATTCCGTGGCGTGAAACGATTTGTGTTACAAAGGCGATCGCGATGGTTTTGGCGGATTGGTCTGCGAGGGCAATGCATTCTGGATACTTGGTAAAATGGTCTACAAAGGTAAGTATGTACTTATTTCCAGACAAAGTCGTTGTGAGAGGGCCCACAATGTCCAGCCCGCACCATTGCATTGGTTTGGTGGCCTCTGGAAACTTCTGTAGGGGTGCCTTACGTAAGTGGGGCGACGTCTTTCGTCTGTTACACGAAATGCATTGTTGTACATGTTGGCGTATGTTTGCGTCCATTCCTGTCCAATAGAATCGTGTTTTAATCAATTCCGTGCAACGTGTTACTCCGTTATGTCCTGCCATTGGTGCATCATGAAATGTTTTTAGTATCTTTAATACCATAGTTCTAGGCACTACTAGTTGGTCCTCTCTCTGGTTTGCAGTTCTTATCTTGTACAACAGTCCGTCCTCGTCCAGTGCATACGTCTCGTTGCTACGGTTATCCTTAGTTAACTGAGCTATTACGTCCTTTAGTGCAGGGTCCCTTCGTTGCTCGTCTCGTATTCGTTGTCTATCATATACTGGCTCAAACTCGGGTGCAACTGCACTTATGCATATTCTTGACAAACTGTCTGCGTTCGTGTTTAACTTGCCTTCTCTGTACTTGACTGTGAAGTTAAAATTACTCAATAGAATCGACCATCGGGCTAATCGCGAAGTTGGATCTTGCAATGAGTCTAACCATACTAAAGGTCGGTGATCGCAGTATATGGTGAAGTGATTTCCATATAGGTAGCAGTTAAAATATTTTATTCCGAACACTATACCTAACAATTCTCTTTCTGTCACAGTGTAGTTCTTCTCTGCGTTATTCAATACTCTTGATGCATAACCCACTGGTTTCTCTACTCCTTCTGACATCTGTGAGAGTACAGCTCCTACTGCGACGTCACTGGCGTCGGTAGATAAGATGAACTCTTTATCAAACATAGGGTAAATTAACACTGGTTCCTTGCATAGCGCATCTTTTAGCGTTGTAAATGCTTTCTCTTGAGCTTCTCCCCATTCAAACGCTGTTTCTTTCTTTGTTAGTTCTGTTAACGGTCTGGCTATCGACGCATAGGAATTTATATGTCTTCTATAATACCCCGACATTCCGAGAAAGCCCTTTACTTTTGTCACATCGGTTGGTCTAGGATACTCCTGTATTGCTTTGACTTTACGTGGATTCGGTTTAATTCCATCTTCAGACACAACATGGCCTAAATAGTCCAATTCGGTTCTCAGAAAATGACATTTCGATGGTTGTAATTTCAAATTTGCATCTCTTAGTCTGTCAAAAACTTCTCGAAGTCTCTCGATGTGTTCCTCTATGGTACGTGAATGCACAATTACGTCATCGATATAACACATGCAACGAATGCCTATGAGTCCTGATAACACTGAGTCCATTAGTTTTTGAAAAATCGCCGCTGAGTTTTTCATTCCCATCACCATTCTGGTGTATTGTAGGTGCTCTCTCCCGGTCACAATAGCACACTTTTCTTTGTCCTCAGGCCTTATCAGTACCTGGTGATAACCCTGATTGAGATCGAGACTGGAAAAATATTTTGCACCTCCTAGCATGTCCAGTGTCTCGTTTATATTCGGAAGTGTCCAAATTTGAGTTTTCGTTACACTATTTAATCCCCTCATATCTGCTACGACTCGATAACCTACGGGTCCTGGGCTGCCGTCTGGTAATGGTTTACTAGGTTTGTCAACAAGAAGCACAGGAAAGCTCCATTCACTGTTAGTTGGCTCTAAAATTCCCTTATCCTTCATGTCCTGTATGCATTTGTCAAGTATAGCTCTCCTTGAATGTGGTATCCTGTATGGAGGTCGTTTAATCGGCTTTGTGCCTTCTATTAACTCTAATTTGTGCTGTACCTTGGATGTGCATCCGAAAGTCTCTTCGTCTTGCGAAAATAAATCAACATATTCAGTCAAAAATTCTTGCATCTGTTTTTTAACTGGTCCTGTCAAATGGTCTAAGTTCCACATAGCTTCTATTTCATGCAGTGTAGGCTTGTTCTTGCCTTGGTCTGATATGGAGGCTAGCGTCCCTTGTTCTCTCATTTGTTCTATTCTCTCTCCCGAAATTAACTCAATGCTTCCCATCAGTGTGTTCTTGGGTATCTCTATGTCTGTTTGCGTAATATTCATGATTTGCAATTGTACTTTATGGTCTTCCCTTTCCGTAATTAATGAGCGCGCACATAATATGCCTCTATGCGTTAGCATGGCTGGTTCAAACAATAACACATTCCCTTCACTTTCATCCGCGTGTGATCGCGCTGAACCTCGTTGTATACCTTCACAGAGCACCTCCGATCGAGCTGGTATAGTTGTTCTTTCTTTTAATCGCACTAACCTGATACATTCATTATTTTGCGTCTGTTGTTCCTTGCTCGTAACATCGCAAGTTGGCTCAATCACTTCTGCTTGTTGCATAACTGTTGTAGGCTGTGTTGTTCTTCTTCTGTAGTTCCGTCTTAATGGTCTGTTCCGTGTTGGCGACTGTGGTTTGAATTCCGCTTTATTCTGTTTATCTGTCTGTAATCCCGTGGAATTAGAATTGTTTACTCTGTGTTTATTACGTTGATTAATGAGGTTAATTGCTGGGGTGCCTTGTACATATGCATTTAGTTCTCTAGCATCTAACTTGGTTCCTCTGTTCGGTAAGCTCTTGATATCTATAGCCACCTTGTTGTTACCCTCCCACATGTATTGTTCTGTTGTGGATATATTGAATTTATATTCATGCAAAAAGTCCTTGCCTATCACTCCGTCTACGTCACCAAACATATCGTCTCTTCCTATGACGAATGGGAACAAGTACACATCAGTCCCTAAGTTTAGTGCTAAATCTGTTTCGCCTGTGGTCGAAAATGCATCTCCTGTTGCAGCATACAATATTTGATCAAATGGTCGAGTCGGTTGTCCTCCTGTTCTAACTATCCCTTGTCGTATTAATGAAACAGTAGCGCCACTATCAATAAAAAGTTTCACAGTCCGTTTAGTTCCGTTCTTATTATGCACCACACCAGTTATAATAAATCCATTCTCTTGCCAAAAATTTCCGAGTATCTCGTAACGTAACATGCGGGGCTCTAATTTTTTCGGTTCCCGTCCTCCGCGCCAAAACGAGAACCTTTGTCGTTTTGCACTTGATATCTGGCTTCCCTTTGTTTGCGAAAGCAATCACGCTGTACATGACCTGGTAGATTACAATAATAACATCTGTTATTGTTTTGATTCGGATTTGAAGTAGGACCGCGACTTTCACTTGTTCGTCTGGCTGTCGTACGTCCTTCGGGTGAACGTCCTGCTTGTTGACAATTGCGTGCAAAATGTCCTGGGGCATTACAATTATAACATCGTTTCTGTGTTTGTCTCCGTTGCTGGCAGTCTCGGGCGTAATGACCGAAATTACGACATTCATAACATTGTATTGAACCTGAGTTAAAGTTCAAGTTACTTTCCCTGTTTCTTGTATTATCGTTTCTATTATTGCTCGCATTCCATGGCCTCTCGGGTGTCCTTGTCTGCATAGCGCGTATGTTAGTGGTTTGCACTGAGTCGCGTGGTATAGGCAAATCTTGTTTCGATGCCACTGTGTTGAACACCGAATTCTTATCACTGGTTAACAAGTCATTTTCATGCTCCTCAATCGCTACCTTGACTGCTTCTGCGAATGTTTTAGGCGCTCTCAACAAAACAAATCTCTTTGCTTCTCTAATACCGCGAAGAAATTGCGCCAACAATTGCTCTTCTAGCAATTTCAAACGAATGTTATTTTCCGCTCTATCTTCCGAAATAACTCGAATTTTGGTCCCTTCCTTCCTTAGCCGCGTTGCATACTGGTCTATTGTTTCTGTTGGTCGTTGAACACAGTTATTAAATCGCTGGATTGCTGACGAATTATGTTCTCGTTCTTTAAATCGCTGAGTCAAGCTTGCTTTTATTGCTTCGTAATTAGCTGAGTGTAGCTCGGTTTCTACATTGAAATATTCCTTAGCTTCGCCTTCTAGCTTTAACACAGTTATTCCGGTTTGCTGTTCTGGTGCCCATCCCGCTAACAATGATGCCCTATCTATTGATAAGAAAAAGTCCTCAACTGTTTGTCCTGATTTTTCCCCAGAAAACTTTTCGATTAATGCAAGAAGTCCTGACACATTCCTAGAGGGAACCTCATCGGCTATCGGTACTACAGGCATTATAAATCACTGTTTGTTTAAGACTCGGGTTAAAAATGCTGTCACCAGTAATTTATTTAAAATTACGTTTCTATCGTTTCTCCTTGACACTGTTGAATCCCCCAAAAATTTTTAACTATCCCAAAACTGATCTAATCCGCAACTGATCTAATCCGCATCGCTGTCACCACTGTAGTATGGCGGCTGACCGGCTCCACAACTCTTGGTCACGGGTTCGATACCCAACTACTGACATCTGCACTGAATGAGCCGATTAACCGTCATATTAATTTGATAGCATGGATTCGAGCGGGAACTACTTACTAACTGGAAGTGTGGGTTAGACGACTCAGGCATGAGTCGATTAGATCTTTAAAATGACTTTATTACGATATAAAACATAACAATAGATATAACAGTTAAATATGCCAACACCGTGTAACTTCATAGATTCGTTACAAACATTATCTCAAACACATGATAAATCAAAGGTGTGCCCATTTGCACAGGTAACTTAATATTGTGACTTCATTAAATGCAAAAACACTGAATTTACTTTTCAAGATATATTCCAATCAATAGTTAGATTTACAATTTAAAACATATTTATTTTCTCCAACACCTAAGTAATATTTATAATTTGATTAACTTACAAGTCTCAAGTATCATCTTCTTCTACTGCTATCGGCTCTTCGTCTGGTTTCTTACTCTCCTTACCCTACCGATTTTCAGCTCTTTTATACTCTAACTCGTTCACTAATTAGATCATTTGATGTAACTTTTCTAGATCATTCTCTCTGTTTCCATTGGCTGAGACGATTGTGCGTGGCCTTGGGTGCCAACCTGTACCAGCTACTACCTAATGTGTTTACGTCTTAAACTTCCAAGAAATGCGTAATAATGATATTTAAATGACACTCGTACCTCCTCGCGACATCGCGGGCAATGTGAGTCATGCAACATTAGGCTAACTTATATAAGTTGTTTACGAACTTTGGCTTCGCCTTGCGCAATCGTCTTTCTTCTGGAATATTCTACATGTAATATTACCTGATTCAATCCAATACTAAGATTCACATTTTAGAACATATTAATACAGAGATAAAAATCCGCTCTACTACACAAGTATGGAGCAATGATCTGATTCTTGTTTAGAATAATTAATTATAAATGAATAAACTTTATACAAATATGATCGTAATAAATTACAAAAGTTAAAGACAATAGTATGTATTTTAATTTTAATCTATATTCTTGTCGTAAAATAAATTAAGGCCGTCAAAACATATAGAAGTATGGGACGAGACCCCTTGAACCAAATCGCGAAAGTGTTCGGAATTATAAACTAAAGCTGTCTGGAATAATTACTTGGCATACCATTGTGATCCTGTCAGTTTCGAATCTATTATTTCTGTACAGATTCCAAAAACTTGTTAATTTTGCTATTACTTGGAAAAGATTCAAGCTTTTGACAATGTGTCCCATGCATGGAAGTCAATAGCTGCATAATAAGTTTTGCCCCACGTTGGGCGCCAATAGTAACTAATGTGAACTTGTTCTAAGAATCAAATTTACTGAATTCCAGCGCTCAGGGAGCCTACCACGCCCAACTAGAGGTGTACTCCCACCAAGACGTGAAGAAGGTCATCGAGTTCGCTCGACTAAGAGGCATCCGAGTCATTCCCGAGTTCGACACACCCGGACACGTATACTCGTGGTCAGCCATTCCCAACCTGTTGACCCAGTGCTACACGAACGGCCAGCCCAACGGAAAGGTCGGCCCGATCAACCCAATCAACGACTCCGTTTACACTTTCATCCGAGCACTGTTTACGGAGATCATTGAGGTTAGCACCACTTTTCACTTGTGTGATTTCAATACAAGACTATTCACTGTAAGCTTGAGTGAATAATGTTACTTTTTCATTTTGCTGCATACACTTTACAAAAAAAAAATCACTTTAGTCTTAGGAATCATAGTATCTCGCGTTCTACTTTATTCAATCAAATAATCTTCTCCTTATTCTCTTCCAGTTGTTCCCCGAGAAATACTTCCATCTGGGAGGAGACGAGGTTCCCTTCGACTGTTGGAAGAGCAACCCAGATATCACCGCCTTCATGGAGAGTAAAAACATAACTGGCAACTACGGTGCCCTCGAGGAGATCTACGTTCAGCAGGCGGTGGATATCGCCACTTCACTCAAAGCTAGCTCGGTGGTTTGGCAGGAGGTATTTGACAACGGGGTCAACATCCAGCCAGACACGGTGGTGCACATCTGGACTCTAGATCAGGTTTCAGAACTTGAAAATGTAAGATTTAAGGCACGAATGTGATGTGATATCATGTGAGGAGCAAAGTTTGGTAGACGTCCTTCTGTATTGGTTCCATATTGAAGCAAACTCTTTGTTTTTGTTACACTCACACTGTTGATTTCATGCAGTTTAATTGTTGTGCATATGGCTGTGTTAGCTGACCTCATGCATAGCATACTTACAAAAGTCCAAGTTACTTCAATTATTGCTATCTGCAACTGATACTAATGCACTCATATGTGTACATCACACATGTAAAAATATAGGTATGTTTTGGAAATCAGGGTCAGCGGGGTTATCGTCATTGTTGACTTGTCATTGTCTTGTGAGGCTTTGAATCTCCGACACTTAATTAGCAATAACAGTTTTCCAACTTCTCGATGAAGATGCTTACTAGTGTAGGACTATCGTTGAGTCTGTCAACAAGTGAATGGAGGTTATTGTTAAACAATAAATACATTATCTGCATATGGAAAACCGGTAGTATTAGTGTGCACATGTTGGCATTGGAAAAAGAAAAAGTAATAGTTGTAGCATAGTCAATAGCAATAGGGCAAGAAACTCTATTCCGTATCTTGTACTACAATGAGGTTTTGAGTCAATAGGTGCGGTCTTGCGTTCTGTTGTTTTGTCCGCTTTATCTTATTTATATTCAGCCATCCTCAGTCTTATAAGGTGGTTGTAAACAAGCACACTGCACATTCACAGGTGACGAAGGCTGGTTACAAGGCGTTGCTGTCCACATGCTGGTACCTCGACCACCTCGCCTCTGGCGGTGACTGGAGGAAGTTCTACGAGTGCGAGCCCCACGACTTCGACGGCTCCGTCGATCAGAAGAACCTCGTGATGGGAGGGGAGGCTTGCATGTGGAGCGAGTTCGTCGACTCTAGCAATCTGGAGTCAAGGGTACGTAGTGTGTGAGGGGCAGAGGGCTTAAATGTTTAAGTAGGGTTACAGAAATTGGTTGTTTAATTTTTATTTGCCATTTTGTGTAAGGTTGTTAAAACCGGTAAGCCTACCTAGGCATACTCATTATTTACGAAATACATAACATACATTACTTTATTAAACAAAATCGCCAACTGAATTCCACCTTTACTAGACCTTGCATTGAATTACAAACATAACACCAATTGAAATGAAGATACCCACCCACTTGTGGTCAAGGTGCAGTGCTAATGGCAGGTTGAATATCGCATCGTAACTTACCAGAACAAACATTTGTCGGGTACAGGTAGAATATTCTCGCCCTAGCGTGAACCTTTGATTACGGAACGCCAATCTGTGCGTACGTCATTCATTGGTCAGGACGACGAGGTACTACCCGACTAGGAGCTAGCTTATGTTTGGTGGTAGTGTTTAGTAGACAACCAGCCATTGGCTTTGAGGCTCTTACCACACTCTTTACTCAACGAACGCACTAAGTTTAACCTCGATATGATATTTACAGGTATGGCCCCGTGCTTCTGCCACCGCTGAAAGATTGTGGTCGGCAGTGGATGTAACGGATCAAGATGAGGCGTCGCGTCGTCTTGAAGAACACTGGTGCCGTCTGAAGAGGCGTGGCATCGCAGCGCAACCGGTCAACGGGCCTGGCACTTGTGCCGTGTAGTGCACTAGAAAGAGTCATAACTTAGCACTGCAGCTGTCAAGGGCACGTGCACTATGAAGTGGCGAATGTGGTCGAGTCTCGCTACGCAGCTGTCAATGGGCGAAGCACATGAACCGTGTATGTCGAATGAGGATGTAACATCGCTATGCAGCTGTCAGAAGACGGGGCACGTGCTCTGTATGATTGCTTCGTTCAGTTATGAATTGCAGTATTATTTCAAGAGTTGTGATCAAGAATAATCAAAGCCCAGATGAGACTATTCCTATTTCTATAAGTTTTATAAGAAAGTAACACCTCATGACAAGCTTAACAAGACTGTATGTAGTTTTGAGTGATGACTGAACAGTTTTGTGAAATGCTGTGTGCACCAGAGGTACATAATATTATTTTTTGTATTTACTTGACTTCTTTAATATTTTTCTTTCAACATAAAACAATTTTTAGCATTTAAACTTTTTTTTAAAGATGTTTGATACGTGTGACTCATCGAAGCCATCAATGTTTTGTGATGTATCACGTGTTCAGAATGTTATACGTTATACATATAATTTTCTTGTGTTCGATTGGAATAAAAGCTTATTTTGAAACTAACTGATCCTTTTAGTTTATTCCTGCTTCCAAATCCGAAAGTCCTTGGTTCAAATCCCGGTTGAGGCAGAAGGTTCATAAACAATAAACATTTTTTTCTTATCCATTATTATGTTATTAGGGTATGATGTAAACAGTACTTTTAGAGCAGTCATGGCATCAAAGTGAAGGATAACTCCATGATAAACAGTTTAAAATGTAAATGGTAATTAATATTTCTAGTATTTTTATGCCATTTATATGATCTTTCATTATATCAAAATTGCTCCTCCGCTACCAAAGCACTCTTTTATCATTATTTATCTATGAGACCTTGTATTGGCTTTAAATCATCTTAAGAGTACTTTTCATTGCATGTGAGTTATTGCATCAATGCATCACTCGCACGTGACTGACAATGGCGTTTGTAAAGTGCTAGTTATATCATAATTGACGACGGTTACTTCATGTAGACTATGAATCATCTTTCGAATATTGTTTTTCACGTCTAGGGGTCCTTTGCTATCGATTTATACCAAGCACGTGACGATCGGAACAACAATATTTGAATCGAAAAGTTTGTTAATTAAGAGATGATTAATTAGATCTAAAATTGACCAACTTACCTCTTGTGGATTTTTGATAAAGAGGGCATTTTTCTTAAGAGAGGACCATCAAACCTATTGAAATTTGACTACGGTCAAACTCAAAATCAATTTTGGCTAGATCATTAGCCGAAGGTTTTTGTTAAAAGTAGTTGCAAAGCAACCTTGCCAATGCTGGTAGTATATTGACGAGTGATTTTTGCCCATGCATAGACCGTTACATTAAATATTGAATTGGCCCCAGCTGATTGGCTATGGTTCACCTGGCGATGACGTCATTATTGACAACGATTCATTTTGATTGATTGGAGGCGATTGGAGGAGATTGCCTTGAACAATTGCAGAGTTGAGTTTAGATGCCACCAGTTGCGCAAATCTTATTGCTCGCCACACCGTCAACCAGGCAACATGTCGCGCTGTCTGCTTCTTGCGCTGGTTTGCGCCTGCGCCCTGGTGGCCAGGGTCTCTACCTTGGACACATCAGATAGCTTGGAGGAAGACGAAGATGAACGGTTGTACGCCAATAAGGTAAGTTCCTCTCTACCCAGGCCTTCGAGGGATGTTGTTGTTGTTGTTCCTGTACTGCTGTTGGTGTTGTTTAGAGGTGACTGGGACAAATAAGGAGGGTTCTGAACTTCCGCCGCAAGTCCTTTCCTGAAAATTTCAAAGTTGCCCCTATAGTTCCAGTACTGTTTATTGCTCAGACCTGTGTGTGACCTGTCATCAGTTAACAACTCTGTTGCTGACGCAAACATGTGAAATGATGTTCAATCATAGACAAGATTGGAGATTGTTCTTCTGTATGGTTTACTTCATTCTTCACGTTAGCCTATCTTGAGATGAAACCTTACAATTCCGACCATGGCTGATGTGATTAAGGGGATATAGGACACGCGTTTTAAGCAAATTCCAGTTCGCTCGGCCGACTGACACCACAGCTGTATGGAATTTTGGGTAGTTGTCAAGGAAGCTGTACCATAGGGCTCTACAGTAACACTTTTCAAGGAATTATTTTTAAATAATAAAAATTAATTAATTTGATTTTAAGGATTTTGCATTTTTAAGTCCAAAATTGGCCACATTCGAGGATTGATCCTGGCTAATAAACATAAAATATTGAAAATCTACCACTGTAGGGCTGTGCATGTATGCTTAATTGACAACTATGTAAAGTTTCATATACGTCGGATGATTCATCCTGGCCGAGCGAAAAGCTATGTGCAAACTGCCAAATGTGTATCGGGTCGTGTGGTTGGGAGACGGGGCCGATATCAGACGAACGACACTGATCGTGAGGGAGTCCCCACCGAGACCAGGTCGGCTTCAAGGTTACAGTATAGCATGCGCAGTCCACGTCAGTATATTATAGAGGTCAGTGGGGAGTCCCCTCGAGAACCAGGTCGAGCTGCCGACCTAACTTGACAACGCAAGTTTGCACTCAGTATAGGCTACTTCAAGAGATTGCATGTGAAGTATGTGGTACACACCCGACTTGGACGTGCATGCAGCATCGCCGCCCGACAGTCGGAAGCCGATCTTGTTTTGGCATCGAGTTTTCCGATTCGTCATTTACATAATATTTAATTAACTTGTGCAACATTATAGATACTCAATGATCATACCTGGAGCATGATTTTTTAGCACCTATTAAAATAAACATTATAAAATGTCCATTGAAGATTATTAATACCGGTACGTAAAACAAACACCGTTTTTCTTTCTGGTTTTACAATAAATACTTCGCCGTGAACAATGATAAGAGTTATTGACCACTTGAAATTTAAATCCTTGAACTTAGCTTCAACGAAACACTGTTTCTATTGTCTCGTTGTAAGAAGTGTTTGTAAACATGTGACAATGATACTCGTCAATGTCTAGATTAAGATATTAATAAAGGTTTCTTAAGCAACTAATCATGGTCGTTGACCGTCACAGGTATTTTATTGACAACTCAGCCAGTTCTTCGGCCACCGAACTTACGAAATTTAAGTCGTAGTCCCCATCATACTGACACCGCCGAAACCGTCACTAAACTGTTGCAGTTTTGTTTACTAAACGGTTAATATGCCTTCACAATCTTTTCAACAGTTCACTAATCACACTGCTTTACTAGCGTTCCGATCTATGCCTCTGTATTCCCTGTTCATTACTTTTAATCGTACGATATGTACATTTTTGCAAGGTATAACCATTAGTCAGAAAAAAAGAAAATGGGAAGTATGTGCTGAAATCGCTTTCAACTGTGTGTACAAATTGATATGTGTTTGTGTGGTGTTTTTTTTGTGCATATCGACAAGAACACACCTTTATTAAATAAATAAACTTAATAAATTCGTATCTAGAGTCTATACTTACTCAGTCACATAACTGATTTTCAGTGGGCTATGGAAGACATTAAATTTAAAGCAGACCAAGCCAACCCTGTTGGCGCAGCTACACCATCGACGAGCGAACAATGACCAACATTGTCGACATCCCCTCAGCATATTATAAACGTTAGTGTGAGATTGATAGAAATTGTTCACACATCAGTGGTTTTGTTGCAGCCCCGAGACGACTATTACGGAACTCCACGAACGATCCCGACGAGAGGCGAACCATGGCCGAAGCCGCAGAGCATCGTGAACCACGGGGAGGGATTCATGGTGGTTCGACCTTCAGCATTCGTCTTCAAGGTCAGACTGAAGGTTTACCCAACTCTCTCCAGCGGAGACATCCTTAGTTTCTTAATCGATGTACATTTTGTATTTTAATTAATTAATTCGTATTTATAGTCTACCCACTCAGTCACATAATTAATTTTCAGTTGAAGACTTTTATTTGAAGCACACCAAGTCAACCCTGTCGGCGCCGATACCATTCGACGAGCATACGATGACCAACTAAAGACCAGCATAAGTATTTAAGTAGGAAATACCGATCAATCAAGCTGGACACGATTCTACGCCCACAATTTTTTTTAAATCCTTTGTTTATATTTTGTTTTAAATCTCGTGTCGAAATTATATTAGCGACAATAATAACATGTTCATCTTCCAGTGTTAAAGTTGGTATTTTGAAGCTATTTCTATTTTGAAGAGAATGTTCAAGTGCTGTTTAAATCCCGTGCACATTCCCATTAAAGACTAACAAAAACTTTGGAAACCTTTAGTCAGTATTGCCGGTGGTAGGAATCGAACTCGAGCCCTCCCGAATCAGAATCTCATTCGTTACGCTTGAGCTCAGACGGTGTATCCATGCAGTGGCGTAGAAACCGGGGGGGAAGGGCGGGCAATGCCCCCCACAAGTTTGGACTAGGGGGGGGGGGTGCAGGGGGGCAGCGTAGTAAATATGCACATACACATACAATTCGACAGTTACCTTGGCAAAACGAATATGTTTACATGTATGCTTCGTCATTACATCAAAAATTATAGGTTAAAATTTACTAAAATGGGCCACTTCACGTTCATTTTTTGAGTTTTTAGATCGTAGATAGTTGCTGTAAACATCGTTTACAGAGTCCGAGTGCAGTTAAAACATGATTAAATAACTGTAGTTCGCCCCAGACCACTTCCCCCCCCCCCCCATCTTTCAAAACGTTCCTACGCGCCTGTATCCATGGTTTTGTTACAGAAGATTTTTTTTGTTGCTATTACTCTTTCTTTTTCATGTTAATGCCACCTAGGTAAGCACTTGCAAGTGTTCAAATAATATGTTCGAAATAATGTCAAATGAAATTAGATTTCCATACACTTGATACAGTGTGTCTTGTATCGTCGCCAGGTGACTGGACAGGACTGTGAACTGCTACAAGAGGCCTTCAAGAGATACTTCCAGCTGATCAGCGCTCACGTGCTGACACAGGGACTGTCTCCCTATCCCGCTAAGAGGGAGTTCAAGGGATACCTGGACTCCCTGGATGTCAACCTTGAGTCGCCCTGTGAGGAGTATCCCTCTCTTGATATGGATGAAGCATGTGAGTGAACGAAATGCAGTGACCCATGTATGATTACCAATTTTGTCTTTTGTATCTTAAAGTGGATTGATCACAGAAAATTACAACATTAAAATTAATGCAGAAGAGAAGTTTAAAAGTTTAAGCCTACACATGAGCGATATCCCTGCGTCATTCATAGATAAGTAAAAGGTACCTCCTTTACTATATACTCTTCTTTGATCATATTACTTTACACTGAGAGTGTAGTCAGTCCATGTCAATCATTAATGCAGTCTTGGGTCGCAGTTGTCTACAATAGGGAATTTGCATAAATTATTTTATGGTTTTTCTGGGTTAAGGCCGCCTTCCTTTACACAAAATTATCTTATTTTCTTGATTTTGAGAATATTTTCATTTATAAAATAAGGGTAAAAGTTTCCTACATATTTTGGCGGGAAAAAACGGGTCATACGTCACCAGCCTTCATGATAC
Source organism: Sweltsa coloradensis (assembly GCA_024449915.1). Taxonomy (NCBI): domain Eukaryota; kingdom Metazoa; phylum Arthropoda; class Insecta; order Plecoptera; family Chloroperlidae; genus Sweltsa; species Sweltsa coloradensis. Next base: position 587,839 of record JAMZAV010000392.1, read on the forward strand.
CAATCAACCAATCACGTAACGATATATCAAATTACTCGCTTTTGGAGATAATCTTGGCTGCACAAGCTCATTTTGACATCTAGTTTGTTCTAATATGCTTAATATTTTATTTTATACATTTAGTAATATTACAACGTAAGCTTTAACCGCATTTTAATTGATAATAAGTAAAAACACTATGTTGATTATAAAACTTGAAAAAGGACATCAACTGTTGTTTATTGTTGGCCATTGTTGTAAGAACCAAAGACTTTGGTAAAAGGAGGGAATTTAGTTGTTTATCTAAGCGGCCGTGTTCGTCATGAAGGCCGGTGACGTAGGCAGCCGTTTCAAAATAAATGTGCGGGAAATTTAAAAGGTCAATCTTTGACCCTCAATAGATATTGAACGATTAACTTTAAAAACCTTAAATTAACGTTTATATAATTTTTAGAAGAATATCTATATATTGCAGGTACTTTTACCGATATCTGGAACTTATGCAAATTCCCTATTGCCTAGATAGAGAATTTTCTAAACCGCCAACTGCAATCCCTGGTAAGATTTTTATGTTACTGAGCATGCGCACATTCGTTCTGCTCACTTCTGAGTGTATTAGTACCAAAAAGTGTAGCCTGTTGTAGGCGACCACAGTGTAATACCCCTGTAACGAAACTGCTTCTCGACAGCAGAGTCTGCAACAAAATAAGAGGACCTATCATGTTTGTGATCAAATTGTAGTTGAAGGTGAATATGCTCAATCTTAAGTGTTTCGAGGAAAGATAACGTTTTAGAATCGTATCAATGAGTAGTTCTATTTTTACACCAAGGAACATTGTTCGGACAATTAATTGAATATTCTCGTTGATAGGCAAACATGAACGAGATCAAACTACACGATTACCAAAGTATGATAGTTACAACAAGCACGGGTACATGAGTACCAAGAATAGCTACATAATAATCATCATAACTCAGTTCCAACTATGTCGGGATAAGTGGTGGTTTTCCACCATTATCTAGGGCATGAAACTGTAGATACTAAGCTTGCCAGACTCAGTGTTTCTTTCTCATCATCTAACTCCTTCCTCTCCACCAATTTACTCCACTCTCTTCTGTCCTCCCACAGCTTGACTCTTGTCACATGCTCCCACACTTCATCCCGTTTTCCAAGGTCTTCTTGAAATATCATAATAAATTACATAATAAATAAATAATAATAATAAATAATAGATAAAATAATAAATAAAAAAAAACATAATAAACAAAATTGTCGAAGTAGGTTACAGTAATACATATTTCTCCAGCATTTGGTGTAGGGGCAAGGTTGATAAAATTTATAATTTGCCCATTTGGATAGTAATAGTGGATAGAGAGATAGACCCCCAAAGTCACCAAAATGTAAATTCTGAATCGTCCTTGTAGAAGGTCATTATAAACAAAAGCAACCGGAGGTCGTGTTCGGTTTTTGTCGTGAGACGTGACCCGCACGGGCAGATAAGTGATAAGTTACACGTAAGAGTAATGTTCTCTCTTCCCCCTCTGGGCCCGGGAAGAGTTTGGCCAAGAGCATGGCTCTACTAATCGTAAAAGGCGAGGAAAGAGAAAAGATCCAGCTCGCAAACATCAGCTGGTACATAGGGAAGTATATTACTCCCCGATACTAGAGGCGAGCTCTGGTGGTCATCGTCGGGGATTTATCCCCCTTCCCTTGACAACCTCCCCGACGATGACGACGACCATGACGACCGCGGCGTGAGAATCTCCCCTTTCCTCCCCCTACCCGTGGCTGGTTCTGACCAGCATTATGTCCTAACTATTGACGCGCCCTTATCCAAATAAACTGAAACTCGAACATCCGTATTTCTTGGATTTCAGATGAGTTACAGGTTGACAGCCCAGCGCACGAGGGCAGTGGCGTCTTGAACAGCCCGTCTATCTGGGGAATCCTCAGGGGGTTGGAGACCTTCTCGCAGCTTCTACACCTCGACGTCAACGGTGCTGCAGTAAGTTATAGTTGAAAGATGGTGGATATAGCCACGAGTACTGAAGGGCTGTTCCTGAGTTTGCTAGTGAAGGGACGAGACGAGTTGTTTCCCAACTTATTCATTCTAAAAAGGATGTTTTAATTCGTTAATACCACCAATAAATATCTATAATAATGTTGAAAACGTACTAGGAAAACGCTTAAGTCCCGCCGCGTTGTTGGATGAGCGTATTGGTGCATTGAGCTGCCATGTGTTATGCGGATTTTCTGTTGTTCTGTGAAAAAATTATTACTAAGTTCAAATTTTTTTTAAATTAAATAAAATTTAATAAAAAATAAACTTAAATTTTAATTTTTTTAATTAATCGTAATTTTAAAAAAAGAAAAAAAGAAAAAATTGGGATTTTTATAAGAAATAATTATTCGATTGCGCTCAAATTTCACACGAATATAAATATATATAAAATTAAGGTTCTGTGAAAAACTTATTACAATAGGATCAAGCATGTAGGTGTAATAAGTAAAAAAATTGTTTTAAAAATGAAAAAACCCACAAAGTTTCTATTTTCATTAGAAATAATTTTTCGATTGTGCTCAAATTTCACACGAATATCTTAATTCATAAAATTAAGGTTCTGTGAAAAAATCATTAAAATCGGATAAAGCATGTAGATGTTATAAGTAAAATAAATTTTCAAAAAATCGAAAAAAATCGTAAAATTGCGATTTTTATGAGAAATAATTTTTCGATGGCGCTCAAAAACGTGGCAGTTCTAAGTTCAGAGATTTTGAAGGCCTCCATAAAATTTCATCGCAATTGGAGTATCGGTTTAGCCGGAATCGTGCTAACAAACAGACAAAAATACAGAAAGAAAGAAAGAAAGAAAGAAAGAAAGAAAGAAAGAAAGAAAGAAAGAAAGAAAGAAAGAAAGAAAGAAAGAAAGAAAGAAAGAAAGAAAGAAAGAAAAAAAACATTCCGGATTTTTTTCTCCAGTGTAGTGAAATGGAATCTTCGCTTCGCTCGCTACGCTCGCTACGCTCATCCAAATATTATTACATATCTAATATGATTACATCATTATTACAGGATAAAACAAATTAAAAATAGCTTTTACTAATGAAATAAGTTGTGAAACGAATCGAACCGTTCCCATCGCGAGTAGTCTCAATGGTTGCCCATATCAACGATGAAAGTGACGTCACAAGATGCCCTTAAGCATGTGCAGATAGAGAAATCGATCTTGCGATACGATATCGATTTATGAGAATATGTTGTATATCGATTATCGATATCACTATATAGAAATTAAAATGAAAACAAGTTAAAAACTGAAACGCGGATATAAATTTTGGTGAATGTCGATGTTTTTTGGGATCATAATGCTGTAAATACCAAAGAAAAGCTATTCTTAATTATGGTGGAGGTGCCGGGTCACTAAGAAAGTTGGTGAATGAAAGAGGAACTTGAATAAAAAATGGACGGTACATTAGCTTCCGCAAGGACATTATAGCAAATTTTGGGTCAATAAGAGAAAGTTCTAGGTGCAATACTTAATTTTAAGCTAAAATTAAACATAACATTCTCTCCGCTACGAGTATAAGGGAAAATAACTTTCTGATTTTGTCTGACTTTAACAGTCTGTTACGTTGGAATCACGATAAAGAACTAGTAATTAACTCTTCTAAAACCAAAATTGTACATATGCACACCCCACAACCACGAAAAAGATTTTCCAATTAATATTATTTATCACGATTTCAACTGCATTCATACTATGGCTGAATTGACCGATTGTGAATGTAGTGGGAAAATTGAATGTGTAAATACTTATGAGTACCTGGGATTAACTGTAGATAGGCACTTTTCGTGGAAATATCATATTGATAAATTATGTAACAGACTACGCTCTTGCTCCTCTCGCTTTATATTCTAAATATGTATTACCTTTTTCCTTATTGGATGAGCGTAGCGACGTAGCGAGCGAAGCGAAGATTCCATTTCACTACACTGGAGAAAAAAATCCGGAATGTTTTTTTTTTCTTTCTTTCTTTCTTTCTTTCTTTCTTTCTTTTCTTTCTTTCTTTTCTTTCTTTTCTTTCTTTCTTTCTTTCTGTATTTTTGTCTGTCTGTTAACACGATTCCGGCTAAACCGATACTCCGATGGCAATGAAATTTTATCGAGGCCTTCGAAATCTCTGAACTTAGAACTGCCAGATTTTTAAGCGCAATCAAAAAATGATTCCTAATGAAAATAGCAATTTAACGATTTTTTTTCGATTTATAAAAAAAGTCTTCGACTTATTACACCTTCATGCTTTATCCGATTGTAATGGTTTTTTCACAGAACCTTAATTTTATGAATTGATATATTCGTGTGAAATTTGAGCGTAATCAAATAATTATTTCTCATGAAAATCGCAATTTTACGATTTTTTTAATTTCTTCTGCTTATAACACCTACATGCTTTATCCGATTATAATGATTTTTTCACAGAACCTTAATTTTAAGAATTAATATATTCGTGTAAAATTTGTGCGCAATCGAATAATTATTTCTTATGAAAATTTTCAATATTAAGATTTTTTCCTTTTTTAAAATTACGATTAATTAAAAAAAATAAGTTAATTTTTTATTTAATTTGATTTAATTTTAAAAAAATTTCAACAAAGTTCTGATTTTTTCACAGAACAACAGAAAATCCGCAAAACACATGGCAGCTCAATTCACCAATTACGCTCATCCAACAACGCGGCGGGACTTAAGCGTTTCCTAGTTTAGAACCGTGTATCAATCCATAGCCGAATCTTTGATTTTGTATGGCATTTTAGCTTGGGGCAATGCTTCGCGGTGGTCACATTCAAAGGGTTGAAGATTTACAAATAAAAATGTTAAAATGGTAATGTGTGACTTAAAAACCGATTCTGAACTCTCCGTAAACAAATATTTTCTTTTTGTAATGTGCTGCCAATATCTTCATTGTTTATATATAGATTTATATTACACTTCTATTTTAAATCAGATTTCAAGATTCTGTTAGACTCGTGCAAGGATACAAGGCTAAAAGTGGCGGGGGCATTCAAAATTCCCAATTTTAACAACAAATGGCCAACGTTCACTTTCTTACTCGGTTCCTTCTACGTTTCAACTTGATGCCTCCTCACTGAAAACCTTGTCTAACATTTCAAAAATTAAAACTGAACTAAAATCTTATCTTCTTTCTGACACCTTTTGACAATGTTTTCCGATTTATTTATTTATTTTTCTAAGCTCTTTGTTCTTTTTCTGTAATTTTTTGGATTTCACAAATTAACTGAATATGTCATGCAACCATAGTATTTATACATACATGTTTTTCATGTTTATTTTGGTTATATGTTCCGTTCTCTGTATTGTCACCATCTTAAATAATTTATTAATTGTCTTTACCCCACAGTTAAGCCTTTTTCAGGCTTTGTGGGTTTTTTGATTATATTCTTGTTAGATTTATTTCTGTAGGCCTATGTAACATTAATTATTTATTTGTACAATTTTGCTATGGTGTATGAGTCATGTATGTTCTATGTTCTATGACAATAAAATAAATTTGTATATCACGTTTCAAATAAATAATAATAAATAAAAATAACTTTCTGAAATAACGTTTGATGTACGATTTTTTTCATCCATCGGTTCCAAACTCTTGCAATGTGACAAAAAAATCGTTTTTCAAATTTGATGAACATTATCAAGCCTTTTTAACCACACATTTTTTTAAAATTTTCGTTTAGCACTAATAATAAAATGGTGATAAATCGATATCGATAATTGAATAAAATGTAATAGCTTAGTCCGATGTTGAGGGTACGTCATAATCCTAATTGGATGAGCGGAGCGAAGATTCCATTTCACTACACTAAAGAAAAAAATCCGGAATGTTTTTTTTTCTTTTTTTTGTATATTTGGCTGTTTGTTAACACGATTCCGGCTAAACCAATACTCCGATTGCGATGAAATTTTATGGAGGCCTTCGAAATCTCTGAACTTAGAACTGCCACGTTTTTGAGCGCAATAGAAATTTTTTTCTCATGAAAATCGCAATTTTTCGATTTTTTTCGATTTAAAAAAAAAATTCTTTGACTTATAACACCTATACATGCTTTGTTCGATTGTGATGATTTTTTCACAGAACCTTAATTTTATGAATTGATATATTCGTGTGAAATTTGAGCGTAATCTAAAAAATATTTCTCATGAAAATCTCTATTTTACGCCTTTTACGTTTTTAAAAAAATTACGCTCATCCAACAACGCGCCTGAAAAAGCGTTTGCGAAGCTTTCTAGTTCAATATTGTGAGCCACACAACATGTTAAGTGTTGTGAACTGTGATGGGCTAACATTATCCGACCACACACCATACACAATGTACAGTCACTTCTCAATAATGTGCCACCTTCTCATACGACAGAATTTAATGTTTCATATTTGTTATTATTATCAAATGCACAATTATCGAATTGTACATTCTAAAATGTAAATTTGTTTCTTCCAAACAATAGAATACCTAATTCGACACGAATCCTGGTCTTCACGATATTGCTTAGCTGGACAAGAAGATCGTGAAAGTTTTAATCCTCAAGTTGTACTTGTCATCAATTCAACTGCACTTAAAGCCATTGTATAAGCTGTCTGAAAGTGCTGTTATTTATCTGACTATACGATGTAATATCTTCCAGCTGGCCATCAACAGCTCCACCATCACAGACTCTCCCAGATTCCGTCACCGAGGTCTTCTTCTCGATACATCTCGCCACTTCATCCCACTCTCTCACATCTTGAAGACTCTAGAGGCGATGGAATACAATAAGATGAACGTGTTTCACTGGCACATCGTGGACGATTCCTCGTTCCCATTCCAGAGCGCCACCTTCCCAGAACTCAGGTAGGTACTGGTCAAGGTGCACTGGGTTTCCGCTAGGCTTCGCTGCCGCGCACAGGCCGTTCGCAAGACCTCCGCTAGGAGTAGATACAGGGGACCTTGGGTACTGACTCGTTACATTGCCATGTTAGACTCTATAAGCTCTGCGAGAACGACTCAGGTAGGTAACATTGTCAAGGTCCACTGGATTTCCGCTAGGCTTCGCTGCCGCGCACAGGCCGTTCGCAACACCTCCGCTAGGAGTAGATACAGGGGACCTTGGGTACTGATTCCTCGTTACATTGCCACGTTAGACTCTAAGCTCTGCGAGAGCGCCACCTTCCCAGAACTCAGGTAGGTACTGGTCAAGGTCCACTGGGTTTCCGCTAGGCTTCGCTGCCGCGCACAGGCCGTTCGCAAGACCTCCGCTAGGAGTAGATACAGGGGACCTAGGGATACTGGTTCCTCGTTACATTGCCACGTTGGACTCGAAGCTCTGCGAGAGCGCCACCTTCCCAGAACTCAGGTAGGTACTGGTCAAGGTCCACTGGGTTTCCGCTAGGCTTCGCTGCCGCGCACGGACCGTTCGCAAGACCTCCGCTAGGAGTAGATACAGGGGACCTTGGGTACTGGTTGGTTCCTCGTTACATTGCCACGTTGGACTTGAAGCTCTGCTTCCAAAGCAGAAGGGAAGGACCAGGGTTCGATTCCCGTTTTAGGCAGAAGTTTTATAACTTTTAATGTGGACGTAAGTCCATGGTCGTGGCTTAGGAATATGTAAACGGTGGCTTTGGAGCAGTCCTAACAACGAGGCACATTATAAATTATAAGGGTTGATTATGGTGTTGTCCGCGGGTATGATCGGTGTTTCATACTTAAATGCCGTTCTCTAGTCCATCATTGTTCGCTCGTCGATGGTGTCGGCACCTACAGGGTTGGCTTGGTCGGCTTTATATTAATATCCCCTACTGAAAATCAGTTATTAGTGGGTAGACTTTAAAACACGATTTTTTTTTTTATTTAGTATGCGGACATTATGTTCTCAAAAGTAGTGCGGCTTTCACACAACGTTGAGTGTTTTTACTGCAGTACCCTTACTTATGTACTTTCGGATAGCTCGCACGATTTTTTTTTCTTTTGTATGCTTTAAAACTAAATTTTCATTTCATGTACATTGCCCTTGTTTAATTTAAGGTCCCATTTTTCTCTTACGAGTCCTCAAAGTCCTAACAATATGTTAAATTCCGGTCAATGTTTGCTATGTTTTTATTATCAAATAGGATTCGGATAATGTTCCGGAATAGGCCTACGTCGAAAAAATTAACTTCATCGGTGTAACGGTGTACGAAGTTCGAAAAGTACGAATTAATATTTTCGACTAGAATCGTGGCTTGTTCCCGTGCTAATTTGATTGGGATTTTGAACTTGGTCCGCACAACGTTGTTAATATGTCATTCACTAACATACCACGGATGATGTGTACCTACTTACTTAAAAAATAATGCGTATCATTATTTATTAAATTAATATTATTTATATATTAACTAATTTGACACAAATACAGCCAGAGACCATTTTACATTGATATGACTACGGATATGAGAACATTTTCAAGGGAAATTAAGAAAATGAATATCATTATTAAAACATAACACATCACTGTCATATTTCTTTTGATGTAGATTATTGCAATGTTTTCGTTAAACTGGACATTGAAATACCGGGCCTAAAACATACACAATTTTTAGTTACAAATTTGAATATTATTAATTTTGTATAATTAATTATTATTGATCTCCGGTTAATTTAGAGAATCAAATATAATATCTTATTAAAATTTCATTCACATTTTGTTGCAATTTAGCAATGTTTCAAACATGTCCTCAGTTATCCTGTACCTACAAGGAGTAATAATTTGCTTCTCTCCTCCTCCCCCCCCCCCCCCCCCCCCCCCAAACTGAATGACCTTACTAGGGAAGAGGATTTCGAAATCTTCCTCAAGAAATATATTTATTTAGAAGAATTTATAAAGAAGTTTACCCTACTAACAAACAATGTACATAGTATTGAAAATTTTACTAATTTGAAAAAAAAATGAATTTTACCATGCCCATAGGGCAGGAAGGCTAATGTAGGGCACATTTGGCCCTCTGTAGCACAGAGTTACAAATTCAGATAAATATACAACAATAGACATCACAATAACATGAAATAAAAAGGATGTAGAAACAGGTATAGGTACAATTTCAATTTATCATTTGTATTTATAAATTGCTATTTCAATCCCCGGTGGAGACACGAAGTTTAAAATTTCTGTTAATTATACCATCATAGGAAGGTCATAGTCGCCTCCTAAAAACCAAGGTTATCATTGTATATGCAAAGGTACACACAATGTATCTATCAATCAGATACAATCAACACTGTCAATCAGAGATTTTTTAATTTCTAATTTGATTATTCATAATTATGTATACCATTGATTAAACCTACAGGAGTGTTTCCCTAAAATTGAAATTAAGAAACACCTCTTGCAAATGTGTATTCCAGCGCACAGGGTGCCTACCACCCTCAACTAGAGGTTTACTCCCACCTAGACGTGAAGCAAGTGATCGAGTTCGCTCGACTCAGAGGCATCCGCGTCATTCCCGAGTTCGACACACCCGGACACGTATACTCGTGGTCAGCCATTCCCAACCTGTTGACCCAGTGCTACACGGACGGCCAGCCGAACGGGAAGGTCGGCCCGATCAACCCAATCAACGACTCCGTTTACACTTTCATCCGAGCGCTGTTCACGGAGATCATTGAGGTGAGACGAACGAGTTTCACGATACTTTCTACCTCAACTCGTTTAGATATTGTGAACAAACTTTTTTTTACCACGGATCTGAAACGGTAAATTTTTACTGTTGATAAGTCTAAAAATCTTAATACTGAATCAATTTTGAATTTAAACTAATTAATTATATACATTAATTATTTGATAGTATTGATCAATTAGCTACTAGCATATTGTAGCTGTTTAATCTTGATCAAATTACTATTCATACATTTTATTGTGAATATGTCTGAATTATATAATACATTAACAAGAGAGGCAAGAGTAGAGCAAGACCACTTTAACACAATGTGCCTTACCACCAGTTTGAGTTAGTAATAACCTAAAACTTAAATTTTACAATTACAATTTTTTTATTTACATGTATAGTTAATACACAATTTGATGGTACATAATTATTACAAACAACCTACAATGACACAATATATTAAAAAATATATTTAAGATGGAATTTTTTTAACTTTTAACCACTGGCACTTTCCTAATAAAAATGGACCTAAAAAAAGTTTTGGTCGGATGTTTGAGGACTAACCAATAATAAAAAAGGTATAAGATATTTGTCCATGAAAAAATATATTTTGAGGTGAAGGGTGGAGAGACTGGTCCAGAATTAACATACTTTATTGGTGGAGGTGCCGGCACCATCGGCCATAAGTAAATCAAGGGGTCTAGTTGTATCTACTAGTATACCCAGCTCTTGATTTAATTCTGGTTGAGGGTTGACTAATGGCGTAAATGCCATTTAATAAAAATCCAGGCAATAGAACATTAATTGGGATAAAATTATAACGTAAAGTTCTTCACAAGTAAAATTCAGTATCTATTTTTACATGTATTATTATAACGACCCTCTTTACCCTACCCGACCTGACACGGCTCAAGAACTCGAAGCAGTTTACAGTACCGAACCTGACCAGACTGTAAAACCTCTACCCGCAAAGTCCTATTAAATTTAAACATAACATATTTCTTCCAGTTGTTCCCCGAGAAATACTTCCACTTGGGAGGCGACGAGGTTTCGTTCGACTGCTGGAAGAGCAACCCAGATATCACCGCCTTCATGGAGAGTATAAACATAACCGGCAACTACGCAGCCCTCGAGGAGATCTACGTTCAGCAGGCGGTGGACATCGCCACGTCGCTCAACGCTAGCTCGGTGGTTTGGCAGGAGGTGTTTGACAACGGGGTCAACATACAGCCAGACACGGTGGTGCACGTCTGGACTCTGAACCAAGCCAGGGAACTAGCAAGGGTAATGACCTCTACGTAGAACCATGGTTCTTAATTAAGGTGCACCTGAAAAAAAAAATGTAAAAATTATTATATTGGTAGCCCGAGTCAAATATTTGAGGTATTCCTGTCCACCCACAGCCAATGTCACTCATAATGTATTGTTTTTCAATCCACTGACATGTACACAGTACATATGGAACACACATTACATAGGCCTACTATAAACATAATACATGGCAGTTATGTACAACAAAATAATAACAAATGCATATATACAATACATAATACAAAACATGAATAACAAATGCATTAACAAACCAATTTGAATTGTAATATGAATACAATTTTTATTTTTGAAGGCCTACGTGGATTAAATACTACACATGTTATATACAAATGGTGTGGGAATGGGAATGTAGGCTATGGTATTAGTATTTGGAAAAGAAAATCAATAAAATGATGGTTAAATAAATTAGTTAATCATAGTACAATCGTTAATTGTAGTCTTAACTGACATCTCAATGAAAAGTAACTTATTAATCATGGTTTAATTAACAGGTAATGAGAAAAGTTAAGAAATGAGTGTAAAATTAAGTTTTGCTTTGGTACTCGTATAAAGTAAGTATGTACTACTATTCTAACACAAACAATGGATGATTGCACTAACAGGTGACGGAGAAAGGGATACAAGGCTCTTCTCTCCACCTGCTGGTATCTGAGCGACATCTCGCCTGGAGGTGACTGGAAGAAGTTCTACAAGTGCGAACCGCACGACTTCAAAGGAACCGACGAACAGAAGGCTCTCGTGATTGGTGGAGAGGTCTGCATGTGGAGTGAATACGTCGATACCAGCAACCTGGAATCAAGGGTATGTGTTAACCACTGCGTACAAGTACACCGACGTATGATTGTACGCAGTCTTGGGCACGTTCCCCCAAAAAAGGAACTGAGATGTTCCTCAAAAGGAATTTGGTTCCTTTCATGTTCCTTTAAAAATCACTGATTGAAATAAAAAAAAAGTGATAGCAGTTAATTTATCATTACCTTTATTTAGTAGTGGTAAATAAATAAAAGCAGGCAAAAAAATTCCCAAGGAACCCGTCCGCTTACATAACTCGGAATCTGACAAGGGGGTGGTTGGAGCTATTAAAAAAAGACACAGGAAGTCTCAATATATTTTTTTATACTGTAGTTTACGATATCGGGTACTTGAATTCTACGGGATAACGATGGCAAAAGGAACTTTTAAGGAATGTTAACTTTGTTCCCACAAAATGGTAACTTTCAAGTTTACAAGTTCCTGATGTAAGAAAAGAAAAACGTGTTACCATTAAAGCTTCTGAAAAAGGAACGCGTTACTATGAGCGCGTTCCTCCCCAAGACTGCTTCTTGTATGTACAAGCCATATTAGCGGAATCATAGTTAAAATTTCAATTTGTACAATATTTGTCTTGAAACTAGGGTACATCATATCATCCACTTGAAATATGCATTTAGAGCATGAAACATATAAGCATTAGCCTGATGACTTGGCTTGGCATACACCTGAATACTGTTCCTTGCAAGTTTCTCAGTTTTGTAGTTCTGTAACATGGTATTTTTTTTTGTAGTTCTCAAATGATACACCCATCAAAATTGTTCCAATTTGAAGTAGCCTACTGTAGTTGGATAGTAACTCTGAAATAAAAAAGATTTACCATTATTATTTTATGTACAATACATTCTTAGTTTTATCTATTGGTGTCCTTTTTTGAAAATCACTCAGTATGAACTGAATAGAGCAGACAAAAATATATGAAATAAGTACGTAAATACTAAATTATAAATAAATAATAAGCTTTAAATTCTTACAGTTAATACTAACAAGGAAGTCTCCCCACAATGAGGCACAATGACAATGATGAGTAATTAGTTCAATGCGGTTACAGGTGTGGCCGCGAGCTTCTGCCGTTGCCGAGAGATTGTGGTCGGCGATGGAAGTGACTAACGAAGATGAGGCTTCGCGACGTCTGGAAGAGCAATGGTGTCGACTGAAGAGACGCGGCATCGCAGCGCAGCCGGCTAACGGGCCTGGAACCTGCGCTGTCTAAGTACATCCCAAACAGGAGTAGGTACACCATCGACCAAGGGGTCTAGTTGTAGTATCTAGTATACCCAGACCTTGATTTACTTCAGTCAAGAGCGTACATGGCACAACATAACTTAATACTTATAATAATGTCTTTATTTTTAACTTTGCAAAGCTTAAGACCATTTTATTTTCCATGTCCAAGTATCAATATTCAAAATATTAACAAAGGGCTTAAGTATACGGAAATGTTAATATCACAGGAAATTAATAAACTTATTAATATTATCACAGTAAAATAATAAGAACACATAATAGTAATACTTATAGATTGGAGATGGGTCGACAGGTTGGGAAAGCAAAGAGAGCCCTTCAGGCTGAGATTTATGTTCTCGTTGCTTTCCCAAGCGGTCAACTCGTCTCCAATCTAACTAGCCAATAGGCATTTCCACACTTGGAAACATAATACTTAAATGTTTCCAACTTACTTATAACATAAATCATAATATTTAGGACCGATTGTTAGTTTAAAAATAAAATTAAAGAAAAAATGGATAGACCGAAGAATATGATATTGAATAACAAATAACAGATTGTTGTTGGTAATATAAACTAGAAATTCAAACGACACAGATATGATGAATACGTCTTTATTCACAGTGTGTTATACAATTTAGTGAATTTACAATACTACTCAAGTACGCGTGGTATTCACTTTATGCACATGACATCACAGACAATGTTGCTGTCCATATTCCTGGACATTGGGAACATATTACAGTATTACGTACTTTAAAGCTTCAAGTTCAACGTGGATTACCCTGTGCATCGCCAAGGTTGACTAAAACAAACATCGACATTTAATAAAGAACATAGGTAGGTACGTAATTAAAGACTTGGCAGAAGCAGAAGCATAACTTAAGATGGAGAGGCCTATCTTCAATGCCGTGCCGACCCAACACAGAGTTGGACGTGGCAACAGATTAAAAAATTATTAGAAAGGTATGAAATGAATTCAGTATTCATATTCTTTTATTATAAAGAGTTCAAACAATTCATAAATAAACATTTGTTCTAGCCAGGTAATATACTTGTCAATTGATGAGAAGTGATAACTATATTTTCTAAAATTAATAAAAATGAAATAATTTACTATCACTAGGCCTACAAGCCATCCTACAAAGAGTAGCGTGCCAATAGTGATGCACGTGCGATGCCCACTCACTTGCACCATGCACAATCATAAAGATAGCTTGTAAATAATTAAACACTCTCACATAAGAGAAGAAACAGACCGATATATTTGTACACACTATGCATGAGTAATATACAGTGTATTCACGTCAATGTCTATAGTACGGTATATATTATGTTAATATACCGTGAACGATGTCAAGAGATGAATGACAAAATTTTCTGGTTCAGAATGGTTTTTTGTATGTAAATAAAATTTTCTGGTTCAAAACGATTTCTCGTATGCAAATAAAATGTTCTGGTTCAAAACGATTCCTCGTATGGAAAGATAACACAAGTAATTTTGTAAATGTGTTGTGTTTTAAGTTTTAACCTTCATGAACAGCTTGGGGTTGGTTTCATCGCCGCCTGGTCGAGGCAAATCCTGTCGACGAGCGAGTGGAACCGCCCGACGAAGACGAAGAACCGAACGACGATTGTCCGAAGAATCCCGGGTTGTGATTTCGAGGCGCGTCGTAATATCTCGGCTGTTGGTAGCCGTAGCCCCCGCCTCTGTAACATTAACATGGAAGCATTGAAATAACATTGCTCGCGTTCTTTATGCCACGTGACCTTGGGGGATTATGGTGCCAGAAAACATGGGCCATTATTGACATACTCCACTTAGCGACTATCTTTTCGACACGATTTTCTAAAGGTCCATTTTAGATTGGTATGATGCTTTACTATCTATTTGAAACAAAAAATAAGTAGGTTTAAGCCGATTCAAGAAAACCACCAAAACGCCAATTTTCACAAATTTCAGAATGCAAAAGGTTGACTCCAACAATGTGTTTAAAATCACAGGTAGGCCTACCAGATACAATTTGGCAGACATTCATTTTACTATAGTTTTATGCTCTAAATTAGATTATGTGGTGAAATAATTTTTCGGGGTAATGGCCCCATTAACAATGTAACTCACCCCCTGTTGCCACCGAACATGTATCCCATGAGTCCGCCGGTAGCCAGTCCGGTCCAGAATCCCCCGCCGCCCCCTCTCCCGGCGTTCCTCCCCATCCCAGGGGTGGCTCCGCAGCTCGCCCCCGACGCGGGTCCCGTGAATCCCTGGTTCTGCCCCATGCCTGGGATGTTCCAGCCCATGTTCGGGTACTGCCTGTCGTCAGGGGGGACGTCACCGTTTGTCGGGCTGCACAAGAGAGAACGCACGGTTAGAACTAACAGTAACGAGTGAATCAGAATACCATTTACTAGGGTTGTTAGTAAATGGTTCTACTTTTTACTTAGGGTACCGATACTACCATACCTAAAATTTGTTTTTTTAAATGAAAAAAATTTGGATGTTTGGATGATGTATGGAGTTAGGTGGTAGGATAATATCATTAATATGGTCTGGTGTTTGGAAGTTTGGTTAGAGTGCAACAATGCTAAATGATGACACAAGATACAACGAAAAACGTCAGAATTTGACTAGAGCAGATTCTAAAGCAAGTGGAGAGCTAGGAAGTGTGTAGCATGCAATGGAAGGATTCAACTAGAAATAGGAAGGACACGACAAGCTGATGGGTTTTCAAATCCATTTGGGACCTCATATAGAGTGAAACCTGTGGACATGAAGTTTTTGAGAAGCATTGTAGGGAAGACCAGGTGGGACTGTATATGGAATGAGGATATTCGAGATCAAGTAGGCGTTAAGAAACTTTAAAGGTGCCAATTGGAGAGAGAAGATTAAAGTGTTTCGGACATGTCAAAGGGATGGAAAGAGCAAGATTGCCGAGAAGAATGGTGGAATTGGAAATTCCAGGTAGCAGATCAAGGGCAGACAACGACAATGATGGCAGAATACGAGGAGGAGACTGGAATGTTGTGGAAAGAGATGAGTGGTGGCAGGGCAGAAGAAGATGGAGAGGCGTATCTTCAATGCCGGCCCAACGCAGAGTTGGAGGCGGCAATAGATATTGACGATAGAAACATTTCAATCCAATAACAGCCACTTAAAACGTAAGAACACAATGCTAAACTAATTCTCAATACAGCTAAGCCCACTTATAACAAATTTGACAAAAAATGACTTTTACTTTGTTAAAAAAGAACTTTGTTAAAACAGAGTCACTTTACATGTATTTTTTCTTTTATATTTTTTTTAGATATTTATATTATATTTTATATATTTTTATAATGTATTTTTAATTAACAAGCTTAAAAATTACTTTGTTAAATTCAGAATTTGTTCTTTATAAGTGGGCTTGACTGTAGATATGAAAAACAATATTTTAAGTAAAGTTAGCATTTTCTAGCATTTTCAAAAGTAC
The DNA here is from genome assembly GCA_024449915.1 of Sweltsa coloradensis. NCBI lineage: Eukaryota > Metazoa > Arthropoda > Insecta > Plecoptera > Chloroperlidae > Sweltsa > Sweltsa coloradensis. The sequence continues at coordinate 604,351 of JAMZAV010000392.1, forward strand.
ATTTTCAGTTTTCACCAATTTAGCATCAAAAACCTAAATGCAAAATTTACATAGCCTACCTGTACACATACCCTACTGTACATTTAGTGTTCATGTTAGCTGGGCAAAGATGTGTAATAAGACCTCCCCAACCTACCTTTCTTGCGTGTTTCGGTTCATCGCGCCACCAATGCACGTCTTGTAGAGGGCGTAGATGATCAGAGCAACCACGCCAAGGGCAATCATGTCCTGCATCTTGAAGCCGGACTTGGGCGACGTACCAAGGATGTCGTGATGCCATCCGTAGCCTTGCTTGCCCGAAGACTTCTCCGAGATGAGCGAGTACTCCAACTATTACATACAAAAACAAGGCATGTTCTAAGCTAGATAATGTATGCCTGTGTTGGAAGACGAAGACGGAGTAAGTTAGTTGCCTGACTTACGGATGGGTCGTTTAAAACGCTAACAAATTAGGCCGAAAAATTTCTAAAAGTGCGTATTTTTGGTGGAGGTGCCAGGGCCCAGGCTGTATTAAGGCATCTTGTCTGTTACACATGATGGAAGTGCCGGGTCATTAAATGCGAGTGTGAGAATAAAACCGTTGTTAATTACTCGTCGGCAGGTCATAAGTACAAAATTACCATTTTTGCTGTTTTTTTTTTATAATATTTTATATTTTAAATAGGGCTTAAAACGTTTGAACACAAAAATTTCAAGAGGTTAAACGTTAAAGGAAATTAAACGCTTTTTCCCATCCCTAGCCTGACTTAACAAAGCTACAAATGCACTTGATACTCATACTGGCTCTAAGCAGCATAATACACTATGGATGGGCCCCATAGTGAAGGCCGTAGGAGGCCAGTGTTTGTTTATTTTATCAGTCAAGTATAAGGGCTAGCATTAAAGTTGTACAATCCAAATCAGTCAACTTTCTTCTCAATAATCAATTGTATGCCTTACACAGGTGCCTACTTTTAGTTTTAAACAAGTCCCAACCCATTGAGAGCCCCAGTTCTTGCCTTGAACTGCAAACAAAGGAAGAAAATATGCAAGATCTAGGCCGAAGCCACTGTGTATGTGTGAATAGATTACACTTACAGTACAACTGTACAATTAATGATTCAGATGATAATAATAGAGTTCATTGTTTACACAATGTTAGAAAATGAACACAATGTGTTAATGTTTACATACACACATCATAGCATGATTCAATACCAACGACAAATGTGTTGTTCTAAACATGGGTGATGCGAGTCACTGTAATCTGGGTTTTGAGATAAATGAATAATTACCGTATTGTCCTGAATATAAGGCTACCCTTTTAAAAGTCCCTTACCAGCTTATATATGCATGCTTTATGCATATGTTTTTTATGTTTCAATAAGAAAAGTTAGGGGGTCGGCTTATATTCAGGACCTGCCTGTTTTTGGCACAATACGGTAATATTTGTATAACTTAGGTCACTTCACCTTATTATTAGTAATGACTCAAATTGTTACCTCTAGGTAATTTAAGGTTATGTATGTAATTTAATTTTGAATTAGTAATAATTACTGCAACAGTGAACAACAACAACAGTGGTGCATAAAAGGTTTACTAATGTTTACTAAGTGTTATTTTTGTGCTAGCACACTGGCAGTTCAATTTTATATTATTTAGACCTCCTAACTCAATGAAACTTATCTACATACCCCCTACCAACTTAATTACATGTGACGATAACGTAAATAATTAATCCAAGGACTTGTTTCTTGAATTATTTCTTTCCCAGTTAATAAAGGCCACCCATGGCTAGATAGCAATCAAGGTTAAATATCTAAGCTAGGCCTAGCTTAATGACACCAAATCAAATGTAAAAATACACAGTATCTTATTAATAGCTTAAGTTGACTTAATTACATGCCACCCTTAATTCTTTTTACATATATAGGCCTAGGCCTAAGTGCATTAATAACTTACATTTATTCAGCATCTATACTATTCACAGTATTCAGCTATAAAACTTGATTTTCAAATGAGAACAATAAATAAAACAGACCTACATACCTAGTGTTGAAGAGTGGGCCTAGTGTGTACTATTTACTTAAACTTACACCACAGGAACCAGCAAGAATATATTCGTCGTCGGTATAATCGAAGCCTTCACAAGTCACTGCAAGGTCCCCAAATTTGTAGCCAACTTCTAGGTCTGCTTTGCATTCCCACTGGAACATAATCATGGCGTATGAAGTAACAAACAAAACTAGATACTAAAAATAATTAAAACCTAGACCCTGTTATGACTGGCATTCGACGCAGGTTGAAAATTCATTTGCCATTAGGCCTAGGCCTACAGCCAGCCTGCATCCATTTACACTGTAACTGAAACAAATTTTACCCGAAGAACACTAGTGATATAAGCCCGCTATGACTGCTTGACCGAGCCTTAAACATAAATAAATTTGCATTTAGGCGTACCGGTACCGTCAACCTACTTGCACACAACTTACAATTTACTGTTTTTTGGTAGCTGACATTAGGCTACAAAAATTATTGTGCACTTTATCTATTTGTTTGCATCTTTACAAATTGTATTTGAGCATGTAACATTATTCATAACTTAATAAGCCATTTTATAGCGCACTCATAAGTCATAATCATGTCATTACCGGTACCAGGGGTCGAATTGATGGCTTGGCAGTAATCGCAGCAATTGATGGCCAAGTATAGTATTTGTGAGCGCTGTAGGGGGTCTGGGGCAAAGCACCAGCCGTCGGAGGCAAATTTTGTTTGTGGTATTGCCCTCGAGATGGTCATTTGGTTTATTTGGTTTATTAATGTACAAACATTTCCTGGCTAGGAATATATGTGTAAAATGATGACGCTTTATTTATTAACGTTACGCGATAAAGTCACTTGATATGAGATGAGATATTAGTATCCAGAGGTGGGGGTTTAGCCATCCCCGGCGGGGATTTAGTAAAATTACCAGAAGGTATACGGACTGTATTGTACATAATATAGACTGACCTTTTTTTTTATTATTTTAGTTCTCAAAAATAGGCCTACCTCCTCGGCCTATATGCGAGAATCGGCATTTTTACGCGCCAATTTCAAACACGAAGTTACAGCGCCGTGTGACAAGGAAATAGTTCACTGCTTTTGTCTGGCACTGCGTCAACAATAAAGGCAGGCACGGAGGACGCGACGCTATCTCCAGGCCTACTACAGGCCTACTGACGAGTGAAATGTGACGAGGAACAGATAACTGGGCGATAAGAACTGGTCCGCTTGGAGATAGTGATACGTCACCACGGGCTTCGCCTCAATAGGCCGCGCGGGAAAAACGACGTCGACAAAAGCTCCGCGGAAGTAGACCGCAAGAATAATGGCGCGTAAAATAAAAATATGTTGTTAAATATTCCCTTTTTAAAATTTTGATGTCCAAAGTTAAGGGGTCGGCCTATATTCGGCACAATACGGTATATGTACCATTACCTACCTTCCCAAGTATAGGCCTGCCCCAAAGATCAGCTTGGTTGGTGTAAGTATCAAAGAGGAAAAATAAGAAAAGTACGAACGTAGGCTAAATTATAGGCTAGAATCGAAGTGTTTGATTGTGCATTTGATTATGATTTCAAACTTTGTCCAGTCGTACACAATGCTGATTTTAGTCTGTATTAGCCTTTTATCCTGGGCTCAAAATTTTTACTTTAAAATAGATTCCCAGGGTATTATAATTCTACAATATGTTCCTACTTTAGCCAGTACAATGAAAACAATATTAGCAATGCCCATCTGGCGCCTGGGCATGCGAGAAAATAATTTACCGACCCGACCACTACTTTGACATGTCGCCCCTGATGGTATCATTGTCAACCCTATGCGTACCTGGATACTGGACCCGTCCCACCCCTGATTGGTGCACTGGACGGTGTGCGGAAGAAGACACTGGCAATTGTTGAGACAGTTCAGCTGTAGAACCGGTGACTCTCGCCGTCCAGTCGTCATTTTATTCGCCCTCAGAGTCAGGACTTGAACATTTGCCAACTTAACCTTTTCATAGTTTTTACTCCCTGGAAATAATAAAAATTAGCAATTCAGTAGGCCTAACTGATTATACCTAAAAATAATAGGGATGCCCCACGATATTGATATATCTCGATAAATCAAGTTATTTATGATAGGCCTATCAATATTTTTATTCCAGGCCTACATCGCGATATTTAATGAAAATTGCAAAGTATGGAAATTAGGCCTAAGTTAAAAACTCGTGAAAATGTTAAAAATTGCAGTATAATATAATTTAATAATCGTGGGAATATAACCTGTTATAGCCTAGGGTGCAATATGGCCCTTTTCAGGTGAACTAGGTATATTGCGGATAGGACAATATTGTGAAGGGATGTCCGAGGGCTGTTTAAGAGGACTCAATCCCTTGCATTCGCATTAACGACTGAGGAAAACCTCGGAAAAAACCTTCAGTCAGGATTGCCGGTCTCGACGGGACTCGAACCCGAGACCTCCCGAATCAGATTGCGGGAATAATCTTTGCCGTTGAAGCGCCCTAAAACTACTAATAATCTAATCATTTGACTCTGATTCGGGCGCCCGAGCCAACACTGTCGGTTTTAGGAGTGTTACAACGTGGCTGCTAGCGCCTATCAGTCAGTCACAGTCTTGTTCTACCATTAGTTGTCGCGACAGGCTGTCGTTTTGTGTTAAATTAGTGATAAAAACAAATATTTGCAGCTGTTTTTGTTTGTCAATTTTGGAGTGGATATTGGATATTGTTGTGTTAAAATGGACGGGAAAAATCGATAATCGATATCGCATGGCTATTTTTCGGCGATATCGATAATTTATTTTTATACCGTTGGGCATCCATAATAAATAATAATAAAAAAGGAGACAGACATTTCCCTACAAGATGCAGTTTTCAAACCAAACAAAAGGCAAACAAAAATGGCTGGTGAATATTTGTACGGTCAGCCATAATAGGCCTAATAGGCCCTAGTGCAAAATTATTCGTACAGTCAAAGATTTGATTGCCTAGGCTGCCTACGCCTTGTACGGTCATCGATAATGTACGGTTAATGTAGGCCTACTGTAACAGTGATGTGACAGGCTGTTGGTCAGCTGTATATGCCTAAATGCTGTGCGTATGGTCAGTTGCTTCTAGGCCTAGTTTACTCTCGAAAAATACAATTAACAAATTATTTCAATCGTATGCCTAATAATTAGACGCCACTTGTGTTCAATGTTTATGTGTTGACAAAATACCTAGCAATGCCAAATGGCTGACCATAGCCAAAACTATACAAAAGAAAAACGATACAACAAAAATTTGAACCGCCGACTATCGCATTGAAGTCAAATGCACTACCACTCTGCCACACTGTGGTGCTTGGAGCTATATTCAATGACCGGACGACTCTTTTGTCAATCTTGGTACCTATTTTAACAGGCCCTTATTTTTATATTATTCTTGTGTTTATAGGCCTATATTAGAATAATCACTTATTTTTTTTAAAAGTGACATAGCCACAATACCAGGCCTAGGCCCACTGATGGCTCACTTTGTTAAACGGGGAGCTGAGCGACTGATTCTCCATTCAACTTAAACGGCTCTCATTTGTATTCTTCTGTCTGTACGTCGAAAATCAGCCTAACCGCTGACAACAGATTGCGCTGAAATTTTAAACAGACATCCGGTACGAGTTTACTAAGAATGTTAACAAAATCAGCTTGATCCAATGCGATTAAGCCTACAATAAAATAAAAATGTTATTTTTAATAATATCAGGCATTGGTTGTCGTAGCAGTTAGCGGGACGAGGTTGATGGGCCTGCATGGCCCTAGTGGTAACCAATTTGCTACCGCACGGATGGATGGGTTCGATACCCGTAGTTCTAATTTTTTATATTTTTACACCCATATATATTTTGAGGGATGTTAATGGGAAATTAAAAATTAGTGTTTTTGTTTTTTTTGGAAATTTTGTTTGTTCCGCTAATACGTTGGAATAAGTTTCGCATTTTGAATGTCAATTTTAATAATTATGTGGCAAGCAAGGAGTCCTGTAAGGTGAACAGACGTCCGTTTTAGAAGTCAAAACACTTGGCTAACTCTCGTTTCAACGACTTTGCGTTTCCCTAGTACCATAATGACAATATAATATTGTATTGTTTGGATAGGTTATCCTGTAGTACTTTCTTTTACTCTTAAAAAGACCTGGGGCCTAATCTTAACAAATGACAATTGCCTACAATAGCTAGTTTACAGATATTCTACTCTGCATATATGAGTGATATTATTATGTAGGGCCTAATAAGAATGAACTGATAATAAATTTAAAATTGAAAAAAAAAATGAAAATACAGTGCATAATTATTCGTACGGCGGACCATAGGTGGATGTATCGGTAGGGCTACCAAGGTAGCGTAAGTAACAGCGACCACTTCCTATTTTTATCAATAAAAATTATTGGATGAGCGTAGCGAGCGAAGCGAAAAATTCAATTTCACTGACCCCTCAATAAATTTAGCTCCAATGTTTTTTTCTTTTTTTTGTTTGTTTTTTGTTTGTTTTTTGTTTGTTTTTCTGTCTGTTTGTTCGCTCTGTACCGGGCAAACGGCATATGCGATCTGGATGAAAATTGGAGGGAACCTTCGAAATCTCTGAACTTAGACTTGCTACGTTTTTGGGTACAATCAAAGATTTATTTCTCATGAATATCGTACTTTTACGATTTTTTTCGATTTTTAGTGCGATATTTTCGTGACATTTGGGCCGATTCTGACCAAACGGGTGGGGCTACAACGTTCATATTATAGGCCCTACATGGGCATTAAGGTTATGGTGATTGGATGAGCGTAGCGAGCGAAGCGAAGATTCCATTTCACTACACTGGAGAAAAAAATCCGGAATGTTTTTTTGTTTTTTTTGTTTTTTTTTGTATTTTTGTCTGTTTGTCCACACGATTCCGGCTAAACCGATACTCCGATTGCGATGAAATTTTATGGAGGCCTTCAAAATCTCTGGAACTTAGAACTGCCACGTTTTGAGCGCAACGGAAATTTTTTCTCATGAAAATTTGCAATTTTACGATTTTTCGATTTAAAAAAATTTCTTCGATTATATCACTACATGCTTTTTCCGATTTAATGATTTTGCACAGAACCTTTATTTATGACAAGATATTTTGTGAAATTTGAGCGCAATTGAAAAAAATATTTATCATAAAAAACGAAATTTTACAGTTTTTATTTTTTAAACAATCTTTGACTTTAACACTACATGCTTTATCCGATTGTAATGATTTTCGCAGAACCTTTATTTTATGAATGCATATATTAGTGTAAAATTTGAGCGCAATCGAGAAATTAATTCTTAAAAAATCGCAATTTTACGATTTTTTTAACAATTACGATTAATTTAAAAAAATTAAAAAAATTAGGTTAATTTTTAATTTAATTTAATTTAATTTTAAAAAAAATTCAACTTAGTAATGATTTTGCCACAGAACAACAGAAAATTCGCATAACACATGGCAGCTCAATGCACCAATTACGCTCATCCAACAACGCGGCGGGACTTAAGCGTTTTCCTAGTGTAGTACCTTTTGAAAGAAAAAGTTGAAAAAGTTAGCCAGAATCCATAGAAATAAAGCTTTTAATATAAGTTTTTTGATTTTTTGTGCAATATTTTCGTGCCATTTGGGCCAATTCTGACCAAACGGGTGGGGCTACAACGTTCATATTATACATGGACATTAAGGTTATGGTAATATAGTACCCTATGAAAGAAAAAGTTGAAAAAGTTAGCCAGAATCTATAGTAATAAAGCTTTTAATATAAGTTTTTACGATAAATAAAAACAATTGACAAGTAATAATAGAAACTTGACAACAATCACCTACAATGCGTATTCGTAGGCAGCAAAACAAAGCACTTGCAAAAGTAAGATATCCCACGCAAACTAAAAACTTTAAAAAGCTCATCCATCAACGCGGCAGGACTTTAGCGTTTTCCTAGTAATATTGGAATTTGGAACCATTGGATGGAACCAAATATGTCCCCCATGCCTGTAGGCCTACGCACGCTGATCTCCGTGGGCGAACATTTGTACTGAATATAAACTTATTTATTTTGATTAATGAGTCCATTACTCCATTATGATTGATAGGCCTATTATTGCCAATCTTGCATGGGTAAGTTAAAATAACACTTAACTAAAGGGATTGAAAGTAGAATGGTAGAGGTGATGCAATTGCCCGCCAACTTTGCCACACCCAAGCAATCAATAATTTACGTACAAATATGCTAAGAATTATGCATTAGCCCTAAATTGTTTATATTTATTAAGGGATTACTTTAATAAAAAATCTACCCTTCACATCTTTCTGGCATTAATTATTTCCTGTTTTATCATTTGTTGTATCAAGCTCTGTCATTATTGTTGGCCGCCATTTTCCCATGTTATTTGAGTGGTCGCAATTCAATTGAGCAGAGCACCATTTCTGGTCGCTAATCAAAACCACCATCTACCAACACATCCAAACAAACAACCTTAGATATAATAATTATAATCAATAATTGGACTCGGCATGTTCTTTTAGTAAATTATTATATTAAATTAATGGAAAAGCAATATTATTGCCTTTTGAAGGGTACTGAAAGTACCCGAAATATTGCTTTTCCATTAATTTAATATAATAATTTACTAAAAGAACATGCCGAGTCCAATTATTGATTATAATTATTAAACCTAACTGTTCTAAGAATCTCAGGAATTATAAAAAACCTTAGATATATTGACCATTAAAACTATCGGGATAACCAGGCAATGTTAGGTTGGCATCATAGCTGATGAAAATACCTTCTCACCAATATTAGCCTACTGATGCCTATGGCAGCTTGCTTAGGAAAGCTAAATTACGAACAATACCGTAACCTCAAAAATTAAACGGTCGCTACCTAAAGTGGTCGCCAATCGGCACATCCACCTAAGATTGATTATACACTTCGAACAAAAATAAACCTCCCAAAAGTTTAGGCCTAGGCCTACCTAGCGGGACTGGTAATTTGGCACTAGGGCCTAGGGCCCTAGGCCCAGCCTAGACTTGTCTGCAGGTACTGTAACCATGGTTGTAACTAAGCCTGCCCCTAGGCCTAGGCCTAGGGCCTAGTGGGTCTTGAAGGGAGTCCAAGTCGCATTTGGGGGAGGGCGAGGTTAAGGGGGTAAAAGGTTACCAAAGGCGACCTGAAGAACTATTGAAGATTGAAGTAGGGCCTAGGCCTAGTAACCATACAGAGTTTTAATGGTGACGGGACGAGGCCTTGCCTTATCACAAACTGAGTTTTGAGTTTAGAGTAGGCCTAGGCCTATGTCCAAATAGGAAGGGGTAGGCCCTAGCCGGCCCTAGGCTATTAGGCCTAGCCCTAGGCCTATAGGCACCCTTTATACATCCACAAAGATATCATTATGCAACATGATAAAATTACTTACCTAATACTACGGTGACCGTAGTAATAAAAATTAAACAAAAAACGAGTGATTCCTTCATCTTTTCCATGTAAATTCCAAGAGTTTTATTGACTTCTGAGAGACATTTCTTGCGCTTTCTTGTGTCAGCTGTGTGTTTACTTTCATATCGACCAATGAACATCAAGTAAACGTTTTCCAATTTCATTGGTTTATCTCAGCATCATTCTTGTTAAGTCTACCAACGTCACAAAACATCATATCCATATTCACGGTGATTAAGCAAAAGCTGAAAATTCAAAAAAATACTAAGATTTTTTAGAATTAAATATAAAATTACTCAATACTACGTTATAACTATAATTGTTAACATAATAAACCTCACAAACGTTACTAAAAAATCAAAAAAATATGATTGAAGTCATAACCGGGTTAAATTTTTTTTTTTTTACGTTGGTGACGAATGGTTAACCTGCAAATTTGTAATTTGACAGAAGGGAAGGTTTGTTTCTATAGGTTAGGCGATCTTGGTTTTGGTTTCACAATTCAATTTCACAGATAAAATAGGCCTAAGCCTACACTTATAAGGGTAAAATGTCTAGTTCATTTCTTGGCAGTGAACCTACTGGTGAGTGGATATAAAATTCGTAGATTAGGCAGTCTAGCTAGGCATAGAGCCTACTAACCTATCTTACGCAGCTAGGGCTAGATAGAGCCATTATATTAAATACACAACGATAGAGCCTCTCTAGGCCTAGGAGACCTACTCGGACCTAGACACAATAGAATTGTCTGAAGATAAGACTAGGCCTAGGGCTATTGCATGTATTTGCTCATTCAAACTCTAGGAGCTTAGGACTAGGCCTACGTTCTCCCAAAGGGATATTAAATACACAAAGACGTACCTGTGCAGTCATGGCAGATCACCCCAATTGGAAGGCTCTTTCAACGGTTGACTTTTCATGGAAGCAATTTGTCAGGGAAGGACAAAGCCATGTACCAAAACCATTTCAGACCCACGCCAAATACTACTCACCGAAACCTGCACTAACTGGTGATCAAGCAAAACAAATTTATGATAATGTGGTGGAGCTTGGAGTGAGGCCTAACGGTGAAGTGTTAAAGCACCAGATGGGCCTTGGTGCCATTGAGTCGAGTCCTAGAGGAGAGATTTCCCATAGACAATACCGGAAAAAAAATACTAACTTACGTACGCCCAGTCCTATAGACTTGCCAAATCTGGAGAATAACCAAGAACTACCGGTCGGCTTAGGTGTGTCATTACCGGTACCAAATAGTCCTGGATCCATCCAAATTTCACATGCATCAACTGGAGAATCTGAAGAAATTATGTCTAACAGTGAAGGCACCCTCCAATATGTTCCATGTGGTGCAGACATACCAAAACCTATAGGCCTACCTAGCAGGCCCATTATGCCAAATGTATCCGTATTAAATTCAATCATGAAAGAGGCTGAAAACAATAAGGTTCAATCTATCGCAAAATACATCGAAGATGGCATGGACATAAATGTAGTTGATAAGTTTGGATGGACGCTATTGATGTGTGCTGCATGTGCTGGAGCAATCGATGTTGTGAAGCTATTGATTAGGTCTGGAGCTGATCTCCATATTAAGGATAAAAGTGGACTCAGTTGCCGCTCGTTGGCAAAGTGCCATGGGCATTTAAATATTGTGGAAATGCTAAACAATTCCTGCCACACTTCAGGGAAGCGTAGGCTAAATCAAAGTATAAAAAACAAGTCTGAATCAGACCAAACGGCTATAATGGAAGATTTCTACTGTAACGATTGTTCGCGTAGCTTTCGCGAAACAACCAAAGAACACCACATGTCTTCTACCGTTCATCTCTTCAACAGCCGCCCGCGATCGCTGGGAACTATCTATGGGATTCCAGAAAGCAATAAAGGTTACCAACTTCTTTTGAAAAGAGGGTGGGATAAAGAGAGTGGGCTGGGCCCCGATGGCACTGGACACAAGTTTCCGTGTAAAACGATTCTGAAGAGAGATAGAAAGGGTCTGGGAGGTAAACAGCCCAAGCCTCGTGTCACACACTTTGAACCGGAAGAGCTGGCCGCTGTGAGACATGTACACAATAATAAGCCACACTCGAGTAAAAAGTTACGAGCCAAGTCAATCAACCGAGAAAAGTTAAAGGAACGTCAACTGAGAAACGAGTTATCGTGAAGAAATGTATCGTACGTATTTTATATATTCTGGGTAGGCTATTATATTTCAAAAATTCATTTTTAAAGTCTCGGAGGTCAGACGATCGAGAAAATTGCGCGAGCTGGCTCGCGGAGTAACTCTCTGGGAGTAGGCCTGAACTTGTTTACATGGAACTCGCCGCCTCACTGTCAGACGGTGAGCCAGCAAGCGCGAGCTAACGCTCACCTAAAAAAATATACAGCTTGTTTAACTTCCTAGCGAGTCGAGGGTATAATCTTAATTTGACGGAAGTGTTATTTTGCATTAAATTTATGATTTTCCTTTTTCTAACTGAATATTATTATGTATTTACTTGCTTTTTGGCCGCGGAAAGTAGTTTCTGGACTTATTTAATCACTTTTAGTTGCTGGAATCGGTCGTTTTGGTACTAGGTAGGCCTAGTTCAGTTGGTGCGGTCCAACTTTTCAACACAGTTTTTTCAAAAAAAATAATAAAAAACAACTTAAAAAAAGAAACAAATGAAGAAGAACTCATTATAAACGATTTATTTATACTAATCACTCCGAAAATATACCAATAATTTCGAATAACACAGATTGAATATTAACACTCGCTCATTTCAATGTCATTGATTCCCCATGTTTGGTATTATCGTCTTGATTTTACTTACTAGGTCTACCAACCTTTTTCGCTAAAATATTCCGCCTACAAAACCTTTTAACGTCGTTATTTTAAATATTAATGACTTTTATTACAATAGGATTTTCGTTTAAAATAGCGACGTTAAAGGTTTTGAAGTTTTTTTTGTTACTATAACAGTAAAAACGTGATGATTCTATTTAGGATTCTTTGATTGTGTTCTTGTAAGGTTACTTGCAGTGAGTACAACATCTCACCACGGTAGCAATAGGCCTAGGGTGCGACGCTACTCGCTACTTATAACTTACTTTTGTTTATAAAACAGAAAAAGAAAATTATTTTTAATGGGTTTCGGCGCATTTATTTTTAATTTACTTTGAAATATCAGTGATTTGGCAAAGACAATGAAGTAAAAAAGCAAAAAATGACAATTTCGTCAAACTAGTAGAGTTCCCGAGTCGAGTTAGCGAGCGCCAATCAGAACCCACTACCTACCATAACACGTGACCAGTGAACACCAATAGATGGCGTTATTGTTACCTTCATTGTCTGTCGTGTGACAAGGATGGTAATAAACTCGCGCGAGTTGGATTTTCTCGATCATCTGACAGCCGCTGTAGTGTAGGTATCCCGGTCCGTAGGCTATGGCCTACGGTAAGCAGAAGCCTCACACAAATCACACTCATGGAGGGCGGAGAGTTTTGTGGCATCATCTGTGAACCAATGTGTACTGCATCTTGATCTTAGCTGATATTTAGACTTGCCCTTGCCGTGTCCGAGTCAGCTGTGAAGTCCCAAGTCTAGAATAAGACAACTCTTTAATTACTACTAAAGAACTAATAATTATTTTTTAAATTTCTAGATTTAAAGTTTCTCTCTGAAATTGAAGAACTTGGCGAGCAGATTTTAATTGACCGACAAGAGATAGTTGATCTAGACAGGCGCCGCAATCTCGATCGAGAGGCCTTGAGAGCTCTTCCTAAAAATCCGCTCCCAGGCAAGAAAACCTGGCTCACGATAGGTTCTCTTCTAATTAAAGTTCCCGAGGCAAAAGCTCGAGACATATTGGAGAAAGGTAAGTGTGAGCGAGTGTTAAAATTGTTATTAGGTACAAAATTATAGGGCACTAGCAACTAGTACGTCATGCATCCAGGAGCATGCCGGATATTCTCCGCTTCAAGCCCAACTGATGGACAAGCACCCTCGTTTCACAAGTTGACGCCTGCTGAACGGCGCAACACTTATCACGCCCCAACTTTTATTCTATTCATTATTGAGACAAAACTTAAGAGGAATAATATTTAGCAAACATCATTCCTTCTAATAGAGATTATTTTGAATTTTTAGACAGCCGTTAACGTGTTACCGATATACGTATTGAAAGAAAATTTAAGGCTTTTACTTGATTTTTATGAAATTAAATTTAACAACTTATTGACAAAAACCTAGTGATCGGATTTCGACAAGACCTCTTTCAAAATATGTATCGGGCTGTTTAGACAAGAAACAAATTAACTTTCTAGATAGAAAGTGCACTGAACGAAAATTTATATCATAGGGTAATATGCAGGGTATTGTGTTTTCATTTAAAATATGCACTTTTGACGTGCGGATGAGCCGTGAAAAACTGCACGCTATCTGTAAATTTTCGCTCAGTGCTTTTTCTATCTAGAAAGTTCATTTATTTCTTGTCTAAATAGTTTGATGCATATTAGAAAGAATTCTTGGCAAATCGAAGTGTTTTTTTCCTAAGGTCAACATCCATCGGCGGTTTTTGACCATCAATATCAGGTGTGAAATTCCTTTAAAAACGAGGAGCGGTGAATAGCTGGGGTCTGGGGCGAAGCCTCAGCCGCCAGAGCAAATTTGCCGTAGGCGCTTTTTTGGGGACTGCTACTTGTATGGCCTAAAAAAGTTCTAAGGCGATTTGTATTCTACATGACGGTAATTGCGCTACACGCTGACCACACTGGCTCGCAGCCAAATAGTCTATTCACCAATCCTATGAGGAATTTTGTGGTATTGTGCTATTTTAGATTTTTCTTTGATCAGTGTTGCCTTGCGACCAGTTGCACACTGTAAATACCGTCAGACTGGTCAACATCAGGGTTAATTATTTCTAAATTTTGATGTTTTGTAAAGTTAATTTCGATTGCTTGGCATCTCCGTTCAAAAAAAAAAAAAAAAAAATTTATTTTTTTTTTAAGAATTTTTGTTGACATTTGTAAGTGCCAGGCCTTAATTCCTAGGCGCCAGGCAGAACCTGGCGCCTGGTATTTTTCAAACCCTGCGCTGACTAAAATGAAAATAGTTCTTAGATAGGAAGAATAAAAATGCTTAATTTAGGCTAAACGTAATCTATAATTATGTGTAGAGCATCGCCATAATCCCTTAAAGCTAAAACATTGACAGACCATCAGTTTTTAACAATATAACCTAGGCCAACTTGATTGGGGCTTGAAATATTGCTCTTGGGCTAGAGGACTATTGTTGCATTACTAAATGTGCAAATTTCTCAAAAAGTTAATTTTGGCCCCTGGCTATAAATCGTTAATTGCAAGAATTTTGAAAGCTAATATAGTATTGCTGTCTTACCTTATTAGTTATCATTATAAAAATCAATAGTAGTACGGTAACCAGAGTAATAACGACAATAAACTCATTTTTATAATTTTCGGCCTACAATAAAGATGCCAATTATCTAAACTGAATAGTAAACTTTATGAAAAGTGAAAATTTAATTTCAGATTTTTTCTGGAAAAAACGGCGAAAATATCCGTTTTTTTCCTCGACTTCAATTTTCCGGAAAATTTCAAACCCTATGCATATTAGAAAGAATTCTTGGCAAAATCCGACCAGTAGTTTTTTGTCAATTAAAGTTGAGAGTATTAGTAAGATTCTTGATAATTTTGACATTTATATGTTTTTATTAAACAAGCTAACGGCTGTGTAAACAAGTCAAATATCAGCTTTAGAGAAATGATTGTTTGCTTAAAATTATTCTCTTAAAATTTTTCCAAATAAAGAATGAGATAAAGTTAAAACGTGATATTTGTTAAGATCCGTTCTGCAGTATAACTGGTAAAAATGAGAATGCTTGTCCATCAGTACAATTCGCGACCATGTGACTACTAGCTGTGACGTCACATGACGGTTCCCTATAGGACAGACTAATATTGCGTAAAACAGTGGCATCTTTCCCTTAGAGGCATTCTTGGACTTTGGATAGGTGTCGGAAAGCCCTGAACTACTAGGCTTATAGAGGTGGGTTAATCGTTTCTAACGGTAGGCCTACATACCTATTTCAATTTCAAAGTGTACCGGTTTTTGTTTTCTTTATTATGGTCACCCTATCTACAATAGGCCTACACGATATAGGTAAGCCTAATTTAGGATTTTTTATTTCCTCCCCCATCTCCACGTGAAACGAGTCCCTACGTGGCGTTTGTTATTTTATTGATTTAAATTGTCATATTTAGGCCTAAATCACATAATTTATTTACCTAATAAAAATCATTGATCACTTTTTCTTCATTTTAAGCAACAAACACAAGAGTTCTAACTGATTTAGGCAAAGTTTTTCTTTAAAAAAGATTGGATTGGTAGATTTTCTGAAACGCTTATGAATGTAGGCCTACGGTATTTGATCCGCACACCAACTTGACAAGTTTTGAAACACTGATATTGTTCATGTAAATCGAAAAAAATCAAAAAAATTGATTTAGGTAGGCTAAATCTAGATTTTAAAAAAAAAAAATTAAAAATCACACACCATGCTAGTGCTACATGGGGAACGTGCATGCTACAGACTTCCACTTTTTTACTACAAACATAGTACATTACTGTATGTTTTCTTCCGTTCAGAGCAAGTTGTATTGAGCTCGGAGATAAACAAACTACGCAGCGAGCTCAAAGTGAAGGTGAACCGCCTGCGAGACATGGAACACATGCCTCCCGTTCCGGGCCTGATGCTCAACCCCCTCTCCAGAGACGAGATGTCCGCCATCAATCAAGTCCTCGGATTCAAGTCGTCGTGAAGAAGACATTCGTTCCGTGCGAACCTCGCTTTAAGACTCGGCTCACCTTACACAAGAACTTTGTTCGACCAACCAGGAAGACTTGTAATAAATAAAGTGTAAATATCTTAGGAAAATCTCTTGACGGTAGACTACCTCCAACACTAAAACCACGCGAAATTACATTTTTTTTTTAATATCTCGAGAACGCTGCAAAATATATCAAACTTAAAAACTGAATGCAGACAGTATGTGGTTTTGTTACTTACCGGTATAATTATTAATTATAATCAAGTATATATTATAATGGATACGGTTTGAATATGCATTTAATTAATCAAAATGTCAAATTATAAACTTAATTATCATAGCATTACCGTACAATATTTTGTCATGCATAGTCTTGAGTCTTGACAAAACCACATTGACATAACTGTCTGCAATCAGTTTTTCGATATCAACATTCTCGTACGGTAATGTATTGCACTAATAAACTGTAATTTTGCGTGGTTTAAATGTTGGTGGTGGTCTACCATCTTAGTTTAGGCCTACGGTACTTACTTACCAAAGACTAGACAAGTTACCTACAACCTACATGAGCTCAAGGTTTAAGAAACTACGCCTATGTATGTAAACTCTGAAGTTGAACCTCTAGATACCTGGTGAAAGGTCACATTGAATAAAATGAAGCTGAAGTCACATTAATTACAATACCCACCATTGAACCAGTAGGTTACAATTAATAGTAGACCTACGTAATTTACTGGAAGGCCAGCCTAGGTAATTGAGGCCTCGAGCATTGGGATTTGTGTACTTAGACTTGCCTCGCTACATACTGGTAATTTTTAATTAATAGTAATTTACTATTTTTTTACCTTTACATAATATTATGCTATGTGCTAACTAGTAACTATAATTGTATTTCTATAGCCTATCCATGTTGGTGTGAATGAATAAAAGGCTCACTTGCTAAGTTTTGCAAAGTACTGCTGTGTGTCCCTTTGTTGATTTCTTTGTAGTAGCCACAAAATGTTCAGGTTCCAATTTGTTTTACAAAATTGCTTATTTCAATACTACTTGTCAATAGTTAATAGTATGGAGTACTTATCTTTACACGCTCTGTAGGCCTCTATACTATTAATACTTAATAGTAATTTAAAAAAATAGTAGCTATTAAAAGTAGGGATGGGCAAATGCGTGTACTTTCCTAAACGTGCACACTCTTGGCTGTCAGCGCGTGTACACGTGTACACGTACACATTGTTATGTTTGCCACTTGCTAAAAAAAAAAAAAAATGATTTACAGTACGCGATCTATTTTATTGGTGTAGCGCCTATTCACGCGTCAGCTGGTAGCGATCGAGTCTGGTAAGTACGTCTCTGCGCAGGTCCCGAGTTCCTTGTGATGATGCAAGACGCGACGCGTCAGTCCGACCTACACGGAGAGCTGTAGAGATAGCACTTTGTCTCACTATACGCCTTATGCGCAGTGCGCGTGCGCCGCGTCAGTCGGGAAGACAGAGCTATCAAGACAGGCTCGCTCCTCTCTCGTGAGGCAAGGCCGGCGGCTGGCGGCTGGCCGCACACAGCATAGGGACACGCACACACGTTTATTATTTTCGTTAAAACAGTAAACGTGTAATCGCATGAAAACGTGTACACTATCCCATCCCTAATTAAAAGTAGGGCCTACTAACTACTAAGGTTAGTAAGTATTGGCTTAAAGGTTTACGTAAATAAATAAATTCGTATTTAGAGTCTCCTCACTCAGTCATATAACTAAAGCGTAAACAGTAAACCAAAGCGACCAACCCAACCGTGTAGGCCCACGCAATCGAACCAACCAAAGATCACTATTTTCTAATTAGGAAATATAGTAATCAGTGGTATGGACAGTGCGAACACCCGCGGATCAACTCCAGAATCAACAAGGCCGATTCTATTCAGAACAACTTTCAATTTATTATGTGCCTCGTTGCTAGGACGGCTCCAAAGTGACTGCTTACAAATTCCTAACCCAAGAACTGATGGACTTAAGTCCAAATCAGAAGTTAAGAAACTTCTGCCTACAGCGGGAATCGAACCCTAGACCTTCTGCATTGGAAGCAGATATGCTAATCACAAGACCAACAAGCCACACAAAAAAAGTAGGTATTAATTAACCAACTAGTCATAGTGTGACAATAGTCGATCGATGGCGACAAGCAACAACTTGTTAATTAGCATTAACTACCGCACTGAGCGTAGCGTGACTTATTCTGGCCTATTCAAAGTTGTCACTTTCGATCAACAATTGTGGTTTGGATTATGTAGTAAAGACCCCCAGGGCAGCCAACATCACAAGAGAAAAAGAAAACAATTCTCCTGAATTGTTGAGGAAAATTCCTATCCTTGAAATAATTGTGGAAAAATCTATGTTACCACAAACTTAATTGAACGGGGGGCACAATTATTCGTCTATCTATGGCAACTCAGTTGTGGAAATCTAATTAGTAGTACAGTGCGTACTGAGGTCACTCAATGCTTTATGTAATAGAATAGGTAAAATAAACGGGCTTAAAATTTAAAATACAACCAATAGCATTGTCTCCATCAGCAAAAATTCTTACCTTGACATTGAAATTTGAAAAGTAGATTGAAAGTTGCTAAAACTTGATTGAACAATTTCAAATTTAAGTTCAAACTACACCCATGTTTCAAATTGTACCATTTATGATTTTATAGACTAGTTGTTTAAGGAATGTGTAGGCCTAGATAAAACAGGTTGAAAGACTATACAAAGTTTCTTCATTTTATATATTATATATTTTTTAAAACAACATGGACGGCATGCACCCTTTATAGGCTACAAGTCCAAATGTAAAAAACAAAACAAATACTAATAACAATAAAACTTTTTAAAACTTTTTTTTTAAGTTTTAACTACTAATAACAATCTTTATTCAGCTTAAAGTGTCTGGTTTAGTGGTGGTTGTCCACTGTTATCTAGGGATTGAAACTGCTCAACCAGCCAGGCTCGGAGTTTCTTTCTCGTTATATTTCTCCTGCTTGGTCAGAAATGTTTTTCAGTTCTACTATGCCGTATTTGCTCGATTGCAAGCTTACACCTGATTAAAAGTTCATCTATCAACAGTGTGTAGCATTTAAATAGTCAGAAGTTTGCCATTGATTCCAAGCTGGGGTGCCTTTTTGAACTGCAAAAATGTGTCAAAAAAAGGTAGGCTTGCAATCGGGTAAATACAGTCTTTCCACAATTTCACTATTTGTCACGCTTTCCCAATCCAATATTAAAATTTAAATCTTGATATACCGTGTTACGGTAACATATCACCAAAGAATAAAAGATCACCATTGGATCGAACAAAGTAGAATCTATAGATCAATAAGTTCATCCCTACTGTTGACACACAGATTTTTCAACATTTTTCTTCAGGCATCTAAGAACTTAAGAAAACTGTTTCATCACTGGAATGCACAGGAGAGGAGGGTCCTAGCCCCTACGCTGGCGGTTTTAGACTGTCCGTATACCACGTAGGCAGGAAACTATACTTGGAAGGCCCCGGGATCTCCTTATAACAAACCTCGTCATAACTCGGCTTCCATTCAAACTTCCAAACCGTGTCTGGACTGGAATGTTCCTTGACGATTTTCTTAGCGAAGCTCAAGAAACTTGCGCAGAAGTTCATACACGCGCACGGATCCCATTTACCCTGGAAGCAAACAAACGATAAAGTGTGATAGAAAAGTGTTGAGCTCAAAGTTGACTAAGATAATATCAACATTATCAAGCGATAAGGAGAAGGAGACGTAAGGACTATCATGCAGAGATCAAGATTGGAGAAGAAACCCTGGAAGTGGTGGAGAGTTTTGGCTACCTAGGAAGTGCGATAATGGCAAGCGGGAAGATAAAAAAGGAAATTACCAACAGAATACAAAAGGCCAGTAACTTCTAGCAGTGCGTAAGAGGCCTGGTGTGGGATAGGGAAATACGCATACATTGCAAGATGACACTAAACAAGACCTACTTCATACCGATCCTCGCATATGCGGCTGAAACCTGGACTAGGGTGATAGAGAAGAAAACCAAATACAGGTGGCGGAGATGAGATTCCCGAGGAGCACAGTGGGCAAGACAAGAAGAGATAGAATTAGAATTACGAACATCAGAGAGATGCTTGGGTTGGAGAAGTTAGGTGAGATGGTTTGAGCATATGAAACAAATGACGGAAGAGAGGATGCCCAGGAGAATGTATGAGAAAAGGATTGAAGGAAGAAGAAGAAGGGGGAGACCAAGGAAGAGATGGAAGGAGATCATAGCAAAAGACCTACATACTAGAGGAGAGAGCTGGGAGCATGTAGCAGAGACGATTGTGGGAGGATAGGAAGAAGTGGAAGAATTTGGTTGCAAAACCCAAGCTGACCCTGCCAGAAGTGGGAAGCGGCAATGGATATGATGATGAATTGCTATTAAAAAATTCTATAGGTACTAGGAATTCTAGAATTCTAATTCTTCTAGGTACCATTTTTTGTTATGGATACTTAAATTACATCTCATCCTCGGCTTAAAGGTTTTTATAATGGAAATGGTAGGTAATATCTATAGGCCAGTAGTGATACACAACATAACATTTCTGATTTTCTGATAGCAGTTTTGATCACACCGTGAGTAGGATAATAAAAATAATAAAAAATAATAATCAAGAAATTGAAAAAAGCTCAGTTGCAACTGAACAATGAATATAGCACAGGGTTGCCATCATTTCATTCACAACTAGTTCTAACACGTAAGTCGCATGGTGTAAGTCGTAAGAAATGTGAGTCG
Organism: Sweltsa coloradensis; assembly: GCA_024449915.1. NCBI lineage: Eukaryota > Metazoa > Arthropoda > Insecta > Plecoptera > Chloroperlidae > Sweltsa > Sweltsa coloradensis. The sequence continues at coordinate 625,465 of JAMZAV010000392.1, forward strand.
TTCACAACTGCCTACGTATTAGACGCTCTCTTCTCTCTCTTTTCTCACTCGCACACACACAGCTCACTTTTCTGATTGGCTCGGCGTAAGGCCTAGTCATAAGAACTGGATACACATACTCTGCAATACAAAATATTACGCCTCATACCTTACCTTAGAATTAGTTTTGAATGATGCTTTAGCTACCATACGGAAGTCGAATGTAGGACAATGAAGCATGGGGATTGGGGTAGATGGGGTCTAGGACAAATCTTCAGCCAAAGGGAACATGTTTTTGGACCTTGGGTTATTTGGGAAAAAGAGCTTAAAATGCATTTTATTGTAAAGTAGGTATTGTTTGATCTCTTACTTAATTAAAAACTAAAGTAGTAAAATTGTGGTTTTCAAAAAAAATTTGTACAATTTCTCATTTTTGGGGGGAATTTCTGGTATTCTAGGCAGACTAGGCCCTTCTACTTTTACAAAATACCTGCAAGACATACCGTATATTCAAGTTTAAAAAAGAGGACGTGTCCAGGATTACCTGGACACATAATTCCTGGACATATAAATAATAAATCACCCGATTCCAGCAGAGTCGGGTCGAGTGTGGCAAATCACCAGTTTCTTTCTTTTCTTCTACCCTATGGACTTTCAGTGCCTGCTAGCCAGACTCGGAACATTCCTGCTATTCAGCTCATAGACAGGCTGAATTACAGGAATATTTTTGTTCTATCAGAGCCCACCACGAGCCTTAGGCCTACCTAGTCAATATTAAGTAGATATTCTAACAGTGCACAGCATTGTGTACGACTGGACCATCACAATCAAATTAGCATATAGACAAAAATGTGGGTTTGTAGTATTCAAACTACATCCACATCATTTCATCGATCAAGCTAATTTTTTGGGGGCGTCTAGGCCTACTCATGAAGGTTATGGTACCCTAATCCTTGTACATTGCTTGTTTTCTCCAAATACGGTCATTTTGATCCAAAAAAACTTCGCAAACATTGACCGGAAGTGAAGTTTTTGTTAGTACTTTGAGGACTCACAAGAAATTTGGGGCCTTAAATGAAACAGGGCCATGTAGGCTACGAGAAATGGAAATTTACTAATTTTGCAACAACAGACGAAAAATGTTGATTTTCCTGCAAGTTATGAGCAGGGGTCCACAAAATATATTGTCTATTTTGGTATTTTTTAATTGAAAAATTATGCTTTATTTTGCTTTTGCTTTTTAAATAATAACGTCACGCCTACATAGGAGTAGGCTAAATAGATACGCATTTTCTGTGCATTTAAAGTTGCCAATTGTAACCATCAATTCTGGCACGATCGATATACCGGTACTATTCAAACTAAATTTTTGGAGGCGTGGTTAGATTGGATTAATGGCAAACAATGTGCCAATATTCCACTTGGTTTTTCCATTTTGGCTCAAAAGTCGATTTAAGTCAAAATCATTTAGTTTTCATCCCTCAGGACTATTCTATAACTGTTTGGTAGTTGTCATTTCACACAAAAAGACAAGATGTTAAGTTAAAACAGCGATTCTATACCGCTAACGAGAACTAAAGGTTTCGCGAGCACAGGGATATGGAAAAACTTCCAAGCGGCTGAGCCATCGTAGCTCCAAAACCAGTTTTGACCAATCAGAACGCATCGAGTCAGGTCGGTGGTCCCGCTCTCTACCGGAGACTCCACGCAATTCTAAGAACTCCAAGCTCGTGGGGTTGATGACCGTCTCACCCATCCAGCAAATCATAACCTCAGTTTATTTATTCTTTACTCCTAAAAACAAGACCGCGAGTAAACATAAAAACTACACAAATAAGTAAAAATTAAATACATGACACTTCTGTACAAAACACCACAACTTATTATGTCAATTAGATTTTGCAGGCTTTGAGACAAGTTCTCCCAAACAGTTTGGTTGTGGACAACTTGTCAGTTGAAACGAAACGACAACTCCCAAAATAGCGCTATAGAATACCAAAGTGAAATTCATGTTTCGTTTCAACCGACAAGTTTTCACAACGAGTTATAGAATAAGGGTCCAGGTAGACACTACTAAACACTGTCAAAATGGTCGTATTAGTGAACAAATGTCATCAATGAATGTTCGACATGTTTTTTCCGCAATTAATGCCACAACTAAATGGTTAATTAATTTGCTGATTAGGCAGTAAAAATGTTAAAAACTAAAAAGCATTTTATTTCATATTTTCATGCAAAAATGGAAAATTTTGTCTTTCAAAGCAGTTTCAAATTGCATTTTTTATATCATAGGCCATGACATCTTATGAAAAATATGTTTTAGATATTTTTAAGACATTTCATTTTTTGCCTTAATTGCATAATCCCTGAATCCCTAGTAACTAATGACGAAATGAGTAATCCAAAAAGTATGTAAGGACTGCAGTCGAAACATTCAGCGTCGGTTTGAGCTATGCCCAAGTCTTGAAACAAACAAGGTTGTGTTCCTACTTCCTACCTTAGCCATCCGAGGCAACTCCTTCACGTTGAACTCCGACAGCTCGTGCACAATGCCGTAGTCGTCTCTGAAGCCGCATATCACACATTTGATACCGACTAGGAAACTCTGGCTCCACCACTTCAACAACTTGTACCTAGAAACACAAGTTGACCACTAGACAAGCGTGGGCTTCAAGAGACAAGACAAATAAGGTGTCCACTTATTTTAGTTAACCAAATATCCTTGACCTTTCCAGATTTAAACCTTTTTATGCAGTTTAAAAGCTTGCTCACGGAAATTTTTAGTTTTATAGATTCAATTTCCAGGTGAGTTTTAGAGATTTTTTAGGGGAAAAGCAAAAGCGAGAAATTTAAACAATTTTTATTAACTTTTCCAGGTTTTCCAGACTTGTAGAAACCCAGCATGAGAAGGAGAGGGGGTGAGATTTTATGTGTTTTTTTATAGGCCTAATTATTATGTTTCGATAAATCTTACTTATATTTTGTTTCCGATTGTCAGAAAAAGTTTGTGCAGATGAAATAAGGTGTAAGGAATAAGTATACCATTGTTAGGCCAATCGGAACCTCAGTGTTATAAATGACTAAGTTTGTTGAAAATGTCCACCTCCAGGCTTGCAAGAAGTAGGGGTGGAGATAAGCAGGCAACTGCATATTTTATTACTAATCTTTGTGCCTACCGTGCTCCATTTTACTCTTGAGCTGTGATGCCATCCAGACTACAAAATGCTTTTTTAAATCCTTCACCGGCCTACGTTTTACACCACTCAAGAGCGGGTCACTATTTTTAAATTAGGGTTGGAGGGAAAAAATAACATGGGTATGGCCTAAGTGACATACGTATTGTGCCCAATATAGGCCGACCCTGAATATAAGTCGACCCCCTAACTTTCCTCGTTAAAATATTAAAAAAACATGTGTGCAAAAGCATTTTTGCAAATATTAGCTGGCAAGGAACTTTGAGACTTAAAATAATAAAAAAAGGATAGGCTTATATTCGGGATAATACGGTACCTAGTTGTTTTATTTTTATTATTAATGTGGATGTGCAAGTGAATACGGTACAAAAGGGAAGTGTACATAATAAATAATATTGATCGCTGGTCACTTTCGCTGTAATTGAAAAAAGAAGTTTATAATGGTGGAAACAAAATTTTTGGGATATCCAAACTGCATGTTGTCTAGAATCCATGCCAAGTCTCGTGATCTAGGTCCAAAGTAAGACCGACTACCTTGTAGATGAGTATGATATCTAGCTGGTACTTAGATTACCGGGTGGCAATTAATCTATACTAAGGATTCAAATATTTTGATAAATTGAAAAACATCAACAAACTAAAACATGGCAAATTTATACGGAATGAAAAATGTATTGAAACTATCCAATAGTTCAAATTTATTACACAAATAGACTGGTTTGTACCTATTTGTAGTTTTCATGGCCATGACTTTTCATTCATATGCCTATTTGTTAAAAATGTATGGTGCAATGATTTAGTTTCTTGATTAGACAACCTGTGGCTTTATTTGGCAACAGTTTAATTAAATTTGTAACTACTGGTAAATTGGCGCAATTTAAACTTTGATGGATTCGGGTTATCTGAATCTGAGAGAGACAGCAACCGAATATATATTTCACTATTTACGATGTCATCCTTACAACCCAGTCTCATTGATTTCAATATGGACGAGTAAGTTTACATCTTCATATAAAAATTCTAAAATCTAAATTACCTGTACACATTACAATCTATTCAGATTAACAATGCACAAACAATCCAAATGTTATGAAGTTAACCGTCTCGGTAGCTTAGGGTTAGGTATCCGGCAATTGCAAAACCAAGGTTCGAAACCCCGCTGAGATGTTTTTTTTTAATTTCTGGATTTATTACCATCCTCACCTCTGGAAATTCTGGTTTTGTCTGGCTGTCTGGATATGTCGACTTGTCTTGAGCTCAACGAACTCTGCTTCAGACAGTTGTTCAACACTACTCATCTCGACCCCACCTCGGATTCCGTCCATCTCGGCCCCGAAGAGTACGTAGTGTTGGTCCAGGCGCGTCCGGTACGTCACGCAGAATTCCTCTCGTTCATTCACTGGGCTGGTCGTGTCTGGCAGAGAACCAGGGCTCTCTGAAGAGTACATATTAGGGTTTAGATTCTATGATAAATTTGTAATCAATGTCAAACCAATAATTTCAACACATCACACACACACACATCAAAAAAAATTCGACATCAATTTTTTTTTAATGGAAAAAATTGGTTTTAGTTTTATTTAGTTTTCCTTTTTTAATTAATGTAGGCCTAATGATGCAAAATGTTAAATAAATGGTTTTTGGGCTGTTAGGCCTACATGGTTTCAAAAGGGATTTCCCTTTATTTTATTTTTTTTTAAGATGGCAAATAGATGTCGAATCAAAAGTCAATTTTTGCTTCAACATCAATGTCAAATCGAATAATCGATGTCAAGTGCCAACCCTAAAACATATGCGTGCCATAAAATAAAATAAATAATTATTTTATTGCCCTGCTGTTTAGGCATAGCAATTCTGAATTAAATAAAGGAGATGTGTGCTCCAAGTCTAGACCTCTGATAGCTACGTACCAAGGCTTCGTTTCTTAGAAATGTTATAAATAATAAAGTTACAATTTTAACTAGGTTTATATAAAAGATTGGGGAAACTCAGGCCTCCATAAATGAGACCTCTAACTTATAAGTTTGATTGTAAACATAGCCTCCCTAAGGATTCTTATTATAGTTTTTGACCTGAAATACAAAAGAAAAACATGTTGATATCTTAAATTACCTTTTGTCAAGAACTGTTCAAACTTATATCCCCATGAACTGAACTTCTTTTGCTCTGGTGTTTCCGCTTCTCGGCGTTGCCGTTTTTCTTCCGTCTCGAATGCGCACAGGTAGATAGTACCTTGCCACTTAGTGGCACAAATGATCCACCCTTCTTGGCGTTCATACAGCGTGTTCATGAGGGTTGTCAACAACCCACGGTAACAAACAAAATCTGTTTGTATGCTGAAACAAAATATTATGATGATTGGCCTGCTGAGCTAATGTACATGAACTGGCAGGTTACTCAGATTTAAGCTAGTTAGTCTAGCTAATCTAACAGAAACCGGCAATTGAGATCTAGGTCGTAGAAATAGCCCATTTAAGAGCAAGCCGGGATTATAAGTGCACTCACTCTGGCTCTGTTTTGGAGGCTGGCCACGTGTAGCAAGGTTGGTTAATACGGGTGCTTGTTCTGGCAACAGCTAGTAACTGCCTGATAGATTCACTTAGGCATAGGGCCTATGGGGGTGATGGCCCCATACATTAGGCCTAATCCTGCATTAGTCACTTTATTTGTATTCCCACTTTAATACAAGAATAACGACACCCACTGTACCAAAAAAACCATTAGCCCACCAACTCGGTTTTAGCCTACAGGTCGATGCACAATTGCCCGGGATCAAGAACGGGAAGAAAGTTTAATCTTATTGTTAACTTATGACACGATGCACAATAAAGCTTCCCGTTAACCCTTCCGTAGGCCTACATTACCGGAACCAATCGGATTCAAGATGTATCAGCTGATTGATGGTTTATATGTCTAGGCCTACACAAAATAAATGAAATAAAAATATCCGGAACAACAAAATATAATTAATGCACTTATTATTTGATTTGTTTGCGTCGGCTTGCTTCACGGGCTAGGCCTATTGTGCATTGAAGCGCTTAACGTTACCGGTAGCGTCTTTCCCTTCCCGTTACCAGACAATTGTGCATCGACCTTTTAAGCCAAAGGTAGAGGGCTTGGCTTTTATAACACTAGAGACTAGACCTACTTTGGGCCTAGGGCTATGCCTTATCTTAAACAAAGTTTTCTTACCGCTTTTGGCCTTCAGTGGATCTCAGTTTATCTGAATTAAGAAGAATCCAACTCAACAGGTTATCTAATTTCTCGTTAATTGCGTCATCTTTTTTTATTGCCTTGAGTGCTCCACGATCCAAGTCAAATTTGACTTTGCCCATTCCATTCGGGTTGTGAATATATTTTAGTTGTGAAGTATTGGAATGAAACTTCCGTTCGCCATCCAGGCTAAAGTATCCTGTCACCATTGGTTTTTCAAAGTTAGGAAAGTTACCACTGTACAACTGCTCGTCTACATTCATATTTAAGATCTAGGGCTAGTCGACTTATAATGTATGTATTTGTGGATAAAAACTTATCTGCATGGACAGCATCAACACCTTGCTATGGAAATCACTTGTTTACTTTACGTGTCAAAGTGTCAACAACGCTTCTAACCTCAATGCTCACCGCCTTGGCAACGTCATGAATCGCAAAACAAACATTTGCGATACGCATTGCGGCAAGTTTAAAAATGTATTTTTGTAAACGCTCATTTCCAGGGACAGTTTACGGCTAACATCCACCCCAACCCCCTCCCCCAATGTGACTCAAAATGTGTAACCCACCACTTAAATGATACCACAAAAAATAACTTTCACACCCCACCTATTCCGCACCGCCAGTCATGAAAACCTTTCTAGTGAAAATTTTACTGGAAAACAAATCAGTCACATAAAGATAAAATATTTTACTTGTAATTTTCCTTAGAATGATGAAAACATTTTTTTACATTAGTAAAAACAAGAAATTATATTATGCGATGCTTGTATGGATGTTACAGAAAAATAAGTTAGTTCATGGCAGAGGCATGCAAATGCAGATCTTGATACACTACACATAATCCCTATATCTTCCCTTGCCCCAAAATACCAACCAGTACCTAGTAAACACTAAAGTGGAGTATGAAATTGCCCCGACTCTTGGTTTGGTGTTGGAAAATTATTCCACATCTATTTATAGTACAGCCTGTATGTAGCATGTATAGCTTTGTATAATAGTATTAGTTACCTATGAATCGGAGTATATTACTCCCTGAAACTAGAGGCAAACTTTGGCAGTCATCGTCGAGGACCTCTCACCAACCCTTGACGACCTCCCTGAGGACGACGACAACACGAACAATGGCAAAGAGGATGACGATTGACGACCACGACGTGAGAATCCCCCTTTTCCTCCCCCTACCCGAGGCCGGTTCTGACTAGCATGGGCCCTCCTCCCCATATCCCATATAGCTTAAAGTGGCGCATTATGACCGAACGATTGACGCGCCCTTAATCCAAATAAACCAAACCACAAACATATTGTTGGGGATGCTACAAAGTGGTAGCTCACGCATTATTCTTCATTCAAACGGTCGCTGGTTCGATTCCGGCCACAAGCAATCCTCACCAAACATTTCCCGTGGTTTCCTCATAAAAAACTTTTAGGATATTTACTCCCAAGTCCCAACTAAGAATCCTCACACCCTATACCCAAAAACAAATTATATCGTTCATGACTAAAATACCGAAGATCCTCTGAATGTCCCAACGGAATTTCAATGAGCGTCACACAGGTTGTTCGAAACTCCGCTAGGGAGTCTAGAGTCTAGAGGAGCTTGCCTATACTTACAGAACCAGAGGAAGGTGTTTCTAAGAAAAAGCAACAACGAACGAAAATTTTAGAATTGAGATATACTCACTCACTCTTGAAAATCACCTCAAGGAGTCGGGAATCGTTTTTCTGAAAAAAAATTTAAAGGGCTAGTCGACCTGGATCCATTGACAGAATTCAGCTTGGTTATCGCTCCTGCAGATACGGTAGAGCTGTTACGCTAATACCTCCCTTCGCAAGAACAACGTAGTATCAGCAAGGTTTTTTCTGTCGATCTGTTGGTGATTGAAATGCACTGTTTATGAGGTTCGTTCAGGACAAAATTTTAATTTCGGAGAGACCTTACAATAGCTTTAATGAACAGTCAATTGATCATACCATTAACACTAATACAATCTATACTCAATGCTTATACCACTCACTCGCACATACACATACCGGGTACACTCGTATTCACATTCACATTCACACCCACACCCATAGAGAAACAACCCACAAATACCATAATTTTTGTATTACATATTTTATGTGTGTTATTCTATGTGAAATATTTTGTGATTTATTATTCAGTATATTGTTATTATGTGTTTTGTATATTGGTATTTTTGTTTTGTGTATATTATCAGTCCTGGTGGTAAGACACTTTGTGTTATGGGGATGGGGCTAATCACTCATTTTTAACACCAGCTGCAGTTAAATGTCACATTGGAATAAATAATAATAATAATAATAATAAAAATTAACATATTTTTTTATGTTACAATATCTAGACTTGCTTTTTGATGACGAAATCTTCGTTTTGACACCACATCTTAGTATCTATGTCTTTAACCATCACGTTACGACAATACGAACGATGGCTGTAGCTAATTGTCCAGCATGGGTCTGTCCTATCAACATCCCCTATAAGTATTGTACGTAAATTACTGGTGAACACATATTTTAATTTTAGCATTGTATTTTAACGTTCTTGGTTATACTGAATTGTAATGTTCTAATAAAGCATACATTTTCATCATAAGTGCAAGAAACCACCCGCACATTAGGGCTTTGTTAAAAAGAAAAAAAATATGCTACAAGATGCTACATTTGAAAAATAAATGCTGGATAAACACAATGTTCACACAATCAAAATGTGCAGAGATAATAAAATACAACGATAGGTACCTCCTTCACATTGATCATATTTTTACATTGAATTCAAGAAATCTTGACTGAAACATTGAACCGTCTATTTCAGGCTTTATAACCATCATTCGCGCCTCGAAACTTTCTACCATAAAGTTCTAGCTTTACTAGACACCGCCATGTTATCTTTAGACTAATGAACAAACGACGATGGACAACAACAATGCAACCAATTGATGTTTTTCTTGACGTATGCGGAGATCACAGCATGATGTATGACCATTTATGCATTGTTTTACATTTTTTTACTCTATATAATGACTAAATGGTATGTTTACATCTTTGCAATATTAATATTATTTAACTGGAACACGTGTGCAACAAAACCTCCGACTAACAAGTCACCGGGCACCGTACTCTTCCACGGTATAACTTGTTGGCAGCACGAAGATGTGGTTTTACTTAGTATGAGAAAACTGATGCAGGACTTGGTGCCAACGAATGAATTATGTCTTGATAACGACGGCTTTGTGACAGCTCTGATGGAGTATCTGCAGCTGAGTGTACAAGTCGTCGAGGAGATGAGCTCGGGGAGACCGAGGGACATGCTGCTCTTGGCTCTGTGCGACGCCATTGGAGGTAAGTGTAGCCTGCAGGGGGGATTCACCAACCAAAGATCCCATGTTGCGTCTCACTAGGGCATCTCTACTCTCTAGTCCCGTCTGTCGGTCTTGCAAACACAAACACACTATTTGTAGACAAGGCCACATCGTCGTCGTAGGCCTAGCCTAGGCTATAGCCTACCCTGTAAATGTTCGTATACTGGGATGAAAAGTAGCTAGCCTATACTCAACCCTTTTATAAGAGTCAATATAATTTGGAACTCTTTCGGTTGGTATGGACAGTTTTTTATCAGTACGTAGGCCTACTTTAGATTTAAAATAGCGACAGATTTAAAATAGCCACGTTAAAGGTTTTGTAGGTACTTTAGATTTAAAAGAGCGACGTTAAAGGTTTTGTAGGTACACATAAAAAAACTGTCCATACCAACCGAAAGAGTACCTATAATTTTTGGGTAAGCCTGCCCAAGGTGCAATTCATGCCCCTCTTCAGCTAAATATAGGTATGTTGCGGTTAGGACAATTGTGAAGAAATGTCCGAGGGCTGTTCAAGAGGACTCAATCCCTTGCATTCGCATTAACGACTGAGGAAAACCTAAGAAAATCCTTCAATCAGGATTGCCGGTCTCAACGGGATTTGAACCCGGGACCTCCCGAATCAGAGTCAAGCGCTTCGAGCCAACATTGTCGGTTTTATAAGAGTCAAAAAAGTTGTCAAACGATCAACATAGTTGCTCAACTCCCATTGCCCAACTTTATTGCCAGCCCTACCACACGAGCAATAAAAATATAAAGAAAAATTGGTGACATCTATAGGCCCTACTTATTATTCCCGGTTGGGGCGGACTTTTTTAATTTCTGAATTGTAGTAAATAATAACAATTACACCTACGGGAGTGTTTCCCGACTAAACAAAACGAGAAATGACACCTATAGGCCTACTGTTGTGATTGGTTGGTTATCAACAATCACGTGATACTTTGAAGAGATCTGATTGGAAATTGCAATTTTTTATTGCCAAGTAGGCCTAGTTTAAAATGTTGAACATTTTTGGGATGTTGCCGGGTGTTGAGCAACTATGTTGATCGTTTGGCACCCGCTTTAGCTATTTTTTTTTTTATCGTGGGATTAGCCCCTCTTCAGGTGAACTAGGTATGTGCGGATAGGAAATTGTGAAGGGATATCCGAGGGCTGTTTAAGGGGACTCAATCCCTTGCATTCGCCTTAACGACTGAGGAAAACCTCGGAAAAACCTTCAGTCAGGATTGCCGGTCTCGACGGGATTCGAACCCGGAACCTCCCGAATCAGAGAAGCGAGCTTAGCGCTCGAGCCAACACTGTCGGTGCTTTAGCTAGGCCTAGTATGCCTAGGCCTATACCTTCCCATATTCTTGATAATAACTAAAAGGTTAGTTGTAGTTTCCTTAGGTAGGCCCTACAAGCAAGAGAACGGGAGTCCTCAAATGAGGGATCAAAAGCTACTTAATCAAGAGATCGTCGAAGAAGAACACAAAATAAAATAGTTTGCTGTGCACTGATCTTTAGTGGTGCATTCAATATTCAGTATTGGTGGAGGTGCCGGGTCAGAATTTTCCAAGGGTATTTCTCTGCCGATCGTATGAGGCGAGAAAAGAGGCAAAGTCCATCTCTCAAACATCAGCTAGTCAGTTGGGGAGTAGCCCTACATTACTCCCTGATACTAGAGGCGAGCTATGGCAGTCGTCGTCTGGGAACCACCTCCCTCTCCTACAACGACGACCATGACAACACGTACAATGACAAAGAGTCAAAGACGATGACGACCGCGACGTTTCCTCCTTTCCTCCCCCTAACCGTGGCTGGTTCTGACCAACATGGGATTTTCCTCCACACATCCCCTGGGCTAGTGTGGCGCATTATGACCTAACGGTTAACGCGCCCTTAATCCAAACAAACAAAAAAACTAGACGGGTAGGCCTATAGGAGATTCAGTGGACCTTGCCAAGCAAACAAGTACAATTTGAATACGGCTAGCCTTGTCAATGCTGGCGTCACCCGCAAGTAAATCGTGGCCAACCAATGGTCGGATGGTCCTCAGATGACGCTGATCGCAGGCTGGACACTAGGCATATTAGTCCATCATTGGCGACAGCGTTTGACAGAGATGGGACTCTGATTTTCAATTAGCATGCATGGCCCATGCTAGCTATGGGCTGCTATTAGCAAATCCCATGCTCTGGGCTAATTCTACCCAGATTACTCTGCTAATCGTAAAAGACGAAGAAAGAGAAAAAGTCCATCTCGCAAACATCTGCTGGTAAGTAGGGGAGTATATTACTCCCCAAAACTAGAGGCGAGCTCTAGCGGTCGTCGTCGTGGACCCCATAGACGACCATGACAATACGAACGATGACAAAGACGACGAAAATGTGAGAATCACCCCTGTTCTCCCCCCCCCCCCGGCTGGTTCTGACCCTGCAGCATGGGAGTTTCCACTCCATGCATATACCGCAGAGTGGAGTATATTATGACCTAACTGTTGACGCGCCCCTGATCCCTTGTTCCAGGGTACTTCCACCACTACGTGGTGCCCATCACCCGCCAGGCCTACTACGCCGGCAACGTGCGGTACGTGAACGCCGAGAAGATCTTCATCCTCTACAAGCGCATCGTGGGCCAGCTGGACACGAGCACGAGGGGGTGGTCCACCCCCGTCAACCCCTCCAAGTATCCCATCAAGGTCTACCCGCTGCAGATAAAACCACCGCAGAAGTGCCAGGACGCGTGCGCAGACCTCATCACGGCGGACAGGCTATCTGGTTGGTGCTTCATCACATTAGGCTTATCTATTGGTTAATTTGTACAGAAAAAGGTGGGTATATGTAATGGTCGAATTGAAATCATTTCTTTGGGGGAATCCCCGTCTGGGCCCGGGGTAGAATTTGGCCCAGAGCATGGCTCTGCTTATCGTAAAAGGCGATTCAAGAGAAAAAGTCCACCTCGCAAACATCAGCTAGTAAGAAGGGTAGTATATTACTCCCCGAATCTAGAGGCGAGCTCTGGCAATCGTCGTCGGGTGCCCCTTTCCCTTGACGACCTCTCGACGACGATGACAATGGCAAAACGAACGATGACAAAGACAATGACGACCGCGACGTGAGAAACCCCTTTCCTCCCCTTACCCGTGGCTAGTTCTGACCAGCATGGGCCCCTCCTCCCCCCCTCCTAGGTTAGATAGAGTGATGCATTAGGACCAAACGGTTAACACGTCCTTAATCCAAATAAAAAAAAAAAAAAAAAATCTTCGGGGGGATGGTTTAAATTTGAATAATATCGACTTGTATTGACTTGCTTGTGCTGTAAGGGGGCCTAAGTCCCAGCCTTAAGGTCCCAGCAGCCGGAGGCGCAAAATTTTTGGGGCATTTTTTCCCTCAAGAGAGCCGAGACCGGAAGGCTCGAATCGAATTGCAATAATTTATAGGAAACATTTTAATAGTGCTGTCCGGGTATCAATCGACATCCCGAAGTCGAGTCTCCCCTGACAATATCGACAACTGCATTTAGTATACTACTACTAGGACGCTTTTTCCAGTCGCGTTGATGGATAAGCTTTTATTGTTGATAATCTTACCTTAAAAGTATGATTTCTATAAGAAATATTTATTCGATTGTCCCTAAAATCATAACCTATTTAAGTACAGTGTTTTCTAACGTTCCCATATAGTTTCATCAAAATCGGAGTATCTGTTTGCCCGGTCGGGCCAAATATCACGAAAACACCGCATTAAAAATCGAAAAGTAATAGGCTATATTCACGAGAAATATTTCTTTGGTTGTACCCAAAAACTTGGCAGATCTCAGATCAGATGTTTCGAAGGTAGTCTCCTCGATTTTTAATCTAGATCGCAAATTATGCCGTTTGCCCGGTAGAGAGCGAACAAACTGACAAAAAAAAACACCCAAACTAATTTCCTCAGGGTAAGGTAAGTGAAATTGAAGTCTTCTCTTTGCTCATCCAAAAATTATCATCATCATCCATCGCCGTTTCCTGCTTCTGGCAGGATCTAGTTTTGGTTTCGTAACCAATATTTCCAGTTCTTTCTATCCCCCCACCCTTCAACAATCGTAGCTCTTTCACATCTTCCCAGCTCTCTCTTCTTGCAGATAAGCATGCGTGGAGGGGGTGGGGGGTGGGGGGAGCAATATCAAACAAAAGCATGGTTGAATTTTGAAGTGCCAAGATTTTGCAAACTAATAATAAGAATGTTGATCTTGCCAATTTTCTTCATAAGCAAGCTAAAATTCTAGTAAAATGGAACAATTTGCAATGTTAAACATATAAAAAACAATGGGGCTACGCGCCGCAGACCCCCACTAGCTGGGGGGCATACCCTAGAGTGACAGGGTAGGCCTACATACTTTTACCCGAAACAATAGTTTCATGAGCAGTTATAACATTTTATTGTTGCACCCCCTACCAGAAATGCACTGTCACATGTCCCCCCGCGTCACCCCTTACGTTCCTCCCCTTGGAAAGAAGTATACATGGTGGTAACTCACACTTATAGAAATTGTTTTATCTTGGAGGCGCGAATAATCTTAGCTGTTAAAGCACCCTAAAACTACTAATACTAATAGTGGGGGCCAGGGGGGGTCCAAGGTTATCCTTCGTACGTACCCTTGGTAACAGAAAGCATTGCTTGTCGTAGGGACACACTTCGAGAGTTGCAACAAGGAAGGTATGATCCCGATGCCGTATTTGGACGACGAGACTGCGCCGACCGCGATGGCCGTACCATTCCGCTCGGCAACCCTGAAGAAGATCACATCGCCGTCCTCCGCCTTCCTAGTGGAGAAGTACTACATAGCCAGCACCAAGTGCCTCATCTCCAAGGCAGCGACAAAGGAACAGATTGTAGACTTCAACGAGAAATACTGCGCGTGGCTATCGGCGTCGGTGAGTACAGCTGTCCTCGTCAACCCCGTTATAACAGTGGTGGCTCGCCGAGTGAGGTAGGTGAGGCCGGATAAGAAATGTCCTTTTATTAATAACTAAGGCAGATTCGCAAACGCTTATCAGGCCTATAGTTGCGTAGATAGTGTATCTTCACTCAATGCTTTCTTATGTTCGTACACTCGTAGGCTAATAATGTGGTAACGCCCGTAACAATGAAAAATATATCTGTGATTCGTCTTCCAAACCATGGCAAATCTTTGCTCTGAGATATTTACACTGAAAATATCAATAACAGAGTAGGCATTTATCTGCTAGGGACCTAAGGGACAAATAATGGGCCTAAAATCAAAAGAAAATCGTTAAAAGTAGGTACAATAACAAGAGATATTTCTTAAAAAATAAACAAAACAACAGAAATGAACTCCAAAGCTATTTTTTGTCAGGGCAAACAAACTTATCACTGAGTTTACTACCCTAGAAATTCTATAGAAACTCATACATTTATGCAATTAACACACCTTCGTCATCCACATTCGACTCTGAGGTTGACTTAATGAAGAAAGTTGTAAGTTGTGCTGGTAGGCATTCAATCCTTCCACAACATGATTAATATAAGCTAGCCAAATCAATAGCAATTCATATAGATAAAGCATTCACTTTGAATCAATTCAATATGCAATGACGACTGGTTTATGGTTCATAGGTGATGCCACACCTGAACGACGACACCTGGTACGCAGCCTTCGGTGGAGTCCTCAAGATACTGGAAACTATGCGAAGCTACAATATCTGCACGTCGCAACAGAAGGCGTACACCAAGATGCCCATTCCCCACGTCCTCCCGCCCAAGGAGTCGTGTGATGAAACCGGTGGCGGCTCGAGCGGGCATCATGCTGTGGCAGGCGTCCACTTGGAGGGCACAGACGAAGGTAAGCCCGGTACACCAAGATGCCTGCTTAGGGTTGGAAGCCGTTGTACTTCTCCCACTGAAAATCATTCTTGTGAATGCATAGGTTGCTTCTAAACACAAATATAATATTTATTTACAAAAAGAGTTTCGAAAGTGTGAGTAAACGCTACGTTCTATTGCAGAGAGCGCGGCGGCCGTGACGCGGTTCATCCTAATGGCGCTGGGCCTGGGCATCATTGCTGCGTGGCTCTGCTGCGGTGTCTGTTACCTGTGTCTCAGGGGGACTGGACGGGCCAAAAACAACAGGAAACTCGACATGTGAGTAGCATACCTTTATCACATCGAAATACCTTAGCTTTGCTATAGTGCCGGGATAAACAGGCGACAGCTCCGAGCTGTGGCGTAACTACAGGGGGATGGGGGGGGGGAACTGTCCCTTCAAATTTGGTCATAGGGAGAGGGGCGACACAATCACGTGTCACAATCTTTCCAATTTTATAAATTATCAACAAAACCACTCTAAAACCTAGTTAAATATACCTCATTTTGCAACGTAAAAAAAATCAGATCCCCCTATTGTACATACTTCTCCATATTGTTTCATGGGCAATGTTTACCCCCAAAAAGCAAGGACTAGATACGCCACTGGCTCCGAGGTCCAAACCAAGGGTGCAACGTCAGTGCCACTAGTACCACTTTCCCTTCACTAGTCGTTGTAGGAGCGCAGCACAGGCACATTTTGATTGGCTGGCTACTTTCATCAATAAGTCAACATAGAAAGTGAGAAGTTTTCTACTCTGCTCACTCTCTCTATTGGTTATTATTTCCCATAAATAAAAGTGCCACCAACCATGTCAAATTATTTAATCGTCAAAATCTGATCGTCAAACGATGAGTACAATTTATTTGTGTCAGTTTGAAGAAATTGTTGGAGATGTGAGTTTACTTTAAAGTTTAAACACCTTCATATTTTGAAATATGGTATATTCCGACATTAATTAAAGACTTCAAAGATTTAGGCTACAATGTCAAATTGTAGGCTATATTTATGGCATTTTCCATTGGGTGCACTCAGGTCGCACTAGTGTGCACCGAATCGTCACTTGTCTCTTCATTCATTCCGTTTTGTAATGTTATTTAAAAGGAGGTTGACAACACTGACATCTCTGCACTCGACAGTGCTGCCAAACTATTCCATTGTTGTCAGGTGTGTCTCGACTAAAAAAAAGTTGGGTACCAAAGGTTTGGTTGGCCTTGTGGTCACTGGTTAGAGGCTCTGCTTTCAATGCAGAAGGTCCAGGGTTCGATTCCCACTTTGGGCAAAAGTTTTACAACTTCTGATGTGGACTTGAGTCCATCAGTTCTTAACTTAGAAATTCGTAAACGGTGACTTTGGAGTCATCCTAGCAACGAGGCACCAAATATATTCTAAGGTGGTTCCGAATCAGCCTTATTGATTCGGGTGCTGTCTACGGGTGAAATCGTGTCTAGCTTGATTGATCAGAGTTTCCAACTTAAATATGCTGGTCTCTAGTTGGTCATTGTTTGCTTGTCGATTGGGTCTGCACCTACTGGGTTGGCTTGGTCTGCTTTAATGCAATGTACCCCACTGAAAATCAGTTCTTTTCTTATGTAACTGAGTGGGTACTCTCTAAGGATATGTCCGATTGCTTAAAAAACGTGGCTTATTCTTATTTTCATTCTCAATTTGGCGTCATCAATCATCGGTGACGTCAGAAGCAATGTACGAAGGGTGCAGATCAAGACTGAGAACGAGAATAAAACAGTAATGAAAATATCACACTTGTTTTCATTCTTATTGCTAAACAATGGCGGCCTCGGGAGACGATCAAAATAAAACACTTGCAAATCACGTTGAGAAACCAAATGTTATTAAATGTAATTAATAATATAGGCTTAGTAATAAATAGTACAGAGTCAAATTTGGTATGGAAACGTTATGTAAACAATTTAAAGTACTGTTAAGATCGTAATCTGTCGGCCACCTGCATGTGTCAACTCCACGACTGTTCGTCTGTTTGATTTGATATTGATAGTTGATACCATTGTGGATAATCTCATCAAGAAATGACCAAAAGTTACACTTCTAGTACCGAGACCGAGACCGAGAATGAGAATGAGAATAAGAATGAGAAAATAGTTCAGACACGTCCTAAATACTATTAAAAAAAATTATATTTAAACATAAATTACCTACATCGGGAATGTTGTTCTATAAAAATTAAAAATGTATTTCTGCTTCTTATTATTCCAGAGATAAATCCCAAGATGACAGTTTCCAGTTCATAAACACCTTTGTCCAGGTGTTTTACGACATAAAGGATAGATTCAGTAAGTCACCTGGTTCTAGTATCGCTGTAAGCAATCGCCGTGACCGCGACAGTAAATTATAATCAAATGTCCGAATGTATTTTAGGTAATGGGTCCTCGAGCGGCTCCTCAGATTCCAATTGCTCCTACTCCGGGACCAGCTCGCAGTCATACGAGATAAATGAAGCTTCGAGCAAAAACACGTAGGTTCTATTATTTTGTCCATTTCATTAATTAGGAAACAAACATCAAAATGTACAAAATGTAAGTTGTGTTGTAAAAGTATACATTAGGTAATTTAATAATTTCTATTATGACATCATGACATTTGGACTGTTGTTATTCGATGTCAAATTAAAAAATTGATATTGTGGCCTAACTAGGCAATACCTTGTTTAACCATGTGAACCTAAAGAGGGTATGGAATATGGCTGGACATGTCCATAACCCTACACTGGTCAACCTCAACATTTTAAAATTTGCATTGCAAAATTTGAAAATATTCATACTTATATACATACCAATATTTATATACATAGTTTGCAAAATTATTTTAATATGTTGTATTGTATCATGTTGTCTATAATACAATACTAGGCCTATAACATATATTTTTTTTTTTTTTGCAGGAATTCCAAAACTCCTCAAAATAAGGAAGTAGCCAAGAGCAAATCTGCGCCATTACCCCAGGCGAAGAATGGGGCTACTAACGTAAGTAAAGTGAATTTATTTTTTGTGTGGAAGTGGAAGTACCAAAAAATGCAATTGTTTTTAGCAAAGATACCCTGAAAATTTCCTCAAGATCGTACTACTAGCTGTGTTTTTCAGGTAGAGAGCAAACAAACAGACACAACATTAGAAACAACATAAAATACCGGAGTTTTTTTTTCTCAATTCAATTAATCAATCATCAGTCATCAGAGAGACCAGATTTTTATGCATTTGCATGTATTGATATTAGCCTATATGCTTTGCAACTGTGCAAAATTGAAATTCTATATGAAAGCCTTATATGCGTTTCATGACCTTGAGATACTAAAAAATAAAATGCTAACTTGTGAGGGAATAATTAATGTTACAAAATATTTGGAGACTTTTGAGAATATTTAGGAATATTTTGTGCATTTGCCTACCTACCTACTTGGAGAGAACTCAAGGAATATATTGCTGGAAATCTACTTCTTCCCACTGTTGCTGTGTAGTGGCGATGAACATCACATTTTGTTTAAGATAGTGTGGGAAAGTATTTTGCCAAGCTGTAATACTGTCAACTTTAAGCTGTTGGTTCCCTATCCACACTCCACATATAACATTAACTAGTCATTAAGCCCTTCCTAACAACAATTCATTTCAAGCTAACAACCTTAAACAATATAAAGATTTAAAAGAGGATTTTCTGAAAGGGTCGACATGATGAAGTACACCTATTTGAATTGCTAGCTAACTTTACAAAATGTAAAAACATTGATTGTTTTGTTGATTTAAATCAATAAAAATCAAATTAATAAATCATGAAAAAAATTAAAATATTCCTATACCCTGTCTCACAGAAAAGTGCAACTTTAGTGATTGATTGATTGGATATTGCTTAACGTCTCATATTTATGCAACTTGGCTAATCGAGACGAAGGGAGGGACGTAAGGGATGACGCGGGGGGACAAGGGGTGGACAGGCCAGTGCTGGTCAGAACCAGCCACAAGCGTATGGGGAGGGCAGGGGTTCCCCCTCGTCGTGGTCGTCTCCGTCTGTGTCATCATCCGTCCGTGTTGTCATTGTCGTCGCCGTCGGGGAGGTAGTCAAAGGGAAGGGGACAGTTCCCCGACGACGGCCCAGAGCTCGCCATTAGTTTCAGGGAGAAAAACTCCCCTAATCACGGGCCAAACCACGAGAAGGTTGCGAGTTGGACTTTGATGGCCCTGCATCTTTAGTCACATTAAGATATATAACTAATTCTTTCTTGTCGCAGGCCTCGCGCAACCAGGGAGACAACTTTGAGACCGTGAGCATTGGTTACTCTACGGACAGCGACTCCGGCAACGAGGCAGGGGTCGAACTCATGGCCAGTCAGTCCAAGTAACTCGCGCTGGTAGGAGGCTTGTTTGTATCGGACCCGCGTCGGGGAGAAGCGGAGAGGCTGCGGCTCCACCACAGATGTCGCGATTAGTTTGTACCTTCACAACAAGAGCTATGTGTTTAGTAGTACAGTGTTTTGTAATAAGGGATTTAAGAATACGTATAATAAAAGTGCACAATACGTAATGTTTGTTGAATCCTTGGGCGTTTAAATTAATGCAATTGCAATACCCTTTTATGAGCTGTTTCACAGCCTGTGTCATAAGGTCTGTCCCACCCACCATACAAGCTGGTGAACTGAGAAGCTGGGAACTGGCCTACCAGTGGATCTGCAAATCCCGCCAAAAACCGAATTTAAACCTACGGTGATTCTCTTCCCTCTTCCCCCACCCCTTCCATGTCACCCAACTCACACTCATTCACTGACCCCGCACCCCCAGCCAACAGCTAGCCCAGTTCTAGTTTTCAACTCAGTCTCTCTCTCTCTACAATCACTGAGGAAGGTCACGTGGACCGAAAACGTTTTGATTATGTAGTTTATTTGTGTTTATGTTATCTTTTACGGTGCGCCAACTCCATTTAAGGTAAGCTGTTGGCACCCTATCTCTTTATGTCATTCACACAATAAAGTAAGGTGGTTAAAATAAAAATAAATGAATTCGAATTTAGTCTACCCACTCAGTCATATAACTGATTTTCAGTGGGGGACATTAAACCAAAGCGATCAAGCCAACCCTGTAGGGCCTGACGCAATCGACGAGTAAGCGATAACCAGCCATAGATCGATATTTTTAATAGGAAATATAGCAATCAGTGGTATGGACAGTGCAAACACCCGCAAATCAACGCCAGAATCAACAAGGCTGATTCAGAAAAACTGTGTATTTATTAGGTAGTATGTGCCTTGTTGCTAGGACGGCTCCAAAGTCACCGTTTACAAACTCCTAAGACAAGAACTGATGGACTTTAGTCCAAATAAGAAGTTAAAAAACTTTTGCCTATAGCGGGAATCGAACCCTGGACTTTTTGTGTAGAAAGCAGAGACGCTAACAACAAGACCAATGAGTCACACACAGGTGTAGCTTATTTAAATACAAGCTGGAAATGTCCACAAACCCTAATTCTTAGCTACAGAACTGGTGATTTGGGTAACCCGAATCTGTCAAAGTTTAAACGGTGCCATTTTGTTTAGCCGAATGAGCAACACTAACAAATAAAGTAGTAAATGAAATCTAACTGAAGGACAAACGAAGCCACTGGTTGTCTACGAGACATCAATAAAGTAAAACATTGTACATTTTGTCATTTACTATATGTTACATATGAATTAAAATGTGATGGTATTCTGGTAATGGAAATTATCTAATAACAGTTCAATTTGCAACAATTTGAACTGTTGGATAGTTTCCATTCCATGACCACGACTGTACCATTTTAAAATATAAATTTGAATAGCTTGTTTAATTTGTTGATGTTTAATTTAACTAAAAAAAATGTATCCAAAGGAGATTCATATTCTTAGTATGGAATGGATTCATTGTATGTTGATTCAGGTAATGTTGGGATTCAGGTAAACCGGGTACCTGATGTCATCAGTACTTGCAGTATGTTATGTGTCATTGAACAGCAAACCCAGGGCTCTACTTTTAAACAGATACTAGTGTGAATGTTTGGGGTCGGCTGTTTCTATTGTCAGACACGGACGTACACACTAGAGATCAGAGGCGACTTGACACTTAGTGTGGCCCTGCGCGCAGCCTGTTATGGGGACCTATTGAAGTGGCGGATCTAGGACATAATCATGTGGGGCAGAGACCTCCATAGTTAGCGCCGAAGGCAAAAATGTTATAAATCGGGTTTTAGAGTGCATTTGGTGCATTTTGGAAGTGGTGGGCTGAATGCAATACCGATACAATGTAGTTTGTATGCGTCAATTTGTGTTGTCGTCATCTCGAGCTTGGAATCCACAGCAAGAGCATACATGGCAAACGATTGATTTTATTTTCAATTTAGCATATATCGGATGCATTCAGAGGTAGACTCATGATTTCTGACAACGTAACGGAAATGTGTTTTTTTACTGGGAATTTTAAATATTCTTCGTGTGGCATAGCTCCACTTGGGTCCATTATATTTTTTCTAATAGCAGAATTCGGGGGCCCCTCAGCCACCCGGGGCCCTGCTCCTGCGCGCACTGCGAGTAGGCCTACCTATAAATCCACCTCTGCTAGAGGTGGTCTCATGACGTTAGTCACGCGACCACCTCTAACACACACTGGCAAACTTACAGCCTTTCTGGAAGTTCTCACTTATGTTGTTGTGTAATAGTGATTTCATCTTTGACAAGGTTGCGCCATATGGGACTGAATTCTTTTGTGGCCTGGCCGATTGCATTTTGGTTACACAACATGTAGGACTATTCACAATAGTAATAAAATCCACTGTTTTGAAAAAACTGTCATCTACTTTCTCACAAGTTTTATTTTATCAAGGTTTTATTTGGACATGCTATAGTACAGTACGCCTAGTTGACTAGAAGTTCCAAGCGAGCTTCATCTAGATTGGCCACTTATAATTTGTAAAAAAACAAAACAACATAAAGGTCGATGCACAATTTATATAAGGTACTATTTGCAAAATAAATAATATAAAAATATGCAAAATAACAAAAAAGTACATACAGGGAATCTTATTTTATTTGTTCCCGCCTGCTTGCTTCACGGGCTATTGTGTATCAAAGCCCTTAACGTTACCGTCTTCCTGTTATTGTTACCGGGCAATTATGCATCGACCTTAAGGTTCTAGTGCAGTGTGTGAGGTAAATAAATAAATAAATGAATAAATAAATAAATAAATAAATAAATAAATAAACATTAAATAAATGCTACTCTCAAGTCTCAAAATAAGCCTATGAATGTTTCAGGTTTTCAAACTTCCTGATATTTTCATTTGTCGACTGAAACCCATAAATGTTTTAGCTGCCGTTTTCAGCAGTTGTCATTTAAATGCTGTTACGGTAATATAAACTATCACAAATGTAGATGTGACAATGTGTGAGGATGATCACAGATAAGAAACAAATACTGTCAGTATAATAACATAGTGTACAAGTACCGCCGGTATAACTAAAAAACATGTGGTGGCATCCAATACCCTACAGAAATTACCACCTAGTATTTTTAAAGGCCGTTTATATATAAAATGTTGTAGGCCTAAATTTAGTTTAAACATTTCAATTTCTTACATTAAAACATTTAGTAATGGAATGTAATTAGGCCTAAATGATGAATTCTACCCAATTCCAAACAATAAATAGTAGGGATGTCAAACGATTAAATTATTATAATCGATAATCGAATTCACTTTCACCTCCATAATCGATTATTAATCGATTTTAATCGTTTTGTACAATGTCGGTATAGTAGCAAGTTTCTTTCAAACTTCGGTCTGGTTTCGGTTAGTTTGAATCGCCCGCGCAAGGCACGAGTTCGCATCGGCGCCGTGGCGGGGACTTGAGCACGGAAAGCGCTATTTGTACCGGTCGCGACGTACGCAGCCTATTTTCTCCAAAGTTCTCTGTGTACTTTCGTTAGGTTAGTCGAACTTTCCGCCTAGTTGTAGTACGCCGCGCTAGTTCTAGGATATAATCGATAAGAGCGCATCCGAAATCCTTTCCGTTAAAAACGTTAAACACTATAGAATAAGAATAATAGCTGTGAAAAGTACGCATACGTTGCGCCCGGTACAGATAACGCTTCCCCTTGAGCACGCACAGCAATCTCGAAGAAGACAGTCGGGACTCGGGAGCATAATCAAGAGGAAGTGGAGGGGTAGATAAAGCATACGAGATGAAATTGGCATCAATGCGGTGATCAAATTCAATTGTTTGATGCCATGTTGTCGAATAGAAAACTCTTGGCCTAGGGCCCTAGGCCGAAACACAACACCAGAGCAATCACTTTTGTCACACTCAAGACGCCATGTTACGTAAAGTAAAGGTGCAATTACTGCTCGGCGTTTCAGGCGCGTTGAGTGCGTTTACTGTGAACGCTTGAACAGAATGCAGCTTTAACTCCGCCCACTCCTTCCGACCTTGCACGGCCAGCGCATGCGCACATGATGACAAGACGAGGCTGGTACGAACGATGTATTTTGCGACGTCGCTTCAATCAAATGTGGATCGGGAACAATCTCGCGTGCTAGAAATTGATGGAAACGTATCTCACGGGCGAGCAAGACATTAAATCGGCGGTTATCACGGCGTATTTGGCGGGAAAACGTAACGTACGGGAACGTTTCTCGCGGGTAATAGGCGGCGGATCTTGAAAATTAAATTTAAAAAAGCGCAAAATTTAAAAATCGATTTTTTGTAAAAAATCGATTAATCGTTTTCAATTAATAATCGATTACCGGTAATCGAATCGATTTAATCATAATCGTTGACACCCCTAATAAATAGTAAATACAAAGGGAGACCCCCATAATTAAGGAGCCACGTGCATAAACCAACTGACATTTTGCTTTTTAGTCTCCAAACATTTTTTTTGTAGTCTCTGGGAAAATGTTTTTTTTTTAAATGTTGTGCTTCAATTAAAATAAAAAAAAATTGCTTTATGGAAAAATTCTAGGTGAAAATGCTCATTTTCAATACAAACTCAATTGTCAGTTGTTTATGCACGCATGCAGTCCCTCAATTGTTAAATGCCAAACGTCTGGTACATACGTACAAACAATCGCTCAGTCCGACATCTTGACAAAGCGCGCAATGAAGAAGCCGACGTTATCTTGGTCGCAGTGCGGCGGTGCCCCTGGTGGCGGTGGCCCGAACCGCTGAACGCTCCCTCTCAGTCGGTCGTCCAGGCCGGATCCCCCCCACCCTGGCCCCCCCAGGGCGGGCACCCCGGGCACCAGTCTCAGCCGGGGGAAGGTGGCCAGGGCCCAGGCTACGACACCCTCGTTCTCAGCTAGCGTGATGGTACACGTGCTGTAGACCAGCGCACCGCCCGGCCGCAGCAGCGAGACAGCCTGTACATACACACACAGCTGGCAATAACTACAGAACAGACACTTACAGCACAAAGCCTACGAAGCACGGGCAAAACTATTGGTGTTTTAACTTTCAATAAAATTAAAGGACTAAATGTGACAATCGATTGAAATAAATTATCTATAATCGAAAATCGCTACAATCGGAGCAGAGAGGAGACTGTACTGAAATGTGGTGAAAAGGGAAGAGTGGTGGCAGGAGAGAAGTACTAAATGGAAATACCGAACGTCAATGGTGATCCAATGCAGAGTTAGACGTTGTAACAGATAGGGTAATGATTTTGATGATGATGATGATATGATGATGATGATGAAGATGATAATCGAAATTGAATAATCGTATCGATACTACTGTAACTGTTGGCTAGTTTACTAATTGTAATTGATAACAAAAAGATTGCCAGTTAATCGATTTAGAATATTTAGATTGATTATAATTTGATATCCTTAAATTTAATTTACA
Source organism: Sweltsa coloradensis (assembly GCA_024449915.1). NCBI lineage: Eukaryota > Metazoa > Arthropoda > Insecta > Plecoptera > Chloroperlidae > Sweltsa > Sweltsa coloradensis. The sequence continues at coordinate 650,955 of JAMZAV010000392.1, forward strand.
CTTGGAACCTTCGAGTTTTAAGAGGCACCATGCCCCAGTCCATCACGCCACCATTTGCTCAAACCAGTGCCTACATAAGTGGGTTTTACTGCCAAGCTGCCAAAATTTGGAACTATTCACTATCCGATGAAATACAAGATCATGCTACATCTGGTTTCAACTTTAAAGAGAGCTATCTACTCGACTTCATTATGATTGATTAAATTCATTTAGGTACCTAATCTGATTTTGATATTGTGAATTGTTAAGGTTTTGTTAATTTATCTCTTTTATGCTTGTCTCTGTTATGATTCTATATCCTATGTTTAATAAAGTGCTTGTTTATTCTCACAATTTGTTGTGTAGAGGTTGGCTTGGGGCATACTGCCCTTTTCTGCCAACCTTCCTACTATGCCTAAAGTGGAAAATAGATAATAAAAAATAAATAAAAACTGTGCAACCCTAAAGAATGATGCCTCCTATGTACAAAAGCAAAGTGCCTCACCGTGTGGAACAGCGCCTTCTGAAGCGGTGGGTAAGAGTCCAGCTGCTTCCTAGACGTGTTGTTGACGAGCAGTGGTCTCCGCCCCAGCCCGCTGCACGGCGCGTCAAGCAGCACCTTGTCGAACGAGCCGGGCTCGAAGGGAGGTCCGGCCTCAGCGAGCCTAGGGTCACCCTCGCGCACGCACCTCGTCGAGTCACACGCAAACACACGCACGCTCGTGATGCCAAACAGCTCGCAGCGGCGCTGGATCGTCTTGATCTTCAGGCTGGTTTTGTCTAGTGCCACGATCACACCCTGCAAAGAAAATACATGTCATATTTTCTACCAATGTCATAAATTAAAGTTATTCAATCTATGTATTCTGGAGGATATCTGGAATCTTTCTGGAGCTTTCGACTCCACCGGACCGGTCATGGGCAGTCAAGCAGATGATCAAAGATGAAGTACCAAAACAAACATTGTCAGATGGCCCCATGACTTCATTAACAAGAGGCGTATCAAGGTGGTCCACAAAGGTGCCCATAGCAAAACACGTAAGACGCGAGCCGGAGTTGCTCAAGGTACAATCACAGCGCCGACCGTCTTCAAAATTGCAATCAATGGACTCATCAAACTATTGAATCAAATTTACCTGGCCTTATCGTCAAAGTTTTTGCAGAGACTTTGTCATCTTCTTCACAGGAAAATGCCGGGTTTGGACTGGAGCAAAAAATGGGCCTCGCCATGACGATAGCTGCAGGCTGGATCAAAGTGCACGGCTTTAAGATAAACTGCAGCAAAAACCATCTGCACCTACTTCACGATGAGTCACAATCCCTTCAAGTTCAACATCACTTTTGATGGCGAACAGATAAACAGACAGATGAGATGAAGTACCTTGGCGTGACTCTCGACAAAAAATGGACCGGCAAGATCCACTTTGAAAAGGCTGAAAGAGAAGGGCCAAAAAACGACTAGGGGACTCCTTCAAAGGGTAGCCGGTGTGTCCTGGGGCGCAAAACTAGACACTCTGGCGTGACCTACAAAACGTACATCAGACCAGCCATTGAGTACGCACCGAAGTCTTTCCTGCCGCCGCCGCAACCCCACGCCAGCCATGTCGACAGAGCCCAAAATCGAGCCCTCGCCTCAAAAACGGGAGCAGTGAAAACCACCCAATTATCGCCATGGAGTGGTTCAGCCAAATTGAGCCTCTACAGCTAAGAAGAGAGCAGCGCGCTGTCCAACTGCACGAAAAAAAGGCGCGCCTAAACCCGGGCAAATGGTCAACTACCCAACCTCAAAAGTCAAGGCGCACACTAACTTGCTGAAACAGTCCACCAACTGAAGAGTAAAAACGTCCCATCCCCCTAGAAGCACCACGTTTCACCACTTTACGTACCACTCCCAGAGCTTCTGCGGACAAGTCCCAAACAGCTTGCCCCGGGGACCAAAATTGACGGCCCTCGAGAAGAAAGAGACCATGCCATAAAGAACTGAAAGAGCTTGCCGAGAAGCACCTGAAGAAGCACTTTCCTCTTCAAGAGTGGGTGCACATCTTCACAGACGGCTCCTATGACCGGCTACAAAAAGAACAGGTTACGGCATCCACTGCATCTTTTTTGAAGAAGCCACTCCAATGGGAGCTGGCGAAAAAATATTCGACGCTGAGGTCGCAGCCATTGCCAGGGCGGCCGAAAAAAATCGCCGAGACCCCCGCCTTCCCCTCAACAAGACAAAAAATTTTTGGATCCTAAGCGACAGCGTCTAGCCATCCAATTTGTCTCTCAAGCAGCGAACCCCCATCCTAAATCGCTGCTTTTCAAAAACTCCCCTTTTCGGCATCCGACAGCCAAAACAAACTATTAGAGACTCAATGGATCCCCAGCCACTGCAAGATAAAGGGGAATGAAAGGCAGACTTCTTTGGCCAAAAGTGCCACAAAAGAACCCCAACCCCCAGCAGCGCCTCTCTCCTACCAAAAATGTCAAAACTAAGATCAAGTCAACCACAAAAAGGATCTTCAGAAACCCCCACAGAAGAGAAATTCACGACTAAAGAACTGGTGGACCGAGATCAAAAAAAAGGGGCCCGACAAAGACTGGTCGAGGAAGACGGCCACCCCCAAATTTCCGGTTGAACCGGTCACGAGTCTTGCGCACCACCTGCACCGCTTCAACATTTCAAACGAACCGGCCACCTGCAAACTTTGTAATTTAGAAGATCAAGACAGAGCGCATCTCTTCAGATGCGCCCCCCCTCAAGAAGACATTGACTCCCTGCCGATGACCTGAGCAGGATAGAAAAGGAGGCAGTCTTATATTGGAGAACAAGACAGAAGAAGGGGGGAAGAGGCCAAACTTTGCACAAGAGAAAAAAAAAAAAAAAAATGTATGGAATTGGAGTGTTTTATTCATTTTTATTTTTATTTATTTATTTAACGTCTATCCTATTCAGTTATAAAAACTGATTTACAAAGGAGGAGAAATAAATAAATCTTCATTGAGACGACGTACGTACGTACGTACGACGTATGTACGTAGTACATTGATGCAGACACAACAATGAACTACAACTGTTGGACTGTTAGAACTGTTGGAAAAAACTGTTAATTGAAATGCCAACTTTTATACTATGTATTTGTTCTCATGCAACATGTACATGTAACACTACCTGACAAATCCTATCCTTTTGTAAAGTCCTACAGGATCAGGAATCAAAATTAACGCTCGCCCGAGGCTAGTGAAACTTTGCTCGGGCTAGTAAAAATCTCATTTCACTAGCCTGACAGGCGAGTACTTTGTCCAGAGTTCCCCAGTACAGTTGTTGTTCAATAAATCTTAATATTTTGTGCTGGATACTTAACGAGTTGCCAGTAGTTGTGCGCTCACAATTATAAAAGTCGTTCTAAGTACATACATGTATACCAAATAAAATCTCCTAATTTAGGCTAATCTTCTTCTTATTCGCGTGAAAATCGTTTCCGCGGTCCTCCCTAGTTCCCCCCCACACCACCAACCCGGCGAAGTGTGATCGTTTTACATCAACAAAACCTATTTGATTGCGGGCTAGTATTGGCTATTGTTGCCACTAGCCCAACATAATGTATCTAGGCAGAGGCCAGTAGGGAATCTTGCATCCTGTTGTTTGTTTGGCAGCAATGTGTGACGACTTTGAGCCAGCCTAGACTCCCTGTGTGATCCGAGCGTCCTGTCTGTGGAAGGCGGGCGATGCTTGGAGATGAAAGGAGGGTGAAGTCAGTAGTAGTTACGGATACTGAAGTTGTAAACATCTTGTTGTGAGCTCTAACATGGTATGCCCGCTACATTTGCCTAATTATAAATTAAAATATAATAAGTACTTCAAACTCGTTCAGTGTTTGTGTTAATATCTATCCATCCACCTATCCGTAGGAATAGTATAAAGCATAGGGGCATAGATCTAGTTGTCCACCTTTGTAAATCAGTTTTTATAACTGAATAGGATACGTTAAAAAAATAAAAAAATAAAAAATAAAATGGAGCTTTTCTTTACAATTTAAAGTTTAATAATTGAGTCCTCTTGCTCAATTCACTTGGCGATCAGACTCTTTGCTGCAAGCTATGTTCTGTGCTCGATTCTGTCCAAGAATTAAGTGCCCACACGTGTTGCATCCTACCTTGTCTTCCATGAGCGCGGCAAGGTGCGTAGTCTTGTTGCCGGGCGCAGCGCACATGTCCAGCACCGTCTCACCAGGTTGGGGGTTCAGGACACGGCCGCACACCGCAGACGGGAGGTTCTGGAGGAGCGCGACGCTCGGAGACAAACGATCGCTCAGCGCCGGACATCCGGAGACTGCGTCCGTCATCTCCACGGCCACACCGCTACGCACATCACAGCATCACACTCACGCACCGGTAAATACAAGTAGATATTTAATTACAATTAGGCATACTCAATATTATGCTAACTAATAACTTAAGAGTACTGCAGCCATTATTATTATGCATTATTGATAGCCAACAAAAACTGAATAATTTTATCTCTTTCGGATGATTTTATCTTTTAGGACAGTGGGGGGGGGGGGGGGGGGGGGGGGGTACACTAAATTTTAAAATGGACTTGTAAATTTTTTATAGTGATTGCTAAAACAAAACGCACCTACAAGAATGTTGAAAAAAGATGAATCAAATATTACACCCATTTAGGTACATTGCGATTCATAAACACAATATTTAGCTTGTCTGGAGGAGAGAAGCCTTGTGATGTGCATATATATAATATACTATAGGGTATGAGTGATTAATATGGAAGGCTTTTCTGAATCATCATTATCTGTTGCAACATCCAGCTCTGCATTAAATATAAATAAATAAATAAATAAATAAATAAATAAACAAATGAATAAATGATTGATTACTTTTCTATGGTACAATGGTGGATGGACCTAACCTTGAAAGTACGTCTTTGCCAAATAACTGTCTGCGTTCCATTCGAGCGATTCCATTTCCTACGAAGAGTTTGCCTTCGGATGGGAACAAGGTAGCGAGTCCTCGTCGACAGCTGTTGTTCAAGTCAGCGTATACGCTAACTACATCGCCGCTTAGAATACCTACGAATAAAAACATGGTCATAGAGGCAGGTCTTAACAATAACTGATAGACTGACAGTCTTCAATAACTTCAATAGCTTTAACACTATAATAATATTATTATTCATATCAACATTCTAAATCCCAGAAAATCTATTTAAAACAGGAATAGGCCTAAGCCTACTGACACTGGTGCTGTAGTGGTCTACATACGCAATACTAGTTTCAGAACTTGTGTGTTATAGGCAGATGCAGATATTTGCTCTGAAAATAAAAGTAAATTTTCATTTTTATTAATTATGTTCAATAGCAGTGAATTGATGGTGAAAATAATTCAACGTTTGTCATTTACAGTAGTTGAAAGCGCTATATGTAGGCCTATATATCTCTCTCACCCCTAATATTTGTGAAAATTTTGGGTGTGGGACCTTGTTTACAAAAAACTTTCAGATTACAATAAAATGTTGTTATGAGAATTCAGAGGCAGGTATTAATTGACAGAACCTATTTATATCTTTGGTTTTTTGTTTTGACCAAAAGCAGTGAATTAATTGGTGTTGGAAATTGATTTATAAATTATTTATGGTTTTCACTTTTCAGCAGTGAAAATTTTGTTTTTATTATAAATATTAAATACCAGGTAGACATATTAGAAGGCCTACAGTTTTTTGCATTTTAGGGTTTTGATGAAGATCGTTATGAATTTCAGGCAAAACCTTATCAACGCTTTTTAGACACACATTTTAATAGCAGGACAACCGTAGCTCTTCTTGTTTGATACAATATTTTTGGCCACAAATAATAAAATTTTGATATGATATCGATAATTGAATGACACGTCATAGCCCAGCCCTCATAATGCAAAGTGGTAGTGCCTACGTTACATTCGCGGGAACTGGATGTTTATTAAATACTGTTTTGTCCTGCACATTTATAAGCAAACCTTTTTTTCATTATTTTATGTTTCAAAGTCCTTTGCTAGCTTATTATAGGCTATGTTTTTTCTTTTTTTATATTTCAACAAGAAAATATATTGGTGTATGATAGGATCCAACAGCTTACCTTCAAACAGTGATGGTGGCTGCTGAGTTTCTTGAATAATAATAGTAGTAACATAAATATATACAAAACATAGAAAAACACGAGACGTTTCGACACGAGGTCTTGTTCACTCAAGAGAGAAAAGTGAGTGAACAAGACCTCGTGTCAAAACGTCTTGTGTTTTTCTGAGTTTTGTATATATTTATGTTACAACTTATTATTATTATTCAAGAAACTCAGCAGCCACCATCACTGTTTGAAGGTAAGCTGTTGGATCCTATCTCACACCAATATACTCCAGCCGATTGGCATTCTTTCTGCATAACCTTTCAACAAGAAAAGTTAGGGGGTCGGCTTATATTCAGGTTTGGCCTATATTTGGGACTATACTAATACCCCAGCATAAACACAATTGTCCGACCATGCATCATGTAGAAGTCTGAGCTACAGCACCGGCCGCCAGGCGAAGACGTGCGCCCCCCGCAGTACTGCCGCTCCGCACGCCCTACCATGCAGCATGTGGAAGTCTGTTGGGCCTACCGGGTACCTGTCAGCATGCCCATGACGCCGGCCGCGAAGACGTGTGCCCCCCGCAGTACTGCCGCTCCGCACGCCGCGTCTACGACCACCTCCCTGGGTCGAGGCTCAAGCGACAGGTCGCTCGGATCCCAGCATCCGACCACGACCAGCTCGTCCAGGACGGGGTGGACAGACACTCGCGGTGAAGACGGCTTCCTGCCGCGGCTGGCCGAGAGCTGGAACACAAACTATTGGTAACGCGAAATTGACAAAGGTGTGAAACGAGGGTTATACTTGGGGGGATCATAACTGGAAATGTGAAAAGTTACAATTTTTAACCTTTTCAGGAGTGGGTTTTTTTAAACATTTTTTTGCAGATTATTTAACTTGGCCTATAAAACTAGGAATGTACATTCAAGTTCTGAAGATGACTTCATTGATGGAGAGTTTGAAAAAAAAAATGATTTTTTTTGGAAAAAAAAAAAAAAATGCAAAGTGCGCGGACGTTATATTACGGCCATACTCTAGAAAAGGTTAGTATTGATGTGGATGTGGGGAAGTATTTCTCTTTATGGGTAGAACAGATTGTAGATTGAAATGGGTTGTAAGGGAAAGTAGAGGGGGAGAAACTACAAAGATTTATAAAGATTTAAATTTAAATTGAGTCTCAGGGAGTGTGAATTATGGATTGGTTTGAGAAAAGAGATTCTGCCACCAAGTGAAAACTCAATTCTAGGGGCTTACAGAACAAAAATTAAAATAAACTAAGACTATCCTTTAAACTTTAGTTTAAACACACATCAATTTGTTTTAAAAGAACTGGCACAATCATGCCCTTCAATCTACAGGTTTAGTTGTAGGTAGGCCTATATGAGAATGAGAGGTACACAAAATTTAATTTACCCGTTTTAGTTCTTCATCTAGTGTTTCGGCGACCGAAGTCGGTGTTGTCAACAAAGTATTCACCCGGTACGTTGTAAACTTGGGAACCTCTGACAGCCAAGAAAACAACTTGTCGGAGAAGAATTCTCCCTGAGGAAAATTAAATTAAATTTACAAGTTACACAAGTAGTCTACAAACAGGGTGTGTGATGTTATAAATTTGCATTAAAAAACTAAAAAAAAATCATGATTTATTCGTAATAAATTTGATTGGATTAAAATCAACATTTTGATTTAAATCATATTTTTATTGATTGAAATGGTTCATGGTCATTTTGTTTATTAGACGAGTGAGCGCAGCGAACGTAGTCTACAACGCTACTCGATCGGTCCTTGGTCGTGATTAATTCTGTATGTTAAATGTTAAATGTCTGTCTGTCTGTCTGTCCGGGCTCATACGGCCGAATAGACTGAGCTGAAATTTTAAACAGACATTCGTGACCAGGTAACTGAGAACTGCTAACAAAATGAGCACAATCTGTTGCGATTTAAACCTGCAAGAAATAAAAACCTGAAAAATACGTTGAAATGTATAGGAATTATTTTAACGACAATGGTTTTCATTTTGAAATAATATCTTTTGTTTGTTATTTACCTGGCTGTGAAATGCCGTGTCCAAGGTTAATCGAATTTTGGACGTCAAGGTACCCCCAAATTCCGCTCGTAGATTGAGTAAACCTTGCAATATTTTCACGTATTTTGTACTGGCTATGTTTTCCATAGTATTGTCACAGATGATGGACTACACTGCGTTATATACATTAATTTTCAAAACATGTTAAATAATTTAAAAAATACAATCCAGAAATTACAAAATCTTTCCCGACCATTGAACCCACGTCTCCCACATTTCGGCTATAAGGGCGCTTTAGCCAACTCGACTAGGGAAATGCCAAAGTCGTTGTAAGACGAGTGAGAGAGTCATGTGTTGAGTACGGGTGACATTTTCATTTAAGTTTGATTATAATATTCGTATACATAATAGGGTATTTAAGTTTAGGTCATAGTTTAGGACATAATGCTCCACTTTAGCCTATGATAGGTTAGGGATGCCTAAGGTAGGGGGAAGAAAAGGAATGTTAAAAAGTCGTTGTTAGACGAGTGAGAGAGTCATGTGTTGAGTACGCGGGAACATTATAATATTCGTATAAATAATAGGGTATTTAAGTTAAGGTCATAGTTTAGGCCACAATGCTCCACTGTAGCCTATGATAGGCTAGGGAGGCCTAAGGCAGGGGGAAGAAAAGGAATGTTACCGGGTACTCAACACATGGCTCACTCACTCGTCTAACAACGACTTTGGCGTTTCCCTAGTTATCAAATATAAATAATTTCTTTTTGGATTGTTATTATTTTTCCTTTGTTCAAACTTCAGTTGAAAAAGACCTTTAAACTTTAAAGAAAGGTAAAAATTTAACCAATAAAATATATTTTATTGGTTTTGATTTTTGATTTTTTGATTTTGATTACGGTATCACAAATTATTGTGACAGATTTCACATTCCCTGTCAACTCCGCAAGAACCTTTTTAAACACCGCTTCCCGAGCACATTCTGACAAAGCTACATACTTGGACTCTGTACTGGATATACATACATGCATGACTGTTTTCTTGAGAACCAAGTAATGGCACATTCAGCAAGAATGAAGACACAACCTAAGAGTGTCTGTCTTTCTTACACCCAGCCCAGTCTGCATCTGAGTACCCAGTAATACCCTCACCTGTGGGCTTATAAACAAGACACAAATTAGATACCTACCATAACACCCTCTTTGCATGTTTCCAGTGTTCATCGGTATAGCAGGTGTTGTACTGGCTTAGAGCACACTAACAGCTAACATTATATCTGGTCTTGTGCTTACTGCAACATACATGAGACATCCTAAGGTTCTGATAAGGCACATTAGCTTTCTCTACACCACTTGACTTGACAAATGTCAGATTAGCCTCCACTGGAGTATTACTGTATTTATGCGAGTATAGGCCTCGGGTATATTTGAAATTGTGAAGCTCAAAAAGTGGGGTGCGGCTATTATGTGAAGCCATTTTTCAATAGTAGGCCTATTTATATCCAAATCTTTAAAATCTGAGTGTTCAAAATAAGGGTGCGGCCTTTACTTGAGGGCGGCCTATAAGCGAGTAAATACGGTAGGCCTAATTGGTTTTGCATCCACCATATCAAACCTTGGAACTCTTGTCGCTAAGCGGGTCCAACTTTCAACCACACTTTTCCCCCAATAAATCAATGAAAAACAACTACAAATTAGAAATAAATGTGTAAAAATTCAATATTAACAATTTATTATTAATCACCACTTTGCAAAATTAACAATTACATAGGTGAACACAATATTACTCACAGACTAATTGCACTGTTATTAGTTGATCACGGCGGCCATTTTGGCAAAGTCTCTCCATTCTCCACCGTACCAACCAAAACACACCAAACTTACGTTTGTCCTGCGGTCCCTGTCGTGTTTGTTTGTTTGTACCTCATTCTGTTCTGGGGGGCCAGCCCCCCAGCCTCCGCCGGGGCTCCGCCGGGGCTCCGCCGGGGCTCCGCCGGGGCTCCGCCGGGGCTCCGCCGGGGCTCCGCCGGGGCTCCGCCCCTGGGCCCCGTCGGGGGCTCCGCCCCCAAACCCCCGTGCTATACGACTATTTAAGTGTTTACTTATAAAATAACCACCAATATCGCAAAAAGGTTGGTACACCTACTAAGTAAACGACAAAAACAACCAAAATCAAAAATGGCGCGTTGATCAGAGTGAGACGACGTTCATGTTAAATAATGTAAATTATTTGACATTATTCGTGTAATTCGAGAGTGTTTACTATTAATTACTCACTATACTTACTTAATATTAACTTATTTCTAATTTGAAGTTGTTTTCCATTGATTTTATTGGGGAAAAAGTGTGGTTGAAAGTTGGACCCGCTTAGCGACAAGAGTGCCCAAACCTTTGCAACAACTCATTTCTGTAAGCTGTGCCCTACTGTAAGTAGGCCTACCTACACCATTAGGGGTATCTTTGTCTCGACAGATTCTCTCATTGAGAGAGAGCATTTAACCTCACCCAAATCTTGCATTTTAAATTGAGAAGTCAATTGAGACCTGTGTGGTACATTACATGTGTCTACAGGGCAAAGACGAAAGACCAAAAGGACGCTCTACAACAGCCCGGCAATGGCTTCCCGTTCCCGTTACGTACCTAGCAACGTTAAATCGTAGCCAATATTCCTGTAACCCTTTCATGGCCTTGTTCCCGGGCTGTTACCAAAGCTACGTTTAAAGGGCTAGGCATAGGCCAGGAGGTTCCCAGTTTGTTCTTACGCCGGCATGACATAATGAGAACCCAGCATAAATCCACATTGTCATCACATCATAGACCGTAGTGATCATCAAGGTTAGGCAGTAATTGTCCATGAGAGCGTCTCCTGCCAAAATCCATCCCAAAAAAGGCTTCATGTGTCACCTTATCTTTTATAGCCTATTTATTTAAACGTCTATCCTATTCAGTTAAAAAACTGATTTTCAAAGGAGGACAACCTTTTTGTTGATTTTTTGTGGTAGCCCTAGAAGAGGCTTGAGACGCTTTCCTGGACAATCAGGCCTAGCTATGCCACCTTGGCAACGCGCTTCGCTACCACCCTCTAAGTCTAACCCCCTACAAAACATCGCGAAAGCCAAAAAGTGATGAGGCGGCATAGGCTATTACATAATTTAATTACCCTGCCCTCTGCCTTTACCTTGGTTTGCAATGAACTTAAGACACCTATTTCTTCAAAGTACGATGTTAGCACCTCGTTGTGATCACACTTCTGCAATGACAGTGACATTGTGAAATGTGTTGGTGTCACTTAGGCCTAGCCCTAGGCCTTTTATACACTAAGCCTAGGCCTAGGCCCATTACACTTTTAAATTCACCAAGGATCACACTCGAAGGATAAACCTAAGAAGTAATTTCGTTAATAACGTGAGTGACATAACCTCCTCCTTCCACTTGTTTAGATATTTTGAATGTTTTGAACGGAGCAGCTGATCACTGCCCCCCAAAGGAATAGCAAAGTCACTGCCTTCTTCGTAGCAAAGCAAAGCTCTGAAGCACCACGGAGAGCGTGCGCGGCAAAAACGTAGCGAACAACTTCATTAAAAATAGTCTGGAAATACATTCTATCATGTTTAATATTTAGGAAAACGCTTAAGTCCCGCCGCGTTGATGGATGAGCTTTTTTGTAAGTTTTTAGTTTGCGTAGGACCACTTTTCCTTTGCAAGTGCTTTTTGAATGCATTTCCCCCAACTCCACTCGTCACTGGATCATGTACATTATAAAATGTACATAGAATGCTTTGCAATTCTCTATTAATTTTTTTTTCAATTTTTGTTACCTACCTCATCATATGCCACTGATAGAGTATAAATATTTAGCATGTTTTTAACTTTTAGCTTTTTCCGATATTCAAAATCGTATTTATTCAAAAAAATCTTCCAGCCTGGGGTGGTGATGGGGGGGGGGGCGCAGGTTCCCACGAGTCATAATATCAGATGTCCTGAAGGCTGAATTCCATTTCTGAAAAGTTGGCAATCCTCTATGATTTTCTAAACAGCAATATTGTCAGACCCACCGCCTGCTCCGAATGGATGAACCCAAATAGACTGCCTGTTTTGTGAGCCAACATTTCGGCCCTAATCACAGTCGATAAAAGGGAAGATTTTTGCGCCGTAACTAGCACGCTTGTTGAGTTTATGAAGAAACCACAACAGGTTTTTGTTTACCGACACACAGTCACACACACACAAACAGTGCAACCAGAGATCTTAGATAAAGGTTTTTGGGTTGGAGTTTCTTTGCAACTTAAAATTTGTTTGGCGCAAAAGAGGCGCCGTAGCTAGCGCTTTCTTGCGGGAATTCTTACAAAGCTCTGCCCTTTGTTGGTCAATTATTTAACATGGGAAAATGACTCACAAAACAGGCAGTCTATTTGGGTTTCACTCCCATTCGAGCAGGCGGTGGTCAGACCATATTAAATCCATGTCAGACAAGGGGCATTATTTTCTACTATAGGCCTAGGTATCGATTTTTAAATACACAACTAGGAATTACAGTCAAATAAACTTTCAATACCCAACCAAAACAAGGAAGAAAATTCGAGTTTTAGGTTATATCTCAACAAAAATTGACGAAACGAGTTAACTGGATTGCACTGTGCAGTAAATTAAATTTAAAAACGTTATTTTTCTATGAATACACGTACAGTCTAAAAATACTAATTATATTCTTATCAAGCCTTTTTTCGATTTATTTATTTTTCACACGGTTAATTTGCAACTTTGATAATATGACCTGGCAAACGTCACGGTAAATCGATCAGCTGTCGTGAAAGGCTACAAAATATTTCGCCCTTCATTCCATTAATTATCTTTTTAAGTTGGTAACCCGCAGAAGCGTCGAGATATCGAATCGATCACATGATATATTTCAGCCAATCACAGCCAAGGACAAAAGGGACGCCGCGTCAGGTACAAATTCTCAAATTTACAGCTCTCGATTTATCTGTTTTAAAAACATATTTATTTTGTGTATTGATCCTAAAAACGGCTTTAAAGTGAATCATAACATATTAACAATACAATTGAAGGGATTTTTGTAGTGAATTATCAGTTACTAACTTAAAAATCGACAAGATCAAATTTGGAATTTGAGAAAACCCAAGGTAGGCCCGTTTTTCGAACTATTTTTTTAGACGTTAAATTGTAAAAAAATTATAGTACAGAAATATTTAATTATATTCTCGTGAAAATCACATTTCTTAGACCTATCATTGATATATAAAAAGAGTTGGTTATTTTTGTCGTTTCAGTTTTTCGTAAATTTATATTATTTGAATTCAGGCCTAAAACTAGTTAAAAAAGTCATTTATTTAGTCGATCTGTTTGAAAATCGATAGATCGATAAGTCGAATCGCCGTCCGCCATATGCATTCCATTCCAGCCACCGATAATCTCAACCGCCAAATCTCGTCAAATCTGCAGCTCTACATATTTCTGTTCAAAACAAGTATTTATAGCGAGCCCCAGCTCCTAAAACTCGTTTCAAATTATTAAATATGTGCTAGTGTATAAAGTGAATAATTTTTCTGTGGAAATTATCAGCCATTAACTTATTAAATTGTGAAGCAAAACTTCGCAAGTTCGATTCCGGGAACATCCAAGGTAGGTCCGTTTTTCGAACTTTTTTTAGACTTTAAATTGTCCAAATTAAATAGTGCAAAACTATTTAACTTTTTATCGTGAAAATTACATTTCTTAGACCTATCATTGACATCTAAATAAAGTTTTTTTGTCATCTCCGTATTTTTATTTGCATTCAGGATTAAAATTCGATAAAAAAGTCGTTTGTTTAATCGATGGGTTTGAAAATCGATAGGTCGAATCACCGTCCGCCATTTGCATTCCAACCACCGTAATAATCTCAACTGTCAAATCTCGTCAAATATGCAGCTCTACATATTTCTGTTCAAAACACATATTTATAGCGAGCCCCAGCTCCCAAAACTCGTTTATAATTATTTAATTAGTGTTTAGTGTTTAAAAGTGAATATTGTTGTGGAAATTAGCAGCTATAAACTTATTAAATTGTGAAGCAATACTTCTCAAGTTCGATTCCGAGCACCAATTCACAGCAGGAGAAAATGTACGTAAATTGGAACAATTTTTAAAGCAAATGTCATTATGAAGCTCTTGCCTTTCACAATACTAGTTTTTTTTAGTTTTAGTTTAAGATATAATGTATTTCCAATTTTAACAAAATTTCAAAAAAGTTTTGGACGCACCTGCCAAATAATCCACGAATTCTTCGGCCCTAGCGCATCCAGACTCCTTTTCGTTGACAGTAGTTGTGAAACACCATATTTTTCTATTTCGTTAGTTGAGATTTTTTGTTGTAGGCCAATGGTCTTCGTAATCGTGTTTCGAGTGTTTGCTCTTTGTTTTTACTTCGCCAAACGGAACATTTTAAATCTCACGATTACACCTCAAAATAACCTCAAAATTGGACCGCTGTCAAATTCGCTGTCAATAAAACTTGGAACTCCATTTATTTGCACAAAATCGATATTCAATTAGTGACTCAGCTTTAGGAAGTGATTATCAGTTTTTCCTAGCGTAATCAAAGTTTTAAGTGAACTATTTTTATTCGTGAATTAACAGTTGCCTAGCCAATGAGATAGTTAATAGGCATACGTAAGAATTATTAATTCTTGATTCGACTACAAGCTAGCTCTAGTCGCGGGTAGGAGGTCTTACACAACAAGTGCTAATGAATTAAAAAGTTTCGTGTTATTCATGACATGTACTTCCAGTGACAAATAAGATAAAATTAATGTTGTGAGGGAAATGTCTAAAGACCTGGGCTACAGACTAGCCCTGGACCATGCTAGGCCAAGCCAAAGGATATAGGGCAAAGGGAAAAAGGACAACATTTCTATCATTCGCCTCACTGAATAAAGGGGGAGACATTCAGTCGGGATTGCCGGTGGGTATCGAAACACTGACCTGCCATATTTGACTGTGGGGCACTTCGAAAGTTTGCAACAGAAACACAACTTGTATTTTTTATTTAGAAATGAAAATAATTCTTTTATTTTGATGAACACTTACCTAATTGTAGGGCCTATAGGCATAGAAATCCTTATAAATTTGTTCGGTATCCTGTATTCACTGCCCCCAAAGCTCACACGGTTGTTGAACACTTGTCACCCACTTGTTGCAAATTAAAACAACACCACACTGTTTTCACATTGAACCACGTTTCTAAAAGAACTTGTCACACTTCCCTGTGGTGTAGCGAGCTGTAATAACCTAGGACCGTCTCGGTGGGTCTTCTATCACAGACTGACTGACCACTGAAACAATACAACCCCACCCCCTTGTCTTCGAAGCGAGATCAGGTGAGGTGCAGCTGCCTTTTTGCTCGATGTCAACGAAGCTAGTTTGCCGTGGGGGGGGGGGGGGGGGGGGAGTTCAAGCAGGCTCATACGTACAACCATCTAAGGTCAATAATGGCTCAATCCTTACTCTTGCGGGCTTGCCTCTGATTGCTGGAGAATGGGACTGAATTCTTATTCCCACAGCCAGCACAGACATAAATCATTATAGGCTTAACAACACGTGAATCCAACTTTGTTTTGATGTAAACTGTAAGCATACTTCTCGATTTGATTAGTTGGGAAACACTCCCGTTCAGAAAATAACA
Source organism: Sweltsa coloradensis (assembly GCA_024449915.1). Taxonomy (NCBI): domain Eukaryota; kingdom Metazoa; phylum Arthropoda; class Insecta; order Plecoptera; family Chloroperlidae; genus Sweltsa; species Sweltsa coloradensis. Next base: position 666,744 of record JAMZAV010000392.1, read on the forward strand.
AAACCCATCCCGACCGGGGCTCGAACCCGGGTCTCCCACATTACAGGCAGGCGCCTTAGCCAACTAGACCACCGAGATGGTAACTTTTTAAACTTGTAGTTGCATTATAGATCTGAATGGATGGAACAGTACTGCAACGAATATCTGTTGCCTTTGAACTGACCAAAACATGTCATTGAGCGAGTATATGAGCGAGGGTTTATTTCTCGATCACACAGTCGAGAAACGGTCTAGAACGAACCTCGACTACACTTTTGAAAGGCAGGTGGGATATCACACCTGATAACAGATTGGCTGCAGTGTTACTGTTTATGTAACAAACCGGTTTGATGAGTAGACAACAAGAAAGAATATGAGAATGAAAGAGAGAGAGGACATTAGCTTTCTCGGATGCAAGCGTGGGAACAGTAGCGTAACTAGTTTTTGTGGGACATTGCTCATAAATTGCGGGAAAAGAATTTATCCTGACATAATTGGGGCCACCCCAGCTAGTGAGTGTGTTTTGATGTTTCACATTGCAAATAATGGTATTTTACTAGGCCTAGATTTTTACGTGAATTGGTTTCGACAATCTTGACACAAAATTGTGCCCCCCCCCCTCGGACCAAATTTGGGGGCGGCGGTTGCCCCCCTTCGCCCTCATCGTAGACCTAGTTATGGTTTAAATGACTAAGAAATAATTAGTCGAGTGGACTTTGTCGTATCTTATTCGGTTCTATTATTTGAGAACACGACGACAAGCATTTTTTGTAGTCTATAATATATTCGCTTCCAATTTTGAATTACAACATATAATATGTTGTGGGTTTTCGTTCACTCCGCCCCACCCAAAAATCGCGTTAGTTAGGTCTAGGTGTAAATTTTCACACATTAAGTGCAGACCTAAGGAATTCGTCGCGAAACTATTATCTAAACTATATTATAGTAATGACATAAGTTCATTGTGCTGACTGCGGTTGTTGTGTGACACTTAGTTCAACTGGGAGCTTAAAAACTCTTCGCAACAGCTAAGTTTCAGTACATTCCCTTCAAGTGATAACAGCTTTTGTTTACAGATCCAAACAAAACGGACCCTCCTTGCTGTCAACACCTTGTGAAACCTACAACCCCCATGCGGCCAACGGCAACAGGTTGGTGTACAATCTATGCAGTCCAAATGAAAGTCTGAAATTTCTTTAGAACAGTACGCTAGCTTCTACTGACAACAATTTTTGTTTACAGGTCCAAACAAAACGGATCCTACTTGCAGTCAACAGCTGTCTTGGGAAACCTGTCACCTTTCCACACCACCAACAGGTAGGTCAATCTACAATGAAATGGGTAAATGGAAGACTGAAAACTGCTCAGAACTTGCTATTTTCAGTACACTGATGGATTATAGTGATGACTGATGACGAGATTAATTTATTTCTGACTTTCTTTTACAGATGCTAACTTATCCTCCACGCACAGCTGCAGAAAGTGAGCTACTAACCGTTGATCTCAACACGGCCTACAGGTAGGCACACAATTTTTGTCTTTCTGTTTCCACATAAATTAATAAAATCATATTTTGAAATCATTCTATACTAACAAGAAACACCTCACCCCTTGCTTTAAATTGAATAATAAATTGTATAGCATGGTTCCAACTAAAGTAATATCATAGCCTGGGTTTGTACAAACGTGAAGGCCTTGCGACTAAATGGAAGGGTGGTAAATAAATTTTGGCTCTGTGTTGTTTTTTTAAATTATGTGTTGTAAGTATGACTTTAATATATTTTGTACAGACTGTACGCAAATAATTATCCCTCTTTCTTGTTTTCAGTTACCCTCGCCTTGATGGTCAACCATCTCATGTTCGAAATCAAGACTCCAACATCTGCACCACTCATACCCGGCCGTCTTAGTTTGGTGTTCGTCTGCCAAGTGTCCTTCGCCTTCCAGAGCTTCGAGGTCTCCTGTTCGACCCACATAGACCTTCTTCATAGTAGGAACGTAGTGGAAACACAAACTCAGTAGTTCTTCATACAATGGTAGTGGGCATTTGCTGGGGGTGTTAGCTGGAAGAGTTTCTGGCCAAAACTGTTTCCCCCTAGGTAGGGTTTTTTTTCTAGCGGCCTTATGTCTATCCATCGTTTTGCTTGTTCTCTCCAATAGGGTATTGCATGAATTTTAAACGCATTTTTTCCATTTAGCCTAGCTCATGACAGTTTTCAAAACAAAGTTTGAAGTCCTAATTTGGCCTACATTTAATAAAAAAATGATTACAAATCTCTTAAAAAAAATACGTTTCAACTCCGCGTCAAAAAAGTGAAGTAATGAGGCCCTATTTTTGCAAAGGTCTTCCTTATACCGTGAAGAAAATTATACGAAAATATAATATCTCTGGAACAGCAAGGGTTTTGTATTAGCCGTTGACTGCAATACAAAAAGGGGTCGGGGGGACAGTAGGTTTGGGAAAAGGACCATAGAGACTTTCTTTTACAGGGGCCCAGTTTTTGTGTTTTATTTCTAAAATCTAATCTTTAGTTTATTTTTGATAGTTTCCTTTCGAATACGAAAACAGGTTATGTAAGAACCCATCCATATTCAATAGATTCGCACAGGTGAATGTTGTGTAGCCAGTGTAGTGCCTGATTGCGTCTAAATTTGTTTTTTAATCTAAAATTCATGCAAATAGCCTAAGAAGATGCTTACTGTCTGAGCACTGCCATTGTATAAGTCGATCACAGGACACTTTGTCTAATTTTTTTGGTCTAAAACGTTTAATTTCCCTTTTATTTTTTTCTTCATTGGTGTAGGGGTTAAAAATTATAAGGTTTTAGTTAATAACTAAAAATAAAAACAGTTTCATGAAAATTCACATAGGCATAGTTTTTTAAATTTTGATTTAGTCTTACTACCTATTCAATTAAAAATGTTTTTTTGTGGGCCTATGATTCAAATGGTCTAAAATCAGTTTCATTAATAGGCCTAAGCCTTATTAGCATTATTATTATTTTATTTGTATTTAGATGTTGATGTTTTTAAGTTGTGCATTCATGTAAAAAATTAGACTTTGTAATTGGAGATTAAACCAAATAAGTGTAGACCAAAAATTCAAGACCAAATGTTCGGTTTTACGACTACTTGTTGTCTTAGACGAAATGTCCGTAGACAAAGAGTCTGCGCACCGTCGGTCACAGTCACACGTGTGTCAACGGCGACTCATCAAGTTAGCACCAGTGTTTATTTATAGACGGCAAATAATGCTGCGAGTTTTGGATCGACTGGTTGCCGGACAATCTCATTTCTAATCTATTTCTACGGTACAATATTAACACGGGGACAGAATTCTCACAGTAAGGCGCAGTGGCGTATCCAGGAATTCATAAACGGGGGGGGGGGGGGGTTACCAATTAACCAATAATAATAATAATAATTAGTAAATGATAGCAGTTGTAATAAAAGTATGCCCCGACTGGGGATCGAACCCAGACCATCTGGCTTAACGCGCCATAGCTCTGCCAATTGAGCTACCGAGACATAAGACGCACCTTCATTAAACTGCTATTTCTTGTGACTGTTGTTGATTGTTGTTCTGGGTTCGATCCCCAGTCGGGGCATACTTTTATTACAACTGCTATCATTTACTAACAATGTCATTGTCCTCAAAGCGGGCTTATGCTTAAAAACAGTATAATATTATTAATAATAATAATAATAATAATAATAATAGTAATAATAATAATAATAATAATAATAGTAATAATAATAATAATAATAATAATAATAATAATAATAATGATAATAATAATAATATAATAATAATAATAATAATAATAATAATAATAATAATAAATAATAATGAATATAGGTTTTTTAAACATAAGCCCGCTTTAAGGACATAGTTATTGATTCATAGCAGTTGTCGAAAAAGTTTGCCCCGACTGGGTTCGAACCCAGAACCTCCGGCTTATTAACGTGCCTAGCTCTACCAATTAAGCTAAACCGGACCACAGAACAAACCTTTAGGAAACGCTATTTGTTGTGACTGTTGACTAACTGATATAAATCCAACAAAGACGGGAATGTAGCTGTCAAATCTGAAAGATTGCATGGATAAATTCAATCACATCTCATCTCCCATGAGTTGGGTAGTATGATCATATGGTTTTTTAAACTTAAGCCCGCTTTAAGGGGCATAGTTATTGATTCATAGCAGTTGTCGAAAAAATTTGCCCCGACGGGGTTCGAACCCCGAACCTCCGGTTATCAACGTGCCATAGCTCTACCAATTAAGCTACGGGACCACAGAACAAACTTTAGGAAACTGCTATTTGTTGTGACTGTTTACTAACATGATATAATCCAACAGAAGACGGCAATGTACCTGTCAAATCTGAAAGATTGCCATAGATAAATTCAATCACATCTCATCTCCCATGAGTTGGGTAGTATGAATATATGGTTTTTAAGCATAGCCCGCTTTAAGGACATAGTTATTGATTCTAGCATTGTCGAAAAAGTTTGCCCCGACGGGGGTTCGAATAATAATAAAATAATAAAATCTTTTACTTATAACTTTTACTTTTTTAATAAAAATAGTGAAGACTTCTTGGAATTTGGATTAGATAAATGTGCTTCAATGCATTAAAAAGTGAAATTGCAAGAAACTGACAATTCCCAAAATTGGTGCCGGTCAAAAATTAAAAACAAAACAATATCGAAAAAAGATAAAAATACCTAGGAATGGGCGAAACATTATTCTTAACCAAAATAACAAAAAATGTATTTAAACAAAGTATAACATAGGTTAAAACTATTTTAAAAAAACAAATTTTAAAGGGAAAGCTATAAAATAAAGGGCATTAAAAATCATGGGCTTACCAATCTTGACCTTTTTTCATTGGAATTGTGGGTGGTCGATGTGGACTTGGGCCCCTAGATCGTTTAACAAAAGACAATCCTTCTTTTTTAACCCCCCCCCAAAAGCATCTTCTGAAAGGTTATAATAAAACCTTTTCAGTTATATATAATATATTATATGGTAAAATTTTTAAAAACCACGGGAAAGGGTGGACGAGGATTGGAAAATTTCGGTCGTTGTGCCTTTTCGAAGTTCATAAACTCGATCATACTTTCTTAATTCTACATTCCATTATCACCAAGAACTTAAACTCCGAGAAAAACTATAACCCCCTCAGGCTAAATGACGTTCTTTCCATCCAAAATATACATAAAAAATTTTAAATATAAGATGAATGTCGGGAATACTAAATCACTTCATGGGGGTCCCCCCCCCCCCCGAAAAGCATCCAGCAGCCAATTTGACATTGATTTTTATATAATAATATAATAAGAGGGTTTTCCAAGGAGTTTTTGTTTGCTGAAACCAAGGTTTATTTCGCCATCCAAGATAGGTTTAAATCCCAAAAACTAAAAAAAAATTATCATCAAATCCAATGAAATGAATGTGTAAAAATGCAAAAAGTTTACGGAGACAATAGACCCCATGTTAAGGCTGGGGTCCTTCAATTGCCAACACTTGTATCTCAGTGGCATAATCAGGTAGCAAAGATATTTTTATCAACATCTGGGAATGAACCACATCTACTTGTAAATCCACCCCCTTATTACAAGTTTCTCCTGCACCTGTGTCAAAATGCAGAATTTATAATGTTTGGATAAACGGGTTAAAACAGACAAACCTAGACCCAAAAAACCGGACCTTTTTATCGAAAAAATCTAACAAAATTACTATCTAATTGACATTGCGACCCCCCTGAGTAAAAATATTGAAAACACCGGAACACTAAGGGGGAAAAATATCAAATTTAAGTCAAAAAAATAACAAAAATTTTGTAAATGAAACTGTTATTTCGTACTCGTCCCTATCGTGATCTCAGCCCTGGAGCCCCCTCCTTTTCCCTCTCTGCCACCTACAATGCCTGGTCTGTCTCCAAATCTCTCATGCATAGAAACAGTCACCCTTCAACTGCCACATAGTCGAAATTTTTGCAGTAATCCTCCTCTCCTCTCTCTCTCTCTCTTCTCTCTCCCTCCTCTTCTCTCTCTCTCTCGCTCCCCCTTTTTTTAAAGTTTTTTCCATACTTTGCCAACATGCTTTTTTTTATAGATAGAAATTTTATTGTTTTGTTTCACACTCATCTTTATTATTTTTTTTTTAATTTTTAAATTTTCTACAAAATAGTGTACTATACTTATTTTTTTCACGCTGTTATAATTTAAACTTTTGTTGGGGGTTGGGCCTCACCCCGCCTTTGTATCCCGGACGAAATGTCCTGAGATTGTTTGAACAATAAAGAACCACTATAGTAATAAATAATAATAATAAAAAAATAATAAAAATAAAAATAATAATAATAAAAAATAATAATAAAATAATAATAATAATAATAATAATATATTATATATATATTATATATTTATATAAATATATTTGAAAGATTCGGGTTTTCACAAAAAGCACGAAACACTTAACAATTCATTACAAATATTTGGATACCTTAAAAAAAAAGTAAGTGTCTAGCTAAAAGATTAAAAAGATTAAAAAATGTATATTAAAAAGAACAAAAACCCAATGTTTAAAAAAAAGGGAAAACGTTAACCAAAACTATCTAGTACCGAAGAAAAAATAGGAATGGAACACCAACTAAACGAGATAGAAGATTTTGGGCAGGAATATGGGGGGAAACCCCTAGCACACAACCAGGTGCCAATGTATTCAAGACGAAAAAGCTAGATGAGCGATATTAAAGAGATGAGATTTGAAGGTAAACTTTGATGAAATTTAAAATCACAATCAGTGCTACACATAGCTGGAAAGCCCAGGGAATGATAATATTCAAAATTTTTTTGGGATAAAAATTCAAAACTACTCACAATCAAAATTTGAAAATGTCTCAAAAAGTTTTATAAATGGAGTTAAAAAATACCCGAATTCTTTTCTGAAGGGGTAACCTTTCTCAAAAGAGGATAAAGACACGAAGAACCCAAATAAAAAATGGCCAATTACTGTCCCCACCAAATATTATAAAAAATTGACTTCATGCTAAAAAATAAAATATATAATCATGGCGAAGAACACAAAAATCATGGCCGAGGAAAAAAAAAAAGGATGCTGTAAATCTCACAGGGATGTAAAACAACTTTTTATGACTCTACTGTAATAATCCCGGGCCCCAATAAGAAAAGGAAATTCACGTAACCCACATTTCTACAAGAAAAACTTATGACTCAAACCACACACATGGCTTATTTAGATTTTACAAAAATAAATCAACCCCGTAAATTTTAATTTTTTTGAGTCAGTAAAAGGGGACATGGAAACAACAAAAACAAATTGAAAACCGCAGATAAATCAATCCAATACAAATTAAACGTGGGATTTTCCCAAGGTGCTCATAAGTGCTTATGGTTTTTTCTGTCATTAAACCCCCTGTCGCATACTTAAAGAATCAAAATACGGATTTAAAATAAAGACAAAAATATGGGATTTAAACAATTTTTTACCTATTCTACATGGTGACCTAAAATTTTATCTCAAATTTTCTCAAAATAAAAAGTTTTGTCAATACAACATTAAATTTAGTCAAATATCTGCAGGAGTTTGGGGTAGACAAATGTAAAAGCACTATCTAAAAGGGGAAGGTTTTTACAAGCAGAAGAGTTCCAGCAGTGAGAAAATAGGATTGGAATAATGGACGATAAAAGTGTATACAAATATTTAGGATTCTCACAAGTCCAGAATTGAACTAAAATAATGAAAGCAAAATTTTATAGATACATCAAGAAACGACTAAAATCTATCCTCAGACGCAACTAAAAGGGAAAAACAAGATCACAGCAAAATCATATGCTAACCAGTACTGCATATTCATTTGGAATCATTAAATGGCGCGACAGACATCCACGCGTTGGAAATATTAAATCGTACACACTTACCAAACACAGAACAACATCCTAAATAGCAATAGAGAATTTACCTTCCAAGAGAAAAAAGGGGGACGGGGCCTAATTGATCTGAACAACTTATATTAAACAAAAAGACATTTTAGAAAAAAACTTTTTTTACAAAGAGCAACAATCCTCACTACATAGGGCGTGGGGCAGCTGACAAAAATTAACTCCCTCAATCTAGCAAAAAAAATGTTAATCTACAAGGGAAACCCCATAACTGACGCTGCAAAAGAGTTACGTCCTCAAAAACCCTACACAAAGGCATATATGAACTCCAAAATACGTAATTTAAAGCTTCAAATAGGGGGTTAAACAACGGGGAAATATTTGGAAAACGAAAGGTTTTATGATGGTATTAAAACAGAGTGATTGCGACGAAAATTATAAAAAATAATAAAACAAAATGCGACAGTAAACGATCAATTAGAAAATTTTAGTGCAAGGGGTGAAAAAATGAACCATATCGGGGGAAGTCACTAGTCAACAGATTACCTTACTGACTAACCAATACTAAAAATTTTTCATCAAAAAATAGCAACAAGTACAAAACCCCATTGACCACACACACCTTCTACAAATCAAAACCCGAGAAAGTACTAGATAGTAAAAATTACAAATTTTTTTTTGACCGCACAGTTTATAACAGACCAAACGATACATCACAACAGACCGGATATAATAATAATTGACAAGAATAAACAAGAAACTACCCTTATCGACGTTGCTATCCCAATGTGCCATAACGTCGAGACCACGTGGAAGAAAAAAAATTGACAAGTATAGTGAGCTTACAATTGAGATCAAGAAGATGTGGAAACAGAAAAAGGTAAAACCCATTCATTATATCAGCCAACGGCATCATACCGAAGAAGCTACATGAAAGCATTAAACAACTAGATCTTCAACCCAATGTATACATCGAGACTCAAAAGGCAGTAATACTCAACACGTGTAGAATAGTTCGTAAATTTCTAAACTAAGAATGATACTTCGAGATTCCGAGACAGCTTCCATCCTGACATGGTTTTCGTGGTTTCCCATAGTCCGAAGAGCAAATGCTAGGATGGCGACGAGAAATCGGCCACGACCGTACACAGCAGAAAGAAAACATCATCTACAACCATAGTAATCTATTTAACGAAATTTAATTCACATCTTACACATTTCTTTCTTTTCTTTATTTTCATTTACATACATAACTTTTATTTTGCTATTACTTTCTTCATCATCAATTTATTTTGTTATTTATACACTTAGAAAACAATCTAATCATCAAACATACCTGCATTAACTCTTCTCATTTACTTTCATTCACAGGCGGCGCAATATGACCTAACCGGTTGAAGCGCCCTAGTTTCTCACGTCGTCGTCGAAACAATATTACGATTTATAAATGACTTATTTTAGTTAGAGTTAAGACAAAGTAATAATGTATGTAATAGGTACACATGGAAGTACTTGACGTAAGTCCGTACAACATGTTAGCTCCGGTTTTAACCGAGTTTGTATGAAATACATCCAATAAAATAATAATAATAATAGTAATAATAATAATAATAATAATAATAATAATAATAATAATAATAATAATAATATATTAACCAGTAGGGGGCCCGAAAAATTTTCTCCTCCAAGGTCATTTTGGTCAAAATGCGTTTTAAAACATCACAATGACCAACTTTTTATATCCTAAATCGTCTTTTTAACCTAAAGTTTTCTCTTTCAAGGTAATTTAAGTGAAAATCAGTGCATTTTAAAGCATCGCCAACTTTTTATCTTCTAAAATCTTGTTTTTAATCTAAAAGTTTTCTCTTTCAAGGTCATTGGTGAATACCTGTGCGTTTTAAAGCATCACAATAACCAACTTGGTAGGTATCTACTAAAGTCCACTTTTGGTCAGACGGTGATTTGCATTGCGATAAAACAGTCATTCTATATTCTCCATTGAAACGTTAAAGTGGACTTTCACACGTTTTTGCAAAAGTCCCCCCCCCTTTCCCCTTGGATGCGCCACTGGTTAGGCAAAAGAACAAAGTACGACAAAAGACGACCGCACTTCGAATCCGGACACTGAAGATTAAAAATACAAACATGGGGTACAACAAGAGTACAACCGTACAAGGATAGGATACCAAAGGGCTGGGAACCGACCTAGGTATTCAAACGCACATAGAAATTAAATTGCTATTATTAGCATATTTTTTAGCACAACTACAACTGCTAGGGACATAATATTGTCTAGATGGTCTCCCTAAACAGGAATTAGGTTATTAGACAAGTGAGCGCAGCGAAACGAAGTCTATAGCGCTACTCGATCGGGCCTTCTTGTGATGTGTCTGTATTTCTGTCCGGCCCCATACGGCCGAACGGCCAAAGATCGAGCTGAAATTTTAAACAGACATCCGTGACCTGGTAACTGAGAACTGCTAACAAAATGAGCACAATCCGTTGCGACTTAACCTACAAGACATAATAAATTGAAAAATAGGCGTGAAATGTGTAGGTTTCATTTTAACAACAATGATTTTGTTCTTGAAGAAATCATTTTTATCAAATAATTTTTGCCAGGCTGTGATAACATGCATAGAATGACCAAGGTTTATCGAATTTTGCACGACTAAGAAGGTTCCCCTAAATTTCGCTGGGACATTGAGTAAACCTTGCAATCTTTACTCGTATTTCGTACTGGCTATGTTTTCCATAGTATTGAATGCATTTCAAAACATGTTTTATACATTTTTAAATACAATCCAGAAAAAAATACTTTCCGACCGGGGTTTGAACCCAGGTCTCCCACATTTCGGGGAGGGCGCCTTAGCCAACTAGACAAGGGAAACGCCAAAGTCGTTGTTAGACGAGTGCGCGAGTCATGTGTTGAGTACCCAGGAAAAAGTTTGCATTTAAGGTTTGATATTATATTGGTATAAAGTTCTGCGAAAGATTGATCCCCCCAAAATACAAAAATTTGTAAAAAAAAAAAAAACGGCAGCCAAGCTCTCCTTCCAAAGTCTTCAGCTGTGAATGCTGTGAGATATAGAAGTTGAGCCAAGCATTTCATTCTTTCTCCCTAGTTTCGCATTGAAAAGAAGTAAGTACATTTCGCCTGTTGACGAGCGCCAAGCCAACCATTTTCGTGGTAAAGAAAGTAAAATTTTAAACTCAAAATCATAAAAAAATGACTTGGCCATTGACTTTTTAGAGTCCTCGTACCAAAATCAATACCCAAAGTAATTTTTTTATGATTTGAGTTAAAATTTTAACTTTTTTTTACCACGAAAATGGTTGGCTTGGCGCTCGGTCAACAGGGGGAAATGATCTTACTTCTTTTCAATGCGAAACTAGGGAGAAAGAAGGGAAATGCTTGGCTCAAACTTCTATATCTCACAGCATTCACAGCTGAAGACTTTGGAAGGAGAGCTTGGCTGCCGTTTTTTTTTTTTTTACAAATTTTTTGTATTTTGGGGGGATATCACATCTTTTTGTTTTTGTTTCATGTCAAGGCTTAAAATATGTGAAATACGGGTAAAGGTGGATACAGTGCCTTTAAAACAGATTGTCTAAAAAACAAAAGCTATCATCTTTTTTTGGTTACAATCTGTAGGCCTAGTTGGCAATATTCAATGTTTTTATTAAATTTAATATGGTTAATATCGTCTTGGGTTTTTGTGTGAATGATTGTTGACCGGACTATAACACATTGACGCATTTTAATCAGCAATTAAAATATTAAAAATTGTAAAAAAATACAACATAACTTTTTTCCCAAAGTAAAGAGTGGTGGGGAACAGTGGGGTGAAAAAATCGCTTGTCCCCTGGCGGGATTATTATTTTTTCTTAATTATGTACCACCATGCCAAATTTCATGCTGATAACTCATTCGGTACCTTTATGATGAATGCTGGAAATCAAGGTAAAAATAATATAAACTATTAGGGATGGGGGTTGACAAAATGTGGTTTATATAATGAAAATATGCCGATTGGGTTAAAACACATTAAAACATAATTTTAAAAAACTAATTTAAATAAAAATTCAATTTTAGGTTAAAGCTATGAATTTTTCCCAAATTTTGGGGGGATTTATTTGGGGGGTGTTGGGGGTGGAAATATCGCTTGCCTCTCGGCGAATAATTTTTCATATTAGTATGTAGCATCAATGCCAAATTTCATGCTGATAACTCATTAGGGGGCCTTCATGGTGAATGCTGGAAATCAAGGCAAAAAATAATTAACTTATTAGGGATGGGGGTTGAAAAAATGTGATAAAGGAAATGAGAAATAGGCCGATTGGGTTAAAGCACATTAAAACATAATTTAATAACTTGAATAAAAATTCAATTTTGGTTTAGAGTTTATCAATTATTCCAAATTTTTTAGGGGATGATTTAGGGGTGTTGGGGTGGAATATCGCTTGCCTCTCGGCGAATAATTTTTCATATTTAGTATGCACCATCATGCCAAATTTCATGCTGATAACTCATAAGGTGCCTTCATGGTGAATGCTGGAAATCAAGGTTAAAATAATATAAACTATAAGGGGATGGGGGTTGAAAAAATTTTGGTTTAGGAATGAGAAAAAGGCCGATTGGGTTAAAAAACATTAAAACATAATTTAAATAAACTAATTGAATAAAAACATCAATTTTAGATTAGAGCTATGAATTATTCCAGTTTTAGGGGTGTTGGGGGTGGAATATCGCTAATTGCCTCTCGGCGGATTATTTTTCATATTATTATGTACTATCATGTCAAAATTTCATGATGATAACACATAATTTGCCTTCGTGGTGAATGCTGGAAATCAAGGTAAAAAAAATTTATAAACTATTAGGGAGGGGGGTTTGACAAAAATGGGGTTTTATATAATGAGAAAAAAGACCGATTGGGTTTTTAAAACACATAAGAACATAATTTTAAAAAACTAATTTGACTAAAAATTCAATTTTGGGTTAGAGCTATGAATATTTTTAATTTTAGGGGATGATTTAGGGGGTGTTGGGGTTGAAATATTGTTTGTCTCTCGGCGGAAGTTTGTGAGTCTGAGGTAATTCTATGTGTGGTCCAAGTTTCATAGTTCTAAGATTGTACCTTTTTCTCTGTAGGCTTCTATTCCTCTCTGGCAGAATCCACTCCCCCCCCCCCCCCAACCAACCAACCAATCACCCGGACGATATCGTCGATATTTACGCATTTTTTTAACACAGAACGGGTTATCGGATCGGGCTGATTTTTTTTTTGGTTCGTCAGGACCACATATCAGGTCATATACCGAGTTCAAGATGTAAATCTTTCGGGACGGCGTGTGCAGATAGCTGAAAACCCCCCAACTCAGGTAGGAGTAAACAGGGTCGAGTTAGTCATCGCCTTCTAGCAGTCGCGTGCGCTTGGCTGCGGGCGAACGACCGTCGCCCTAGATAACTCCCTGATTTGCTGTTCCTGATTTTTGGCAAACCTCGCAATCGTTTGAGTGTAAAAATCTAATAAATCTTCAGTTTTTTCTTTTCATTTTGCTTTTTTGATGTTTTTTTGTTATTTCTTTCTTTCTTCTTTTTCTTAATTCTTCATATTTTTTTCTATTTTACTTTCTTTAAAAAAAAATCATTCTTCTTTCCTTGTTTTTTCTATTCTTTTCTATTCTTTCCCCACCCTATATTTGATTTCGTTGATTAATTAATTGAATTGAATATTATTTTTGAATTTGTTACCAAAATCACTGTATTTGAATATTTTGTTGTTGTAATATAAGTAATTTTAAATATTTACTTAACTGATAGTGTTCATTGCTGTATTTGCAACTATGTTAGTAGATTTAGGCCTATAAAGTTGTCCTCATTTGTCATTTGTTTGTAGTTGGTATAAGAGTGCGTCAACTGTAAGGCCATAATGCGAACTCTAGCCTATGATAGGCTAGTTCTATAGCACAGCTCCAACTGATGGGACATACAGGCTCGATGGCCTCCCTGGCCGCGTATTAGTATATAATATAGCACAGCTCTTACTGATGGGACATACAGGCCGGGTGGCCTTTCCTGGCAGCGTATTAGTTATATTATATAGCACAGCTCCTACTGATGGGACATACAGGCTCGGTGGCCTCCCTGGGAGCGTATTAGTATATTATATAGCACAGCTCCTACTGATGGGACATACAGGCTGGGTGGCTTCCTGGGAGAGTATTAGTATATTATATAGCACAGCTCCTACTGATGGGACATACAGGCTCGGTGGCCTCCCTGGCAGCGTATTAGTATATTATATAGCACAGCTCCTACTGATGGGACATACAGGCTGGGTGGCCTCCCTGGGAGCGTATAAGTATATTATATAGCACGGCTCCTACTGATGGGACATACAGGCTCGGTGGCCTCCCTGGCAGGTTTAGTATATTATATAGCAAGCTCCTACTGATGGGACATACAGGCTCGGTGGCTTCCTGGGAGCGTATTAGTATATTATATAGCACAGCTCCTACTGATGGGACATACAGGCTCGGTGGCCTCCCTGGCAGCGAATAAGTATATTATATAGCACAGCTCCTACTGATGGGACATACAGGCTCGGTGGCCTCCCTGACAGTGAATAAGTATATTATATAGCACAGCTCCTACTGATGGGACATACAGGCTCGGTGGCCTCCCTGGCTGCGAATTAGTATATTATATAGCACAGCTCCTAACTGATGGGACATACAGGCTCGGTGGCCTCTCTGGCAGTGTATAAGTATATTATATAGCACAGCTCTAACTGATTGGACATAAAGGTTTACGAGGCCTCCCTGACAGCAAATAGGTATATAGCAGAGCTCTTACTGATGGGACATTAAGGTCCAGATAGTCTCCGTGACAGAGGATTAACATGAGATTAAATTCAAGATTAACTAATAGGTGGTTAGGCAAATGCGATCTACGATCTTACTGTTGGCTGCAATCATCTTTGGAGATTGACAACCGCAGTAATCCATCATTGGACGTTATAAAACATTTATTGTACATTCAATGCATGGACATTTGCATGTCAAGCCTTCTTCTTCTTCTTCTTCTTCTTCTTCTTCTTTTCTTCTTTTTTTTCTTTTTTCTCTCGTTTTTCTTCTTTCTTTTTTCTTTTTTCTTCTCTTCTTCTTTCTTCTTCTTCTTCTTCTTCTTCTTCTTCTTCTTCTTCTTCTTCTTCTTCTTCTTCTTCTTCTTCTTCTTCTTCTTCTTCTTCTTCTTCTTCTGCATTCTGTATATGATCTCTGCAGAGACGACATGTGGGTGAATCAACCACTCCATTTCTATGGAGATGGGCCTGTAGGTTGTCGTGGCCTGTTTCCATTCGAAAATTTGCCACAACTACACTTCTTTCTTCCTCGTCCACTTTCTTCGTGACATCTCTTTCCTTTCTCATTAACGGCTCCTATCGTTTGCCCCGTGCTATTTCTTCATATTGCTTCCTCGTCTTCATGCCAACTTGATTGTAGTTTTAATAAACTGCAAAGACATAGCCTTTTCTGGTTGCTGCAACTTGGCTCCCATCTTTGCCCTGGATAGTCGGCTGTCTAATTGGCTTTATCGAGCAATGGGTTTTGTACTTAAGATGCAGTAGAGTTTGTGTTAAAGTTGTCTTGGATGTATTAACAGTCATTGCATTGCTGTCGGCCCACTGTGACAAGATGACAAGAGCTTCGTTCATTTCCTTTGGAGACTTTCAATGTCCTTGGATGAACATCATCTGCATAAAGTTGTACCTGGAAGCCACATTTTCCTTTCAGTTCTTCAACAAGGTCATTTATCATGATTCATGATATTAAAAAGTGAAGGGCTTAGGACCGATCCTTGCAGAAGGCCTTACTTAAGTTGGTGATATTCCGATTTAGCGAATCTTGGAATGATACTCTAATGAAGCGTTGGTCCAAAAAACTTTCGATCCATCTCAGTAGTTTTCCCGATATATTTAAAGCACTTAGTTTTATTAGTAGCTTTGTTCTCTCGTATGCTGTGTTGAAATCGATCATTACAGCAAGAGATGATTCTTCTTTCATTTAAAAAGCATCCTTAACCCTTTCGTTCCTAGTGTAGCCATATGGCAACGGAAAGTTCAAAAAAACTTTGCGGGTAAATTTTGGTTTTTGAGTTTTACCCCATTTGTTTTGTAAATAAAAATTATATACATTTTTCCCCCAATTCAATGTTACGAATAGTGCCTTTTTGAGAGAAGATTGAAAATACACGGGTGCTAAAAAGGCTACAAACAGAAAATTTTTTGGTTTTTCCCTAAAAAATAATAATTCTCCAGTACTGGTGTTATTTGAGATACACAAATTTCTAAAATATGCAAAAAATTCAGGAAAAAATCTAGTTTTAGAAATGTACTTCAAATTAAAATTTTAACCAAAAAAAAAGATTCTATTCAAAATCCAAAATTTCCCAAAAATTGAAAACAATTGCTTAAAAATCAAGATAAATTTTTTTAAAAAAAATGCCAAAATACTTGAAAAAAAATTGGATTTTTAATTTAATTATTACAACTACCTAATTAAGACAAAATTAATTCGGGAAAAAAGGGTTAACTTGGGACAATCTGGTCAGTTGGTCAACCGTGTTACGCATAGGCCGGATGCCTGCCTGCTCTTCAGCCAGTATATTGTTGTTTTCCATGTATACACTGAGTTGCTTTAGAACCATACGTTCTGCAAGTTTGCAAAGACAGCACGTGAGGGAAATAGGTCGATAGCTGAAAAAATCTTCTGGAGGCTTATTGAGCGAGCGTAGCGAGCGTCTCCACTTGACTCTTATGGCTCGAATGTCTGTTTTTTTTTTCTGTTACTGCTTCGGTACTGGTCACACCGTTTCTCTGATCGACCTGAAATTCAAACTATGCGGGTTCTGTATGGTTGTTGAACAAAATCCGATCGTTGGTTATAAAAAATAAATAATAAATAAATAAATAAAAATGTTCCGATCGTTATGAAATTTTGCAGGGTCAATAAGTACACCATTCTCTCCTATTTTACAAATTTTGAGCTAAATTGGTCAAGACCTTAGAGACTTATTGGTATGTAACATTATGGGAATGTCGTACTCGGGTTGTGTTGCACGTACCGGTGCTCGCTCAACAACGCGACGGGACTAATGCGTTTTCATAGTTAGGTTTAAGGATTAGTGTTATTTCCGCCTTTCTTCATTCGGCCAGAATATATTTTTCCCATGACAGGTTATTGGATGAGCGAAGCGAAGACTTACATTTCACCGACCCCCCAAAAAATTTAGCTCGGGTGTTTTTTTTGTTTGTTTGTTTGTTTGATTGATTTTTTTTTCTGTCTGCTCGCTTTCTACCGCGCAAACGGCATATACGATCTTGATGAAAATTGGAGGGGACCTTCAAAATCTCTGAACTTAGGCTTGCCACGTTTTTGGGTACAATCGAAGAAATATTTCTCATGAATATCGTACTTTTACGATTTTATTCGATTTTTAATGCGATATTTTCGTGACATTTGGGCCGATTCTGACCAAACGGGTGGGGCTACAACGTTCATATTTCACATGGACATTAAGTTATGGTGATGTATTGCATTTTGAATGAAAAAGTTAAAAAAGTTAGCCAGAATCCATAGAATAAAGGTTTAAATATGAGTTTTTTTAGGTTTATAATAACAATTTACAAGTAACAATAGAAACTTGACAACAATCACCAACAATGCGTTCAAAAGGCACTTGATAAGTAAATAGATCCCACGCAAACTAAAAACTTACAAAAAAGCTCATCCATCAACGCGACGGGACTTTAGCGTTTTCCTAGTCTCCATTGCTTTGCCGCCTAGTTGAGTTATGAGTTCTTTCATCCCGTCTCGGCCCGGGGTAGAATAGGCACAGAGCAAGGCTCTGCTTATCGTAAAAGGCGATTTAAGAGCAAAAGTCCATCTCGCAAACATTAGCTAGTAAAAGCGGAGTATTTTACTCCCCGAGAATAGAGGCGAGCTCTGGCAATCGTCGTCGGGGACACTTCCCCTTTCTTTGGACGACCTCCCCGACGACGATGACAATTGACAACACGAACGATGACAAATACGATGACGACCGCGACTTGAGAACTCCCCATTCCCCCACCTATCCGTGGCTGATTCTGACCAGCATGAAAACCACGTCTCCATATCCCCTAGGCTAGAGTAGTGCAAACTCGATGTGCATTATGACCTAAAGGTTGACGCGCCCTTAATCGAAATGAACAAAAAATGTGGGGATATGATCTGGTCCAGTTGCATTACCCAACACTGTGTGTTGTGTAATGCCTACTGCATTTCGTTCATTGTAAATAGTCTATTGTACGCTCCAACTTCTTCTTCCTCCGGTAGTTGTTTCCTAAATTCTCTGCGTAGGACCACATTCTGTTTCCCAACATCATCCTGTTAACAGCTGCATAATGTTTAGCTAGGGATTTAAATTCATCTAACTAGTAGTTATAATTTAAGTCCCATTTACGAGGGGGCATTCTTTGTTGGCCCCTGGGGATTGCGTAAGTCTAACACGCCAATTGAATCTACTTCTTTATTGGGTCCCAGCGCCTCTTACTGATGGAACATAAGGTCTCTGTGTGGCATCCCTGACAGACGAATATAGATTATAGGCGTGAAAGCTCTAACTGATTGGGAACATAAACGTCCTAGGTGGCCTCCGTGACGCGTGTGAATAAGTTTTATTTATCATTTGCACTGCTCTAACTTGATGGGGTGTTATAAAAGGACTCTAGTTGGCCTTCTCGTACAGCGAACAAATAAGTTTTTTTAATTAAATCACAAGTGACGAGCAAGGGTGCGACTGAGTGTTTAAATTTAAGCGTCAAACGGCGCTTATTTTCTATGAGTCTCTGTGGCTTGCGTGTGACAATTCGAAAATTCCAGTAGGGGCCGAAATATGCGTGACAGATTGCCCTGCATTGTTAAACAGACATCCGGTACGAGTATACTCAGAACTGCTGACAAAATCAGCACGATTTGTTGCGATTAAAACCTACAAGAAAAAATAAATAGAAAAATAGGCTGCAAATGCGTAGAAATAATTTTAACGACTATGGTTTTGTTTTTGAAACAATGATTTTTTCATTGTTATTCGCCTGGCTGTGAAAGGCAGGGCCCAAGGTGTGTCGAATTTTGCACGCTCAAGGTACTCCCAAATTCCTCTCCAAGATTGAGTAAACCTTGCAATATGTACACGTATTTCGTACCTGCTATGTATTCCATTGTATTGTCACAGACAGCGCTCCATACTGAAGGGACAACAGGCTCGTTGGCCTCACCTGGGAAGGGCTTTTAGTAATATTACACTGCGACCCAGCAGCTCAGTACTGATGGGACATACCAGGGTAGTGGTGGCCTCCCTGGGCAGCGTATTAGTTATATTATATAGCACAGAAACAGCATCCTACTGATGGGACGATACAGGCTCGGTAGGACTCCGCTGGCAGCGTATTAAGTATATTATACAGCACAGCTCCTACGGATCGGGACAGTACAGGCTCGGTCGTGCCTCCCTGGGAGCAGTATTAGTATAAAATTAGTATATGACAGACTACCTAGCATACCGAATGTGACACATCCAGGCATGCGGTTGGCCTCCTGGGCGGGTATTAGTATATTATATAGCACAGTGCTCCCTCTGATGGGAACAATACAAGGTCGTGAGCCTCCCTGGCAGCGTTTAGTATATTTATAGCACCGCTCCTCACCTGATGGGACCTAGCAATGGCTCGGTGGGCCTGCCCTGGGAAGCGTATTAGTTATATTAATATAGACACAGCTCCTACTGATGGGGACATATACAAGGCCTGCGGAGGATGGCCTACCCTGGGAGCGTTTTGTATAATTATATAGCCAGCTCCACGTGATGGATGAACAGGTCTCGCGATGGCCTCCCTGGGAGCCAAGCGTGTGATTAGTATATTAGATGCACAGCTCACTACTGTGAGATGAACAGGCTTCGGTGGGCCTCCCTGGCAGACGTGGTGATTAGTACTATTATATAGCACAGGCTCTACTGATTTGGGACAATACAGGCTGGGTGGCCTCCCTGGGAGCGTGATTATAATCAGTATATAGCACTAGCTCCTACTGATGGGCCTACAAGGCTCCGGGTTGGCCTTCGTCCCTGGCAAGCGTTATTAGTATATTATATAGCACAGCACTCCTCTCTGTTGGGGAATCATACAGGCTCGTGTTAATAAGGAGATAGCCTCCCTGAGGAGCGATTAGGATATTATATAGCAACAGTGCTCCGAACTGATGGGAACAATACAGGCTGGGTCGGGCCTCCCTGGGCAAGCCGATAAGTTTAGTATTTATATAGCCAACCACAGCTCCTACACGATGGGACATACAGGCTCGTGGCCATCCCTCGGCAGCGCATTTGTATATTATACTAAGTCACAGGCTCCTTCTGTAGGGACATACAGGCTCGGTAGCCTCCCTGGGAGACGTATTTGTATATTTATATAGGTCACAGCTCCTACTGATGGGATGACAGTCTCGGTGGCCCCCTGACAGACGTATTAGTATATTATATAAGCACAGCTCCCTACTGATGGGACATTACAGGGCTGGTGAGCGGCTCCCTGGGTAGCGTTTAGTTACATCGGGTCTAACTATAGCACATCTCCTCTGATGGGACATCAGGCTTGCTGGCCTTACCTGGGAGCGTATAATTAGTATATTATATAGCACAGCTCACCATCACTGATGGGACACTCAATCGTCTAGGTGGCCATCACCTGGCAGCGATATTAGTATATTATATAGCACAGCGCCACTATCTGTA
The DNA here is from genome assembly GCA_024449915.1 of Sweltsa coloradensis. Lineage (NCBI taxonomy): Eukaryota > Metazoa > Arthropoda > Insecta > Plecoptera > Chloroperlidae > Sweltsa > Sweltsa coloradensis. Next base: position 687,472 of record JAMZAV010000392.1, read on the forward strand.
TGGGACAATCAGGTTCGGGTGGCCTCCTGGCTTAAGCGTAATTAGTATATTATAATAGCACAATCTCCACTGGAATGGGACAATACAGGCTCGGTGGCACGCTCCCTGGGCAGTGTGATTATTCAGTGTATTATTATATAGCACAGCTCCTACTGATTGACGCCTACCGCGTTGTTTTTAGGTGGCCTCGTCCTTGGGAGCGTATTAGTATAACCTTTATTTTAGCACAGCTACTACGGATGGGACAATACAGGCTCGGTGAGCCTCCCTGGGAAGCGTATTAGTATATTATAGGCACCGCTCCTACTGATGGACATACAGGCTCCAGTGTGCTCCCTGGTGGTCAGCTGTATTCGTATATTATATAGCACAATCATCAAATAACTACTGATGGGATATACATGCTCGGTGGCCTCCCTGGCCCGCGTATTAGTATATTATATAGCACAGCTCCTACGCTTTGTATGGGTACCTTACAGGCTCATCGGTGGCCTTCAAAACCTACGCAGCGTTTATTAGTTTATTATATATAAGCACATCTCCGATCTGATGGGACATAGCCATGTCTGGTGGCCTCCCTGGCCGCGTATTATATCTTATATAGCATCACAGCTCTACTGATGGGACATACAGGCTCGGTGGCTCTACCCTCTGAGAGCCGTATTAGTATCCTTATCACTAGCACAGCTCTTACTGATGCGGACACATACAGGCTGGGTGGAACTCCCTGGGTATCACGTATATTAGTATATTATAAATCATAGCAACACTCTCCTACTGATGAGTGACATAACAAGTGCTGGGTGGACCCTCCCATAGGGAGGCGATAGTATATTATACCTTAGCACTACAGCTCCTACTGATGGGAACATACCAGGCTCGGGTGGCCTCCCTGGCAGCGTAAATTAGTATACCTTATTATAGTCCCCCGTGCTCCTTCTTATGGGACATACAGGCCTCGGTACCCTCCCTGGGAGCGTATTTTTGTATATTACTCATCAGCCACAGCTCCTACTGATGGGATGAACAGGCTCGGTGGCCTCTCCTGACCTAGCCTTATTATACATATTATATAGGCAGCAGCTCCCTACTGAATTGGACTACCTTACAGGCCTGGGTGGCCCTCCTCCTGGGGGAGCGATCTTAGTACATATTATATAGCACAGCTCCTACTGAAGGGACATACAGCTATTGTGCCTCCTGGGAGTGTTTATTAAGTTATAATTCATATAGCAACGCTCCGGGTACTGACGGGACATACAGGCTCGGTGGCCCTCCTGGCGCGTATAAGTAATATTTATATAGGCACACAACGCTCTACTGATGAGACACAATACAGGCTACCGGTGGCCTCGCACTGGCGAGCGTATTAAGTATACTAGTACATATAAGCCACAACTCCTACTTGTGCTCGATGGGGACAGTACGGCTCTGTTGGCCTCCCTGGCAGCGTATTAGTTATATTATAATCGGCACAGCTCCCTACTGAATGGGGACATAACAGGTTTAAGGTGGCCATCCACTGGGGGCGTACATTAGTATATTTATAGCACAGCTCTCTACTGATGGACAATACATGCCTCGTGTAAGCCTCCTTGGGAGCGTATATAGTATAATTATGTATAGCACGACGCTCCCTATCTGATGGGACATACAGACTCAGTGGCCTCCCTGGGCAGCGTATTAGTATATTATATAGCACGTTCTCCTACTGAATGGGACAATACTGCTCGTGGCCTGCCTGCCCGCGTCATTAGTAATATTATAATAGGACGCCCCTACTGATGGACATACAGGCCTCCGGTGGCTCCTGGCAGAGTATTAGTATATTTATATTAGTCACATCTCCTACGGGATGGGAACATCACAATGCTCGGGCTGGCCCCGCTGTCCGCGTAATTAGTATATTATATAGCACTCAGCGTTCATCCTGGCTGTGGGTGCATACAGTCTCGTGCCCTCCCCTGACTAGGGCGGGGGGGGTTATTAGTATAGTATATGCACAGCTCACTTACTGATGGAACATTTACATGCTCGGTGGCCTCCCTGGCCGCGTATCTAGTATATTTATATAGCAACTGCTATCCTACTGATGGTGGACAAACAGGCTCGTGGCCTCTCTGACAACGTATTAGTATATTATATAGCACAGCTCTTACGATGGGACATAGTCTATGGCTGGTTGGTGCCTCCCTGGAGCGTATTAGGTTATCTCTACTATAGCACAGTCTTCTACTGATGGGAACTTTAGAGCGCTGCGGTGGCCCTCCCTGGCCAGCGGTATTATGTAACGCGTTATTATAGCAGCTTAGCCCCTCCTTATGGGACATACAGGCTCGGTGGCCTCCCTGGCCGCCCCGTCATTAGTATTTTATAGCACCACGCTCCTACGTGCATGGTCACACTACGGCTGGGTGGGCTCTCTCTGGGTCTGGTCTGTGCTGTATTAGTATACCTTATACTACGCTCACAGCTCCTACTGATGGGACTTACTAGGCTCGGTGGCCTCCCTGGCAGCGTATATAGTATATTTATATGCCACATTCTCCTACTGATGGGACATACAGGCTCGGTGGCCTCCCCTGGGGAGCGTATTATATATTAATATAGCACAGTATACGGTCCTACTGATGGGACATAACAAACGCTCGAGTGCGGCCTAACCCTGGTGAGCCTGTATTAGTATATTATATAACACATCTCCTACTGATGGGACAAATACATGCTGCGGTGGCCTCCCTGGCCGCGTAATAGATATCTTATATAGGGCACGGCTCCTATCTGTGGTGTACCTACAGGCTGGGGTGGCCTCCCCTGGAGCGTATTAGTATATTATATGCGCACAGCTCTTACTGATTGGGACATCATGCCTGGGGTGGCCTCCTGGCAGCGTATTAGTATATTATATAGCACAGCTCTTACGATGTGACCTAACAGGCTGGGTGCCTCCTGGGAGGCGTATTAGTAATTATAATAGCACTAGCTCCTACTGAAATGGGACATACAGGCTCGGTGGCCCCCCTGGTAGCGTATTAGTATCTTATAATAGCACAGCTCCATACTGATGGGGACATACAGGCTGAGTGCCCTCCATGGGAGCGTCTGTGTAATTAATAGCACCGCTCTTACCTGTGGGACATACACGGGCCTCGGTGTCCCTCTGGCAGCGTTTGTATATTCTATAAGCACTAGCTCCTGACTGATTGGGACATACAGGCTCGGGTGGCCTCCCTGCGGAGGCGTGTTTAGTAATATTGATATACACAGCTCCTACTGATGGGCATACAGGCTCGGTGCCTCCCTGGCAGCGTATTATTTTATCTCTAATATCACACACAACGGCTCCTACTTGATGGGCACATACCGGCTAGGTGGCCTCCTGGCAGCGTGTATTATTTATTATATAGCACAGCTCCTACTGATGGGACATACACACAGGCTAGTGGCCTCCCTGGCACAGTCGTATTAGTATCATTTATATAGCACAAGTGCTTACTGTGGGACATACATGCTCGAGGCCTCCCTGGCCGCGTATTAGTATATTATATAGCAACAGCTCCTACTGATGGGACATACAGCTCGGTGGGCCTCCCCTGGCAGCGTATTCCCCCACAAACATTATAACTCTGGGTCAACCGTGCGGGAAAGTTTAAGGGAATGTAAAGGGTTAGCCTGCGGGAAGACGGGACGGGTCGCTCCGCACGGGACCTCCGAGGGAAGCTTTAAGGGACGTCCCGTGGTTCGTGACTGCGGAAAGTCCAACGGGACGATACCGCCACGGGACCCGCGAGGGATAGGGTTTACTAAGCGGACGCTACAAACCGTTTCTGGAAAAGGTCACGGGGTGGACGTCCCGCACGGGAACGCGAGGGAAAGTCACGGGCACGTCCCGCACGGGAAGCTCAAGGGAAGGTTAAGGGACGTCCCGTCTCGGGAAAGTCACGGGACGTCCCGTACGGGACCCGCGAGGGCAAGTTAAGGGACGTCCCTGTGTCTGGGAAAGTCACGGGACGTCCCGCATAGTACCCGCGAAGGAAGGGATTCGGATAAGATACGTACGGGTAAACTGCAATGCCCGTTTATTATGAACGATCCAGTTAGTCAACATAATTTACTATTTTGCATGTGAAACAAAATGAGCATATTGTACTTCAATCAATCTCCACCACAAAGAGTTGTGTGTGTACATTATTGAAAAAACACGATAACCAATCACCTTGGTAATGAATATATTATTAGTTTTTTTATTTATTAATTAAACAACAGCTGTATGCATCAACAAATTAAAAAGAAAATTTTGTGTATATTATGAAAATTCAAAGGCAATTTGTAGAACGTTCTTTTTTATTTTTATTTACCGCCACGGAGCCAACATTCATCTGCACACGCGAAATAACATTGAATTGTTTATGCAGATAATTCTGTAGCATTTGGCCTGCTTTCATTTTCTCCTGTAATACATTTTTGTATGAGCGAAGCAAAGATTCCATTTCACTACACTGGTGAAAAAAATCCGGAATGTTTTTTTCTTCTTTCCGTTTGTATTTTTGTGTGTTTGTTAACACGATTCCGGCTAAACCGATACTCCAATGGCAATAGCGATGAAATTTTCTAAAGGCCTTTGAAATTTATGAACTTAGAACTGCCACGAGCCACGTCGCATTTTACGATATATTTCGATTTTTAAAAAAAAATTCTTCGACTTAAAACCTCTCGCCTACATGCTTTATTCGATTGTAATGATTTTTTCGCAGAACCTTAATTTTATGAGTTAATATATTCGCGTGAAATTTGAGCGCAATCAAAAAATTATTTCTCACGAAAATCACAATTTTACGATTTTTTACGACTTTAATAAATTTCTTTGACTTATATACCACCTAAATGCTTTATCCTATTGTATTTTAAGAATTAATATATTCGTGTGTAATTTGTGCGTAATAGAAAAAAATTATTTTTTATAAATCTTACATACATGCTTTATTTCGATTGTAATGTAGTGTGTAAATAATTTGCGCCCCTGATCCTCATATCGTCGTCGTTAAACTTAAAACAATATTACCAAGCGTGTCTCGCAGCCCATAGCAATGGAAAACGAAATCAATTTAAATACCATCTGAATAACACATAGCAGCTCAATGCACCAATTACGCTCATCCAATAACACGCCTCCCCTGAAAAAGCGGCTTGCGAAGCTTCCTAGTAATCAAAACATTTCACCATACTCTATGGTTTTACTTTTCACCAACTGAGACAAAAAGATATGAAGATCTCACCTGATGTCATTAATTTTGGTTGCATGTTCCAATAGAATTAGTACCGTTATTTTGTGGTCAACCAGCATCGCATCGACAGCCTATACTTTATTTATGCAGATACACCCGCCTCAGCATTTATCAACAACTAGAACAAAATATCGAACATGCGCTGCGCATAGAAAGCATTATTTACTGTACCCACATTTAAAATATACCGTACACCATTAGTATAATATACTGAACACTATTCCAACACATCCAAATAATTAAAAGACTACTATACGGATAGGCCACAAAGCAAGCACACAATAACTATGATACTCGAGTAGATTTGCTGTTGAATCTATAGGGTGTTATTCCCACTCCGCTCAAGCATCCTCCGTGGCGTAACGGTTAGATGCGTGGCTTACAGATGGAGGAGTCGCCCTGCTGGACCGAGTTCGAGACACCAAACTTGAAATTTTATAATTACCTGCAATTAATACATGTTGTGTTTCCACCTACAGGCAATCAACTGGTGTCGAAAATAAGACAAAATAGCCATGTTACCGATATTATATAAAACTTTTTATTTTATTTTTACGTTTAGCCTACATATTTAGCACCTAGATCGCGCTACAGATACTACCGGAAACTAGCGGGAAGATCGCGGGACGTCCCGTGCGGGATTATCGCGGGAAGATCGCGGGACGTCCCGTGCGGGACGTCCCGTACGGGACCCGGTATCGGCCAGTAGGACACTTCTAGGCGGGACCCGTTACGGGACGTCCCGCAGGGTCCCGCCCGGGCAAGTGCGGGAAAAAGACTGCGGGAAGACTGCGGGAAGACTGCGGGAAAGCCCAAAAATGTTTGTTGGGTAGTATATTATATAGCACAGCTCCTACTGATGGGACATACAGGCTGGGTGGCCTCCTGGGAGCGTATTAGTATATTATATAGCACAGCTCCTACTGATGGGACATACAGGCTCGGTGGCTTCCTGGGAGAGTATTAGTATATTATATAGCACAGCTTCTACTGATGGGACATACAGGCTCGGTGGCCTTTCCCGGCAGCCTTTATTTTTATTATAAAA